>HG995297.1:17833168-19083168 GCA_905332915.2 Hecatera dysodea
GCAGAAACATTTATTACTAACATAATAGTCATTAGGAACAATCAAGATTTCATACAAAATAACGATTTTCTGTGTAGCAAAAGGAACGGGCTCTGTAAATCTTGAGCAGTATTTATGACAGCACAGCGCTGGTCAACGCTGTTTTACAGCCCCCCCTCCCCTCTCATTACTGTAAGCTTACAATAATATTATCACAATAAATACCTCAACTAACCTAAATAACTTGACGCATTATTGTAAATTAACAGACGATACAAGAGAAATTCCTACTGTGCAACATTAAAGAAAATCGACATCCGGCATATAGGTAACAGATATTCCATACATAATAAGAAACACCTATTGGTGGTGCGGGGCGATAAATGTGGCCTGTATCTGCGTTATGAGAAAATGACTGACACACTTATGAAAATAAGGGAAAATGTTGAACTGCCTTGATTGGACATTAGGTAGAAAGACAGTTCTAGGTTCAAAGGAGCACTAACCTGCTTTCCTCTACTGTGTGGTGAAGGCCCGCGTGGCGTGGCCATAACAGGAGCTGCAGCAGCGACAATCCTTAGCACTGTCCCTTTGAATTTTCACCCAAAATAAGTTTTAGAGTCTCGTCTTCAACCATTCACAGTTTCACGAAACAAATTGAAAGTTTTCCCGAAAAATACGAATAATTTAAGAGCGCATACGCAAAACGGCATTTCATACAAATTTTCAAGTCGTTATTTTCCGAAATGACTGAACCGATTTTAATGAAACTTCACACATATAAGCAGAATACATAGGTCTAAAAAGTTAGTTGAAAATATTTTCGATAAATAGTGTGACAGTTAAATTAGACACATTTTTAATTTTCCATACAAACATAAATTTCCAGTTATCTTTTTTTAAATAAGACATTTCCGTAATGTTTTAACTAACTTTTTAGACCTATGTATCCTGCTTATACGTGTGAAGTTTCATTAAAATCAGTTCAGTCATTTCGGAAAATAACGACTTGAAAATTTGTATGAAATGCCGTTTGGCGTATGCGCTCTTAAGCGAGGATTCACAATCGCGTGTCGATGCGATGGCGGCGAACGAATATCTAGTTTTGGCTTCTTTTTTCCTCTCTCGCTCACACTTTGCAGAAAGAGGCGTGCGGGACAAGGATAGGAGAGGAAACGTGGTCAGTCAGAAAAAAAATAACCGATAGATGCGCTCAAGGAAAGATCGAGAAATTAAATTAACTGTGGCGCAACCACCTATAATCATAATAAAACAAACATTAATACCCTATATATTACCCAAATGTATAACTATAAATATTGAAATTAAAATAAATACCCTCTTTGACCAAATACAAATGTTGAGTAGACAATTTATTGAGAGTTTACAATCTCTGAAGATATTTTATAATATTACGCATTTAACAATTATCTGGTGACATACACACGCATTCTTATAAATAATAATTGAATAACGTCAATTCATAGGCAATTAAGAGCGTGTACGCCGTATGGCATTTCATACAAATTTTCAAATCACTATTTTGCGAACTGACTGAACCAATTTTAATGAAACTTCACACATATAAGCAGGATACATTGGTCTAAAAAGTTAGTTAAAAACATTTTCGAAATGTCTTATTTAAAAAAAGATAACTGGAGATTTATGTTTGTATGGAAAATTTAAAATGGGTCTAATTTAACTGTAACACTATTTATCGAAAATGTTTTCAACTAACTTTTTAGACCGATGTATCCTGCTTATATGTGTGAAGTTTCATTAAAATCGGTTTAGTCATTTCGGAAAATAACGACTTCAAAGTTTGTATGAAATGCCGATTGGCGTATGCGCTCTTAAAGTAATTATTCAACGTTACACTCAGATTTTGCTACTTTCTTGAAACTACTAACATACCTATATTCCTCTACTAATCCATTGTTATAAAGCCACATTTATCCTGCTTATATATTACACATCGCATCTCGGATTCACCGCTAAGATTCGGAAAGGAATCAGGGCGAGCACTAATTAGTCTAGCGCACAGACGTGTGTTTGTGAAGACATGTGGAGTATTTGTGTCGCTTGAAATATATCTTACTAGCAGCGCCCCGCGGTTTCACTCGCATACTACCCGTTCCCGTTTGATACGGCTAAAATAATATATATAAAAGGCAAAATTGAAAATTTTGAAAAAAACCTACGCCGCCGGTAAAAACAATTGAAAAAGAATTAAATAATTAATAAAAACCCCCGACTTACAGAATGAATGTAACTCAAGAATATCCGTCAGGGCTGCCATTAAATGAGCTAGTTTTGCAGATTCTGATGGCACCCCTTTTTTTCAAAATTTTCAATTTTGCCTTTTATTTCAAACTTTTTAAAGAGAACTTTATTATGAACCTGCAGCACCCCTTGGTGAGTTGTCACCGTAACACCTATCTAAGGACATGCACCAATAAACCCGAACACATTACTGAAAACTACATCAAAATCGGAGTTGTTTTTTTTTACAAAAACATATGTTTACTGCAGCGCCCCCTCGTGAGTTGTCACCGTAACACATAATATCTAAAAACATGCACCAATCAAACCTTAACCCATCACTGAAAATTGCATCAAAATTGGAATAGTAGTTTTGAAGATAAATAGCAACATTGGTTTGCCCAAATATCCTTGACTGCAGCGCCCCCTGTTGAGTTGTCACCGTAACACCTATCTAAGAACATACACCAATCAAATCCGAATCCATCACTGAAAACCGCATGAAAATCGGACTAGTAGTTCTGGTGACAAAAGGGGACATTGGTTTGCACAAACAAACAAAAAAACAAACAAATATCCTCTCACCCCAAACGCATACACTGTCTCCGTTCCGTCGTGGGTAAAAACAGTCTATGTCACCCTCTGATAATGTAGCATTACATTGGTGAATGAATTTTAAAATCGGTTGAGTGGTTCAGGCTTGAAATACTTCAAGGGATTATAGACCATCAAATGATGCGTAAAAGTGTTCCAAATGTTCAGTTGACAATTTATCGAGAATTTACAATCTCTCAAGGTATTTTAAAATCTTACGGAGTTTGTCATTTTTCTGGGACATATGTATACCTGCAGAACCCAGATACGTGTTTTTAAGAACTAATAAATAAGTACTTGGTGTTTTGGATGTACTGGCACAGGTACACAGGCTACAAACAAATACTCCAAGTTAGAATTTTACGAACGAACATTGATAAAAATAATAGGGATGTTTCCTGAGTAAACAAAATATGATTCTATTTAGTCCGTCAGTTAGATTATGGAAAAATATTGGACACATATATGTTTTGTTTTATCAAATCTATAAACATTGACGAAGATAAAAAGAATCTAAAATCAGGAGTGGGGGCTCATGACATCACGTCGTGATGAATGTGGCACGTAGTGACGTCACACGAGTTTTCAAAGTATTGTATCGTCTTCATTTTTTGTTTACGTGGAAAATTAAAAAAATATGTAAGCAATATTTTATTGGAAATATATCATCATCTGCCTAGCCTTTTCCCAACTACATTGGGGTCGGCTACCAGTCAAGCCGGATTCAGCTGAATACCAGTATTTTACGTGAAGCGGCTGCCTACCAGACCTCCACAACCCATTAACTGGGGAACACGGTACTTCTTGGCAAGACTGGTGTCAGATTTTCTGGCTTCTGACAATCCGTAACAACTGCCAAAGATCTCCAAATGACAACCGGGACCAACGGCTTAACGTGCTTTCCAAGGCACGGAGAAGTCTCGTTATGTTAAGATGGTCACCCATCCACAGACCAACCTCGGCAAGCGTTGCTTAACCTAGAAGATCGACCCGTGCGGCTGTCATAATTTAGCCACGAGCTCCTTCTCCTTTCTTCTCCTTTTCCTTTTCTTTTCTTCTTTTATTGGAAATATTACGACTAATCAGATTTTTTAAGTCCATTATTATAATATTCTACTTTGAAGAATTCATACCATCTGTTGTTTCATGTACTTTCTAAAACTTCCTTGTTTTCCTTCAACACCAACAAGACCACAGCGCAATAACACACCATCATCTCAAAAGTACACCTCGCAACATAAACACGTCAGGCTCAACACAAATAGGAACTTGGTACGGCACAACTTGCGTGGGCGACTGTACGCTTCACGAGCCAACAGAATGGTTACAGGATCGAAACGAAATCGTACTTTATTGAAACTTTTATCCCGTTCTATTTTGTGTTTACGCAGTGTGAAGTTGTAGTTACAGACTCGGATAAAGTCGGATGCAAATAGGTATGTGTCATTTTCTTTTCTGACATTCTGGTCGAGAATTTCTTGAATTTTCTTGGCGTTCATAGCTATAACCTTTATAGTGATTTAAAGTGATAGAAACACGCTGCGTTGCACGAAATCTTACAAAGAGGGTCGTTGACCTGAAGGTTTTGTTAGTCAGGCCTATGTGAGAAACAGTGACGTGGCAACACTTTGGCTTTATCCATCAATGGATGTCGTTTGACTGAAATGATGATGATGATGATGATAACGGTTTTAAAGAAACATGTGATCCTACACCTCAACAAATTGTGGTCATAATCTACAGAAATAAAAAAATAACGAACTGGCCATGCATAAAACTAGATTTAAATACCAAATATAAATTTCATCCATCATGAGAAACTTCCCACACCGTTCCATGATGAAACTCAAAAGAAACGCTCGATCACAATGAAAACCTAATTGAATTTGTTGGACTAAATTCCAATTCATTACGTCAGCTTTTCTTATTAATATCAGGATAACTTACGTACTCGTAAGTACGTTTACGTTTCTTATAAATCATATCGTCTTACTTCAATGTAAGTGCTGAAATCGGCTTTCGTTCCCTAGGTCCTGTAATGATGGCCGCTTATCTCTTTCCTGTGGAAGTACCGGCTGGCCTTAATCTTTGTCAAGATAGTGAATATTGTAGTCAAGAGCCTTATGTAATATGAAGAGATGTGTGTGTGTACGTCCTATTGAAATTATGTTGCTTTTAGGCGAGCGTGCTCCGTAGAGGACCACGTCATCGCCTACCATCACGTGATATTGTGGCCAACCGCGAACGTATCAGTAATATTAACACTTTTTTTAACCTGTATAGGCGCACTGCTGGGTAAAGGTCTTCTCCATAGCCTTCCACGTCATAAACGTCTCCAAGTCGTCACGCCAGCGTTTCTTAGGCCTTTTCCGGCGCCGACACTCGTGTGTGTGTATGGCCAGAGTCGGCATAAAGTGGAACCCCATTTTTTTTTTTGGATGGGAAATCATCAACATCCCCTCCCGCCCTGGGTGGAGCGGTAGGGAGTGTCAGACTTTTACTGACTAAAACCCACCCGTGATCCTTCTTGTGCCCTTTGCGTTCCAGGGCCGCGGTGACTCTTTCGAACAAAGTCCGCAACCCTAGCAGGCACCGACCCTATGGGGCCCCGTGCTCGGTGCTGACGGCTCCCTCAGGCGCGCGTGGAACACAACGCGTCGTTGACTCAGACTGGTATCGACGGCGAGCCACCCACGCTCACCGTCCACAGGCATCAGCCACTGCGCAATAGCACAGCCCCCTCCCGAGAATCAGGAGTCGCTGTGGGTCAGCAGCGGCAGAAGCGGCGACGGAAGCCGCGGCGGCGGCAGAGGCGGCGGCGGCAGAGGCGGCGGCGGCGACGGACCTCTTGCGTAAAGTGGAACCCTCTCAGGGTTACACTTTGTGAATCTGAAAAAAAAAACTGGAATTCTGTCGTTGCGTTAATTCTTCAAATACACACAATAGATTATTTATTTATTTAAACATTATGTACAGTAGTTGTCCAAACTGATAGGGTTGCGGAATTTCATCGACAATGTAACCGTGGCCCAGAACGGAAAGGGACAGTTGGAGCGAATTTGGAGGATATGGATGGCTGATGGATTTGGTCAGTAAGAGTTTGACACACCCTTCCGCTCCGGCCAATGATTTCCCATTCATAATAATCTATCCTTGCAAGTCGGGTAAAAAAAAAGGGTACAGAGGCAGACTTAATGCGACAGGGCATTCTCATTCATTCATTCATTTGTGTCTATGTATAATGTTATTTTATAGAACAACTATCTCTAACGTCTGCACCGACCAAAGTGCATTCAAACTAAAATCCATCCATTCCAAACTTCCACATTTATTCCGATACAAATGCACACTAAAGAAAACTCCACTTGACAAAATGCCCACTCTATTTCCACAAAATCTTTGCACGGTAAATACTAAAGACAAAAAGAGACAACTCTATAAATATGTGGGCACATTTTAGGGGTCCGTGGCACCGTCATTATGCCGTAATCACACGTTCGGTCTTCATCCGAACTTGTCGAGTGATTGATCGAACTCAGTCGGGTATTTTCGGGTTTCGTTCTTTTATTAACTTTCGGTTTGATCCTTTGCTTTTTTATTTTTCCGACAGACTGTAGTTGGTTCGGCTTTGTTTTATTAGTACAGTTTTATTTTGTGTAGGTTTTGCTCTGTATTTTCCGGATTAGGTTGAATATTAAGAGGGTTTGATACATTGCTGAATGATTGTAGCAGTATATTGTAGCGGCCTTTGGCTTATATTGATTGGATGTGATTCTTAAATAGATTGTTTCAACGCGGGTTTTCAGTTTTCACAAATATGTATGTTATCTTATACTATCTTTTGCCCGCGAATTCGAACGCACTTATCCCGCTTTTCCCGTACCCGTATAGCTTGTAGACTTCTTCATGAATGGGGTTATCATAGACAAAAAAAAAGTATTCCGGCTGGTTCCAGATAGTAGCGCATTAGCAACGGCGGTAGCAACTATTCGATAGTTTTCATTGATACCTGCTACCGAAATGTCCTTAATCACAATATATGTACATTTGCCATTTTTAACAATCATTATATCTAGAAACTCTAGTGTTTTTTATTGGATGGCATTCCATCAAATTACTAAAGAGGTACTGAGTAAAAGCCACCCGTGTTCCTCCAAATGCATTTTGCGTTCCAGGGCCGCAGGGTGGCTACCCTTTTGGGAGAATTTGGCAACTTGTTATGCTGACATCTCTTTGAGGAACACATGAGCACAACGCGCCGTCGACTCTCACTCACCATTCGCAGGCCAGCGCCTACTGTGGCCGGGAATCACTCTGCGACTCCTGACGCCCAGGGCATCTTCTTCTGCTGCGGTGGCTGAGGCATGAGATGGCGGCGCGGCTCTCCCGATCATGGGCGATCCACATATTGGTGACCTTGGCGTATTCTCCCATCGAATTTGATACAGGTATCTCCTTTAACATCCGCGTCCTCATGTCGCACCACTCGTATACTTGCTCGACGTCTCTCGCCTCCAGTCATCCTCAAGTTTGGCTTGTGCTAATAACGGGTTTGTCCATTCGGAATAACTCAGTTAATTTAAATAGGCTCAGCACTTATGACATGGGAAACAGCAAGTATTTAATTTTATTGCCTACATTTCAGTGGGCACGTAACTGCGGCAGCCAACTTGTTTTATATTCGTAATTAATATGACACTCTTCTGCCTCTAATATTTATCTAGACGTTAGCCTACTGACGATAAAGAAACAAACATACATACCTACTTACTCTTGAAAAACATTACACGTCCCTCTGGCGCAGTCGGTTAAAATAAGTTCGCTGGCCACCACTGATTTTATCACGTACTTAAACTGAAGGCACCAACCACAGTCCCAAGCGGAACACAAAAGCCGCACCGGTATTGGCAATCTATCTTAACCGTGATTGGCGCCGCCCCGTTCAGCGGATTCACCGGCGACTGTTTAAACGGTCACACCATTGAACAATGAGTTTATGAGGTGTGTGGTATCCTGAAGATTGAGTTGTGGTTGGGAAATAAGGAAGGCATTACCTATGAATACACAGACATAGGTAAAGCCAGTCACACCTTATTCCTATGGGTGGAATAGAAATTACGAGTACAGAACGCGATTTGCTAAAAACCTTTTTTTTTCTTGATGGGAAATCATCATATTACTCCCCCCCCCCACCCTCTCTGGACGAAACTGAAGGGAGTGTCAGACTCTTACTGACTAAAACCCACCCGTGTTCCTCCTAGTGCCCTTTATGTTCCTGGGCCGCAGTGACTCTTTCGAACAAATTCCACAACCCTAACAGGCACTGACCCTATGGGGCCCTGTCTTCTTTACTACCAGCTCTTTGAGGCGCGCGTGGAACACGACACGCCGTCGACCCGGGGCTGGTTGGCAGCGAGCTGCCCATAGCTCGCCATCCGCTTGCGATCTGCTAAAATCCTTAATTCCTTCTTTTGTTTTGTTAACCTTCATTCTGATCATGATTTACGCACGCTGGTTTTGAGTACTGCTATGAAGAAAGATCTTTCTGGAGAACATCGTTAGTCTAGCAAAAACTTTATTAAAGTGGCTCTTTCTCTTCTTTCTTTACTATTAGTAGTCCACTATCTCATCTGATGGTGATGGACAGATGATGTGGTCGAAGATGAAGCACGCTTGCTGAGAAGTAAAATATCCACTCTTGACTTAAAGACTTTCAGATTGTATGTTATCAGGGAACACTGACAGGGATTTCTACTCCTTGGCTGTACGCACAATGAATGTGTTTCCAAAACATTTTCCATCCACCATGTCATTGACTTCTTTGCCTGTTACCGTTGCGTGAGGTTGAATTTTTTAATCATTCGGCGCCATTCTCTTCGCTCATAAACATCGTCATCTGTATGACCAAGCTTTTGCATGTCCATTTGTCATCCAGATATTTTATAGTCTACCTCTTCCTATCTTTTTAGAGCCTTAAAGTGCCTTTCCATGGCAAGTTTTCACGATATGGCTCGACCAATATTTATATTTTATCATTGTAGTAATTTGTCAGAACCAGGTTTGTAGAAAAGAAAGCATTGAAAAATAAAATGCACCCGTGCGCAGACGTGATAATTTAACAAAGTATGTCGTTACTACGAAACTAACCTAATGTGATGTAGTATGTAAGTAGGTACCTATTATTTCTATGGGCGTAACCAATATATAACCTATGTAATAAGATAATGAATGACAGTATTGTACCATATCTTATGATGCTTCATTAAATCTGACACCTGACCTTACATGGCGATCCTGCCACTTAACAGGGCTTGAATCATGTGCGCGATTCGTGTGGACTTTGCTCAGCGCGGTAACTGTTTAAGTGAGAGATTCAATCATGTGTAACTAATGAAGAGGTATTGTTTTCTTTTTCAAGTTTTACCAATCTCTAGGATATCATAAACATTACTTATTAATGGATTAAAAGTTGCTGTTCATTTGTCGTTCCGAAATATTATAATAAACAAAGATTAACATACTTTTTATGCAAAACTTCTCAAAATGCAGTGAATTAAGGTGATGCTTTTTTACAGCCGGATTCACTGTGTCAGTCAAAAGGAAAATAGTATTATATATAATAATTTTAATTAATATAAACTACGAGTGCCAGGAAATTTTAACCCCTTTTAAATTAATTAATAAAAAATAACCAACAAACGGAATGTTTTCAGGCATATTTATGACTGACTATCGTAGTCTTTAAGTAATTGAATATTCTGATTGATTACACTTCGTTTGAAGTGTTTTAATTGATATTTCCCATCAAGTGCATTCGTTTATGTGAGTCTTGATAATATCATGCACTCACTCATCACTACATTGACGCTAACATAAAAGGTCAAACACAATACGGTTGTCTTTTGTCGTCTATAGCCGTATATTATACAGCCATACAATGCCTACGACAGGCTGCCTACTATTCTACAACGTAGCAACTAATCAACTATGCCTATCGCAGAACACTGCCACCTTTATTATATCCCACGTGTTTCAAATGATGTTAATAATGGTTTTATAAACTCTTATGAAACATACTAACAACTATGTAAGATGCAACTTACATGGCTACGGCGTAGCATCAGCGTAGCTAGCGCATCTACGAAAAGACGTAGCACAATAATGTGACTACTACGCAAAATATGCGCCTTTGCGGATTTCGTTCAAAAGAGGCACCGCGTCTCTGGAACGCAAAGGGCATTAGTAGGAGGAACATGGATGGGTTTTCGTCAGTAAGAGTCTGACACTTCCTTCCGCTCCGCTCAGAGCGGAAGAAGTAATATACGCCTATTTACATATACGTTGGTCGTGTTTGTGTTTTGTAATTAAAGTAAAAAGTATTAAGAGTATTTGGTCTAGCTATAATTTTTCTGCTGTACATACACTCTTGTGAGCGGAGGAGCTCGTAGCTAAGTTATAACAGCCGCACGGGTCGATATTCGAGGATAAGCAATGCTTGTTTGGGACGGGTAACCATCTTAACATAACGAGACTCCTCCATGCTTCTGAAAGCACGTTGAGCCGTTGGTCCCGGCTGTCATTTAGGAGATCTTTGGCAATCGTTACGGATTGTTAGAAGCCAAAAAATCTGACACCAGTCTTGCGAAGTACCTTGTTCCCCTGTTAATTGGTTGTTGAGTTCTGGTAATGTCTGGTAAAAATAATGGTATTCAGCTGAATCTGGCTTGTCTGGGAACCGAACCAGACAAGCCAGATTCAGTTAGACCCAATATAGTTTAGAAAAGGCTAGGCAGATAATGACGCTCTTGTAAGTGAAACCTCATCATCGTTCAAAACCTCTTTTGTGTGGATCCATTAGTCTATAGACAAGACAGTCATAACTTTTCGCTTTCCAAATCTCATCGCAGTCCATCGTTGCCTACAACAGTCTGCAGAATGTGTACCTACGTGCGCCAAACGCCTACGTCAAACACCTGAGCAAATATACCTGTAAACGCAAAACATTCCATTGCTCACTGAATCTGTGTAGGCGTTTGTGTGTTCACACCTAACCTTATGAAATCTCGCTTCTGTGATTATAGTATAGATATATACTAGGCGCATGGAGGGATTTGTACTAGACGCCTACGTATGTACCCATAACCCATAGTGAACGTATTATGAACCGTACCCGTTCCACACTTAGAACCTCATTAAAGTCTTTTTGAATAAAACAAACACTGTAACAAACATTGAAGAACATTTTTATTAGTCTAGTTATAGAGCAGTACGGTAAAACATACACATACAGTACGGTAAAACAGCTAGATTTAGCAATGCAATGCAAGTAATAAGCAAAACAGCTAGATTTAGCAATGCAATGCAAGTGATAAGCATCGATTTTGAAAAATGAATGATTTGGCATAGTGGGCACTAAAATGCCCGAAGAGTATTTACTTGCTTATGATTGGTCGTTGTTCATTGTCAAAGTCTCGACCAAGCACATTAAGTCAATACTTTTGATCATACAAGTTTATAGATATTATTGTATTTAGTCATGAAACAATTAATTATGGGAATTATTTACATATTTATAACAGTATAATATTGCAACAGGGTCGTTTGGCTTTTGTTTCATTTCGTGTCTTGCGTTTCTTGTTCTAAGAAAAAGATTTGGGAGTATTTCATACTAATTATATCTTTACTAATAATTTATATTATAAAATGGAAATATTTGTTTTTTGTTTGCTCCGAAACTACTGGACCGATTTAATATTTTTTGCACCAATAGAAAGCTACAAGTTCAGCGAGTATCGCAAATATATAATTATGGATATATTATTATCCCCGTATTCTTACATTAACGGGAACTACGCGGGTGACACCACAGGGCGCTGCTAGTTTTTATATATTTTTGGAAATCATCTATGACTGTTTATTATTTGTTTATCTAAATGGGCAGAAGTCGTTTGACTTTCATTACAACTGAAGTTTTCACAATTTTTATCATTGATAGAATATCACTCCATATAATTATGTAGATTTTTCAATTGGAAATCATGAAAAGACATATTCCGCTCTGGGTGGAGCGGAAAAGAGTATCAGACTCTTACTAACTAAAACCCATGCGTATTCCTCCAAACGCCCTTTAGTTTGTGTTCCAGAGGTACTTCGATACGTACTAAAATACTCTGTGTGTTGAGCTTCTTATTTTATTTATCTACATTTTTCCACCAACACCTACTTTTTTCCTTATCAATTTTTATTCATATTTTTACACGCCCACGTACCTACTGTATAGGCTGAAAAAATATTTGCTAAATAAGCTTGTATTCTGCAAGTATTAGGTAACTTGTATATACCACAAGGTTTAGTGAATACGCCTTCGAGAAAATATAACGCTTGCGTGTACAAAGAATGGTTTAGTTAAAGTATGGAATGTTCGTGTTTCTTTTTTTGTTGTCGTCTCTATGTTATTGGAAAGTAAAGAAAAAGAAAGAAAACATGTTTTCAATGTATAGTCAAACTTCTTTAAAATAGCTGTAATAACGTTTGTATTTCTAAAAGACTTTATTATACAAACGAAAAAAGAATTAAATCCTACATTCGTATTTCTCCGAACCCATAAATCCAATACCTCTATCAAAGCATAAAATTAATTTAATCGAACCGTCTGAAATTTAAAACGGCTCTGTTATTAAAAAACCGATAATTATCAAAACGATTTATGTTCATCAATTCAATGTAAACCGATTAAGGCCATCAACAGAATTGCTTTTGTTTATGAATTGCGATGAATCGGAATATAATTTGATCCCATGTGGTACTAGGATTATGGTTTTAAATAAAACCTGTGTAATAAATTAATAATCCATTTACCTATAAAACGATTATAACGATGATTGTAATTATTTTACAGATTTAATGCTGAAAGGAAGGTTGTGAATTTGCAAGAAATTGATATAAAATGGAAATATAATATACTAGCAGCACCCCGTGGTTTCACCCGCGTATTTCCTGTTCCCGTGGGAATACGGGAATAAAATATAGCTTGTGTTAGTTAGGGTGAATGTAGCTTTCTAGTGGTGAAAGTATTTTTGAAATTGGTCAAGTAGTTTTTGAGTTTAAGTATTCGTAACATACAAAAATACAAATATCTCCTCTTTTTAATATTAGTATAGTATGTATAGATTGTGTTATTTGTGACAAAACACAGTCAACAAAAATTGCAAATTGTAATGATTATTTTATTCTAATAGCTTCCGCCCACGTTTAGTTAGTACTTCCCTCCTTTTATAAATTATAGTCTATGTGTTATTCTGTAAAAATGAAGAGCTTGGTTTAGCGGGTCGTCTTTGGACCAGAGTTCTCGTAACTAATTAATAACTACCGCACGAGTCGATCTTTAAGGTATAAATCCTCTGAAAGAACTGGTATACAGATGCATCCGGTAAGACTGGTAGCCGACCCCAACAGCGTTAGAAAAAGGCTTTATAGGCGGGAAAGCATTGTGGCGGAATTTGTTCCAAAGCGTTACTGCGGAGCTGGATTGCAAAAAGCACTAGGAGGAACACAGGTGGGTTTTAGTCAGTAAGAGTCTGACACTCCCTTCCGTTCCGCCCTGAGCGGGAGATGTCATTTGATGATTTGAAAAAAGGCGGGAAAGCAATGTTATTCAGTTTTTTTTTTATACAACCACGAATAGAAAGGGTAATCATTTTTAAATCAACCGAGTACTCACACTCAAGCTTAACATTCAGGAAAATATTTTTTTCCACATCAATATTAGGTAAGGCCACTTTTAATGGTGAATTCAAATATTTTATCGCAAAAAGGTGAATGAACAGTGCCTTTTGTCTTTTTCTAGTAGGTACTCACAAATGACAACAAAAGTCAAAAAAATTAAACATAAAAATAAAACTGTGCAATACTTTAGAACTGACGAAAATTGGAAAGTGTCACGTAAAAATATTACGAGCAAATAAAACGGGGTGCCTCAAAATTTAAGTCTGAATTTTACAAAACGGGTTCCTACTCCCACCTAAAGGGTTTTACGAGCAAGGAGAAAGCTCAAGAAATATAAAGCGTCATAGCTGCTTATTCGTCCGAAGATGAAATCTTGGAACTAATCTTGAATAGACATTCAACATACAAGTTCTAAATTCGTGCCATATTTCCACTCCAACGGGAAATACATTCCATAATTCAACACGAAAATCTGTTACTCTAAACTCGATCTTAATTTCCTACAAAATTATCGTAACCACTAACTGTAAAGTTTTCGTTAATTAACTGATCAGGGAGTCACTAATGTCCCTATAATGTAGGGGTTGATAGGACGTTACTTCACACCCTTTCGTATCTAGATTGTGTGAGGGAGCTTCAGTCGTGGCCCGAGGTTTGGGGAGGTCGCACGTCCTGCGCGAGAACCCGCCTGTTCTGTAATAACGTCAACGGGAGCGTGGCACTGTGAATTAAAACCGGTGATCTAACTTTTCTTGTGTTTGTGATAAAAAAGGGGATTCTATAAACTTTTCATAGAAGTAAGTAACATTATTAATTTTTGTGTGTATTTTGTTTTATCGGTTAATTACCTGGTTAAGTGCGTTTATTGTAAACGTGTGTTAAATTGCGGTCGGAAAATAGACGCTAATGTTACATATATTTTGACGTGATAATTATATTATGTTTCATCATTTTTGGTGCAACCAGGCTTTATTTACGATTTGTAATTTGTTTGATGCGGTCATTTTGCGCACTATGAAGGTTTGATATTTAGCGTCGACTAATAATTACGGACTTTTCAGTTTTGATTGTAAGCTTGAAAAACACCAATCCACGAAGACGAAAAATATGGATTTCCATATGTTCACGGAACAAAGACAATATAACTAAGACATAAATTTTTATTGAACTTGTATACAAAATGGACGACACGTAAAAATGAATTTCACATCAGGTATCTAACAAAAATTAGATAAGCTTTTTATTTATAACCGCCTATAAAGTCGATCGCCCAATACTACGCTATAAAAAACGGTACATTTTTTTATTCGTGCTGAAATACTTCGCCGTACGAATTTCAAATAAATTGACCTGAAATTAACGTACCCCAATATTTTGTGCCAATATTTCAACATTTTCGTTTCGAGCACCTACTTAGATTTCCCTGCAACAGTAATTTTGATATATCTTTATGATTTTCAAGCGCCCAAATGGTAGAAAATTGGCAGCTTGAAACATTTGGAGATATTTATCAGGATGTTTGAGTACAAATTTATATATAATGTTGTGTTTTAGCAATCTCATGTTAACTTCTATCATTCGTTCTTGTAGGTAACTCAAGTAAACTGATCGTGACTAAGCTAATATTGTAGTACGCATAGTGTTTCTGATGACTTTGAGCAAATGGCTAGAATTTATCTGCCTAGTTTACCATATTTAATACCCCATTAAATACGGTTATAACTGGGCAGCCGCTACAGTTAATTTCATCAGAATATTATCAATTAGCAAACTTAAAAGAATTATTTAAGGATTCATCAGGGTATTGAAAACCAAGCGTTCACCGCGGCAAACGGGGCGGTGTCCCAAATAGAACGAAATTAAAAGCACAGTACCAACTCATGTATGAATATTGCCTCGGCTTGTACTAATCAACTCACCCAATTTGGAAGGTATATAATTGAAACATGTTAACCAGGGACCGGATACGGAACTCCGTCCTGATTTGGGAATAAAAGGAGGGAAGGATGCTAACATCCTTCGCAATTGCAAAGCTCAAATAATAGGAAATTGCTGATTGTGTATCTCGTTAATATTGGCAACTGGTTGCTGTAACATTTCTTATGGAACCAATTCTTAGTGTTAGTCCAAAGCGGAAAAATTAAGTTTTCTGCAGATACTGTATTTTGAAAACTGATGAACTGCGACTGCAATAATATAGTACTTCAGTTGATAATTTTTATGACAAGTATTTCTTGACCGTTGGTTTGATAAGGATGTAGATAATTTAGTATGATTTGAAACACGTCTGTTTCTTACATAATTTTTCTATTTGCCGTCATCTCAAGTTTGAAGCTAAATAGCATTTGCTGCACAGGTTGTACCTCAAGGTTAAACTACGCTTGCCGTGATCAGTTTATCGCTGGATGACCATCCTTTTCATAATGAGTTTCCAAAACATAGGAAACCAGCTAAGCTGTTGGTCCAGGCGATCATTTGAACATTGGTGTCACGGGCACATAGAAGCCAGAAACTCTAACACCAGTCTTGTCACGAGGTATCATATTGCCTAGTTACAGGGTTCTGGAGGTCAGGCTGGGTTTACTCCATGTAATAATAGTACGCAGCTGCATCGAGTTGGGCTGTAAGCCTGTTGCAACATAGTTGGGCATAGGTTACGCAGATTGACTGATTGAGCCGTCCTATCAATCCTAGCCATATTTTCTTCCAATAAACTGTGATTTCTAAATCTTGTCGAAGAAAACTGAATATTTATTTTTAAATTAGAGAGTAACTCGATTGAACTCGTTAATATGGTCTCAGGATGTCAATCTATGGTTGCGGAATTTGTTCGAAAGAGTCACCGCGGCCCTGGAACGCAAAGGGCGCAAGAAGGATCACGGGTGGTTTTTAGTCAGTACGAATCTGACACTCCCTTCCGCTCCGCCCAGAGCGGGAGAAGTCATTTGATGATTTCCCATCCAAAAACAAAAAAAAGGATGTCAATCTACATATAATTATGTATACTAATATTATAAAGAGGAAATATTTGTATTTTTGCATGTAACGAATAAACGCAAAAACTACTGGACCAATTTCACCCTGAGTAACATAGGCTATATTTTATCCCCATATTCCTACGGGAACTACGCGGGTAAAACCGCGGGGCGCTGCTAGTAATAAAATAAAATAATGGCTGAAGAGTTCATAATTTAGATGTTTTTCGGTTATTTTATACCGCGTACTAGGTACAGAAAAACATCAAACCGTATTATTTTTCTGCCCCTAGTACGCGGTACTTTTAAAGCTTGGCTAGAACAACAAAGTCCCTTAATACTTTATTCTAGAATAACATAATGATTCAGCAATGATCATTGTACCTATATAATATGTGAATGATTTATTAAAGTTAATGGATTCTACTTCAGAACTTACTTCAGAAAAGTTTGTGTGTCTTTAAAGCTTTATGACGTCATCAACTGAATTGATCCTCTGAAATATTGATTCTCAGTCCTTTTCAAATATGATTTTATTTCATTGTTATTTCAAGTTATTTTGGGCCTGATCTTCTTTCACACATCTATCACTTTACTCACTTTTTTAATACATATCAGTTTTTTTTTGGATGAGAAATCATCAAGTGACTTCTCCCACTCTGGGCGGAGCGGAAGGGAGTGTCAGACTCTTACTGACTAAAACCTACCCGTGATCTTTCCTGCGCCTTCTACGTTCCAGGACCACGGTAACTCTTTTGAACAAAATCCGCAACAAAATACATAGCCCTCAGAGCAAGAACTATTGGCCAACAACCTACATTCAGAAATTAGATGTTATGGATGACCCATCCAAATGAAAATTCTGCCTAGTTGGGTTGGATTGCCTCACTTTGCAAACAAAACTTCCACATACGGGATTTTCCTCCAACTTTATACACATCAAGGGCGACTCTTTAATACAACAATTTAATTAACAAACTATGCAAATCACATTCAGACCAGGTAGTGTTTCACTTAGCTGACTTCGAGTTCAGCTTTAATGAAGTTCACAGTTCTGTTCTTGTTTAAGCTCCTTTTGATATTATGCATAATGTACCCTCCTCACATTTTGTTGTACTACCTAGATGTTTTAGGGGAACTAGTTTATAAGACTTGAATTTGAAAGTAGTGCTTTTAGTCTGTGTGGTTTTACTTTGGAGTTAAGCGAAGAGTTCCTTGCTTTATCTTCGAGCGTGTTTACTATGTAGATTCTTGGTCTTTTATCTTACAATATTGGCTTCTTACTTGCTGGCGGAGTGGATTTTGAGAGCGAATTTAAAAATGGAATTGAATTTTTATGCAGAATTTTATAACAATACCAGCCAGTATCTGTAGCATAGTTAGTAGCACATAGCAGAAAGGATTTTTATATTGATTCTAAAAAGTAAATCATCATCATTAGCCTTATAATATTCTTCTTCTGGATATAGGCCTTTTCAATTTGACATCTTTTAACGCAGTAATCTGTGTCCTCTTTCATAAATATTTTAGGGGTAGGTACTAGATACAATACGTCATAATACTCTTTTGAACCTTTAATCATTGAAATAAAATAAAAGTGATGTTATTCCAAGTAAATTTTCCGGTTAAAAGACACTTTTCATAAAAACTCGCATATCCTTATTCTTAGCAATAAACAGTTTTTTTTTAAGTTGTAATGAATCTGATTAGACTCTCTTTCGAAAAAGTTTCCGTAACTGAGTTATTATTTCCGAAAAAAATAAAGCTGCTTTTATTTGTCAGTGCAAATTCGAGGACCCAAATTTAAACTGCAAAAAAAAAAACAATAACCAAGGACGGCCGTGGATCAAAACGGGGGCGACCTGAACTTTTCCAACTGCACACGAGATTGTATTTTTCACATCTGGCGTGTTTTTATGTGAGTTCACTATTTCAATGGGATTTTTTGCAGCCTAAAATTCATGCTCTTTTTCCCTTGGTTACAGAACAATGTGCGAGGTTTACTTAAACTCATTCATTATGTAGCTCTAGCTTCAGGTTTGAGGTTTAAAAATATCTTTAAGCCTACAAGGTTTATCATTTATGAATATTTTCATTTCAGCTGAATTACATTTATTTAAAACTTTACTATTTCATTAATTGTATGAATATGCTCAGTTCATTTGAAATATGCAAGAATGTGTTACCTAATTTATTAAAATTCTTTAATTCAAACTCAATTAAAAACATCTTGAGGAAACCGGCATGTCCTAGAACCAAAAAATCGAAGACATTCACCAACCCGCACTGGGCCCACGTAGTGGATTACGGCCCATTCCCTCACCTAGAGAGGAGGCCTGTGTCCCAGCAGTGGGAACATTAAAAGGCCGATTATGCTCATGCTTATGGAATTAAAATTCAAAACATTTCATTTCACATACCTACAAGGGCACTTATAGAACGACAAAAGCATAATTGAATTTGGCAATTTTCCTCATAATTTCCTATGGGCAAAACCGTATGCCGTGACAAAATCCATGACTACTCTAGAAAAAAAAATGTTTTAACTAAAAAGCGAAGTCTGTTAAGGTAGATGTTAACCAACATAGTGCTGTATTTTCTTTTACTCGAGTAATTCAATTAGGTGCCTCCATAAAAATTATAGCCACGCCATGTTATTTCGGCCTAGTAACACATGATGAAAGAGCAGTGGTAGCCGAGTGGTAACGGCCCCGACTTACAGATTCAGGTCGCGGGTTCTAACCCAGACAGGCGCATTAATTTGTGTAAGTAATTAATTTCATAACCACTGCTCTCAACACGGTGAAGGAAAACATCGTGAGGAAACCGGCGTGTCCTAGAACTCAAAATCCGAAGAAATGTGACATTCACGAACTGAGCCCACTGAACGCACTGGGCCCATTCCCTCTCCTAGAGAGGAGGCCTGTGTCCCAGCCATGGGAACATTAAAAGACTGATAATGCTATGCTTGTGCTAGCACATGACATATTTGTGAGAAACACAGGCTCAAACAAAACACCTTACGCAATTATAAATCCCAAATCAATACGTCGATGAAATGGTTCTAGGTAATACAATCCATTACTAACTGATGGCTTTTTGTGTCATTAGTCGGGTTGGTTGATGTAATCACCGGTCATTTGAAAGAACATAGGTTTCAATATCTAGGTTATCGATTGTTGTATTCATAGCGTACTTTAGAAAGCACGTAAAGCTGATAATTCCGGCTGTTATTTGAAGAACATTTACGGTAGTTTGTTTCTGGCACCAGTTTTTCCAAAAGGTATCGTGTTACACAGTAACTGGATTGTGGACTCTGACATCCATAACCCAATAGAAAAAAGCAGTCACTTAATGTGTAGTATAGTTGCCATCATCATCTGCCTAGCCTTTTCCCAACCATATTGGGGTCGGCTCCTAGTCATACCGGATCCACCGGAATACCAGTATTTTACGTGGAGCGGCTGCCTGCCAGACCTCCACAACCCATTAACTGGGGAACATGGTACTTCTTGGCAAGACTGGTGTCAGATTTACTGGCTTCTGACAATCCGTAACGACTGCCAAAGATCTACAAATGGCAGCCGGGACCAACGGCTTAGCGTGCTTTCCGAGGCACGGAGGAATCTCGGTATGTTAAGATGGTCACCCATCCACAGACTAACCTTGGCAAGCGTTGCTTAACCTTGACGATTGAACCGTGCTACCGTTAGTCTTTAGCCACGAGCTCATCACCACCGCGCCACCCACCCTCCGCCACTCGCGATTATTGGTATTATATTAGTTCTGTATGGTGCCTCCTCTATTATCAGTCATTTGGTATACCCTCTATATAAGAGGGTATAAGGAACAGAATGTAAAGCTCCACAAATTCCATAGAAAAGGGAGGATCTTCCGACCGGATGGTTGTCGTGTCCGGTGAGTAACGGCCCGATAGTTGATAGTCGGGCTGTTGTGATGTACATGTTCTAATCCCACGGAAAACTCTGATACCGCGATGCAGGATGCGACCGGGCAAGATGGCGTAGTTCTTTTTGTTGTCGTACAAATATTGCTTCGTTAGTTTTTCTTATGGCGGAATTAATACCGTTACAGGTAGATTGACTCGGGAAGTATTTAGGGAGTTTTAATTTGTGACTTTTGATATTCGACATGCTCTTGTGATTTTTTATGTTTAACCGACTTCTAAAAAAGGAGGAGGTTCTCAATTCGGATGTTTGTATGTTTTTTTTTAATGTTTGTTCGCACATAACTCCGTTGCTTGCCAACCGATTTGAAAAATTCTTTTTTTGTTGGAAAGGGTATACTTTCCAAATGGTCCCATGAAAATTTTATCGAAATCAAACAAGCGGTTTTTTGTTAATTTCAATAAATGATAGCAAATCTGTCGGGATAGCTGAAATCACATGTTTTTTTATTGTTTACAGCAATTTATACCACGTACGCTGTGATGGGTATGTTTAACTGGGAGTGAACCACTAAAAAGGGAAAAATAAAAAATACTTTTTAGTAAAAATAAAACCGACTTCTAAACAAAAAAAAACCAGAAAGTACAAAATAACTTTAATTTCGGAAGTCGGTGTGTTCAAAAACATGAAGCAACCAAAAACACCGAGTTCTGAAATTAAAGTTATTTTGTACTTTTTGGTTTTTTTTTTTATTTAGAAGTCGGTTTTATTTTTTGTAAAAAGTTTTACTATCCCATACCTTTGGCGCTCGCGTCACCATATTTGTACTGAAGATACTGCTGTAATAAACGACAGTTTTCTACTTCATGGTGGTGGCTGAAATTAGATTTTTGTCCATAACGAGTTAGAAATGAGTTTGAAGAGCTCGTACGCTAAAACTGTTTATTTTGTAAAATGCAGGGTAGTTAAACAGAAGTTTTCTTCAGTTTTATTTATTTAATAACTATTTAGATGTCAAAAACTGAGTTTAGGTGTTCATTGAAAATCTATAAAATAACTAATTTTCAAATAATTAGTAAAAGTTTTTATGTGAACCGTTTAATAAGCTCCATATGACTGAATTCCATCCAAAAATGGCTTACTTAGGTATTTTTTTATCGTTTATATCGTTTATTTGTGTATTCAGGTACAAAGGGTGGAATAATTACAGGGCAATGGGTTTCTGTGTCTTGCCACAGTAGGCGACATACAAATGTTAATTTACATAAATTACATGTTACACTTACAAAAATAATATAAGTAACACATTTAAGTCTCTATCTATTGTTGAAACATAAACTGTAATCAATATTGCGCTATTATTTCTTATTAATTTAAGTATGAATAAAACAAAAAAAATATATATTCATTGAGTCAGGCGTTACTTTGCGGAAATCCATTAAAAATTTGAAAATGAAAATAATATAAATCTAGTTTTAACCTCCCTCCGCCCGCTATATAAATATAAAAAAAAACAACAACAACAATGAAATGGATCAATGGTTATCTGAATAAACAAATATAAATTAATAAGTGAAATATAATACATAATAAATATCTTCTTAATAAAAAAAAATAAAAAAATGATCAATTAGTAGTGTTCTTTACTCAGTAAATACAAAAATTGTAACCTAAAATCTTATAAAATTGAGACAACGATGTCACGAACACATACATGTGAGGGGTACCCTAAAGGTACACCTGTGAGGTGACCAGGTGTGAAACCACTGGCCTCAAAGTATTTACGACACGTTATTCATTAGAGCCTCGGGATCCTCCATGTTTTCATTCCCTAAAACCAAATGGTGAATTGGTTATATAGCCTCAAAGGGATTCTAAGGACTGTACAGCGAGGTTGCGGAATTCGTTCGAAAGAGTCACCGCGGCCCTGGAACGTAAAGGACACAAGAAGGATCACGGGTGGATTTTAGTCAGCAATAGTCTAACACTCCCTTTCGCTCCACCCAGAGCGGGAGAATCATTTGATGATTTCCCATCCAGAAAAAAAAATGACTGTACAGGTGCATAAATTGATTAAAAAAACGAAATATTCAAGACACACTGGCAATCTATCAGGCCTAAATGTATGGGACTAACTGTATATACTACTGAAATGTCATTGGTCAATCCTATACAATTTTTATTTATTACTAGCTGACTGCGCAACTTTGTCTGCGTCACATTTTAAACGAATGCTCCGCTCCTATTGGTCGTAGCGTGATGATATATAGCTTATAGTCTTTCTCGATAATTGGGCTATCTAATACTTAAAGAATTTTTCAAATCGGAACAGTAGTTCCTAAGATTAGCACGTTCAAGCAAACAAAAAAAAACCTCTTCTGCTTTTAATTATGTTAGTATAGATTTCAAATAGTTATTTATCGCTTGTCGAATGTATCTTTGTGTGTTAAGCTGCAGTAGGTGAAGTCGTAAACAATACAACTATAAGTAAAATCAGGATAATGATAACGAGTAAAATCACTGTTTTCGGCTTGAAATGTAGTTTCAAAATTACATTTTATACTGGTGTGTATCAATGTCTGTAATTTTGTCTAGACATGCGATGAGGTGATCAGTGTTTGAATTAGTAACTGAATTGATACCTACGATCAAAGTAGACAGGGAAATGATTGCTTTCTGTTGATTTAAAATAATAAACAAATGTTTTTTTTTCTCTTCACTTACACAGTTTCAATATTTGTAAATATGTGAGTACCTTGTGCTTATTTAGAAAATTAATAAGTTTAACTCTGCTGGTAATTCTGGGTTCTATAACTAGTATAGTTGGTGCATTGTCCTCATATATATATATATATAGTAATCATTGCGAATGGACGGTAGAGTCACTTTATTATGTTAACTTTAAATGAATTTTCAAAAGTGCCGTTTAATGGCCTAATTGAAATAAATGTTTTGACTTTGACTAAAAGGATACGGTGTGTTTTGTTGCATTGTACTGTTGTAGGTAGCTTATGTTATAGTTCCTTGAAAACAAAACTTAACAATTTGATTAGCTACATAATAAACATCTAACTCAACAATCAGACGACAACCAGACTAAAAAAAAATAATTATATATTGATTGAGTCAGGCGTTACCAGACTGGCAATATTCTACTAATTTTTGTTTTTTTAGAGTGCCAAAGATCCGTAAGAATACGGAAACTTTATCACCCGGGTCAGTCATTCTGTCCGTCAATCACAGCCAATTTTCTCCGAATCAAAAGAACCGATTCTGTTGAGATTTGGAACACATGAAATTCTGTGACACAAACACGAACGCCTTATGAAAATAAATACATTTCGAGAACAGAAAATAAGCAAACTGTACCGTGTGACATATTCAATGAAATAGCTTATTGTGAGAGTTTAAATTACTGTATTCATAATTTTCAAATATTTAGTTTAGAAGTTGACTCAAGTATGATTTTATAAGAAATTGGACGACAACCCTTTCCACCCACCTCACCTATCTCCGAAACTACAAAGCCAAAAATTAAATAAAAATAAAATCGGGTTATAATTTTTTATCTAAAAATTACAGAAGTACGTTGTATGTGCTCTTTATATTAAAAAAATACAATGTATTCGGAACTCTTTGCACACAACTCGCACTTAGCCATTTTCAAGCAACGTTCGCATTCCCATCTCAATTGCAATCTGTCAAAACAGTTTTAATTTTTATACGTTTTTGCTTAAAAAAATAGTAGAATTGGAAATCTGATTTTACCGTTTATTTGGTATCTAATTTGTATTAAATATGAAAGAAGCGTGTGAATTTAAGTATAATAAAACGACTTACAAAAGCTACTGGACTGTACTAAGGCCTGTTTTAATAATTTTAGACCTATGTAGGTAGGCACGACTAAGTACTGCCTCGGCTGGCCTAATGCATAGGTGATGCCGTAATAGTGTCTGCGCAGGTCTTGTGATGTGGACCTCCAGATGTTACGATGGTGGTTACCTCTACAAAATGGGCCCGGAACCTGGAACCTGCGCTACGTGTAGTGGGTTCGATTCCCGCAAGGAACAAATATTTGTATGGCCTACAGATAGTTGTTCCGGGTCTGGCTGTTTGTGTATGTGAGAATGTATGTTTGTAAACGCATCCACGATACAGGAGAGATTCCTAGTGTAGGGCAACGTTTTTTTAAAAGAAAAAAGTTTAAAAAAAATCTTTGTAGGTATCTTTCAATTAACAAATAACAGCGAGCTCCACGAGAAGTCCAAATTAGAATTAAATATTGCAAACATTGTTTGCTATAAAAGAATTATGAAAATACGTATATAAGATTTGCCTTCCCTGTATTATCGCAAAACAACCTCTTAAATAAGCATAAAGCATAATCAGCCTTTTAAAGATCCCACTGCTGGGACTCAGGCCTCCTCTCCAGGAGAGGGAATGGGCCATAATCCACCACACTGGCCCAGTGTGGATTGGTGAATGTCACAATACATGTCTTTGAATGTTTGGTTCTAGGACATGCCGGTTTCCTCACGATGTTTTCGTTCACCGTTTACAAACAACCTCTCACTCAAAACCAAATCCAAGTTAAATTTTCAGTCAACTACACTTCTCTCACTAAGTGGATACTGAAGTTATTAAACGAAATAATAATCTTCGATGCTATCAGAACAAAGCTTCTCCGTCCTTCCATTCAGTTACAATTTGTACAAAATCACATCGAATTTGTATCGCATTTTGGGTTCAATCCGTGAAAATAAGCCCTCTGAAATTATTTAAACACATTACCGGTACTAAAATTATTTATTTGGCATTGTTTGATTGTGTTTTGTTCAGTGTACGAGAATATGCTTTGTATTGAGGATAGTACGGTTTCAATCGAATGGTTTTTTTAAGGTTCCGTACTTAGAAAGGATAAATACGGAAACCATAGCATCACTTTGTTGTCCGTTTGTCTGTCTGTCTATCAAGACCCTTTATCTCGGGAACGCGAAGAGGCATCGGATTGATATTATATAAACCATATACTCAGGTCTACTGTCCCTTGAAGCTGGAAAAAATCAAACGTCTATTTTAACGTAAAAAAGATACGGTCGTTTATGCCAAAAATTGTATATTGCGACACTTTCAAGGGAATAAAAATTTATAGGGTATCTATACCCCATTCACGATAAGATTAGACATTGAAATACATCTTTTTTACAGTCCGTTCAATTCAACCGATTTTTACTTCTATTGCGTTGTTAGCATGACACATGGTTGCTGCAGTAAACAGTTGGAATTATAATCACGTTTTTGCTTTTAATGCCATCCTTATGCCTACGGAATAATAGTAAAATTGGGTTGAACGGACTGTAAACAATTTTGTTCCAATGTCTAATCTTATTGTGAATGGGGTATAGGTCCATTGACCTAGAACTTTGCAATTTTGCAAGTAATATCGTCTTTTATTATAATACTACAAGTACAGTGAAAAATGTGAAAACTGTATATTTGTAATTAAATAAAATAAAGTATATGTTTTGGAAACTAAATTTCGGAAAAGGCTCGAACAATACTGCGAGACTCGATTCTCGAACTATTTATAATCCGTACCTACAAATTTTTACGGAACCCTCTGTGTTTTTTATGTTGATGGAGTGTTTCAATAAATTTACTCTCATTTCAGCTCATTCAATATTAGTTATGTGGATCCCCGAGAATACGATATGGATTATATCCGCTTTTTCTTAAGATTTGATTTTTGATTTTTTATTTGATTTAAAGGATAACAATTAAAAAACGATTCAGGTTTGGGGTTCTCAATTAATCACGTGAGTTTCCGGAGGGGGTCGGGGTAGGGGGTTGGGAAAATCACGAAATAAAATATCGTAAGGGTGAATATGTAGTGTGTAGTGAGATATCACGTGTATAATTTTTTTCAATCAAGTATTAATTAAATATAATATTCAGATTTTAATTTTTTTTTTTTTTTTTTTTTATTTATTTACTGAAGTTATGATACAGAGGTGTTACTTAAACTAAAAACTCGCCAAACTTTTACGTTTGATGGCGACAAGCGCTCTTTTACATAATAGTGATCCACCTTATGTACATACCTACTGCTTATATCTTATATATTTATTTAAACTTATATATTTATTTATATGTATTTAGTTTTGCTTGCAATCCTGTACAATGTTTTTTAATTTCATCTTTAGTGATTCTTTACTAATTTTTACTTTTTCTCTTAACAAATCTATTTTGTTGAACACTTTGGGTACCAGATACTTAGATGTTCTCTTACCATAATAATTCGTTGTCTGCGGTTGAACCAGTTTGTTCTCTCTAACCCTACGTGTATTGTACTTGTTTGTAACATTATTTTTAAAAACATCATTATAATAATATTCCAGACCTACCAAGTAATCTACTTTTTTATCAATGGGTATAAATACGTTGTTAGCTTCATTATGACCCTCACTATGTATCACTCGGGGGGACGGGGCTTACTTTGCTAAAGAAACGTTACGTGATTTGTGGACTACCCCTTTCATAGAAATTCTTTTTTTTTTCAATAGCCTGTGATATATAGGGTACCAAGGCAACTGTAATCTCATTTTATAAATTTCATCAAGATAAAACATTCTAACAAACTATTTCAGCCACAAAAGCAAAAGACAGCCACCCGATATGTATAAGGGGATAGGGATGACAGATTCAATTACATCTCTTCTTACTTTATTATTTGAGATGTAAATGTAAACGCGCTCGGAAAATTTTGAAACATCTCCTTTATTTATCAACCAGCTTTCCAAAAATATTATAATCACGTTTTATCGAACGTTTCCTCATTGTGTAGCCCAATTCCACACAAATGACCTACATTTCATTATAACAACCTCTTCTCTAATAACCTACATTTTATTAAAACAACCGCCAGCTACCGCGAAATCAAAACAAAAGATCTAACGATAGGAAAGGAAAACTATGAAATTAAAGTAGGCTACTGAATTGTACCACTGGGGTTACAAATCGTAGCCTGTGGCGTTCACTTCCTTGTGTACTTGTGTAGGTAAGTACAGTCATCAGCATAAAATACTAACAATTTATCCACTTAGGCTTTTCCCAGCTAAGTTGCCCTTCCAGTCAAATCGGATGAAGTTGAATGAATACATCTGTTCTCTACAACCGAGCAACTGGGTAGCACCATAGAATTTTAATATTGTTTTGCTTCAACGAACGCATTTTAATAATAAAAATTTGAAAGTTCAAGTCCAAAGATTTAAAACAACAAGGACTGATTTAATAAGTGTTATGTCTGTCAAATATCTACAAATGCCGTGACCAATGGTTTGACACGCTTTCTGAGACCGGAGGGTTCTTTATATATATTTAATAATTGTCTTTATGTTCGTATTCCATAACTTGTTTAAATACTTTAGGCGAACAATCTTGAATTTTGCGTAATTGTCACATATTTTTGCTCGTGACTGTACCCCATCAGGTTCCATGCGTGGCCTCGTTTTGAATACAAAACGTAATTGTGTATGTATTATGTTGTTATATACTATTATATGCCTTCCTATAAGTAGAGTCGTTGTATTACTTTTATCTTTGATTAAAGAGTTTAATGTCCTACTGAAACAATTGATTTGATTTCATAGGTTTTATATAATATAAATATAAAATCGGCCAAGTGAAGGTTTCCGAATCGCTATTTGGTCGCTGTGTTGAACGCAAGACAATGTCATATATGTATATCATGTTCTTTCTCTATAAGTTAGCTTACGACAGGTTATCAATATAAAATAAGTTCATATAATATTATCTGATGACTATGTAGGTCAATCCTTTTTTTACTTTATTGACTTAATCTACTCTTTACAATGTTTTATAGTGAATTGATTTATGATTTTCATGTTGGAGAATTATTATTTTGTGCTCCCTTTGTCATGTTTTAAAGACTTTGCATACTATTGTATAAATTCAAGTTCTTAAAACGCATAGACAGATGTTGCTGGGGAATTTGTTGCGCCACTTCTTCTTCCCAGCTAAAACATTAGGAAGTGGTGATGGGTGGGTGTTTTGAGGGACTGTCTTTATGTAAAATTTGACGTTCAAAAAGTGGTAGCTCTCAGCCTAGTTTGAACAAATAACTTTTGATTTGGATTAATATAATACACTATTATGCCGTCAACATCGAGCAAAAAGCTCCAAAAACACGTTTCTTTTAAGGTCCCTTTAATTTATAGATATAATTTTATTTTTCTCACAACTCTGTGAGCATTTGAATTATCTATCTGTTGCCATTATATAGATTGAGCAAGTAACATCAAAAAACACGTTTCATTTTTGTTAGTAAGAGTCTGACATTTCCTTGTCCTGAGATCTTCCGTTCCGCCCAGAGCAGAAGATGCCTTTCTGCATAAATAAATCCCTACTAATATAAAAATGTGAATATAAGTTTGTTTGTTACGCTTTCACGCGAAAACTACTCATCCGATTTCAAAAATTCTTTCACAACTAGAAAGCTACATTCACCCTGAGTAACATAGGCTATATTTTATCCCCGTATTTCCACGGGAACGGGAACTACGCGGGTGAAACCGCGGGGCGCTGCTAGTATTATAACATGTGCCTGTATCACCACCACATGTGAAATAATATAGTTTTAATTTAAATATTTCAGTGTGGATTTAATTTTAATTTAATGAAGGTATGTGATAGGATATACACAGACTGAATTTAAAAACTTATTACAAAATGTCATATTTATTAGTTTATTATTTTAGCATATATGTATTTACCTATATATTATTTGTAATTTCTTTCCCAAAAAATATATTTTTTATTTTATTTATTTGTTGTACACCTACCACAGTGTTGTCTTTTTAACCCAAAGGTTGACTGGTAGAGCTAGTAATGCCTTGTTGCATTAAGTCCGCCCATGTACCACTATTTGTACATAAAGTTTAAATAAATTACATGAATTTGAAACTCCACAACCCAAACACAAAATGCAAAATTAGGCACTCATTTTCAAAAACACAAATTCCGGTTACTGATTCCTAATTGATTCCAAGTTACAAATATTTAAGTCATTCAAAGACTTGGTACAGAAATTCAAGCATTGTTACGTCTAATTCGGTCCCCGCTACTCGAGTCGAAATAATAGTTGAAAGTGCTTTTGGTAAGGTATAATAAATTGGTCGTCTGAATAGACGCACAGAGCTCTGAGAGGACCTACAGCTAGAGGCGGCTGAGTCAAAACTTTTCTTTCAAACCGAGCAAGGCAGTGGTGTCACTTTATATAATATACTGGATATTGAAGACGTGTGACAACAGATGTGGTCTATTGTCTAAAATGTGACGGTGATAAAATATAACCTATGACACTTCACAATAACGTAGCTTTCTATTGGTAAAATAATTTTGAAAATCGGTTTAGTAGATCCAGAGGTTACCCCTTACAACGTCACAACCTCACAAATGTTACCTCTTTGTAATATTAGTGTGATATATTATGTGGTCTATTGTCTAAATGCTAACTAAAATGTATATGAATTAATAATGGTTAGTAAAGAACTATCATGTGTATTTTTTTCAATAAATTGGTTTTTTTTAAATTACTGACGGGTTGTTTGGTCGATTTGCTTCTTTAATTTTTTTTCTCTTTTAATAGCAACGCGTTTGACCACTATCTCATCTGATGGTAAGCGATGTTGTGGTCGAAGATGAAGCACGCATACAAGAGTGAATAAGTAACTTATTCACTCTTGACTCAAATACTTCTAGATAAATAACTTCAAAATGTATAATAAACTAGCACCGCCCCGCGGTTTTGTTTGTGGCAATACGGGGATAAAATATAGCCTATGACACTCCGCAATAATGTAGCTTTCTATTGGTGAAATAATTTTGAAAATCAGTTTCAGTAGATCCAGAGATTACCCCTTACAGTGTTAAAAACTCACAACCTCACAAACTCACAAACGTTACCTCTTTACAATTTTAGTATAGATAATGGAAATAAATAGATTCGAGAGAGTATGTCATATGACACTATTAGATTTTTTCTTCTTCTTATTTTTCCCTTAAAAGTGGCAGTTCTGAGCTCTGTGGTAGAATGGAAGACGTAATAATTTTCATTGGTAATGTTAACGTGCTGCCCTCTATTGTTCCTACAGTGACTAATTCATTAATCTTTGTTGGATTGTCTTTAGTCGTTTGCCGGTTTGGATTCTTTGAAGATTTGTTGAAGTCCTGGATTGCTTTTCGTCTATTTTGTTTCTGGATATTTTTGTGGATTTTAGAAATGTGGATTGATTTGGTACGGTATGAAAGACATTTAGTATTGTTACACAATTATTACTAACCGGAATGATTATCACGTACCGAAAAGATATTTTTTTTTAATACTTGATGGTAAAGTCGGAGGGATATAGTTAGTTATTTAGTAGTTAAAGTTACTGATGTTTCTGGTTATGGCGAAAATACACAGATAATTCTTGTTTTCTTTTACAATATGACGTAAAAAAATCTTGCGAGCCATTGTGCATTGGTGAATGCTATAGACACACGTAAGTAACGTCTGTATTTACTTTTGATTTATTTACTTTCAACAGTTTCCTTTTCATTACGTACCATAATTTGGGAATCATATGATTGACATATGTTACCAGAAAATTGCAAACGCCGTAGATTGTAAAATAACGCTTGAAATTGGAAACATTTTTTTCTGAATAAAACACGGAAATATTGAAAACTATTGAATTGGGATGAGATTTATTTTTTAGAAAATGTTTTTTTTTCCGTAATGTATCGAGTAATTATAATCTAATAAAGATTTAATATATAAAATTTTCCTGTGACACACACTCTCATATACACACACATCTGTTAAACTTAAATAAAATTGAAAATTATGTTACTCAAGGTGAATGTAGCTTTCTAATAGAGAATTAGTTTTTAAAATCAGCACAGTAGTTTTTGAGTTTATTCATTACAAACATACACACACAAAAAATACACATCTTTCCTCTTTATAATATTAGTGAAGATGTAGATAAAACGTATACCTATGGGATCACAGCCACCAAAGCTAAACTATATAACGATCAACATTACGACCTTTCAAAACACATGAAAATAAAAGCATTCACTGTAATAACTCAGTATTTTCTTATCTATAAACTGATTACTGTTCTCTTATTTCCACAGAACGAAGTTTAGTACTGTGAACCGTAATCCTCTGACTTAGCAGAAAGGGTTTTATGATTTTTTTACTGCAGCACCTCTTCCAACAAAGTTTATATAAGTTGGATAGAATAGATCGGGGTATTTCGCTGTTCAATAACTGTAATATGAAAGTTCGGTTCGGTGTGAGGGTTGGATGCTAATGTTGTACATTTGCGACTTTTATCCTTTCGATTTTCGAGAAAATAATTACCACTTTATTACATTTTATGAAGTGGAAGAATGATTAAAAACAACTAATTCATTCCACCGAGGAGTTTCGATATGTTAAGACGGCCACCCATGAAATTAAATCAGAACTCATTTATTCAAACTAGGCTGCGAGCCAGCACTTTTTGAACGTCAAATTTTACATAAAGACAGTCCCATAAAACGCTCGCCCGTTACCATTTCCTAGTGTTTTATCTGGGAAAAAGAAGTGGCGCAACAAACTCCCTAGCAACACATCTGTCTGTTGCGTTTTCAATTTATACAATAGTATGCTTAGTATACAATGACACAGAGTAAAAAAAAATAGGGTAGAGTGGTATAAGATTGCGCAGTTTTAATTACATGGGGTCGAGTAATGTCCAACATTCCAATATCATTTTTGACATTGACTGGCAAGATTAGCTCTTGTATTTTAAGGCTTTTTAGGTACTTTAAGGTAGGAGACTTACCGCTCTGTTAAATTTAATATGTAAAAGCTGTACGTTTTATTGAAGAACCTCATGAAAATTTCAAATAATAATAGCTAAAACGTTGATCTGTTTATAAACACAGACAGCAATAAAACATCACTCAACTTTCCAAAAGCGATTATCACAGAAATTGTCATCAAAACATCAAACAAACGTTGAAAGGGCATTAACCATAGCGCTAGCCCCGAACACTTTATTATGCTCAAAATTTAAGCTCCTTTGTACTCCAAAGCGGCATTTGCAGAACAAAAACTGATTCCGAGACCAAATCATAAGCACATACCGTTTATACGTACACCATTGTACAAGTTTGGCGTATTTGATAATAATTGAAAAAGTTAATGATTACCCTAAAATGTTTTGTGATTATTTTATTGCTGACTTCGTGATATTGAATACAATTTCTTTTACTGAATGCGAGTTTGCTTTGATGTTTACGTTTAAAAGTATTTGCTGGGAATTTTAATTCGCGCTCGCGGATAAGAGAAGATCTTGTAAATAAAGTTTTTGTGTTCTACTCGATTTGTTTCGACTGGGAGAAAACAACTAGTGTCCTGTTTGTTGAGTTAACGATGTACAGCTACCATCTAAATTTAGATTCTGGTTATGATTTAAAAATTAAATAAGGGATTAATTAGAGTCGAAGAAAGCGGTAAGAATGTTGAAAGAATGAAGCCGCATTTCATATGTAGATCATAATTGCTGCATCAAGCACAATAAACCATCGTCGAAGGTTGTTTTTTTGTTTGACAACTATATCTGGTAAAAGACTAGCCAAGCAAAACGCAAGGGCACTACCAACCTTTTCTCAAAACGCTTTGTCGTTTTTTTGAATAAGTATTTGTGAGCCTTTAAATTTTCAAGTAGATAATCAATAGCCAGTATCGTTTGCGTAATTGAACAAACGATAAATTTACTATAGTTTGACCCTTTTTTTCTGGATGAGATGGATTTCATCAAATGACTTCTTCCGCTCTGGGCGGAGTGGAATAGAGTGTCAGACTCTTACTGACTAAAACCCACCCGTGTCAAGTGCCCTTTGCGTTCCAGAGCCGCGGTGACTCTTTCGAACGAATTCGCATTTCTCATAAGGCAAAAGAGAGAAGAGCATCGGTTCACATGAGTTTTATATTGTAGGACGGATCTTACGATATCAATTTACAATATTTTACAGAATAGAGATATAGCTGCATACATTTATTAGAAAATATTATATGTTGAATTGGTAAGTGAAAATAGTGACTAAGTACGATTAATTAAAATAATCATATTATTTCAAGTTTAGGTTTATTTCTAAAACTAAAAGGGTTCAAACATTGTCAAGGATTTTATGCACAGTAGGAGTTGCGACTCAACGGTCAGCGAGTCAACACGTCCCCTGAGGATGCCTCGTGGAGAGGCGAAACACGTGTCGGTAATGGTGTTGGGTTTTGCTTTGCCTTCCTGCATGTGCATAAAATCCTTGCATTTGCCTTGTAATCTTGCATGTGCATAATATAGCGGGCGGGAGGGAGGTGCATACCTGCAACCCACTAATATTCGCGGAAATAAAAACTAGATATATTGTTTTCAATTACAAATTAAAAAATGGATTTCCGCAAAGTAACGCCTGACTCAATTAATTATATTTGAATATAATAAAAAGAAGAATGAAAGAATTACCCGTCTCGCCGCACACATACCTAAGGTACCGTAAACAGTCCCGGTCAAACTATATCAAATTCTGTAACCAATACTGGCCCACCAAATAGTAAACTAAATGGTAGAGAATAGTTGGAACAGTTTCGAATAGTACTCTGGTTGCATTATATCGAGTATCAATTTATAAGGAGGGTACTGAACATGGTAGTTGGAATTTTGCCTTCAAAGTTACACAAACGAAACAATAATCGCTTATTCGACTATTGTAATCGATTTTCAATGCGCAATTGTTATTATTTAGGTTGATATTTTAGCTTTGTTGAAGATGTTCGAGTATCTGGTACCTACATCTCACTAAAATATTTGCGAAAACAAATTGCCTAGCAAAGCCAGCATTGCTACGCAATTTGTTTTCGCATAATACGAAATACTGTTGTTTTTTTTTTTGGACGGGAAACCATCGCATAATTCCTTCCTCTGAGGGTGGAGTGGATTAGAGTGTCAGACTCTAGTAAGGGTCATTTAGTTTTTTTAGAAAACGAAGCCCACCAAAAACATTTTCATGTAAAAATGTTGCCAAGACGAGTCTACGTAGCTTACCCTGTGAAAAAGTTGTTAGATCTCTTATAAAGCCAAGCTCTAAAGACTGCATCCTCTAAACCTACAAGCTCTATACTACAACTTACTCAAAATATATGATAAAGTCCATATCTCATGTAGAGCCAATATTTTTGATCTATGCGCCCTAAATTTTCAGGCCTACCTTCACAAATTGAACTATATGGTAGCACCTAGATATCTTAGGTAAAAATTTATACATTTTATTAAATACATGTGGCTTGGCCGTTTTATTTCACACCAAATGAAAGAATGCCTATGAAATCTTCGTGACGATAGCAAAACGGCCAACCACAGACCCACCCGTGTTCCTTCAAACGCCCTTTGCGTTTGTGGCCGCGGTAACTCTTTCGAACGGGTTCCGCAACCCTGGTAGGACTGAAATACACTTAGGATGGCATTTCAAGAAGTACGTGATACCCAGTTACTGGGTTGTGGAAGTTAGGTATGCATCGCTCCACGTAGAAAATTAGTACTCATTGAAATCCGATTTTACTGGAAGCCAACATAAACTTAATGTAGGTAGGAATAGGCTGATGGATATTTCGTTCTTGGAGCAAAAAAAAACTGGCCATTTCTAATGATAAAATACAAAGCAAAAAACCCTCGACTGCGAAGTCTCCAAAAAGTATTAAAAAAAAATGTATGGATCCATTTAGTTTAATATATTGTTAGACTAAAATGTTTGGTTAGGTTAATAAACAGTACAAATTAGCTTTTAAACGTACGATAATTATAGATTTTGTTTATCATATCAATAATTAAACATGTAATAACCTAAGACCTATTCTATAGGTATGTGCAAATATTTAAGTATTTAAAAAGAGATTTTATTAATGTCTGGCATCACGATTGTCTTTATAGTGCTGCAAGTGGCAAAATTTTGTGGTGTGAACCAATAGTTTCCGAATCTGACGTTTTTGTAAAAAAATATAAAAAAGCTGTTAAGAGTAAAAACGTCAGGTTGGGCGGGAAAAAAAGATGGCCGATACTGGTATCACGCAAAAGCAGACGTAAAACTATCATTTAAATAATTAATAACTCAAGAAATGCTTGTGCCATCTAGGAGATTTGCGGTTGTTGATTGGTTGGTATAATAAAATTTGTATATGACAAGGAGTTTCTTTTACAAAATACCCAACAATATGTAGTTACAAATATTTTTGCTTGCATCATTCCTGTTTTCTGCTTCATCATTAGACCCTGATCACAATATTTTTTATAACCTATTCGTTGAAACCATTTCAATCGATCCAAATATGAAACGTCGGTTGTAAGTGAGCAGTTGGGCATCCTGAAGACACCCGGTCATACTGCATCATCAGGGCAAGGTTGATTATCTCCATAAAATTCTGTTCATTGGAACCTTTCAATTGAGCTCAAACACCTACGATACCGCTGCTATAACTTAGTGAGTATTTGGATATTCTGCAGATCTCAAGTCATGCTGCAGCATCATGTATCTTTTAAATATCAGGATTACAAATAAAAAAACATTTCATATAAAAAAATAAACATCTAAATCGGTTGACCAGTTTAGGAGTTACGGTGCCACAGACAGATACACACATGGCGGTCAAACTTTTGACCCCCTCTTTTTGCGTCGGGGATTAAAAGACCAAAACATAAAATTTTAATATTACATTGAAAAATAAAAACCTTATCTTCATTTCAAATAAAATATGAGCCCCAATTATAATAAACTAAATACAATTTCAGCTTAATATTCCAATTAAGGGCATTGATAACGCCTGTAATTTATTCACCAAATTTGATACAAACAGTTATTGATTCGGCAATTAAAACAAAAAGGATCGTTATTTTCTGCTATTAATGTTTATTTATTATCAATAAAGGTGCCTAAATGAGGTTCTCGTAAAAAGCCTGAAAACGTGTAATGGCAAATGGATATAACAAAAGTTAGAATTTTAACGAGATTTATTAAGGTTGTATTTATAGGGCCTGATATTTCACTGAAGCTGAAACTTTAAACATGAAATGCTTAATATTTAAGGTGTTGTAAACAGTTAATATTTCGTTCGACGTGAAATCAATCTTTCCTTTTTTTAGTTTTTTTAGTTTTCAACAATTCATAGTATGGATTTTCAATTAATTTAAGAGCGTATATGCAGCAATCTATTGAAGTACAGTGGCACTTCAATAGATTGCCACAAATTCTGTTTCTTTATTGTTTTATTTTTTGGTGTTTTTATTTTAATAGTAGTAATTTCTAATTTATTTCTCTCTGTTTTAATTTATGTAATTGTGCTTTTATGTGGTGTGTTCCCTTTTCTTGCGCTAAATAAAAGTTTATCTATCTATCAAACCTGTCTGGAAATACATTACCAACATTTCATGCCAACGTTGTTCAAAAATCATTTTTATGTGCAGCTTTATAGAAACGTGATTTTGCTGCAGGCATCAATCTCTTTTATTTCGTCCTATAAAATTTTAGTTAAAATATTTCAATGCAGTAATAGCAATCGAAAATATTCATGCGTGCACATGAATATAAATGTCAGTAACAGAGAAAATATTAGTTAGAAATGCAAAACGAGCACTCATGTGGTTAGGAGCTTTTGTTTTATGATTTAGTGCAATACGTTCGTTGATTTAGCATATGGTCGTATATTAGTATGTATGTGAACTTGATAAAGAAAGAAAAAGTATTTAATTGCTACAAAACGATATACATAATTATTAATGGATTTTCCTCTAAGAAGGTTTCTTTCAATCTTTATGTATACGGTTTCGCATAGTTCCGCTTAGTTCCCGTTCCCGTGGGAATATGGGGATAAAATATAGCCTATATCACCCGGTGATAGCGTAACTTCCCAACAGTGAAAGAATTTTTCAAATCGGTTCAGTAGTTACGGAGCCTATTCAATACAAACAATCAAATTTTTACTCTTTATAATAATCGTATACATGTTACAGGATAATTGAAAAAGGCGTAAGATTATAAAATATCTTGAGAGATTGTGAACTCTCGATAGATTGTCAGCTGAACATTTGGAATACTTTTTTACGCACCAGAATTTGACTGTCAATAATTCCGAGGAATTGCCGACATAAACTAACGACATGTTGGCGACCTTCTAGTGTATGGTTCTACAATTAACCGGAGATTAATTGTAGAAGTACTGGAACATAGGGCACAAGGAAGTTAGGGATCCCCCAATACTAGCTCCCATCATACCATTCATGATATTTTTTTAACCCCTGCAGACAGAATTAACAGCCCCGCGAAGTGGGGCTCTGTCGTTGGTTAGAATGCTGAAATTGTAATACTTAAATTTTGTTACTTGCCATTCTACAATTCCTAGGAATGTCTGCAAGAGATTATGGAGTAGCCAATTTTGTAAATTAAGTAAAATTTATCGAGAATTTTCCGGTGAAATATACACCATAACATCTAATATTTAAAGTCATTATAAGGTTCATAAAAGACGTGGCTACCTCTAAGTCGTTTTCTTATATTCTGTAATTTTTTGATACTGTTTTTATCCCACGGCTGAGCATAGGGTACTTAATAGGCACTACTACAGTGAAAAAAACAAAATAACAATGAAAGAAGAGACAGTGCGTCGTGTTCCACGCATGCCGTTGACCCGGACCTGGTTATTATCAGACCGTGAGTCACCCAAAGCTCGCCATCCGTGACCGAGAATCGTTCTGTGCGTCTTCTTCTGTCATAGCAGCTTCCCTCAACCTCACACGGTCTGCCTCCTCCTTCGCTAGCATTACTGCTTTGTAGAAGGAGGTGACCGCTTCCCATGCCTACTTGCTCCGGACCATGGACTGAACCAAGGCCATAAGCGAGAGGTCACCGCCGCCGATTGCCTCGACGAGGACACGGCGTTGCTCCGCTGGAACAAGGCAGACCTCCACCGTATGTTCCCTCATGCCCCCAAGGCGATCGACACAGTATTGACACTCCGACGTGTCCTCCCGCCGAATCTAAAACAGGTACCTCCTGAAACATCTGGTACACCAAACACCTGCGTCAGGCGAAAGCTGAGGACGCCTAGACGCCTCTCCAACCACTCCTCAAAAGTGTGAATTAATGCCACGACCCAGCTGTGACAAGCCTAGATCTATGCTTCCTATGCAGTATGATTACTTCATTTGCATCGAGCCACAGTGATTCTACTATATTTTTGCTAATTCTTTTGCGTCAACAACATAGTAAAGCCTATTAAACTGTATTGACATGTCGACCGCTTAATTAAGCAATATTTATGGATATTAAAAGACAATTTTAAATTTAGCACTAATAACAATCTTCATTACTATAAAACGTTCGAAAAATTTGCCACTCTTGCATGAGATAAGAGATCTGAAGATAGTACTAATAATAATAATTTGAATGCGGAACAGAAAACTGAGTTCGGTCAGGTTTCGGCCTTCGCTGTAGTCCTCCAATTACGGGTTGGGTTCAAGAAATGTTCCAAATTGAGTATTCTGAAATTGTATTACAATTTAAGCTATTTTGGGACAAAAGCTATTAAGTATTTATTGAATAAAATATTTGAAGAAATATAAGGCCTACAATCTTAAATTTTGTTTTTAGTTTAATATATACCTTGTTATTACAAAAAAATGAAAATTTCTATTTACCCGATTTAGTAAAACCATTAATGATGCTTGTTGACATTGATTTGTTTTCGGTTACAAATCCAGATATGTCTGTAAATTGTTTCTTTTAGCTTACTATTCAGTTGGCAACGAAGAAAATATACCCGAGTAGAGTATCAGGTATTCACAATATATACAACATATGTGCGTAACTTGTTATTCTAGCACTATCAACCTTACCAGCCTCTAAACAAGACTTCTCCTCGATTATGCTCCTTCCATTAACCACCAACCAACAAACTTTGTTCCTGTAAACGATGCTAATCTCTCGACCTTAGACATCGCCTATTGGATAATACAGCTAATAGGATATGATCACTTATTCAGCCACAGATAAACGTGGACTTGGGAACATTTACTGAGATAACAGAGCACTTGCTATGATTACATCAATTAGGAACTACAGGTACGTAGTTTGCAAGAGCTAGATTTACATAGGGGTAGAAGGTATACGGACTATTAGTTATAAAGGCGTAGATAGTATGGAAGCTGTAGTAGTAATTAAATTATACGAAGAAGATCTGAAATAGCTGTCTGATGCTAGAACGGGTGATGAAGTAGAACAAATGTGATAGACAAAAGTTCAATACACTTGTTTGAATTAAGGCAGTGATGGTCATCAACAATAATAACAGCGTAGATCCAAATGATAAATTCGACAAACTTGAACATACAAACTTGCATGCTTGACAAAAACTAGTACAATAGCTCCAAAATAAAAAAACGAATACAAAGATAAAATATTACAAGATGGAACAGGAAAACAGATTCCAGATACTTCATGAAATTACGAACCCGCCTTTACAATATTCACATACGTAAATACCTCATTAAAATGTATCACCAATTACAAATGGCAAAAGGGAACGCCTTAAGAAAAGCCTCGTGCTGAAATATAAATTCTGAATGTGTGTATCTCTCTGAGAACCGTCGGAGTCAACGGCACCTGTCGCTGGGAACATTAACATATTCCATGCCAAGCTACGAGCAACACCAAAGACTGTTGTTTCCTTAAGGGTTACCTACCTATTTTACATTGTATAGAAAATCTCCTTTGTCCCTGCTGAGTTAAACTTTTGAAGTAAAGCTTGGAATAATGTTTGCGTGATTTTGTTTTCTTTGTCGTCATTTCCATAGTGGGCGATTCAAGAATTGCCGTTACCATATGGTATCCTTCCTTTGATCCTCACGATAGCTCTATTGTCTTTATCTGTAACCATCACTATCAAAAGCTCAAAAATATAGTCTGTCGTGAAGACCATTAAAAACAGTTTCATATCAGCAAGCTTACTGTCTGAAATATTGTCATTAGTAGAAGCTGCTCTTCTACAACTTGTAATTCTAAACCAATGTCAACTACCTTTTTTCAGCCAGTAATCTTATTACAAACATTCTTTATAAGCCAATAGCATTCAATATCGGTAGCCACATTTTGTTTTTCAAATAAAAAAGGAAACACTATATCAATCCTAGAACATATTCATTCATCCAAAGCTTCAGCACCTACATCACAACTATTCACACTTCATACGATATTCCATGACTCATATAAAACCTTTTTCTTATTATAAAAAGGTCTTGTTTCGGATCCTAAGCCCTGAAGGTCGGGTTTGAGGTAGTGTTGTAAGAAACTCTAGTCTTTGAGTCTCATTTAATAAAACATGAGCTATTTTTGAAGACTTGGAAATAAAACTTATAGCTCAAGTTCTTCAGAATTTGTCTTAGTAACCTATTCTTTTGTAAAACGACTTATAATGTCAAAAAAATATCAGGACTGGTTCCTCTAAATCCAGATTCAACCAACATATTCAGGTGGATACTTTTGATTAGGTTATTTGCGTTTAATGCTACTTCATTGCGACAATTTTTACCGTGCGATCTATTTTCAATCAAAATGGATGACGATATAAAATCACCCAGTATTACCTTTTATAATATAGCAACTCAAGTTCATGACTTAGTATAGCTCAAAGAACTTAAAAGATTCAGAAGACTCAAAGGACTCGGACTCATGAGACTAACGAGTTCTAGTCTTGAAAATCTACTCAAGTCTCGAAATGAAGACTAAAAGACTCAAATTTCTTACAACACTAATTTGAGGGTATCTTCAGTTTCTTACACGAGATTTAAAGCATCTTTGTTTGTATTCAATTTGAATGATACATTGACTTATTCTTTATGTTAAGTATCACAGTAACTTACCAAAGTGTATGTTTATTTATCAAAGTTTTCGTTGCTCATATTTTTTCATTTGAATTCTACTTCATCATCATCTGCCTAGCCTTTTCCCAACTATATTGGGGTCGGCTCCCAGTCATGCCGGATTCAGCTGAATACCAGTATTTTACGAGAAGCGGCTGCCTACCAAACCTCCACAACTCATTAACTGGGGAGCACGGTACCTGAATTCTACTTCAATATCCAAAATATCTTCTAAAAAAGGTTACCGAATTGAAATTGTTTTATTGCTTGAATCGAAGAAATATAACTAGACATTCTTAGGCCCCCAACCAAGTCAAATTGGATTCGATTATCAAATACAATTAACGAATAAACGAAAATCCATAATTACTTAGACGGAGAACCTTCTGAACCATGAAATCCTATTTCAACAAGGACTTCCATTATACGCTTGTAATAACCAATTATCTAAAAATAGATTCTATAAGATGTAATCGACGAAAGGAGATTACTATTAAATATAATATTATCCGCACTATTACTCTCTGTCTCCCAAGATAAAAGCCTATTCACTGCGGAATAACTGCTCCCAGAGTAATTTTCAACTAATTTCGCTTCTTTTTTTGTGCTAAAACCATACGGACCACACGAAAACTGCCAACACAAAAAACCCTTTTCACATTTACACTGAAAAGGTCTGTTATCCAGTTAAATCACTCCATTTATAACGGCGTGTTCAGATGCGTTAAGTCAGCGTTTCAGAATTAGCGAGCTTAATTTTCCGTGTAGTAGGTTCTCGACGCGTCGTTTTTTAAGTAGGAGTAAGAAAAAAACGGGGTTGATATGGGATAAACCTGAGTGCGGTTTTAGCGACATTGTGAGACATGGGATTCTGTTATGCTTTTCGAGTTGAGTATAAGTAATTTAATACACTGTTTGGGTTTTTGATTGATTAAACTGGTACGGATCCATTTGAATTTAATGAAACATGGTCGGGTCAGTGCAGTAGTGGCCCAGCAGTAGCGGCTTAGTTGTAGTTCGTGATTACAATAGAGGTAGGCTATTAGGGTTCCGAACCATATATGGAAAAGCTTATCACTCGATTGTCTGTCTATCCGTCTGTCACAGCTGATTTTTTTCGAATCTACAAGACCGATTCAGTTGAAATTTGGCACAAATATAATTTCGGTGACCTGAATACGGACACGTTACAAAAATAAATAAATATTGTAAATAGGTTCAATAGGAATATGCGAAAAAAGTTTTTCTTACCGTGCTGTATGAAACATCAAATGAAGGTACTCATCATAAGGAAGCCCTTACGATGAGTACCTTCATTTGATATTTCAAAACATTTTTTTCATAATTTTAGAATATTCTGTTTCGAAGCTACTTGAACATAGACTATTCTCCCCTTATCTTCGAAACTATTAGTAGTTTTGCTTAAAATCTAACAAAAATAGGTCATTTCCTATATAATACAGGAAAACTTATACGAAGTTTATGATTTTAAAGAAACATGTTAACTACAAAAATTTTATTCGAGCGGGACCCTTTGCATGCGAGATAGACTCGTACTTATCCGGTTATTATTAATTATTAAAATCATTTTGTAACAGTTCTCAAGAAAAAATAAAAGATATATCACATTCCAAAACCAGTACAGGGGCCGTATTATGACATCTTAAAACCATCATGTTTTCTGTGTGAGAAAAGGATAGTGCTATTCGTCCTGTATAGCTCCGTCTCTTTTTCACACCGAAAACATGATGGTTTTAAGAGGTCATAATACGGCCCCTGGCCCGCGTGGTAGATTACGATTGATTCCCTCTGATAGGTCGGTTATGCTAGGCAGGTCGCCAATCATACACAACTGCTCATCATTATATTCATCATCATTGTTCTAAAATTTAAACAACAAAACGTTCTATAATATGACAAAGCAAATACAAAATTACACGCAACCCTCTTTTCACACAACCTCTGAACTCGTCTTAACGTTGAAAAATGTTAGTTTAATTTGCTTCCATATGCCACCGTCAGATCATTTGTTTGGATATAACTCAAGTGCTTAATGTACCGCAAAATATGCTGAGCTGTGTTGTATCGTTACCGTCGACAAGAATATCTGTCTATACATTTTCATCTGTTTCAGTTTCCTCTTTAGAGTTATGGCCAGTTTTTTTATTGTTTGTTGTTAATCCAACGTTTTCAATAGTTTTGTTCGAATCTGCTGAGTTTTGTTCTGCTTTGTTAAGCTTTTTCCAGTTTGCTCCGATTTCAGATTTGTATTTGTTTTCGTTGTTAGCTTTGAGAAGTTTGGGGCAAATCTCTTCAATGAGAGTATAATCTGAGGTTTGATTTCAATTTCTATATTAATATTTTATAACAGCCGCACGGGTCGTTCGTCTAGGTTAAGCAACGCTTGCCGAGGTTGGTCTGAGGATGGGTGACCATCTTAACATAACGAGACTTCTCCGTGCCTCGGAAAGCACGTTAAGCCGTTGGTCCCGGCTGTCATTTGGAGATCTTTGGCAGTCGTTACGGATTGTCAGAAGCCAGAAAATCTTACACCAGTCTTGCCAAGAAGTACCGTGTTCCCCAGTTAATGGGTTGTGGAGGTCTGGTAGGCAGCCGCTTCACGTAAAATACTGGTATTCAACTGAATCCGGCTTGACTGGGAGCCGACCCCAATGTAGTTGAGAAAAGGCTAGGCAGATGATGAAAGAGGAAAGATTTGATTGGTTGTTTGTTTGCATTGAATAGGCTCCGAAACAGCTGAATTGATTTGAAAAATTCTTTCAATGTTGGCAAGTTACATTATCAGCAAGTAACATAAGATATATTTAACCCTGTATTCCCACAGGACCGGGAACTATGTGGGTGAATGCGGGCGCTGCTAGTATAAAATAAACCGGCCAAGTACGATTTGGACTCACGTGCGTAGGGTTCCGAACAAATAATATTATTTTAATATGTAATTTAAAAAAAAACAGACTTCTAATAAGTTAAAGGTAAGAAAACTATCTACTTTTTTTAAATTTTATTGTCACTAGTTTCAAAGGTACTCGTAAGTTTTTATCTCCGGCATCCTCATTCATTCTGGCAGAGGCCATAGATATATTTTGTTGTACTCTGGATGGGTTCATAGTAAGAGCTGTCTTTGCTCATTTTTTATGTTGCTACTGTGACATAATGGTGTTTGTAGTAGCATTCGAGTACTAAGATCGAAAACGATTCGTTTGTAACTTGTATCGATATAGTTTATTATTATATTAGTTGTCTATTAGGTGATACTAACGACTGCCAAAGATCTTCAAATGACAGCCGAGCCCAACGGCTTAACGTGCTTTCTGAGGCACGGAGGAGTCTCGGTATGTTATGGTGGTCACCTATCCACAGACTGACCTTGGATAGCATTGCTTAACCATGAAGATCGACCCGTGTGGCGGTAATTATTTGGTCACGAGTTTCTTAACCCTCAAGCTTTTTTAAAATTTCTGATTGATCCACCAAAATATGACCTCACTTTTAAAATTTCGTCACTTCCGTGTCACAGAAGCTTAATGTGTACTAAATTTCTATCAAATCGGTCCACTAGATTTGGAGAAAATGGGCTGTGACCGACGGACAGACAGAAAACAGAGTGATCCTACAAGGGTTCCGGTTATTCATACAGATGTCGGGAACCCCAAAAATTATGAACAAAAAAAAGTCTGATTCCAATCAAATACTTTTATTCCAGTTGGTTCTATGTAATACTTTCCAAACAGATATTTCCACGAAATAGTGTATTGCTATGGTTTCTGAGGCTTTTGTCTTTCCTAATATAACACAAAAAATATTCCGTCTCATTTATGTGGTTTCATCATTGAATAGACATATTTTATTGCTTCTTATTCCAATATAAAATAAAGATATTACCTACGCTTCTCCATTATTTTTGTAGAAAACACAGCAGTAATTTGATGTTGAGCATATTTTTATTATTTTCTGAGAGGCCTATGAGGAAATCAAAGTTAAACAAGAGTGCTCATACCGTATTATAAGTCTTTGTACGCCTACATCCGTACCATAAGTGGTTTGGTTTATATCTAAAATAAGACTTCCTTCTTATTGCGTAACAATATGTTCTTCAAGTTTTTGAGAAGAAGTAACATCTCATCATATATTGATAAAACTTGTATCTGCTTTATGTATAAATTATAAAAACCATACATAAATTCTATGACCTTTCAAAGACGTCCAATATTATATTATTATTAAAAAGATCCATACTAGCAAAAGACAAAATACCCTCTTGCATAAAATAAACCATTTCATAAATGATCATCTTTACCTACTTAAAGATCGAACGAGGTCCTTTACCCCACTAAAGCCTCACTTTATCACTTCGAGTCTTCAAAAGAAAATCTAAACACACTCTTAAAAAAAGGACCGTATTCCTAGATACCGCAAGCCACTCTTATCGGGCAATAAATCAATTTTCCTTGGCCAGTGATACAGAATCGGTAAATGACGTTCTCAACCTTTGTTAAAGTAATAATGCTGATTTATTGAACCCTGTCTCTTGGTCCTTTGATACGAATTTGATTTAGGACGATGTAGTATATATGGACTAAGCAGGAATAAATGACGTGTGTCTACATTTATGGAAATGTTTGTTATCTCTGAAGCACTTAGATTTGATGGCAGACTGTTTTGGGTCCCTAACGATGTTGTATTGATCATTTTAAATGCGAAAGTGTGTGTTATGTTTGCTACGCATTCACACCCGGAAACTGTTACAGGAATCTTTTGTGCAAAAAAAAAAATATACCAACGCGATGTAATAAAACCGTGGCCATAAGCTGGTTGCATATATTTCTAAAAAAAAATCTGTTAATCTAAATTATGAGAGGTTTCCATATGATCATCGTCTGTACTTTTCAAATGGCTGGTACAGTTCACTTACGGGTCATAATATATTATAGACTAGAAAATGCTGCAACCAATCCACGTATTCCCCAGTAGGGATTATAACATACATGGTTGAGGAAGGGTCCTAAATTCTTCGAAAAATCAATTTCGTTTTAGTGCTCACTGGAGGAATTTTGTATGAACTAATAAAAGGACAGTCGGTCAATATCGATAAAAGAGTGATAATACAGTTTTTGATACTTTGTAGCTGTAAACACGCTCATGATTCAGAAGCACAAGAATAAAAATATCATGTTTTTGTGTGTTTATTTAATCCGTACTTCCATGTTAATAATATTATCTGTGGAAGTAATTCTTGATGTCAAACGGACGAACCGATTTGGACAAAGCTTCTTAACACTAGAGTATGTTCTCTTGGAATAATTTCCTACTTTCAATGGCGTTAGCAGAACACAGTTGTAGAACAAACAGGTGTATTTAATTTCTGTCATCTTCAACATTATGTAACTACTTACCATGTTCAACACACTTAACATTTCAAACATATTTGACATACATACATCAAGATCTTGTTACACAACATTTCTAGTAGCTGTAAGAAGGTTTTCGTTTATCTCTGAATATGGGGAGGGGAGTAGCACTCTTCGAAGCTTAAGGGCTCATATAACAGGATATGGACCAGTAAGTAGGCCGTGTTTGAGGGATTACTCATGCTTTGCAGATTGAGTTCATCCTATTTAATGATCGACTCTAATACCTTTGTCAACAAATTTAGTTATAGGGATTCTGATTATGTGAGCAAGGATTTGGGATATGTTGTTTCTAGTTGGATTAATTTTGTGTTGAGCTAGTTTGTTGTTTTGGAACAATTGTTGCTTTGTGTCTGGTTTATATTTTACTTCAGATATAACGTCTTTGTTGTTATTATGGGCTTTAGAATAAGAATTCTAAGAACAACCTGTTAATGGTACTTTATTAACAGGTTTTCCATGGATTCTTAAGATAACTTTCGTAATATCTGTATAAAATGTTTTTTTTTTATTTTTTTATTGATTAAGTCCTTAAAAGTATCAATATCTCCTACCCTTTATATAATCATCAGCCTCCCTCGCTTTTATACATTTATTTCTTTCAAGTCACAGTTTTTCTTTTTAAAGTGTTTTAAATGTATTTTTTGTTCTTTATTTCTTTATATTTTGTTCTTTCGCTTAAACTACCTTTTCTTTCGTATATTGTGTTTTCTTTGCTTGTTGAACTGAAAAATGTGTTATCTATCTTTGTGTTCAAGACATTCAACTATCTTCAATTACTGGCAAAAATTAGACCATCACCAGAACAACCTTCACCCAACCTTGTCCTATTTTCAGTTACTGTCAAATTTATTACTCTTAATTATTATGTAACAATTCCCATGTAGGGCAAAAACAATGAACAATACCCTCTTCACCGTTGACACCCACGAACTGTACAGAACAAGTAGCCACAACTTTTTTGCCGTAACCCTTTGAATTAATTTTGTTCCAATATACAATACAAGTCGTAATTGTATGAGTAGTTTGGCAGACGGGATTATAATTTGAAGGCCCTAGAGTTTTACATTTTGAATAGAGGAGTTTTGGTAAATTTCTGTAGTTATTGTTTTTGAACTGACAAATCTCACTATATAGTTATTATTTTAGCAATTAGATTACCTATTAATAGTTGCTGGGTTGGCCTACTTTTATGCGAGTTACTTGCAGATAGAAACGCGTCCTTAGAAAGTGTCTTTCTTAACAAAAATTAAGTATAGTTGACCTAGCTTGCACAATGAGCTAATAGGTTTGAAAAATTAGCCATCAGTAGCCCTACCATGACGTCTTAAATCCATCATGCTTCCTGTGTCAGAGAGAGACGGAGTTATACAAGACGAATAGCACTATCCTTTTTTCACACAGATATCATGATAGCATTGGCACTTCGTGGTACAGCCCCTGGTCTAAAACGGTTGCAGAATGATTGAGGGTTGAAATATGATGATTTATTAGCTGTAAACGAAATTGTTTATTCAAACATTAATGGATTTTATACTTTATTCATGACTTGTACATTCATTTCCATTACAGTCAACTGATTTCCATTTATGTACCATATTTTATGGAGTTTATTCGATGTAAATCCGATGAATTGTGAGCAAACGGATTAGTGCGTCAAAGTGCTACTGTGCAATTCAGCAGTATCATTTTGTAACTCTGCAGTTTGCAAGAGGAGTTGTGTTCCAGTGTGTGTGAGTGTTTTGTAGTTATTGGCTTACGATAACCAGTTTTCTAGCATCTTAAATTCTGTCGTTTCAATTAGGTGAATAAACTGATGAAGAACTTCGAAGATAGGCAACGGAACTCTTCAATAAATTATATCAAATGGACTGGTATTGCTGAAATCGCATTTTTGTTTATCGTTTATACCAGTTCATTAAATAATATCAGCCTGGTACGCTGTGTAATATCACCACTAAAAAGTTAAGATAAATAAACTTTTTTTTTACAATAATCTGCAACTAAAATCCAAATAAAAATACTGAAAAGTATGTATTGTATACAATAACTTTGATTTTAGAAGTCAGTGTAAAAAACGAATTAATAAAACCAAAAATGCCTATTTGCTTTCTAGTGTTTTCATTTGGGCGTCAGTTGTGTTTTTAACAAAAATCTCACTTTAATGTTTTTTTTTTTTTAAATTACACTTGAAATTGAATACATACGGAACACAAGGTAATAATTATATACGGAAACGAGTTTGTCGTCACTACCTAATTTCGTCAAGTATTCGTCATGAAAGGGCGGGCACAGTCGAATAGAAAATTATTGATGAAGAGTTAATTGTAAGTTTTATGATGATGGCCTTTCAATTTTGACGTAAAACAACGTTAAAATTACGGTTTCCATGTTCAATAATTATAGAATACCCGCTTATCAACATCAAGCTTGTTGGGTACAAAATTACTTTACTGTAGTTTGTTGAAAACTAAGGTTCAATTAAGCACGTAATTAATGTTTATTAATTGTTTCAATAATCATTCAGTGGTTGTACAAAGTTAGAAATTTTGCACGATTTAAAATTCCTCGAGAGTTTTTCCTTGTATGTCAGAAACGATACATATTTTTTTTTTTACAAATAATTAATTATACTTCCTGTAATAACATTGTATTAATTAAAAATACGGGTAGCAACAGCTGAAGTAGCAAGTATCGGTCTTATATTCCCTCATAAAACATTAATCTATTCATTACTCAAATGGAACAAAGTAGCAGAAAATGTAATAATATACCTCCTTGTTACAGATAAAAAATGCAAGCCAGGAAACGTCAGAGGAAAAGGCGAGTGAAGAGAATTAGTGTCGTGCGATGGACGTGCCATAGAAAAATGTAATTTATCATAACGATATCAAAGTTCAAAATGGGTTTAGCAATGTTATGGCCAACAATGGGTAGATTCACGAACAGAGATTTGTTGGTGGTTGTTCTGTTCCTGTGCAGGACAATAGTTTGTGACAGTCAGTGTCCAAAGTTTGCGGAGAAGCCACTCGAGACGCGAGTTCAAGATGCGTCCATAGTTTTTAGGGCAGTGGTTGTTCAGACACATTATCAGGTGAGTAGATTTAATATTATTACTTTTAATATCTTGGTTTCCTGTACCTATAATTTATGTTTATTGTGAACGTGCTAACCCACGCAACGTCTCTGTGAGATAGGGGAGGAAAAAAACCGTTTTTGCAACATTGAAGCTCCGCTCCTATTGGTCGTAGCGTAATGTTATATCCAGTAGTTCCTGAGATTAGCACCTTCCTTCCATTGATTATTATTGTATACTAGCAGCGCTCCGCGGTTTTACCCGCGTAGTTCCCGTTCCCGTGGGAATATGGGGATAAAATATAGCATATGTCACCCGGGGATAGTGTAGCTTCCAAACAGTAAAAGAATTTTTCAAATCGGTTCAGTAGTTTCGGAGCCTATTCAATACAAACAAACAAACAAATATTTCCTCTTTATAATATTATGTAGTATAGATATTTATCTATTATGTATTTATTGTATATACGATTAGTACACCTAAGACTACCTGCAGTACTATTTTCCTTTTCTCTTTAAAATTCATTCAAAGGCTGTCTTGAAAAGATCGCTTTAAGCGATAAGGCCGCCCCTTGTGTCAAACTTATATGGTGTACATAATAAAGAGTATTCTATTCCTTAAACCAAAATAACAAACTCCTTAGTTTTATAATATTAGTGTGAATAATCATGCTTTACTTACAATGTTTCCATAGCAGTTGGAAAGAATCAAGTCTTTCCATAGTATTGATGATGAATGCTTAAAGTAACTTTTAGTAAAGCCTCAGTTATAAACATTAAAATTAACATCGACTGTCATTGTTTTCGCGTTTATAGTTTCAGCGCCTTCCCATAAAATGGTATAAGTAAATATCACTTTGAACAGCCCCTTTTACATAAAAGTAACTAACCATTTATGATTCGTTTAAACAATCATTATTAACTAAGTTCAATTTATCTAAAGAAAATTCTAAAATAAGTAGCTTTCATAGGTGCCAATCAACGTTTGGACTAAAAAATGCTTAAATTTTTCTATAATACAAATTTACCCTAAATTGTTTAAGATCGACGTACATTACCAATTATTCCGAAACATTTATGAGCTTTTAAGTTCACATTTCCAGCAAGTTCCAAATACTTATTTTGGAAACTAGTTGCAGTTGAAAGAATTTGCAATCTACATTTCTAGTAAACTTTAAAAGAAGTGTTTATATTTTTCTTCCCCGGTTTCGCTCCTCATTCTTATCTGGAATGAAAGAACAACAAAATAGCAGTTGTTTTTCTTTTTTCGCAAGCTTGGAAAGAGCAGGGCTGAAAAGAATAGAACTGTTGCAGGCTATGTTATACAATGTGTCCAGAATAAGCTCTAAAACTCGGACACTTTAATTAGAATATTTTTAAATTGAGGGCGTTTTATAAAATACAATGTTATTTTATTTCTTTTCTAGAAAATTACGTGGTACGTTTTACCAGATAAAATGAAATTAACACTTACGGTGCCCAGAACTCGGATGGGTTCGAACAATAATTTGTTCGTGTGCCCACAATAGGGATGTTTCCTGAGGAATAAAAATAAGATTCTATTTAGTCCGTTAGTTAGATTATCGAAAAATATTGGACACGTATTTTTTGCTTTATTTAGCTACGTGCCAAATTTCAGTTCTCTACGACCAGTAGTTTTGGCTGTGCGTTGTCTATCAGTCACTCATCATCAGTAACGGAAGAGTTTTTTTATAACATCCTGTAGCTTGATCTCTCCGCGGTTATTTCGAATAGCCCTCCTATTAGACTATAAGGGTTAAGGAACATAGACGGGGCCCCATTTGCCCTGGCTGGGGGCCTTAAATTCATTTGAGGCCACCACAGGATTATCCGGTTAAGCAGTAACCAGCCTTAGTGTGCTGAACTGCGAGTGGTCCATAACAAAAAAAAAAAAAAAAACGGGGCCCCATAGGGTCAGTGCCTGCTAGAGTTGCAGAATTTGTTCGAAAGATTCACCGCGGCCCTAGAACGCAAAGGGCCACAAAAAGGATCACGGGTGGGTTTTAAGATTAGCCTAGTTGGTATGCAGAACATATCATAGTGGACAAGGGTGTGTACTGTATATTCCTTAACCCTTTTTTTTTCTGAATCATCAAATGACATCTTCCACTCTGGGCGGTGCGGAAGGGAGTATCAGACTCGTACTGTCAGCAATTCTTTCTCCGTAGTCACACCATGGACTAGGTACATGACATTATGGCAGCATAATTATGTAATTTCAGACTATTGACAATAGTGATCGCTGATATAATGTCACTTTTTCAATGATCTATGAGTATACCAGACACAAATACGTAGACATGGTTTAATACTATCGCTGGAGTGCATCCCTTCAGAATAATAAATAATATTCGGCTTTTATGCTGCATGCGGCAGTCGTTACGGATTGTCAGAAGCCAGAAAATCTGACACCAGTCTTGACAAGAAGTACCGTGTTCCCCAGTTAATGGGTTGTGGAGGTCTGGTAGGCAGCCGCTTCACGTAAAATACTGGTATTCAGCTGAATCCGGCTTGACTGGGAGCCGACCCCAATTTAGTTGGGAAAAGTCTAGGCAGATGATGATGATTCGACTTTCATGCTAACAAAAGCTAGTTATTTCAGAATTTGTCTTCGATCAAAAGTCGTTTTTGGTCGTTTAAACTACAAATTCCTCGAAACTCTTTTACAATTCGAATCATGAATATGCATAACATCGACAGTCGTATTTATGTAGCTTTAGACCTCTATGAGGCCTTCAAAGATTAGGAGATATGTAAATTCTACTTGTCTCTTGTTTTAAGAACTATTCCTTTTTATCCTGTAACTAGTTTTACCTGAAGCATCATACTTTTGGCCGATTCACCAAGCACCGTGCCTGTTCCCGGATAATTTATATTGTATTTGATTGAAAGAATTTCAAACTAAATTTTTTTCGAACTGTGACCTTTTACGACTCAAATCATGAATATGTCATCGCCAGTCGTAATTTTTTACTGCCATAGACCTCTATCAAAGATGATCAGGTGTTCAAAGACCCAATTTATATCAATGAGATCAAATTGTATTAACTTATCTCGTGTTCCAAGAACAATGGGCTTTTATTGCGATAAGACGTCTTATTTTATCACTGGTTTGACTTCGGACAGGCTTATTATTAAGTTATAATTGTCTGATTTTGAATAGGAATCCTTTGAGTATAATAATGGCTGATCTAAAGGTTTTAGATCCCAAGGTTGACAAGCTATAAATGAACCAAATAACTATTAAATTTGGGCATGTAATGTATAATACATTACATGCCCAAATTTAATAGTTATTTGGTTCAGTTAGATCTGGAACAAAAAGACCTACCAATTTCACTTAAGAATTTCTGTAAATTTCAATTAAACTTGAAATTTTAGTTTACAGAAATTTTTAAGTACTTAATTTTTCAAGTTTACGTACAGGTCAACCAAATATACAAGTGGGAATAAAAAAGGAGAGCCACGGGACTAACTCCGATTCAAATAAGGTGTTTGAGTACTGTGATGACGTTTCACCAAAATTTTCCAAAACGTGTGTAAATTTTATTAAAAACTTATGAGACATAAATTTATGATGTGCGACCAGATATAAGATAGTTATAACGAAATAGAAAAAAAAATATTGTAGCGGAGTGTCTCGGGGGATAAAAACGTAAAACCTCGGATTTTGGTTACAGTGGATGAAATTTAAAAATTCAAATTGGGATGTTTATCTTGTAATGTGTATAAAAAGTTATTAAAAAAATGCATTTGTTTGAAAAAAAAACGTAAATTAATGATAGTTGCAACAATTCAAATAGTAAATACTTATAAAGCTTGGAATTATTGAATATCCTGTCATGAGGTCAAAAACCCGAACGCTAACCAATTTGCTACTTTTTAATGTCCAACATGTAAGGGTTTTGTTTTTTGGACAGGTATCATTTTGGTACAGTTAAAATACGACTTAAACTACATAACGGCGGCCACCATCTTGTTATGTTTAAAAAATCATGTCATCATTATCAGCTGAAAGACGTCCATTGCTGGGCCCCAAGTCTGCTATTACAATAGCGTCAAAATGGTCTATCATTGATATCATAATGGTCGATTTTGACAAGTTTGGTAATCTACTTATTTAAAAGCGTCATTTTGACTGTCCAATGGTCAACCACTGACACTCCATTGAAAGAAATAGCATAGAATGGTAACCTCGTACATAATGAAAAATGAATGACAGATGCATGCGATAATCTGCTAAAATTTTGACAGTTCCTTTGATCAGTGACCTATCATTAGAACATCGTATGCAGTCATTTCTTATAGTAGCTTGGTTATCAAAAAGTATTACGAGACTATTCAATGATGGACCATTATGAATTTAGCAGATTACGAACTTTTAGCAAAATGACAATGGGATCGTGTTGGAATCCATCGGCTGCCTGCGACCCTAACCAGGAACCAGGTCATCGGTCCACCTTGTGGAAGGCCTTCAAACGCTGCGCCTCACCATGTAGTATTAAGTCAATTTGGAACGTAAGACGAAACGCAGGACGGCTGGCAGAAACAGGATGCCTATGTCCAGCAATGGACTGCAATAGGCTGTTGATGATGATGATGATGATGAAAGTTAAAACTTATACAGCCCTTAGTTGTTTTTGGCATGACGTTCGGCTTAATTTGGAAACGAGAACATAACTCAAGCGCAAACCTTTTCTGATTTAACTGTATTTCATGTTGACTGATCAAAATTACCATAAAATTCAGCAACGTCAATTGAAACAAACTTCAGTATTATCCTTAATTGAGTGCAGTAAATGAAATTTAATTAAATCGGTGTTTGGTGGCGCCGCGTGAAATATTACAACTCAATGATTTAATGGTTCTTAAACAGTCAATGTGGCATTCAACTGTTTTATGTTAATCGTGCGGAAAATTAATTGATTGATGTTACAAGTTACTGCGTTCAAGAGTATATTATTAGATATAATTATTACAATCAAATCGAAATAAAAACATTTACTTCAAATAAACCATCTACAGGTACTTAAGAATGGTTGCAGAATTTGTTCGAAAGAGTCACCGCGGCCCTGGAACGCAAAGGGCATTAACAGAAATAAAGGTGGGTTTCAGGCGGAAGAAATCATTTACTGACTTCCCATAAAAAGATTACAATTATCAAAAATATGGTCTGTTTTTTCTTTGTATTGTCCTCGCTTACCAAGCATAATGTAACCGAGATTTTTGTAATACACAACATGATATAAAAGTGTCCGTAGAGTCTCTTGCAAAAATTCAAATGTGTCTGTATTTACAGGCTTTGAATCTTGAATCAAGAAACACAGATTCCGCACCTTTCAGCCGTTTCACAGAGGTATTCCCACTTTATCAGAGTGGCGTTACATCTGGCACTTGGGTTGAGAATCGGGGTTAAAATAGTCTAACGTCTCAATTGTTTAGTTCAGAGATGATTTAATTTTTGAGTGCTAATATGAAGAGGCGGTTTTATTAAATATAGCCTATGTCACCCGGGGATAGTGTAGCTTCCCAACAGTGATAGATTTTTTCAAATCGTTGCAGTAGATTCAGAGCATATTCAATACAAACAAACAATCAAATATTTCCTCTTTATAATATTAGTATAGATTTATAAAATCCGCAGGGCGTCACAAACATTTTCTAACACAACACATTTACAATCACCGTTACCTGTGCCAGTAACGATAGGAAAATTTCCACATAAAAAATTGGCCAAGTGGGAGTCGATTTCGCGTGCAAATGGTTTCAAATTTTAATCAGTTTTCTTAAAGTTTTTTTACATTATATATTTTAAGTTATGCAACATTTGAAATCATCACCATGAGTACTTTCATTTGAAATGTCAGCAAGTACTGAGTAATTTTCTTTTTTTGTAGGTAACGATAATAACTAAAGGTTATGATACTGATAGAGAAATTGAATCTAGGCGCACTCATGTTATAAATGTAAAAGCATGTCAAGTTGGTTCGATAAACGGATTATGATTTAATTTGTAACAACACGTCCTGCATTATTATTATGGACTTTCGCACCAGCAAATCCGATTACAAAATGTATTACAGAACATGGGAAAAGGTATACCTTCACGTGCGAGCCCATTTCACGTGTTGAATAGCCAATGCATAGTGCGTGCATCAGGATATCAGGTTTTAAACATGATAACCAAACAATTTTTTAAATTGATATTGCCTTGAACAGTTGTGACTCAACCGCCTTAACCAAACACTTTAGTGGTTAAAAAATGTTTCATTTTCGTGACTGTTTCGTGCGAGGTTCCCAAATGGCTACAGAACATTCTAATACTTTGGTATTGTTTCGCGATAGCTGCATTTGGTACCACTAGCGCCATCTAGTATTGAGTAGTAGAACTAGTAAAGTCAAGAACCTTCGAGACTTTTCTATGCTATAACTTTCTAGATTTCTCGAACCACTAGGGTTCGTCGCGACCGATATGTAGGTTCTAGATCTTTCTTCAATGGAAGGTTCTGGAATGAACCAGCGCCTTATAATGAGGCTGGCACATATACCGACCGAGTCCCCTAGCTAGGGGCCTTAAATTAATTTAAAGCCACCACGATACAAGTGGTAACTTCGAAAGCGATCTTCAACTGCGAACTAAAGTGATTAGTAGTGATTGTGTTTCATAATTAGTGAGTTTAAAGTTGTAATTAGTGTTGGGTAATTGAAGTGTCATTTTTGGTTATTTAATCGGCTGTTTTTAGTTTCACGAACCCGAAGCTCGTAACAGTATATACGAACATCCAAGTATCGTCCTTTGGCTTATAACTTAATTTTATTATTTGCTAAAGCTATTGGTCGTAAGTGGCTGTCATTCGTAGTTCTTTGACAGTCGTTACAGGAAGTTAGAAGCTAAGATCTCTGACACTATTGGGTTGCTAGAGTGTCATGAACAGCCCAGTGTGCTTTAGCAGCCAGATAAGCAGTTGCCTAAAATATCGGTACTCAACTTCATTCGGATGCACTGGAAGATGATTCCAACATATCCAGCAAAGGCTGGGCAGATTTGTAGTACTCGTAACAGAATGTAAAGTCCCGAAAATCTTCATTAAAAATGGAGGATCCTCCGCTCGGATATTCGGATAGTTGTATATGTTTGAATCGCACGGAAAACTCTGATACAGCAATGCAAGATTTTGTTGACTGCTGGCAGATATCGTTGCGGTTCTTTTTGTTGGCGTACAAATTTTGCACCGTTAGTTTTTCTTGTCGCGTCATTGATGCCGCTACAGATTTAAATGCTTACACTGGTGATGGCTGCTTGATATAATAAGCACAGGATCTGTAGCGATGATTTGTAAGAAACCTATTTCATATCGTGGATATCTTTCAGCTGATATACAACGTATAGCAGAATAAATGCAATACCTCCTAAGGGGTTTATTGTTCCCATCAGTATGAACTTCTTTCACTATGGGGCCAACACTGCATAAGCATAAGCAGCCTTTTAATGTTCCCACTGCTGGGATACAGGCATCCTACCTAGGAGAGGGAATGGGCCATAATCCACCACGCGGGCCCAGTGCGGGTTGATGAATGTCACATGTCTTTGAATTTTTGGTTCTAGGACATGCCGGTTTTCTCACGATGTTTTCCTTCACCGTTTTGAGAGCAGTAGTGATGAAATTAATTACACAAAGTAATGCGCCTGGCTGAGTTTGAACCCGCTACTTGCAATTCGTAAGTTAGGGCCGTTACCTTAATCAAACTACGACTTATCTTCAACTTAACCTATTTTGCTAAACCTTCCTGAATCCTGCCATACATATTAAAGTTGACATATACATAATGTATATATTAAAATAGATTTATGTACATATGTGTGTAGAGAACGCTTCAGATCTCGCACAGATCAAATACAGAACATTACGTAATAATGCTAGAAATATTTATTTACTGTAGAGATTTGGAGATGGCGGGTAAAGTTGGAAGTGATCTTCTCTCTGTTAATCAAAAGAAAATATCGATATCCTGGGTTTGTCCAATTAATTATAATATGCTGCCTGATTTCACAAGCGTTTGTTGAGAAGGTAGATCAAAAATAATTATTGAGTTTCCACGGCTTTCGCTGTTTTTACTCGACTGCGGCGAACAGCAGTCGGTCAATTTTTAGTGTCAAATTAGTACATAAATAACAAAGAAAATCACTCAGTACTGGTTGGCATTTCAAATGAAAATGCTCATGGAGATGATTTCAAATGTTTCATTATTTTAAAATATATAATGTTATAAAAATTTAAGAAAACGGATTAAAATTTGTCTCTTTGATCAGAAAACGGAAATCCGTTTTTTGATCAAAGAGGCTAATTTTGATCTAATTTAAAACCACAGACATATTTATATCTGTGGTTTTAAACCTACATAATAAAATAATTTATTCGTACGGATCCATTTGCGCGCGAATCCGGCTTCCACTTCGCATTTTCCTAACCAGGTCCAGGTAACTCTGACGATTTAGAAAGTGCCTGAGACATCACCGAAGGTCGAATCTGTGTTTTTTGATTCAAAATTCAAAGCATTTACTGGCACATTTGAATTTTCAAGGTTGGTCAGTCAGAAAACATAAAGCTGTTTGCACGTTCGAAATCGTAGATCTCTATGGAGATGTTTATGCAAGAGACTCTATGGCCACTTTTATATCATGTTATGTATTATAAACATCTCAGTTACATTATCCTTGTTGATTCTACGTGAGGACAATCGTTGTTTGACTTAAAGTGTGAAGCTTACCCGTGCCGCTGGTATATTATTTATTTCAAATGCACAGTTGATGAAAATAATATTAATTTCCTTGAAACTTCCATTCCAGGAAAATCTTCAACTTATAAACAAGTTAAATGGTTTCAAAGTTGTCTTAGATTACACCATGCCACTGGTATTATTTATTTGAAATGCACAGTTGATGAAAATAATATTAACTTTCTTGAAAATTCCATGCCAGGAAAATCTTCAACTTATAAACAAGTTAGATGGTTTCAAAGTTGCTTAAGATTGTTACATATTCTGTGTTAACAAAACTGTAGATTTACTAGGAATTCAATTTTATTAGGTTTCTCGAAATTCTATAACCACTCAGGGCTTTTCAACTGAATTTCACGTTAACCTTTCTTAGGTATAAATTAATTTATTAGGAATCCAAGCCTTATAAATTGGCCTTTTCATGCTTACTTGCTTAATATTGACTTCTAATCTGTGATAGGATAATATGCACTTCAAGTTGAGTAGTCGGCGCTACTTTAGGAGATCAGCCATACTAGAGCCATCGTCACATTTCAGCTTTCTCTACAAGGTTATGCACATAGAAAGAAGAAAGAAAGAAAATTTATTTATTTGCCACAGTTGAGGCACACAACAAAAAATATATAAACAAAATGAAAAAAATAAATAAGAGGTGTGTGCCTCACGGCTGTGCCAAATAGGTCCAGTTCAGCATATATGCCAGACAACTAGTGCCTGACGCTGATTTTCAACTGGACCTCAAACATATATATGCTTATATAATACCACATACATAATTATGCTTGTATAATAATGGTTTTCTTATAGTGCTCGTGGTATCAATTATGATTTAGATTTGTATCCATTAATTAGCTTGTTTGCCGGGAGGAATTGTAGGTATTTGAATTATCTTGGTCACGTGACCATTGCTGCGATAAGTCCACTATTTGAGGAGTGGTTGGAGAGTCGCCACGGCGTCCTTGCCATCCGTCTGACGCAGGTACTCACTGGACAAGGATGTTTCGGTAGGTGCCTCTCTCGGATTCGGCAGGAGGATATGTCCAGGTGTCAACACTATGTAAATAACCTTGAGGACAAGCTGGAGCATGCGGCAGCGGTCTGCCTTACTTGGGCGCAGCAACGCCGTGTCCTCGTTTAAGCTATTGGGTCCGAAGCGAGGAGGCATAGAAAGCGGTCGCCTTCTTCTGCGAAGCACTAATTCGGACCGCGTAAAGGAGACGGAATCCTCACACCCCAGCCGCCGCAACAGAAGAAGATGCCGCGCACGACGAGAGTCGCAGGGCGATTTCCGGCCACCGTTGGCGCGAACCTGCGGATGGCGAGCGATTGGTGGCTCGCCGTTCGATAACAAACAGGTCTGGGTTGACGGCGCGTCGTGTTCCACGGATACCTCAGAGATCCCAGCAAAAAACTCCAGGGTCAGGGCCTGCTAGGGTTGCAGAATTTGTTCGAAAGAGTGACAGCGGCCCTGGATCACAACGAAAAATTTAAAAAATTGGAAGGGTATAATTTTCTTCAAAACCATGAAAAAGTGAGTGAGTTTTGAATGTGATTGATTAAGTTTGAGTTAAATAGAGAAAAAAAACTAAGAACACATTGTGGGTTAGCACGCTATAACAAATCTAATTTAACCAACATAAATCTTTAACTCCATGAGCACACATTTAACCAAACACACTCTCAACAGGTACTTGAAAATATTGCGCCCCACTAACGACATCACAAACTCAATACACGCCAAACTAATGAGAAAAGCTACACATACCTACCGATGAATTCTCCATAGACCGTCCTCTATGAAGTATAGAGACGATAACTAATATACGAGTAGCTTGCTGTACGTAATTAAGTATACCTTGGATGTTGGATGGGCTGATTAATTCATTTAAGTTAGGATCACATCGATATTTATGTTAGCTTCCAACGATATCGTTTTCTTAGGATCTAGGTATTCCAACTATAATCGGCATGTCCTAGAACCAAAAATTCGAAGACATGTGACATTCACCAACCCCACCCCCGCATGGTGGATTACGGCCCATTCCCTCTCCTAGAGAAGAGGCCTGTGTCCCAGCAGTGGGAACATTAAAATGCTGATTATGCTTATGCTTCACTTTTCCGCACGATTTGAACATATATAACTGCCTGACAACAAACATTGGGCAGTTGCTTACCATATACATTTCCGGTCTACCACAACAACAACTTAAAAAAAAAACTATACCGTTTTTATACTTGATGTGGTTGAGGCCTCTTGCATTTTATTTAGTTTATGATGGTAAATCATCAATAGTGTCTGACTTTTACTGACCAGAACCAAACCATGTCTTCTTCGGCTGTGGGTGGAGTGGAAGGGAGTATCAGACTCGTACTGACTAAAACCCACCCGTGATCCTTCTTGTGCCCTTTGCGTTCCAGCCCCAGGTGAATCTTTCGAACAAATTCCGCAATGTGACCTTTTGCTTACACGTTTAATTTGGACGAAATTGCACGGTTAGCTAAGTGACATTGAATAAGAGCAACAAGAGTTTTGCTCTTCAGAATACAATAAACATTATTTTATTATACGTAGGCGCTTTTCAAGATGGTTCTATCATCTTCTATTTTATCAAACACAAACTAGGTAATTCAAAAATAGACTAAAAAATGGTACGTTGAAAGCCAAATAAATAATATGTTTATATTATAATTATTATTCATTCTTTACTTTATTTTTAACCTCATAATAAGTAGGTACAGGACAAGTATAGGAGAAATTAAAAAGAGATAAGTCTATTTTGAAATTTAAGAAAGACAGCCACCTTCCCGCACACAAGATAAATAAAGCTAGCAATAATATTACTAAGCATTATTTTGTATTAGTATTCAAAATGGCCGACCACAATAAATAGTCAGGGAAACGCTAAGACGACAAGATAAGTTCAAAAAGCGATACAATCCGTACTATAAATTATAATTATATTTCTCGTACGTACAAAATATTCGAACATTTTCAAGCTAAATCTTTCAAGCCGATTTGAAAACGGGTTCTGTGAAATTCATTTCAAGCTTATGAAAGCCAGGCTTTGTTCTGATAACAACGAATACCGTTTGATTTATTAATTTCTGAAACGGCGTTTTCTTTGAAATTCTAATGAGTTTTACCAAATATCTCAAGATACTAAGTAAATACTTTCTAATATTTTCGTAATGTTTATAATAATACATACTGCAGTGCGGTTCTCTGACCTCTCACCATGTGCGCTGTCATTCCAAACCAACAAGATGGAATGTCAGGTTGCGGAATTTGTTCGAAAGAGTCACCGCGGCCCTGGAACGCAAAGGGCACAAGAAGGATCACGGGTGGGTTTTGGTCAGTAAAAGTCTGACACTCCCTTCCGCTCCGCCCAGAGCGGGAGGGGTCATTAGATGATTTCCCACCAAAAAAATAAAAAGATGGAATGTCAGTTCATTTTATGCTCACGCTGCCTAACTTTACACGCTTACATGTTGACAGAGTAGACCGGTAGATGTACGTGGTTTTATAAGGGTGAAGTTGAGAATCGGGTGTACAGTAAAGAAACAATGAGTTGTTCTGTACTGTATGTCAGATACAGAAACACAAAGTACCACTCTTACTCAAGGTGATTTTGTTATTTCTGACTTGTACAGTTTACTTGTTTACATAATATTAAATTCTCAATTTAAAAATAAATAACTTCAATTGAAGTTACCTGTTGGTTTTACAAAACCTTTAACTCAGTCTTCATCGAATCAAAATCTTATAAAAATATATAATTTACAAATACACTGTAATTAAGCTAAAGCCTCGCTGATATAATTAAAGTCTGTTTGTAATTTCAAAATAACAGCTCGTTATTTAATTAATATTTTATGCAAGTATGTATGTATATGATACCTATGGCAAACACACAATTTTTTCAGTTTGTCTCCGGAATGGCTGGACCAATTTTGACGCAGTTATAACCGGTTACAGCTGTCTAATGTTATAGTGCGTAACTTTTTACAGAAAAAAGATTAGAGTTCCATGCAAAGACTACAATATGGTTCCATGCAGTAAAAAAATAAACCCACGAAAATACTGTCCACGAGAGCAAAGCCGCGGGTAGAAATGGAAAACAATAATGAGGCAATTTGACTAGCCGTAGTGGAGGGTTGGGGTAATTAGGACTTCATTTACCCCTCGACCCTTTATTCTGTTTGATAATATTTTGAATTTTAGTTGGGGTTGTTTTTTTCTTTTGTTTTAGGGTTTTAATGCACATAAAGTTGAATGGCCGGGAACAATAAAATTATCAGGTAAGCTTGTTGTATGAATTAAGTTGGTGAGTTGTATTATCGTTGACTAAGCAAAGTAAAATTATCATGTCCATAGTGTGATCTAGCTCTGCCTGGCCTCTTCCCAACTATATTTCAGATTTCAGTCAGTTGAGATGCAGCTTAACACCAGTTTTTTACATTGAACGACTGTCTCTATAATCTCCAAAACACAGTAACCGGGTCACATGAAATCTCTTTGCAAGGCTGACATCAGATTTTCTGGCTTCTAACTAACCGTAACGACCATTAAAGATCAACTAATGACAGGCGCGACCAACGGTGTGCTTTAAGAGGCACAAAAGAGTCTTGATAATACTGGGTGGTCACCCATCCATAGGCTGACCTCGGTAAGCCATGCTTTATCTTGAAGATTGACCCGTGCGGCTGTTATAATTTTGTCATTATTTTTTAAATTTTCTTTAAATTAAGTACCTACGTTTACAATATCCAAAATAAAGCAAAAGAATACAAGACACTAAGAAAAGTAAAATCAATCAAAAGTAAAATCAAGGCAGCGTTTACTAAAAAGTATATGATAATAATATTATTTACATAATTGTTCCTGAAATTCCTCGTAGTTTTTCATAATTATAACCACTAATTCGCACCAAGCGTTTCCAATCGTCTTTGTAATGCACACAGCAAAGGAGTGGAACTCTCTGCCTGCGTCTGTGTTTCCGAACGCATTCAACCCTAATCTCTTCAAAGAGACTGTGTGAGTGAACAGACTTCTCCTTGGTAAGCTAATTCCATCGTTGACTTTGTCTATGTCACCTGTGACCTAGACTGGAGTCAAGAGCAAATCCCCCACACATTAAAAAACAGAAAGATAAAGAGTTTATTTGCGTCATGCATACAAAAAAACAAAAATACAAAAGTTATGCGAGTAAATTATATGTATATTTTGAGCTTTTCACAATCCTGTAAAATGTCTGTAGTCTCACTGACTGTAATACCTACTTGCAAAAAATTCTTTAAATGTTTAGGCCCCGCCTTCTCGTAGCAGTGCTACGCGGAGCTACGAAATTGTCTACAACTCGCTACGCTCCGCATATCACTGCCGGTTAGTTTACGTTTGATCGACTATGAGTGCGTAAGTGCTCGCAGTCGGTCGACTTTCGCGTTTTTGGCCCTTTAAGGGTTAATACCACAGTTTCGTGGTACTTGGGGGAAACCTTACGGTGCCAACGAATCCAAGTGGTGTGGACCCGACACACAGCTGGGCCCATTCAGACTTCCCTCGCCGCACTCAAAAGCTTAACCCCGTTCTTTTCCAGGTTGTATCTGGTGCCGATTGGGTGTGTCTACCTCATAGGCACCAGCTCGGTTGCAAGACCCATAGGGCCCCGCTGCACATTAAGATTGGCAGCGGGCTTACAAGCTTAGGGCTCACCGTAGGCACTCACCTCCCTGCAACACCCAGCAAGCTCCGAAATCGGACGAATACGTAAGCAGCTTTTTGTGAAAAACGTATATAGGTGTATAGGTATCTATCATCTATATACAACAGTGAATAGCTGTAAGCGTAGAATATATAATTGCATAAGTTGATAAAAAAATGCTATGCAATAGCTTTACCGCGGCAGTCACCGAGTGTCACATGTATTTTTTTTAAATGGTAAGTTCACACCAGCCATAAAAAAGTACTGTAAAAAAAAAAGTCGATTGCAAAACCTACCTTCCCGACTGCCGCTGACATCGGGGATTTATTTTTAATTACTGTTGCTTTACCGCTCGTATTTCTACTGTCCAAAGCCTTCAGTATTTACTAGTGTGACATAATCCTTTTTGAATTTAATTATTCTTGTTTAAACTCCTTTTTACTCGACGTAATCCTTATAAAATTCTGTTCGTCGGAATGAAAATACAGAAACGTTATAGAATCTCTCGTGTGCCTCTCTGTTTTGTCTGTTTGTTAATTTCCTTCGAATCATTTCGATGCCACGAGCACCTAACGTAAAGGAATGACCCTTTACCTTAGGCGCTCGTGGTGACAAAAGGTCAGGTTTGGGGGACTTTGAAAAATATTTAAATATGTTTGTAAACTGTCCCGATGAACATATTCTATGAAAAAGGGATTCAATATAAATAAACGTGTATTACGTATCAAATTATATAGCCTATGTTACTCAGGGTGAATGTAGCTTTCTTATAGTGAAAGAATTTTTGAAATCGGTCCAGTAGTTTTTGAGTTTATTCGTTATACACAAATCTTTCTTCTTTATAATATTAGTATAGATGCATACATTAATTCCTATCTGCTCCATATCTCGTAAAAAAAAAGAAAAAAAAAAAAGATAAAAGTTATCGTCGTAGAAAAGACGTTATATACGATAACTTTTAAGAGTCTGTTGCTTCATATTTGCCAATCTCAGGTCAATATATTCAATTTAAGATGGTGGATGGTTTTATTAATCCTGTTATAGAATCACCTAAGACATAACATGATCTAAACCTGAATTTGATAATAATAAAACAAACATAAAGCCCCTATTTTTTCGTGGATGTGAAATCGTCAAATGACTTCTACCACTATGGGCGAAGCGGAAGGGAGTATCAGGCTCTTACTGACTAAAACCCACCCGTGATCCTTCTACTGCCCTTTACGTTCCAGGGCCGCGGTGATTCTTTCGAACAAATTTCACAACCCTTTAAAGACCCTTCATAATATAATTTCACAAGTCAGTAATCTCTACAAGGTATACCAAAGCACCCACAAAAATTCAAAATTTTAAAAGGCTTGACCGTACGACTAAACATTGTAGTGTAGTACAGTAAACGACCGGGCTTTGCCAACTCAATGTTATTTCAGATTTGTGTGAATGACACTGTTACGATGTACAAAATTTGGCGCCGATGCAAGGACACAGCGTACGGCTTATGTGTGGTTGTATTATAACTAGTTCTGTTATATGAATAAATTAACATCAGAGTTTGTAGAACTTCTTGGAAGCCTGGGAAGTGATACCTTCGAACTTATTTAGACTGTTAAGCAAGCAGCAAAGTTTTGAATGTTGAAAACACACAAATTAAACTTATAAATATTAAACGGTACCTCGTTTCCATAATAAAGTTGCCCTTGTACGTATAGTCAGTGAAATTAATAGTTTGTTACTTATTTATAACAGAAGAAGAGACCTTTAAATATTATCGATAATTTATGTAATTATTCTCCTTATTTATTTAACTGTATATACAAATTTATATTTTCATATTTCTCTGGCCCTTATCCCAACTGCGTAACGCCAGCTTCGACAGATGGTTGGCGAAGCGTTTGGCCATCAGGTCATTGTATTATTTATTTATTTATAATATACTTATTTGTATACCGTGGTTAAAAAAAAAAAAAAAAAAAAAAAACTACAAACTAAAACACATGTACAATGGGCGGCCTTATCGCATTCCGCGATCTCTTCCAGGCAACCTGGAATGGACAGTAATTGCCTGGACATAAATGTGACATCATATAGTAGAGATTTAGTATAAGCATTGTACCAGTGCGAAGCCGGGCGGGTCTTTAGTAATCTATAATGTTTATCCAAAGTTATTCGGTTACAAAAAGTTCAATGCCAAAGGCTAGATTTTACTTAGAAAAACTCTATGCAGTATAAAGATGTATCAGCAAAGTAAATATCTTATATAAGATGCGCTTTTTTGTGGACTATATTCTACGAGAGCTGTCCGGGGGAAAAGCAAGTGTCTCAAATAAACGTCAGGAATGGCGGCGGCGGAATAAAATAAATGAACGTCCAGTGCACACTGAGCATCCAGCCCTGCTCGGAGTGGCTAATATATTTAACAAGGCATGAAATATTACTGGGATTTTCCTAATTTGTACTCTACGAGAGAAGAAACACAATTTTTGTGCATAGAAAACACAAAGTCAGTCTGCAAAACTAGATTAGTCGACGAATTTGAAATCAATTATTTATTCAATTAATAAAATAGCCACTGTAATAGGATATTTGTATGTTATTAGAACAATTTCATAATATCTAAATCTACCAGCAGTATTGTCTCTCCTCTCTTTTAAATCAGTATCATCCAAAGGTCGTCTTAAAAATATCCCATTTAGCGAAAAGCTTTCATCATTGTGTCACAATTAATATTTTCTTCTTTTATAGGATTTATTGTTTACTTTTATGGTGAATATAATAAAGAGCTTTTTATTCAATTCTATTATTCACCGTTTGTATTCCCCGAAGGAATGAATGGGCACAAGCTTTATACATCTGCACATACGTATGTATAGTCCGCCATTGAATTTTCAAAATAATTTCCCAATATTGTTGGGGAACCCAAGCAGATTGACTCATCTGCATTAATTTTAATCATTTGACTTACTTTATTACCAACTGCATATCAAGGAATTTTAGCTTCCAGCACAACCGATTGCAATGGAATAACATAACCGTACTTCTCTTGCATGAAGCGACTGCCTTTTTAAATTCCAAGTAATAGGATGCGGCAGCCAATTACCATTAATCAGACACAAAGGGGTATGCCAAGCCGCCATAGTGATTTAGGCCTTGAGTGCCCACAAGTAAAATCGAATTTTAATATTAGTATGCCCCACAAATAATATATTGATAAAAGAAAATGATTGAAAAAAACTTGGAGTTTCCAAATTATAAGGATTTTTAATGTGCCCTACACAAGTATTAAAAAGTTATTGAAAACTCTTCCTACATAACATATTAAAGCTAAAATGTTGTTGGTTGTCATTATCAGAATAGGAGAATCGCCAGAGTCAGTATTCATGGTCAAAAACGTCGATTTTAATAGCAAAATACACGCAGCGAATCACTATGATGCAAATGCAAACAAAACAAAGTGACAATTCTAATATTACATTTGATTTGACAATGACAATGACATTTCTAATATTGTCATCTGACAAGTTTTAGTGTTGCCATTGCACAAAGTATCGATCGGTGCATTATGTAGATCATTTTAAAATCATTATATTATATTTTGTAAGTTGATTACAAATCTAAATATATTAACATAAAAAGCATTGGGACTTCTATAAACAAAAGAACGAATAAATAAAGTACAAAATATGTGTAAATGTTTTGCAACAAATATTTATTTTGTTCAGTTTTTAAATTGGCAACCTAGCAAATGTCTGTTTATTTCGTTGTATCGTTCAATATTTATTTTTTATTAAAAATTTTGCTAACTTGTATCGCGTCGTGAATAGAAGAGTTAATTACGTAAAATTTACATATTTTTTTTTTAGTAAATTAAATTTCTTGGGCATTGCAAGGCCTAAAATCGGCATTCCCCTTTATACTCCGAGCGTCTACTAATTTTCTGACGAAAAACGCATTCTCCAACTTGGCAATCAACTTCTTTTTTGTTCGGATGAGGGATCATCAAATGACTTCTTGCACTCTAGACGGAGCGGAAAGGAGTGCCGTACTCTTGCTAAGGGCCACCCGTTATATAAGTTCATATAATATTGTTTTTTATTTTTGATGACTATATAGGTCAATCTGTTTTTACTTTATTGACTCAATCTATTCTTTACAATGTTTTATAGTGAATTGATTTATGATTTCCATGTTGGATATTTTTTTTCTAACTTTGTCATGCATTGCATACTATTGTATAAATTCAAGTTCTTAAAACGCAATAGGAAGATGTGTTGGTGGGGAGTTTGTTGCGCCACTTCTTCTTCCCAGCTAAAACACTAGGAAGTGGTGACGGGTGGGCGTTTTGGGGGACTGTCTTTATTTAAAATATGACGTTCAAAAAGTGCTGTCTATCAGCCTAGTTTGAATAAATGACTTTTGAATTTTGAATTTCGTGTTTCTTCACATGACCTTTGCTTTTGCGTTCCAAGGATGAGGTTACTCTTTCCAACTGCATGGTGATCAAACTTAGAGGCACATTTAAAGAACCCGCACTTGCAACGACTAGACGAACGAGACATCAGTGTATTATTCAAAACTAAATATTAAAACTAACTACTTGCAGACAGTAATATGAGCTTCATATTTTAGTATAAAGTGAAAGTCACAACACAATTTGCGAGAGTAACTTTTTATTGTTTAATTTTACCAAATTGCTTCGCCAGTCGGGTGGCAATGTGTCTGTCTTGTGTTATGGGATTTATGTTTTTTTAGGTGGAATTTGTAATGTCTGTGGAATCTCATGTGATAAGTGCCTAATCTGTTTCTAGATGAGAAAATATGGCCCGTAAAAATATTAGTTTTATTTTTATACGAGATTTTGCATGTGTGGATTTTGTGGGGGCAGTTCAAAGTTAGAAGTAGACTATAACAGTCTCCGGAGTCCCATCTATCTCTTAACGTGATATTGTAATAAAAAATCAGCTACTTTTCGCATTTGTACATAATTATATTATAGCCTTATAAGTACCGTGTTCCCCAGTTAATGGGTTGTGGAGGTCTGGTAGGCAGCCGCTCCACGTTAAATACTGGTATTCAGCTGAATCCAGCTTAATTGGAAGCAGATCCCAATATAGTTGGGAAAAGGCTATGCAGATGATGAGTTAAACAAGGAATCTCATTGTTTCATCATATAACTGTGTCTGGTCGCCCGCTGTTTTACTCAGATACTATCGATGTAAACCACGGCGACAATGAAAGACGACGACAATAAAAACGGCGAAAATAAAATAAATAAATTTGGAAAGTCTGTTTTTTTTTTCATGTTTTTGGTAGTTTTAATTTCCATCGTGTAGGGTCGTGTACTCTTAATATAATAGGGTTATCATAAATCGTTCTTCGTTTCAGAAATCCATTTATAAAATATGTATTATGATTTAAAGTGGTATTTTTTGTAGGAATCATGTGCTCACCCTATAAAAACATAAACCTTGTTTTTGGAAATATGAAAAGTATGCACGATAGTAGGCCTTATCGTACTTAGAATTATGTTTTTCACGATTTTCAAGATGTTTCTACAATACAAAATTCTCGTTGGAAATCAAAGAAATATGTTGTATTTTTTCGCTACTGGCTTGTATTGTGCATTCATTCAAAATATAACATTCAGAATAAAATTGATTCATCGGTTTTTTTTGTTTCGTAGTTTGAAGACTAACACCACTCGTTCGATAGTACTTTTGTGTTTTTATTAAGATAAGTATTGCTAGGTATTATAATTTGTAAGTAAACGCGTAAGTTTCATTTGTAAAAAAAAAACACCTATTCCGTTTGTAAATGAATAAGTTACTTGTGCGGTTAAGGAAATTTCTTTATGTAAGTATATGGAACTAACAAACTATGGAATCTAGTTTGGAACATTTAAACATACTCAAATCATGGAAGATGAATAATAAAACGACAACCCATGATAACATCATCTAGTGATAAGGCTCAAAAGATGGCTGCGGAATTTGTTCGAAAGAGTCACCGCGGCCCTGGAACGTAAAAGGCACAAGAAGGATCACGGGTGGGTTTTAGTCAGTAAGAGTCTGACACTCCCTTCCGCTCCGCCCAGAGCGGGAGAAGACATTTGAAGATTTCCCATCCAGAAAAAATAAAAAAGAAAAGACTCAAAAGACGCACCATTTCCAAAAGCCACACCACATAGTGCTCACAGAAGAACCACATGACTACTCAGGTCCCAAAGAGCTGAGAATTTTCACTTTTTATTTTATTTTATTTCAGTGTTGGTCTCACTGTAAAAGTCATTCATATAGATGAGTACAATGACCTCTTTTCAAGTTTTGCTTTTATTCTGTAACCTTTTGTATCTAGTTTTAAATAATGCACTTATAACCAGTACAGTAATGAAAACCATAAAAAACACATTCACGAAAACTTTAACTTTTGATTGATAAACACTGAGCAACATTTCAAGTTGTTTTCAATTAAATATGATTGGAGTCTTAAAAATAAGTTTGTTGAAAAAGCTAGCTACTTGAATATTAAAAAGTCTTCAGAAAATTTTCAATACGCTGACATAAAATAACTTAAAGAACTGAACAACTGAACTTCACTGAAATTACTGAATAACTCAATAAAAAAACTTTCCTTATAACATAAACGTGTATTTCAATCAGATTGTACGCTTGAACTTGATAACATTGAACAAATTTTCACCTAATTCTAAAACGTAAATAGCACTTACACTGAATATCAGATCACGACCTTATAATTACGATCATAAGGTTAATATTACCTTGAAGAGATAACCTGTCGTATAATTTTATGGAGCTCTATGTTCTTATTATAATACTAAGTTCCATAAAGATATGGATTGGATCTTAGATATGAAGTTATGGGTTATATTGTGTTATCGTGCCTATGATGTTATGGCTTATAGTAATTTTGTATGGGATGAAGTTTCATGGTATTTAGGGGTTAAAATTATGAACGAATAATGGGAGAAAATGTATTTATTTTCATATGCGAGATGGGTAAAGTATACTTTACCTACTAGTTGCTTACCTACAGTATAAAAAATGGCATTTGGTTTTACAGGCTTTTATATACACAGATAATTATGTTTTTGGCATACTTTTAAAACATTGTTTGTCCCAAAAGACTTCCATTTTTATGAAGTCTACTATATTCATAGCCTTTTTAAGCAAAACAAAAATACCATATTATGTACATATTTTCGCTTACTGGGAGAGATCTACTTAAACTTATCAAAGTATTATCATAATTTTGAATAGAACTTACATTTTACTCGCAAAGCACCGATTAAGATATTTGACTTAAAAAATCTAATTAGTCCGTCAGATAGATTTCCGAAAAATATTAGACACGTAGTTTTTTATTACGTAAATAGAAGATACAGTGATTCTCTTTTTCTACTCTTTTTACGTATTTTTGATAAAATCGATTGACCGTAAGCCTACTGTAACACATTCCGCTCGCGACGCCCGCCCGCGACGGACGTGCCGCTCCCCGCTGCTCTCCCGTTATCGTGCTCAGTGTCGTGTGTTCGTTTCGTCACGCTCCAGTCGTGACGTCACCTGTGGTCGCCGACTACAACTTTGATCCGAAGCCGCCTTTTTCAAGGCAGTGGACGACTTCTTGTTTCTGTTTTGGAGGTCGTAAAACGTAGTGCCCCTTCAGGGAAAATCCACAGTTTCGTGGTCCTTGGTGGGATACCTCACGGTGCCAACGAAGCCAAGGGGTGTTGACCCGATACACCGGCCCAAGCCCCTTCAGGGCTAAGTCAAATCGGAAGGGCTTTGGTACGCGGCCTTGGGGGCTTCCCTAGTCACTGCCATCTGTCTAACCCCGCTCTCTTCCAGCATTCACCCGGTGTGGTTGGGTGTCTCAACCCCTTCACACCGGACCGGTCTTCTGACCCTAGGGCCCCACTGCACAATAAGATCGGCAGTGGGTTTACAAGCTTAGGGCACACAAAAATAGGCACTCACCTCCCTGTCTACACCCGACAGGGAGGGTACACATCCCCGGGATATCCCACCCGGGGAGTTAGGAAGTAGGAAGCTCGGGGAGTTACGAAAACGTTGCTCCCGGATGCAAGTTAGGAACTAGATCCCCCCGACCCCCCCCCCCACCATGTCGGACGCTGTTTATCTAGCGTTCTTCTGGGATATTGCGCAAAATGACCCCGACTTTGCTGCCAAATATGGCAGCAAGCTCGCTGCTTTGCAGCAACAGACTCCCACGGCCGTAGAGGCAATCGCTGACTTCAGTGATGCCCTCGAAAGCCCTTTGTCCCCGCCGCTTGTTGATAAGCAAGCCACTAAAAACTGGGTACCAAAGCAGGTACCCACGATCAAAACCCCGTCGGCCGCTATTGTCAATACAAAGACAATAGACGCCGCCACCGCCGCAAAACTGGCTTTTGTCTCTAAGACAAAAGACAGCAACGCCGCCACCAAAAGCGTTACCGGGAATTCGGTAACACCTGCCGCCCGAAAATCTATTGTCTCACAGACAATAGACACAACAAAGCCCCATGCCGCCAGTGACACCCCAGAGGACATGGACACTACAGTGCCATGCTCCGCCACCCCATCGGAGCCCTCTGACTCCTCCGCTGAGACCTCCTCCTCCGAAGACGACTTTCAAGTCGTCACTGGAGGAAAGAGGAAGAAGAAGAGCTCACCCGCTGAGCAGGCCCCCAAAAAGGCCGCCCCCGCTCATCCCTCCCCCCCGTCTTCAGCCCCCCAATCCCGCCCCACTTCGCCAGCTGGTAGCTCCCAGCAGGCCAGCCGATCCGCCAGCCCGATGGTCGTCGTGGCTGCTGCCCCAAAACCCCGCCCTCCGCCACCCGTGTTCATCCACGACAAGGCAAAATGGACGGAGGTGTCCTCTGCCTGCAAGGAGAGGCATATAAACTACACCAATGCCCGAGCTGTCCAGCTGGGCATTTAAGTCTCAGTCCCGACCGCAAAGGACTACAGGGAGTTGCACAAGCTCCTCTCAGGCCGGAACATCCCGTTCCATTCCTTCTCCCTTCCCGAGGCGCGTCAGACACGCGTGGTCGTGAAAAACGTCCCGCGGGAGATCCCCACAGAAGAGATACTGAGCGACCTTCAGTCGCAAGGTATCCCTATAGCGGAGGTGCACCGCATGCACCGTCGAGGTGGGGAATCATACAATATGATTCTGGTCGTCTGTGATCCAACAGACGGGCACCATCCCATCTTCCAGGTCTCAAAGATCTGCGGCCTCTCCGGCCTAGCAATAGAGAAGCCCCGCAGGAGTGGCATCATTGGCCAATGCCACAATTGCCAACTCTATGGCCACTCACAACGGAACTGCTTCGGCAAACCCCGTTGTGTCAAGTGCCTGGGTGACCATGGCACCATTGACTGCCCCCGCCCCAAAGACCCGTCCCAATGCGCCGAGCCGCCCAGCTGCGTCCTATGCGGCAAGTCTGGCCACCCGGCTAACTACCGTGGCTGCTCGAAAGCGCCCAAGTCGACCGCCCCCAAGCTAGCCAAGCGCGCAAGCGATCGCCAGCAGAGGGAATGCCCCCAGTTGGTAGAAAAGTCTACCGTGGCCCTAAGCCCACAGCGTCCCAGCCCCTGGAACGCTCTCAATCACCAGGCCCACTTTCCGGCCTTGAGGCCCAGCGCTCATGCCCCCTCAACCACAGCGGCCCCCAAGGCCGCCCTTACCGCTCAGGCCACCAAGGCCATCCCGGCCCTCTTGGACGTAGCGCTCCCACGCTTCCCCTTGTCAGAGGCAACCCGGGCCTCCGCCCCTGCTCCTGCCCCAGTGCAAGCTCCCACACCCTCCCCTCTCCCTACTCCAGCTGGTGACGTGTCCCAGAACATTATTCTGGTCACGTACCAAGCCTTTTATTCTCCACGCGCCCTGGCTATGGCCGCGGCGCTTCAAAACTGCAGAGGCGACCACTCTGCAGTTTTCCGCGAGTACGGTGACGTAGTTCACCACGTCCAAACTTACACTAATCTCACCCATAATGGATAAGTCCAGGGTAACGTGTAGGTTCAAACCGAAAGCCCTCCGGATAGGGCTATTCAATGCCAACGGCCTTAGAAGCCAACGTGATGAGATCGCCTTATTCCTCCGCGACCATCACCTAGACATACTTCTGGTGCAAGAGACCTTCCTGAAGCCACAGCACCGGGACCCTAAAATTGCAAACTATCGTTTGGTTCGCAATGATAGGACCCGTTGCCACTTAGGAGGTACTCTTATCTACTATAAAGCGTCCCTATACTGCATCCCCATGGATCCTCCCTCCCTCGATAAGTTTGAGGTCTCAGTCTGTCGGCTAGGCATGACAGGCCATCAACCCATCACGATCATCTCAGCCTATGTCCCACCCAACGCCTCCGTGGACACTCCCGCTCTAAAAGATGATCTGACCAAACTTCTTGACTTGAGCGACTCCGTCATTCTGGCGGGGGACCTCAACGCCAAACATCCTTCCTGGAACAGTCACACGACCAACCCGAGAGGCAAGGTCGTGTACGAGCTGTGCAGCGTCCTGAAATTCGATGTCATCGCTCCGATGCATCCCACCCACTACCCGCACGCATCCTCCCACTCCCCCGATGTACTCGACATCGCCCTCCTCAAAAATGTCAACCTTCGGTTACATTCTGTGGAGACGCATGACGAGTTAAACTCGGACCATAGACCCGTGATCCTAGAGCTCGCTCCTAGATCAGGGTCGATGGACCCCACCCAATCCCCTCCCACCAGAATGACCACTGACTGGCGTCAAGTAAGCGAAAAGCTGAAAGTCACCACGTCGCCTCATCTAGACCAAATCCCCGACCTAATCGAGTCTGTCGCAGACACGACAGCCGCGATCAATTCACTCACGGATCACGTGCAATCCGTACTGAACGAATGTTCTAAGGAGTCTCCGGTGGTGAGCGATCACCACTGGAAACTCCCGGACGAGGTGCGTGAGCTCGTGACTGAAAAGAACGCGGCAGTCCGTGCCTACAGCGCCTTTCCCTGCGAAGCCAACAAGGTTCACATGCGCTACTTACAGCGTAAAGTAACAGCATCGCTGAACTGCGTGAAAGTCGCTGGGATAAGATGTTGGGCGACCTCGAACCTACCCATCAGGCATTCTGGGAACTTCAGAGGAAACTACGCGCCTCTGAGGTTGCCTCGATGCCTCCGCTCACGCGTCCCGACAACACCGTCGCCTTCGACGACGAGGACAAAGCCGAATGCCTGGCCGACAGTCTAGAGTCCCAATGCTCTCCCAGCTCCCAACCAGTAGACAAGGCTCATCTCGATATGGTGAATGCCGAAGTCGAACGTAGAGCCTCCCTCCCACCAGTAGAGGACCCTGATGATCCCCTCCCCCCCCCGTCACTCCCGATGAGGTGAAGGAGATCATCGGGCGTCTCAAACTCAGGAAAGCCCCGGGCTCCGATGGTATCACCAATAAAGTGGTTCGTCTCTTCCCGGCTACTCTGATCATGTTGATGACCGCCATCTTCAATGGCGCACTGTCCAACAACATGTTCCCACAGACGTGGAAAGAGGCTACCGTCATCGGTATCCCAAAACCTGGAAAACCCAAGTCCTCCCCTTCCAGCTATCGTCCCATCAGTCTGCTCAAAGTCCTAGGTAAGGTCTACGAGAGGCTTATTCATAAGCGTCTCAAGGACTTCGTCGAAGCTAAGAGCCTCCTCCCCAATGAGCAGTTTGGTTTTAGATCAAACCACTCTTGCGTACAACAGGTCTACCGTATCGTTGAACATATCAGCGCCAAATACCAGCGCGGTCTCGTTACGGGAGCCCTGTTCTTCGATATAGCGAAAGCTTTCGACAAGGTCTGGCACAACGGGCTGATATACAAGCTATACCAGCTCGGTGTGCCGGACCGACTCGTGCTCATCTTACGAGACTACTTGTCGAACCGTACCTTTCAGTACCGAATCGAAGGTGCACTTTCGTCCCCTCATCCCATTCGCGCCGGAGTACCCCAAGGCGGTGTCCTCTCCCCCCTAGTGTTCTCGCTATTTACTAGCGATATTCCCACTAGCACTAAGACACAGCTAGCTCTGTTCGCTGACGACACGGCGATATATTGCTCCGGCAATAGCGAGAAGGCAATAGCCGGCCACCTCCAGAGATCCGCAAACGCACTAGGCGCTTGGTTCCGGAAATGGAGAGTGGAAATCAACCCAGAGAAGAGTCAGGCGATCTTGTTTTACAAGCCCCAAACCCGTCTCTTCCCCCCCCCCGTCCCAGTCCGATCACGTTATTTGGCAAGCCGATCCCCTGGGTAGAGCAAGCTAAATATCTAGGTGTGATCCTCGATCAAAAGCTTACTTTCAGAGAGCACATAAAGACGGTGCGCAATCGTGCCGCTTTCGCTCTCGTTAGGCTTCATTACATGCTGAACGCTCGCAGCAAGCTATCCCTGAAATGCAAACTACGCATTTTCACCACGTGCATACGCCCGATAATGACTTATGCGTGTGTAGCCTTCGCACACGCTAAGCCCCGCCAGATCCATAGGTTGCAGGTTATCCAAAACCGGTTTCTCCGAAAGGCTACGGGAGCCCCGTGGTACGTTAGAAATGAGCGTCTCCATGTCGACCTCCGTATCCCCACCATCAAACAGTTCATGAAGCGTTTTTCAAAGCGTTTCATAGAGTCCGCTGAAAAGCACCAGAACCCCCTTATCGTATCGGCCACCCGATACACGCCCTCCCAGATCAGCAAGATCCGCCGACCGCGGCATACCCTTGTTGAGCCCGATGACCCCATCACCCTGACCCAAGAGAGTAGTAGGGAAACCAGCACTCTTAAGAAAAACAAACACAGACCGCGTTCCTTATACCGACCTCGCCGACGAGGTCCATCGCGACGCCCCCGTCAAAACCCTCCCCGACTTTTGCCTAACGAGCCAGCCCGCGCTGCTGAGCCATTAGCGTTAAATCCCCTAAATAATATCAATCTGACCCAGCCTGTCCCTTGCTGCCCTCCCTCAATGACCCCGCTAAGCCGAGGCCCGTGTCCCACAGGGGATGCCCTTAGCGAGCGGTCATTTAGTTTGTAAGTAGTTTTAAGCCCTGGCTGGGGGCCTTAAATTCATTTGAGGCCACCACAGGATTGTCCGGTTGAGCAGTAACCAGCCTTAGTGTGCTGAACTGCGAGTGGTCCATTCAAAAAAAAAAAAAAAAAAAAAAAAGCCTACTGTAACATTTTCAGTCACTCTGAACACGAAATTCCATTGGCGATACAAAATTCAAGACAAACTCTTTGTTGTATGTTTTTGTCCATTACGAATTAGATATGATGCAACTAATCCTAAACTTAATCTTAATAACAGACGTAACTGAAATCTGTGCCAAAAGTGGAAAACAGTTGTCCCAATCTAAGAACAAAAAAAAGAACTTAACTTTTTAATTTGGGACCATAAACAAATCATCCATTCCCGATACTCTTTTGACTGAATGTAGAATTTAATACTGCTTGTTTCTTGATCCTCGGCAGACAGCATTTTTTTCAATGTATATTTACAGCTTAATTAAGATATAGGTAGGTATTTATCTCAATACTTGTGAAATTTTAACACAGAAAAATTCTCAATATCGTCAAATGAGACTTATTGATATCAACTAGCTTTAAACTGTAAACAGCCAGGTAGACGATCTTCATTTCCACAAATGTTGTAACACAAAACTAATATTTCCCAACTACCCTCTGAAAATACTTCTTTACCAAGTCCATAAACATGTATTCTTAAAGACATAACTTCTTGCAACTGCACAGTCCCAGAGGCCAGTCCTTATGTTCCAGAAGAGAAACTTTGTCTCTGTACTAAGAGCCAAAGAAATATACTAGAGACAAGCGAAAATATTAATATTTCTCAACCAAACCCTCACAAACGTATGAGAAAAGACAGATACCATGTTACCTAAACTCCTTTATGTTCTCACAAAGAAAAGGAAACTTAAAAAGGGGCAAGTTAAGGCACATTTTTCCACGTGTTACTTTTTATCACTCGTAGGACGATTATATTCAAATTTTATGGATATGTCGCAGTCATTTTGGTAAATCCGTATTTTGTTTCCTTATCCCACAAAGACAAATAAATGTAGGTTAGTTTTTTTTTTGTTCCCAGAAAGATGTACGCACTTTACTTTGTGTAAAATTATAATTTTCTGAGGAGTGACTTACAAATGTTGGCTTTGTTTAACAAGATGAAGTAATTTATTATTTGGTTGGCTTTTCTTTTTTTCCTCAATGTAAAGTAGGACGTCTGTATTTTTATGTTTTCTTCGTCTTAATTTCATCTCCGGGTAGACGGTAATTCTTAATAAGATTTTATGTTTATTTAAATATGATGTTAAGCCACGCTTTTACGGTGAAATTATTTTTAGGTAACAATTAGGTACTCCTAATTGCTAAAAAGAACCTGTAGAAATATTCCCTAGATCATTTATTTATTATTGTCATCGAAATTAGCGAGCCAAATCCAAATAAAAAATATCACAAGAAACATGATTTGTATCTGACAATAACATAATTTCATTACTCTCCTACATAACATCGAAAAAAAATGTTTCATAGGCACATTTACAGAACTCAAATTCAAAGCATTTATTTCAATTAAACCCTTTATAGACACTTTTGAATTGGCAAGTCAAACGAAGTGAAGTAGTAGATCTCTATGGAGAAAAACGTGCAAGAAACTCCACGGACACTCTTTCAAATCATATTATTTATTACATAACCTTGGTTACATCCTTGTTACTTCTATAAAACAATTCAAAGTATAAAGATTAACGGCCGAACCCAATAACCGATCTATCACATACTGGAGATAGAAAAACAAATGAAACAACAGAAAACCTATGTAATTTTTCTTGATTTTTCTGTTGTTTCATTTGTTTTTCTATCTCCAGTATGTGATAGATAGGTTATTGGTTTCGGCCGTAAAACAAGTCAGTGGCAGTTAAGTGTGACCAGTCATAACCGGCGGCGCCCGTTCACGAACATGACGCGTGTATCGGCACCATTTAGCTCAACAATTTTGAAGGGGTCCGAATGATCTAAAACCACGAAGACGCCTAAATAAACAACTTGTTATTTATTTTTATACACGAAAATAATTTGATGAAGGTTTCTCATTAATTTACACTGATCTTTACAAAATTTATAAAAGGTTTTCATACTGTTTGCAAACAATAATAACTGTGAAGGAGTAATATCGTAAGCAATAAATTAAAATTTAATATTATGTTTGTGTACATGAATTAAATTACATGTAGATTTAGGTAGGTACATGAATTAAATTACATGTAGATTTAGGTACAGTTATTAAAACAGTAATTCCAACATACTAGTTGTTGTCTGCAGCTTCGCCTACTACTATATGATTGTGTTCAATTAATTGCAAAATTTTTCTGCCGAAATATCATATCGTATTACACCTCTTTACTCTCTATGAAACATTTTTTTTCTTTTTTTTTTTCAGTGTCTGATAGCCAGTATCTTTACAAGTGGAAATATACACCTATATTTTTTTTAAATAGCTTTTACTCCTATTATAAACTACATACATAGGTAACAAAGATCTTGAGTAGTAATTGGGTGACTTTACTTTTTATTTCGATAAGGTTTATGAGGCTTTGTTAACTTATTTCTTGTTTGTTTCAGAGTAAAACACTAGACTTGGCTCTAGTCTCAATATACAGAGGGGGCGTGGAGCTGGCTTCCATCAGCCAGTATGCTGGTTCACCATACAACACTACCGATAGGTGAGTCAACTGAATCATTTTCTTAATACGAGGGCTGACTTTTATGTTGTGTCGTTTGAAATAAGTATAGACGATCTAATCATATATTACCATTTTTTTTTTCAAAGAATTCTCCGCGATATTTAATACACTTTTGCATGCGTTCGAACTAGCTTTTAAAACATTTATTCCACTCCGAAATGGGGGTAGTCAAAATGGCTGATTTTTATACGTCAACAGCTTCTTCGGGTGAGCTGAAACGTTGACCACGAAGATTTTGCTTAATTTTAGGGAACGTAAAATAAACGTTAGCGTTCAAGTCAGGGCTGTAAGCCAAGTGATCCAAAATGCTGCATTTTAGGTGCTCAAAAATATCTTTGTACCGCGGGCAGTGTGCGAACTTACATTGTTATGGTGGAGTTGTTTTTTCGAAACTCTGTGATGACTTGTGGCAAACAAACAGTGGTATACCAGTCAAAGAAAGATCTACAAATGACAGCCGAGACCAACGGCTTAACGTGCTTTCCGAAGCATGGAGGAAAATCGGTATGTTAAGATGGTCACCCATCCACAGACCAACCTTGGCAAGCGTTGCTTAACCTTGAAGATCGACCTGTGCGGCTGTTATCCTTTAGCCACGAGCTCCTTCACTGTTATAGTTAATATAATTCCAAATAATATCTTATCGTTTTCTATATAAAAAAGTTTTTCTTTACCTACGCTATCTAGTGTATACGTCCTTCAGCGACCGCTATTCATGTTAATACAACCATGCTCTATGCCTAGTCAAATCACATTTCGACCTTATGACATGATATAGATGTGTGCGGCCAATTATGAACCTTGATGTGGTGAAGAAAAACAAAGAAAGATAGAATACGATTTAACATTTTCTAACCTCGATTGCACATACAGACATATGTACATACTAACACAATTCTTACCCACACAGTTTGTTCACTTGTATATGAAAAATACACGTTAACTTTTCCAACATAAGTTATTCAACTTTACAACTAATTAAAAACTATATATTTACAAAATACAACTAAAGAAGATGTATTATAGAATATACATATATGTACAAGCGGAATAAAAAGGAGAAAAGACTCATAGGGCATCGAAAAATTCGTCCACATCGCTGTCTACGGGAAAAGTGCCGAGAACACTGGCCGCACAGTTTCTTAATATCAAAATACGTAAGAACTGAGGGCTCTAGGATCGATAGATCATTAGAAGATATATACATACGTACATACATACTGATATAACTTTTTTTGAGAGGCTTTTGAAATAACTAAAAATACTGCTATTACCAATGCTAACTACAAGACCGTTAGCCCAATGATAAGTGAGGAAGCGCAAGTGGGCCTTAATGTCTTAGGTGCCTGCTAGAATTGCGGAACTTGTTTGTTACCGCAACCCTGGATCGCAAAGGTCATTTGGAGAACCACGTATGGGTTTAGCCTGTAAGAGCCTGACACTCCTTTCCGCTCCGCCCAGAACATCATTTGATGATTTCATAAGAATATAAACCCTAAAAATAAAAACATAAAAAATGCATTCGGTAGAAAATACTTCGGTGGTACTACCACATGCAAGCAGCCTCCCATCTAACGACTTCGGATCGTGTTACAAGTAGGAGAGACCTTTCAATCGTGTTATATTCGAACAAAAACCCTTGCTGAGAAACAATGCAGGGAGCTTGCTAAAACAATGCACGTGCCATGTCATCAGCGCCCTTAGTTCACTGGAAAGGGATACCTAAACATTGAGACCTTGATTATCTATGCATTATTAAATACAAAAATAGGACCAAACCAAAGTGAAATTCAATCGGCGATTGTGACAGTTAAAAAGTACTAACTGTGTAGCATACCTGTGTAATAAATTTTAACATCAGCAATGCTGATATTTTGAAATATTTATCAGATGGCATTATAAAATTATAAGTCAAGCTTACTACCTAACAATACAGAAAAGTTTCAGAATTATCCTTTGATTTGAAATGATTAATTAATTAAGGACTTTTACCAATAATTACACTAATGGTTTTGACATTATAAAGTGGACTCAAACTGACAATTAGAAAGATATTTTTGGCTTAATGATAGATAATTATCAGCAAACGTAAAACAACGTTTTAGAAAAGCCAATTGAAATGAAAGTCCTTACGTTAAAATAAGAAGGAATATCTGTTCACGGAAATCCCTGATAAAATTATCTATTCGATGAAGAGATACTTTGTTGAAAAGAGCTTTATCTGTGGTTGATTTTGCTAATCTATCAAAGGCTTACAAAGTCTCTTTCCAATTACCTTCGAAATGTTAGTCTCAGTTTTGTTTTTTTTTTTTAAGATGTTTAATTCAAGTATAGAAGCTTATGGAGTTTCAAATGAATATGGACTACAACTTGAAGTTTTGATAACAACTATTTTGTATTATTTTATTCTTGTACATATTTTTTACCATTTTGAAAGTTTTTGAAACCGTCCAATCAATAATACCTTCGGAGCTGACATAAAGACAGAAAAAGCTTTTAATAACAGTTTTTTTGGTTTTGTTTTTCCACTTTTTATATGAAATTATTATTATTACTTACACCACACATTCATCCCACCTTGAATTTCCGCCATTTCAAATTACATTTCATCCATCTTCTATAACAAGGAAACCCCGGAGAGGCGTGATAGTGGATTTAATTATGATTGTCTCATTAGCGTCTTACATATTACGAGCTAACATGAGCCCCCTGTCTCCGTCTACAATTTACGCCGTCGTAATTGTTATTTGTGTCATTATGTCTCACACCGGTAATTCTAGATCGAAATAATGACTTGATGCTGCTTTGAAACGTGAATTAGTGTGAGCCTTATAAATCTTTTGATCTTTAGCTACTGTATGGGTGTTTTATTATTTTTAAGTAAAGGGAGGCTTTTTAAGTTCACTAAATGGCGTTTACACATTGTTCTTTTCTTTTTCCGTTAGACAAACTTGAATATACAAGGTTAATTTAATTATTAATCTTCTCATACTAAAGATCTGACCTTTCATATTATCGAGCAACTTAAAACTTTACCCAAATGTTGCCCAACTAAGCTCTAACGTTTCACCGCAACCCCGTCATAAATTATCTTGCTTACATTGAAGAAGAGTAGGGTGCCATGTAAGACCTCAATCTTGCCGTGTAGCGTAATAAAACGGTTAACAAAACAAACTAAGTGAAAGCCACCGCGGCGGTATTGAAAGTACTGAAGTTTGGCTAAGAAGACCGGAGCAAACACGCACAAGTTAAGACAGTGTGGGCTAAATTATAAGCGTACTGATATGAAGTTTTTGTAGCAAGTTGCGGTTTTCAGTTGCGTTTGCGTTGTTGTTCAAATGTTGTTGCAATTTCAACAACACAAACCGTGTTATTGAAATTACTGGTTATATTACAAATGCTCTTAACAATGAATCACTTAATCTTTTAAATTCTTTAGTATTTCCTGATTTTTATTTGTAAATATAAAATGCTTAACAGAACAAAGAACGTACGAGTCGGACTCGCGCAACGAAGGTTCCGTACAAAATTTTATGTAAATACATATATAGTTCATCTATTACGGGAATTGTGTCTCGATTTTTTTTATAGTATACTTTGTCAGCTGAAGCTTATAAACTGCAGATAGTGGTATGAAACGATAAATATAGTTATATAAATGTTTGTGTAAAACTACAAATTATCATTTTTCTGATCATTTCCATATTTTATGTCAACGGAAAGTACCCCATAGGTCACGGAACTATAAAAAACCTACCATATACACATAAAGCAGCTGATTACCTGTAATTTGTAGTTATAAAAATGATACTCTACATACATTCATGATACTCTCAATGTTCCACTGTTTTATAATATAATAAAATAAAGTGTTTTCAAAACACTTTCAAAGAACAAGTGCCACCATTCACTGTTTCAAAGAACTTGAGAAAACCACTTTTATCGTTATTTACAAACTTACAATCGTAAACTATTGAACATTCTAGAAAACATCTTTAAAACTTTTAACCGATAAACGCTTATCGCTTGCGTCTTGGCACACAGAGGAAGCAAGTTAAAGATTAGTGCGGAACTCAATTAAAGCAACGAAGTTTCTGAGAGATCGCGATCCGTATAATTAAATTTTCCCAGCAAAAGTGCTGCGTGATCGGAATGTACTTCGGATGCAGGCGTCCCGTGTTTATTGCTGGCAAACTCAGCTTTATTGAAATAAGGTTGAAGATACAGGCTACTGAGTAATGGAAAGCAGTTTCTTTGCGAAAGCTTTGACGGTAACGATCTAGTGAGGAATCTGTTTTTGCTTTCTTTTGTAGAAGAGATAAAACATTTTGCTTCAAATCTTTGATTTTTATCGAGATAAAACAACTTTAAAATAAATACAAATTAAGCTTATTTGTATTTTTTTAAAGTTGTTTTAAAACAGTTTATTGAAATAAATTACTAACTTCATACAAGAGTTTGAATAGAATACAAATGAAACATACAAACAGTAATTTTCATTAAACAAACATTCATTAAGTTTACTTTCATCTTAAAAAAAAACAAAGCAAACAATAAACTAAATGTTCGGCAAAACTAACATGACACTCATATTTATTTCCCTGTCCTAAGTCCAATCATCTACGAAAAGTGACTTCAGATTCAATTTACTGCGGTATTATACCTAAGCTACGGCTGACAAGGCATTTAGTCGGATTCCCACTCAATTTAGGACATGTTGGTTTATATCACGAAGAGAAGTCACGTAAAGCTGTCGAAAAAGTTTTTACCAACTAGGTACCTTTTTGGATTTGGGTAGTGGATATAGCCAAGTTCCATTAAAAGTAACATAATGAGGTGTAAAGATACTGATAACAAGAAACGAACAAAACTTACATTGTTTTATTTATAAGATAATACCAAAAAAGTATGCTTTGTTATGTTCCATTATCTGTCTTATTACAAAGTTACGGTTTTAGTGTCAACTAAAAATTTGTTTACATCGACGATATAATTAGCTTATCTTTATCACTTACTTACTTAAAATAGAATTCTTTGAAGAGCTGTACCTAACTATGACTTGTATAAACGGTACTTTAAAATAACGACTTAGTAAATAAAAATGACTGTGATATTACAACAGAAGAGGATGCTGTTGATCGAGGAAATGTGGCCAAATTTGTTAAAATAGTAGCATACTATAATCTTATTTACATGCAAATGAGATTATAGATATTTTTCGTATATAACTAATCGTATTATGTAAATGTTTGTATTTTTCATAACTGGATGAATGTTTTTTAATCAATCACACGTCAATGGCTGACGAAATTAAATAGGATACTTGGAACACAGGTTGATATTGGCCTGGATTTGGGACTTAGAATACTTTTACCCAGTATGTGGTCACTAGATATCTTTCTATTTTCAGTAACTTAGCCGCTGGTAGAAAGAAGCTAGTAAAGCCGTGTGAAAAATAAAATATCTATTACAAACAGTAATCAATAAAAGTACATTTTTCTCCTGGAAGACAAGTGCTTTTTCTTTCTCCTCTGGGAAAACTCGTTAAGGTTTTGTCGAGTGATAGTGTAATAAATAAAATATAACATGTGATACCCACGCTTATGTTTTTATTGTTATTTACTCAGCTGAGTTGATTGGAAATTTTATTAGTGAAATTAAAATGCAGTCTCCAGGAAAATATATATTCCGTTTATGTATTTGTGTAAAGATATTTTATGTATCGTTAAAGCTGTTAAACTACCTCTGCTAAAGGCAAAAACAAGTTTTGAGAGTGCAGTGGACACAATATTCGTGAAGCTCAAATTAGCCTAAAATATGTATGTTCCTAATGAAGTTGAAAATGTGTATATTATGAACTTTGGCAGTTAAAACTGAACTTAATAAGTAAACTTTTGGTTTTCCGGCAGTCACAACAGATTCTCAAAAGACATTATGAAAGTTCAGTGTTCATTTCGAGCGCTAATGGTTCTAATTCTGATGGGCTGACTTTAAAACAAATCTAATATTTTCGAAAAGTGCGTCTAGATATCCTATGGTAGAAGTAGGCCGGAGGGATGGGGACGTGGAATTCATTGGCATACTCGCCGAAGTACAATCTGTAAGAAGACTGACAAGCAGGCGACCTTTTTCTTTTTTTTTTTTTTTCTGGATGGGAAATCATCAAATGACCCCTCCCGCCCTGGGTGGAGCGGTAGGGAGTGTCAGACTTTTACTGACTAAAACCCACCCGTGATCCTTCTTGTGCCCTATGCGTTCCAGGGCCGCGGTAACTCTTTCGAACAAATTCCGCAACCCTAGCAGGCACCGACCCTATGGGGCCCCGTCCTCGGTGCTGACGGCTCCTTGCGGCGCGCGTGGAACACAACGCGTCGTCGACTCAACCTGGTATCGGACGGCGAGCCACCCACGCTCACCGTCCCCAGGCATCAGCCACTGCGCGATAGCACAGCGGCCGACTTGTCTCTGGAGGGGGCCGAAATGGGACCATTACTGGCACTCCATCTCAGCACCCTCCCGAGTGTTGGGAGTCGCAGCACCCGCAGCAGAAGCGGCAGTGGCGGCGACGGAAGCCGCGACGGCGGCAGAGGCGGCGGCGGCGGTGGACCTCTTGCCCCTGGTCGGGGCGGGTGGCGCGCAGGCCCTTCCCCCAGCCCAGTGCTCGGCCGGCTTGCCAACAGCCGCACATGCAACGCAGTGCGGCGTGGCCTCGCACGAGCCGGCCTTGTGACCGGGCTGACCACAGCGGAAACAGAGTCCGCTGCGGTCGACCTCCGAGGGGCACATAGCTCCCGTGTGGTTACCCACATGGCAGCGGTAGCACCTCAGAGGTCTGGGTTCCAGCAGTTTTACCCGCGCAGACACCCATCCCACCAAGAGCCTTCGGCCCTCCGACAAAGTTCTGGCCGCCGTCACGGGGCAGCTCACCACAAGGGTTTGCATGCCCGTGTTGTCAGGCCGGAGGGCGCCCGCCTTGACGAGCTCGGCAGAGCACCCCCCAGTCCTGGCGACGGCGGCCACAACTTCCTCCTCCGTAACGGAGTCATCCAGGCCCACTATGCGCATGTCGATGCGCCTAGTCGGCCTGGACACCCGGACCTCGTCCGCGGGTAAGACCGCCCTCAGCCTTTCGGCCAGGGCGTCCGCGAACGGGCCACTCTCCGCTCCGGCGAGCTCCAGCTTCCGGGCACCGGTCAAGGTCCTCCTGACCCCGATGCCCCCGCTGATGCCAAGCTCTTGGAGGCTCACCGCCTCCTTTGCCCGCTTCAATACGGCGAGATACGTCACGCCCCTCTGTTCCGCTTCCGGCTGCAGTGTGAGCACCACAGCCGCGGATTTCGGGGCGCGAAGCCTCGCCGCAATAGCATTGGCCTTCCGCCGCTGCTTCTTGGCCTTGCTTTTAGCCGCTTTCTTGGCCCGCCGCTTCTCTCCAGCAACCTGCCACTCGGCCTCGGCCGCAGGAGGTTCCGAGGGTGGGGGTGGGGGCGGCTGCGGCGCCACTGGCGCTCCCCCTCCAGCCTTCCTCCTGCCCCTCTTCGCCGGGGCCGACTTGGTCGTCGCCGGCGAAGCAGGCGACCTTGCGGCGATGATCAAGGCTGTGAAGCTTGGCATTCACCAGCTTTTCGTCGCCAATGATCCTCTTAGCTCTGCGTTCCATCGAGTCAAGTGCAGCAAGTTGGTATTTAGCGGAGAGTCTTAGAGAAAAAATTCTCAAAGTTGATGTGGGTATGCACCGAGATGTGGTCGCAGTGGACAAGGGACTCACCCCGTTGTCCATAGCAAAAGAAAACTAGCACAAACCTGTGATACTTACTACAGATGACCGTAGGGAGGTATGGAAAGGCTTCACGAGAGCTTCTATCGAGCTCTCTATAGGTCCGATCGAGATTTCTCAGCGTCCTTGGCCTGGCTACGTTTCGATGAAATCTTTTCGGAGAAACTGAAGGTTTTATTTTTTACTCAGGAAACATCCCTATTACCCGACAAATGAACATTATTATCGGTGTTTGTATCTCTGAATAATTTATAAGTTCACGTTTCAACCATGACAGTTTATAAGTAGGTTAATACATACATTTATTTAAAATAGCTTTTAAAGAAAGAACCATTTATTGCCAATACTATAGTTATAATATTTGCCTGCAACTTCGTCCATGTAGATTTCGCTACCGCAAATTGACAAAGTAAATAAGAAGCGTATGTCCAGGTTTCAGACTATCTCCAAATGAAATTTCATCACGATCGTATCAGCCATTTAATCGCAATACGTAACAGAGAGACCAAGTAACTTTCGCATTTATAACTTGTATTAATATTGTGTCATGTGTAAGCATTCTCTTATAATATCTTCATTTTCTAACTTTGTAAATAAAACAGTAACCTCAAACAATTGTAGCAAACAAAAGTTATTTAAAGTTTTGAGCTCATTTAAATTTTTCATTCTTGCAAGTTACTAAAACGTTGAGAGAAAGAATTAGTTTTTTTTTTTTAATAGCAACCGAAATCTTGTTGCCCTTTGTTTCTTTATTAATTCAACTAGCACTTCATCCGTGACTTCGTCTGCGCGAATTTGGTATGTGATTCATGAAAGGAAACGCCCCTTCTACCTCCTTTACCGTATAGGTGTGAAAATTAATCACCACCCAGTGGGGGCGTTGATCATACAAAACTCGTTAGACCTGTTTCAACTACAAACATTTATTAAATTCGTCGTAACTTTCAAACGAAAGGTTCGATTTTAATAATTTTAAGTGTAATTTACACGTACATAATCAAATTGAACTGTTAATTTATTTAAAAGTATAAGGACTAATATTATTATACCAAAATCACCACTTTTCCATTCCACCTGGGTTTTCTATACTAATATTATAAAGAGGAAAGATGTAATTGTATCAATTATTTTTTTTAATTGAATAGGTTTTGGAATAACCGAAACGATTAAAAAAAAATACTTTTGGGAAGCTACACTATCCCCGGGTGAAATAGGCTTTAATTATTTTATCATCATATTCCCCGGGAACGGACACTACGCGGGTAAAACTGCAGGGCGCTGCTAGTAATTGTTTTTATTATTGTTGTGAAATGGATTTGCTCTTGACTCTAGTCTAAGTCACAGGTGACAGAGACAATGTCTACGATGGAATGAGCTTACCTAGAAGAAGCCTGTTCACTCTAATTTTGAGTAGAAAGCAGTCTTTGTGACTTAACCATAATAGTTAGAAATACACTCGCGGACTATTTATTGGTAATATATGAGTACTTAGTTATGTACCTACTGATGATCTAATTCTTAAATCTTCAGTGCATAATTTGTATATATCATCAATAGTTTTCTCAGAGCACGCCAAAAAATTAACTTCTTAGTCAAAAATTTGGTACTTTATTGCAATTTGGATTACATTGTTGCAATTTTCGTAGGGATTTCTATTACTTTTTTTCAAAAATTAAAATATAACCTATGTTTTAAGTTAATAATGTAACTTTCTAATGGTGAAAGAATCATTAAAATTGGTTGAGTATTTTTTGATTCAAATCGTAACAAACAAATAAATCTTTCCTCTTTATAATTTTAGTTTAGATAGACTAAACTTTTTGCGTTCAAGGATTAAGAGTACCAATATTTAATGACCTGATAGAAAAACATTATGAGATAACTTAGTCATATAGCTAATTGAGATTAAAAACAAATATAGCTAAACTAACAAAACTTTCTGTTTTACAAAAGCAAAAAACTTGACTTCTCGTTAACTCATCACCTCTTAATAACACAACAAAGCCAAAACGAAAGACTCATTATATCATCCATGTTCACATATAAATAATATTAAATATAACTAAAAAAGATCCCCATATTTATAAAATGAACTCTCGAATAAATAGTAGACTGTAACTTTAAAAAGTATCCTAGTTTATAGACGTGAATAAAGACGTCTTTAAAAAAATATTATCTTCGCTAGCACATATTTTCAGAGACAGCATTAACGACTGTGTTTAAGTTTTCATTTTCAAGAATGCTTGGCACACTTGCTAGGTTCTCTAAGATATTTCTTGACCGTCTTTTCTATTACAAGTTGAGTCGAGTTCGAGCTAAACTGTGCCAGTGCTTAACCTAGTGCTTTGAAAGGGCCGTAGATTTCAAACGGAGTAAATGGAGAAATGAAGAACTTTAAAGTAGTTCTGCTATCACACTATTATCATCATCATCATACGCTACAACAACCGGCCCAAGTCTGCTATTTTTATAAATTTGTCATTCCAACACGATCCCATTTTCATTTTGCTAAAAGTTCGTAATCTGCTAAATTCATAATGGTCGATCATTGGTCGGTTAATGGTCTCGTAATAGTTTTTAATAACCGAGCTATTAAAAGTAATGAGTGCATAATGACGTTCTAATGGTAGGTCACTGATCAAAGGAACTGTCAAAATTTTAGCAGATTATCCGTCCGTCATTCATTTGTCATTATGTACGAGATTACCATTCTATGCCATTTCTTTCAATGGAGTGTCAGTGGTTGACCATTAAAAAGTAGATTGCCAAACTTGTCATAATCACTTGAGGCCCGTATCAGGGGTCAACCTTGTGGGAGGTCTTCCAATGCCACGTTTTCCGAAACACGGTCGCTACTCGTACGATGATCGACGGGGCCAAAAAGTTCGGCCCTATTGACCTTCTGTTCTACGAGCAATGTGCCCACTGCTACTTCAGTCATACTGTATATAAATATAATTATTCAAATTCCAATTACTAAGAAATTTGATAATATTGGTTCTGTCATTCCGAGCAAAACATTCTTCGTCTTTTCATGTCACTATGAGCAATTTCACAACATGAAATAGCTAACGAATATTATTACAAAATGTTTTAGCAACATATATCATCAAAGCAACTCTAAAGAAAATGTAGCGCTTTAATCTAATCCCAAGGTAGGGAAGGAAAATTCAAAGTGCTCTATCTCATGTGACCTAATTAGAGTTAAGAATTTGTTTATGATCGTGTTACATTATTTATTCAGCTTACCTTTGAGAAGTAAGAACACAATTTAAGATAACCTACGTTGTCAACAGGCAGGTGAATTTAAAAATAAGTCCACAACTTGGTGACTGCTTCAACTGGAGTATGACGCCGTCACAGAGTGAGCTGGTGGTCTTTGCAAGGATCAGTGATCCTGCAGTGGACTTGGAGACTACGCCTCCTGATGGCCCTTGGTTGGAGGCTACAGCTTCAGCCGTACCCTGGAGCCTTGGCGTTGATATAGCTATATGGAACGCTGTTGGTAAGACTTTTTAATGTATTCGCACCTTTTTTGTTCATCCTCATTTGTTTTAGTCAATATTGTTTGAAAACATTATACCACTTTTAAGTTATGACTGTGCTCTATTACTCCTTTACTGTCAGTTAAGAGACGCCATTGTTGGCATGTTGCATTTGCAAATATAGCATCATAAGTTTAATCACAAGAAACCCACTGCTAAGCAGAGGTTTCTCCAAGAATTGCCACATTGGTTCTGTATATCATTCCCTGATAATTTAAAGGGCATGACTTTATTTTCGTAGTATAGTATTATTACTGTACAAAGGTACTATGCTACGATCTAACTAACGTAATTCTGTAACCACTAATTCAATCTCAGCCGGAGACACGACGCCATTACCAGAATTCCGTTAATGAATACTAAAATTTACCTGTTAATTACACAGCGAAGTAAAAGAAATAGATGGACGAAGTTCGTAATTTACTGCTGAAGTTTGAAGAGTAAACTAAGAGAAATGAGTTTGTATTTCCAGATCTCGAATCGCCATTTATAACCAACACTATGAAAATTTACAAACCTCGGATTGTTATGAGGAAGTTTTAGTAATTTAATGTAAAACCTTTGTTATGAGAAAAGAAGGATTTAGTTTAAGTACAATGCCTGATGAAGACTCTTTTTAAAGAATCTGAGTAAGAGTGAGTCTGAAGTATTTGATTGTATCAAACAAAAATATTAAAAGTAAATACGGGACTTATTATTTTCTATAAGTCAATTCTTGTTATGTGCATTCTTTAGCAGTTGTATTTAAATGTAAAGTCACACTGTATTGTCATACACAAGTACGTTTCAAAGCAAAACTCACCGACAATTATTTCACTTCACAACTTCAAATACACCACATCAACAACACCAATCCAAAACAGAATAATCTCCACCATATATATCAAAGTACAAGAAAATACTTCGGCTACTATGGATACGTCATATTTTTCATAAAAACCTCAATCGTTGCCTCTTAGAAACTTGCCTCCTATAACAATAATTCATACAATGCCTGACAGCCAATAGCACCAAATTCTGCCACGAATATGATAAGGAAAGGCATTTCCAGTCGATTGCAACAATTCTTCGCTCTGAAACCCTAGCAAACGAATTTCATAGCTCCCGGTACGAAAGTTTTCCACAAACAAAACTACGGAAAACTATTGCAATAACTCCGGGACAAGAGAGAGTTCATCTATCAATATTGCAGGCTGGGCCGGCTGGGGGGAATGGGGGGCGTGCAGCAGGACTTGCGGAGGGGGGCGGCAGACACGCAGGAGATACTGCTCGAAGCCCACCTGCGAGGGGTATGGAGAGCAGGGAAGAGCATGCAACTCCTTCGAATGTGAAGGTAAGTAGATTGCCGCCATAATGAAGGCTTCAATGTGAAGTAGCATTATGAAAGGGGTTAATCCTGTTTATTGTTTAATTTTGCTTTGTTGAAACCTTCTTGTGTAGGCACCTGTTAGTTAATTAATAAATAATTTCTCTGAAGCTTGAGCGGTGGTAACAGAGTATGCTTTTGCTCTGCTGCATTATACTCTTCAAAATACGAACGTATTACGCGGGCACCCATTCAAACCTTCAAAACCACACACGCTCTACTAAAAATCCATTTCAATTCTATGTTCTTTTCCGCAAACCTCGACTCGATTCTCAAACCTTAAAAGCAAACATTTTAGTAAACGTTCCGGATGACTAGAAAAGTGTTCCTCGTCTAAACGTAAACGAATATTGGATTTTAAATTATTTCCAGACTAGCTCGTTAACTGACATCGTAACAGCATGAAATCGATAGGTCGACTGGAAGTTGCCCAACTACGAGCGATCAAGCATGCAGGGTGTAGGTGACATTTTGATAAAGTGATTTTAGCGTCAAAATAGCTTGTTGCAGAATTACTTATTAATTGCCTTTGACGTAATACCGTGTTATTGCTTGGTTTAACGAGAGTTTGTGATTGAGTTACTGTTGGAACAGCTAATATTTTTGCTGTCACTTTTAGAACCGGTCTCATATTGCAAGTGAAGCATAAATAAGCTCTTAGAGGTAATTCTCTTACTTTCGCAGCGTAGTTATAAAATACTAGCTGCTGCCCGCGACTTCGTCCCCGTGGAATCCCCGATTTTAAAACATTCTTTATCGCTGCTCCGCTCCTATTGGCTTAAGCGTGATGATATATAGCCTAAAGCCTTCCTCGATAAATGGTCTATTCAACCCAAAAAGAATTTTTCAATTCGGACCAGTAGTTCCTGAGATTAGCGCGTTCAAACAAACAAACAAACAAACAAACAAACTCTTCAGCTTTATAATATTAGTATAGATTAAAAATACCTCTTATGTCCCTGACGAAGTTTGAGATTGATCGGTCGAAAAGAACAAAAATAGACCTTCTGTGTAAAAGACATAATTTCAATTTACAAAAATTAATTACGCAATATCAACATTAAAATAAAACCTTGTGCACGTGCAAAGCAGTAACGTCAACATACATTATAATTGTATTCTTCTCAGGTACAATAAACCCGCTGGCGCCGGGTGCAAGGCGTAATTTCCACCCAGCCCAAGCCAGATGGGGGCCAGTAGCGGATCGACCGCATGCCTTCAGTCTAAGGCCCAATTCCTACATCTGGATTGCATCATCAGAGCTCTTCTCAGCGGGAAAGACGTTCCCCAGAGAATTCACATTATTCATCTCACTGAGATTACGGCCCGAGGTAAGTTGAATACGAATAAATTTAATTATGCCGACTGAATGGTAGAAACGAGCTGTATTGGATGATAATTTTAATTATCATATTCATGTCAAACAATGGCTACGTCTGCTTTTTGAATATTAACGTACATTTGCATTGATGAACGTAATTATATTCCAGTTCGAAGCTACCTTAGCTCATTGAAAGGAATGACAAATTTGAAATAAATCCTCTTTAGCAAAGTAAATGAGAATAAAAATACTGCCATTGCTTTTATGAAAATAAAGCTATTTCGTCGGCGAAGCAAATACTTTATAATAAATTGCTTTGCTGACATCCAAGTAAATTGTTCAAAGAATTGATATGATAACTTTGTAAAACCTTTACGTTATCAAAGAAACATTTGAAGAGTGAAGTTGTTGTCTAAGATTGTTTATTGTAGTTTATGTTTAATGTAATATGAATAAAACAGTAATTGCATATTGAAACTTTATTTTAATTGTTTAACATGGCTTAAATTAATCAAGTTCTTTCTGCTATTGATAGACATTGGGTTTCGACTAATATGGTTTCTTACAATTATGAATTCAAACTAAATTAAATTATGCAGACACACAACAGTTTCATAAAGTAAAATATGTAAAAAAAGATTACGTGAACACCACAGAATAGATCGATGGACAGCGAGACAGACCATCTGTTTTAATTGTTTTGATAAAAATCCCTGAGCTGATTAGCAAAATAGATAAGTCTAAAAAAGAACCGATTACTGAGATGTCTTTTAGCGGAATATAATTATACCGCTACAAAAGTAACTCAGCGACATCTCTACCTCCAGCAAAGAACTCCCTCAAGCAAATCCTGCATCGCGGTGTTAAAGTTTTCCGAGTGACTTGAATATAGACTACAGACCAATTTTTTTTTACTATTTATCGGCATGCATTTGGCCACTATCTCATTTAATGGTAAGCGATGAAATGGTCGAATATGAAGCACGGTTGCCTAGAAATAACCTATTTACTTAAAATCTCCCAGGTTGAAGATATCAGGAAACACATACTCTGACAGAGAATTTCACTCCTTAGCCGCCGTACGCCAGTGATTAGTGTTAGTGATAGCGTGACGGCTGACAGGACAGAATGAGAGAACAAAACATGTTGCGTCGACCTCAAGTAACATAGGATAAGGGCAGGAAGATGATGATGAGTTGTATGCAAAACGTTTTATGCGTGTGGGTGGGATGTCCACCATATAATGGCAAACCAAATATCAACAATCAGACAGTTGCCATCATAAACAACGCCCGTCAGGGCGCCAAGTCTGCTATTTTTATAAATTTGACATTCCAACACGATCCCATTGTCATTTTGCTAAAAGTTCGAAATCTGCTAAATCCATAATGGTCGGTCATTGGTCGGTCAGTGGTCTCGTAATACTTTTTGATAACCGAGCTATTAAAAGAAATGACTGCACAACGACGTTCTAATGATAGGTTTTTAGCAGACTACCGCATACGTCTATCATTAATTTGTCATTATGTACGAGATTACCATTCTATGCCATTTCTTTCAATGGAGTGTAGTGGTTGACCATTGGAAAGTCATTGTGACGCTTTTGTAAATATTAGTAGATTACCAAACTTGTCAAAATCAACTATTATGAAATCAATGATAGACCATTCTGACACTATTGTAATAGCAGACTTGATTTTTCTATGGGGATTTGTGTGACTACATCCTATCCCGCATACCTCGATAGACTATTGGAGACATATGGAAGTAGAAGCTATGTTGGCCCTTCCAGAAAAAAATGGAAAAAGAGCTAGAGTACGATGTAAAATTTCGGATTTTTCCCCCAGAGCGGTGGCTACGGGCAAGGAACCCTATTCTCGCTGCGATCACGAAGACGCACGGGTTCCTTCCTCTCGCTGGAGCTAGCTGGCCGAGGGGCGGCCAGGCTGGTCCATGCTGGCTCAGGGACATCTCGCTCCATATACTTAGCTGTACCTTTGTATGACTTCCGCTGGCATCATATTGCTATCAGGTATGTATTTTTTTACTTTTTTTTTGCAGAACTGGTTTACATTTTTAGTTCTCTGACAGAATCAGATTGGATGTTGGGACTTTTTCGGACACCCTTTTCCGCATAACTCTAAAGTTTCTTTGGTCTTGGTAACCGAAACAACAACAAAAAATCATAAATATAACGAAGTATTTCTAGAATAAATATTTGTAAACAAGATAATGAATATATCAAAATTTTGAGTACTTATTTATGCTCAAAATTCTTGGTAATTATCTAGAAATCAACGAGTTTCGGTATGTGGGTAATAAGTGTGAATGTTACCGGTATATTGTTATCTACACTAATATTATAAAGAGGAAAGATTCGATTGTTTTTTTTTGTTTATTTCCATCGAATAGGCTCCATAACTACTTGACCGATTTGAAAAACTCTTTCACTGTTGGAAAGCTACATTCACCCTGAGTAACATAGGCTATATTTTATCTCCGTATTCTCATGGGAACGGGAACTACGCGGGTGAAACCGCGGGGAGCTGCTAGTGGTGGAGTAAAGGAACTCACAAACATACATACCTACATACATGAACCTTGAAAACATGACACTCCTTTTTTTGAGCAGTCGTGTAAAAATATCTGGAATTCACCAAATGTCATTTTGGCGCCAAATGTCAAGCGTACACTTTTTGATAATCATTAGCACCGAGGCTGTCACTTTGTCTAGAGCAACTTCTTTTTTTTTAAGAATGGGAAATCATCAAATGACTTCTTCTGCTCTGAGCGAATGAAAGGGAGTGCCAGACTCTTACTGACTAAAACACATCCGTGTACATTTTACTCTTCGTTGCGTTCTAGGGCCGCGGTGACTGTTTCGAACAAAATCCCCAACACTAGAACTTGTTTAGTGTCTAAGATGGCATGGTGGACAAAAGTACATTATCTACTAATATGTAGGTGGTATTATAGGTAAAACCTTAAATACTGACTCATTTAAGACTTTAAAACTAATACTGCTGCCAAAATTAGTTATCTCAAAGAAAATAACACAGAAACTCACACAGAAACGCCAAATAAACATGGCGACAACGACGTAGTTTAAATAAACAGCTCCAGTTAGAAAATCTCGTTGCCCTATTAGGTAGCAGACCATGACACTTATTTAATTTTGTGTGTAGCTACGAAATGAAAACTTCAGGAGATTTTCACTGTTTCAGACGTTTAATTAAATACTCTACTTCTATGTTTTTTTTTTTACGAAATTGGTGACGTACTTTAATTTTTGTAAGGGTTAATGAAAAATATTTGAGTGTTTAGAACTTTTGTTTTGTTTAGATTAATTTTGCGGCAGACAGACGTGTAACTATTTTTTTAATATAGAAAAATGCCTTTTTTAATTTTTTTCTGTTATTAATTAGAATATTTTAACTGCTAACAAAATATTATCTTACTAGTTATACAATATTTTAAACCGAATTCAAAAAAGGAGGTGTAAAGTTGTCAGATTGCACGGTTTTCCTTTATGTTGTCTATACCAGATTCCTAACATGTGTGCCAAATTTCGTGAGTGTATGTATATGTATGTATGTTTGTCCACGCATATCTCAAAAAATATAGTTTGGATTGTAAAAAACTATTATTTAGTTCGAATAGGTATGTATAGTCCAACTTGGGAATAGTGCAAGTTTAACTGGGAGGATAAGCAACGGCTTCAAAAAATAGTTAGAATATTCTTCCCTTTTTAGTTATTAAATAGTAGGTAGCAGCCCGCGGTTTCACCCGCGTAGTTCCCGTTCCCGTGGGAATACGGGGATAAAGTATAGCCTAAGTCACCCGGAGATAGTGTAGCTTCGCAACAGTGAATTTTTCAAATCGGTTCAGTAGTTTCGGAGCCTATTCAATACAAACGCACAATCAAATCTTTCCTCTTTATAATATTAGTATAGATTAAATAAATCCCAGTTTTGAAGTTACAAGCTACATTAAAACAAATAATCGAGCACAGAAACCAAAGCACTCTCATTATTTTTCTGTTTAAACATAACTATGAAACGAAACAAAAATCTTTTAACACAATACGTAGTTGAGAAAAATTATGTCCAAAGATACTTATTTCTCACTACACTAACCAATTTACTTAATATACGAAAATGGAAATAATTTCATTGCTGAAATCCGCTTTTATTGATACGTTAAAATTAAATGCAGGACAAGAATGACAGTTCTTTAAAATTGGCGGTACTGATTGGACGGAAATTGTATTCAATATTTATTCTGACTAATTATTTCATTTTCGATTGAATAATTTTAAATTGCCGTTTAAAGAAGAATTAAATGTTTACTGAGGTTAACTTTGACTATCAATTTATGTATTAATGTTATTACTGTTACCGTTAAGCTCCTTTTGTGAAGTCAATATTGGTGTAAATAAAAAAATATTTTTATCTATTTACAAGCTGCATACAACAAGCTTTCAAATCAAAAACTATGATAGGATATTTCTAAAAGAATCTACTTAGTTTTCAATGATTTGAGGATAATAAAATATGTGAATTTATAGTTAAATAACATATTTTATTATAATTTTCGTTTAATGGATTAAAATGTAAGAAACGTTTCGTATCTGTATTGTTGATCTTTGAGAAGTTTCTTTGTCTGAAGCCAATTTTACACGCAAAATCAAGGAAAAGTTATCAGAACACAACCAAGATGTACATAAAATTAAAACTCTTCTAGATAACAGGAAATGCTTTTATTTCAGCTGGCAAGATTCGACAACTTATATTATACAAGGCATAATAAAGGGCATGTACAAAGAGTTGAGTTTTCTCCCAGTAAACCTTTGAGTGATAGAGATCAGTATAGAGGGTAAGATCCAGTGTACAAATAATATAGATCAATATATTTACATACATAACAATACAAATATATTTACTTACATAAGTAAATATGCATCTATTACTTATATTTTCATTGTGAAAGGAAATGCTCTTTAATTTTCTTCTTGAAGACATCAAGAGAAGGGCTGTCGCGTATAGGGTGTGGAAGAGAGTTCCAGAGACGCACTGCAGTAACCGAAAATGAGCCGTCATAGCGGCTGGAAGTGTAACGCGGAGTATGAACCATAAAAAAAATAAATTTGAATAACAACTGGTAAAAAATTCCACTTAAACATTTATTCACAAACGCCGATTAAGAAACCTTCAAACTCCTCAAGGGACACGAAGCAAATAGTTTTAATATCAAACTGAAACTCCAAATTTCTTGTTTCTATAAAAAAAAGGCCGGAATCACACTGAGATAGTACACAGATATCAGAATCACACTATAGGGAACTGTACAGCCAAGCTATAATACCCAAGGGAGGTATAACCCTATCAGCCATAACGTTGTAACAGGAATAGTTCGATAAGGGTAGCAGAGGAATCGAATAACTTCGTTTCGTACGTATATGTATAGGAAAATACGTAATAAATGGTAAATGTTTTAGTTTTGTGGCCTTTGGAAGGATTTTAGATAGGAAAGGTTTAAGAAAAAAAGAAGCTTAGTATCTACTGCCTCGCTCTAGTTTCTTACCGAGATAGAATACTTTATTTTGTTTAGAATATCATCAAAAAAAATTAGATAGTAACTGGATCACTCGCTTACTAAGTTGCTTACTACAAATTATTGGTACGTCAGTATTATAAAATTTATAACGTTTATATGGCGGCCAATGGCGAGCGCGCAGGGCCTGAAGTCTGTTATTATAATAGTCTCAAAATGGTCTATCATTGATTTCATAATGGTTGATTTTTGCAAGTTTGGTAATCTACTAATATAAAAGCGTCATTATGACTTTCTAATGGTCAACCACTGACACTCCATTGAAAGAAATGGCATAAAATGGTAATCTCGTACATAATTACAAATGAATGACAGACGTATGCAGTAATCCGCTATAATTTTGACGGTTCCTTTGATCAGTGACCTACCATTAGCAAATCAAAAAGCATTACGAGACCATTGACCGACCAATGATCGATCATTATGAATTTAGCAGATTACGAACTTTTAGCAAAATGACAATGGGATCGTGTTGGAATGACACATTTATAAAAATAGCAGACTTGGGGCCCAGGAGACATGAAGTGTGGCTGCTGGTACCACCCGCTCGCGCCTCCATCCTTCCGTCATCTAAGTGAGGGCGGTAACAATTGATCACTAAAATCGAATCCAAATCTAAAGTAGCAACTGGTGGCGAGCGATTTGTTTAGCCGAGTGTGTTGCCTTCACAAATATTTACAGAAAGCACAAAAACAGTACAAAGGACCACTAAAACTGACAGTCCTAAATCTATCTCCTTTCGTTCAGTCCATCCAAAGGTGATTTTTAAGATTTTGGCTTGTGTGGTAAGACCTAACCATTGTATACTTGTTTTTATAAATGTTTGACCTTTTCTTATAGGTTATTCGACTTTAAAACAAACTAATACTTCCGTCAGATAGATTTCCAAAAAATGTTGGACACGTATCTTTTGCTTTATCAAATCTATAAAAATTGACGAAAATTAAAAGCGTAAAAGATCAGGAGCCCTACTCCTGATCTTTGACGCTTTTAATTTTCGTCAATTTTCGCTTGTCACGTTACGTCATGGTAAAAATTGCAGCGAGTAGGGACGTCACACGAGTGTTCAACGCACTGTATCGTCACTTGAAAAAAGAAAAAATATACGTGTCCAATATTTTTTGGAAATCTATATCTATATATCTATGAGGTACCTATAAAACCGGTAGCTTGAACCCTTTTTTTTGGATGGGAAATCGCAGGGCCGCAGTGGCTCTTTCGAACAAATTCCGCAGACACGCGGACTAGTACTACTTTTTCATATTTTAATGAAATATTAAAATGAAAATTAGTATAAAAGGCAAAATGAATAAAGAGAATAATAATAAATTACTACAAAATATTAAACAAACCGTATCTAAAAGGCTGTAAATTCGCAGGCCGAAACTAATAAACATCTTTAGAGACAAGAACCTCACTCCTGAGACAAGCACTTAAAAAAAAATGAAACCAGTTCACAAAAAAAAATTGTGGAATAAGTTTACTTAAACTACAACATTACTGAAGTTTACGAATCCCAAAAGAATTACGGTACAAAGCCTTTTGATTTTTCTTTTTGCCAAGACGTCCAATCTTTTTAGTTGGATTTAAAACAAGAGATTTTCAGAATAATTTTAAGAATTTTCAAATATAAATCATTTTAAAAACGTCATAGCTGATTTATGTATATATATAGGGTTAATTAAACTATTGCTAAACTACCAAAGATAAAAAGGCTTGATAATGTTTTGGGTATACTTAAAAGAAAGTACGACTAGGTATATTCGTTTGTCTCAATATTGGGAGCCGATTTTCAATCCGACCAGCGGGCGTACCATGAGGTGTTAAAACGTGAGTCTTCCGAGTGAGAAAGAGGGATAGAGTTATACACCCTGTATAGCTCCATCCCTTTTTCTCGCTCGGAAGACTCACGTTTTAAGACGTCATGGTACGCCCGCTGATTAGCTGCATACCAGTATTTTACAAAACGTCTGTTTTCTTACCTCCAATCCAGTTTCTGGATGCTCGATGAACTTGGACTATTTTGTATCATGTTACCAAAGATTCAGTGAATGAAAGTATGTAGGATCAACAGTGGAAGGAGTGGAGGGAGGCCTTTGGCCAGCAGTGGGACATTTCAGGCTAGCTATAATAAACACATCAAAAGTATCTAGGGATCAACATATATTTTTGCAATAACTTTTCTCCTGATTGATATTAATTAAAATTTTCTTTAAGGATTCATCAAATAAAGTGTTTTCGTTTGTCACAGTAACGATAAACCAAGTCACCTTTGCATTAATAAAGAAATTTGCCATTTTCCTAATAAAGGGATTTTTGACATTTGAACCACTAACATTAAAGTTCGAAAAAAAGACTGAAATAACAGTTTTCTTTAAAATTTTATTGGGTAACTTAAACAATTAATAATCCGTGTTTCTACCGCGAACACTAACAACACAAGAACATCGGTTTGGCATACTCAAAATGAGTTCATCCAAATCACGCTGTGGAATGGCCGCCCATGTTCGTTGCAACAACAAAAAAAGGTCTTCTTGCGACTGGATACCCTCCATATTCGGCAGAGCTCTTCTCTGTAGCATATCCCATGCATGCTCAATCGGGTTCAAGTCTGGCGACTGAGCAGGCCAGGGCAGGACATTGATGTTAGCTGCGGCGAGAGTCTGTCTTACAACTCTTGCGGTGTGCGGTCGTGCATTATCATGCATTAACTGAAATAAGGGACCGATTTGCACTTGTAGAGGAACGATGACGTCTGATACAATCGTCTCAGCATAAATTTGAGCGTTGAGGTTGCCTCTGATCCAAATCAACTCAGTTCTTCCGCCGATCCAAATACCCGCCCATACTATGATGGTTCCACCACTATAAGGATGGACTTCCTGGCAGGATTTTAATCGCTGTTGGCGTCCAGGGGTTCTCCAGTGTCGTATACGTCTTGTATCCGGTCTCATACCAAAACGAGACTCATCAGAAAAGCACACGAAACGCCATTGTTCTTCTGCCCAATTTCTGTGTTCAAGAGCCCATTGATATCGAATCCTACGATTGTGCATTGCTATAGGTGGTACCCGTAGCGGTCTTCGGGAATGAAGGTTCACTTCATGCAAGCGGTTTCTGACTGTTTGGTCGCTAATTAAGTTCCCTGAAGAGTGATGAAGCCTCACGGCTAACATCATGGCGGTTATTGTTGGAGCTCTTCGAGTTAAGATTTGAATGTATCGGTCTTGTCTCCGTGTGGTGCAGCGATACCGTCCTCCATGGCGCTCAGCCAAGGTAAGCGAAGAGCTCTGCCGAATATGGAGGGTATCCAGTCGCAAGAAGACCTTTTTTTGTTGTTGCAACGAACATGGGCGGCCATTCCACAGCGTGATTTGGATGAACTCATTTTGAGTATGCCAAACCGATGTTCTTGTGTTGTTAGTGTTCGCGGTAGAAACACGGATTATTAATTGTTTAAGTTACCCAATAAAATTTTAAAGAAAACTGTTATTTCAGTCTTTTTTTCGAACTTTAATGTTAGTGGTTCAAATGTCAAAAATCCCTTTATTAGGAAAATGGCAAATTTCTTTATTAATGCAAAGGTGACTTGGTTTATCGTTACTGTGACAAACGAAAACACTTTATTTGATGAATCCTTAAAGAAAATTTTAATTAATATCAATCAGGAGAAAAGTTATTGCAAAAATATATGTTGATCCCTAGATACTTTTGATGTGTTTAGTAATAATGTGCACACAGAAAATCAGAAATTGATAAAATAGGGTAGTTAACTAAAAAAATCTAATTAGTCCGGCGGATAGATTTCCAAAAAATATTGAACACGTATTTTTTCTTTTTTCACATAAACAAAAAATGAAGACGCATGCAGTGCGTTGAAAACTCGTGTGACGTCACTACTCGCTACAATTTTTACCGAGCCGTGACGTCACACGCTCCTACTCCTGATCTTTGATGCTTTTTATCTTCGTCAGTTTTTATAGATTTGATAAAGGAAAAAAGACGTGTCAAATATTTTTCTATAATCTAACTGACGGACTAAACATAATCATATATTTTTTACTCAGGCAACATCCCTATTATAATTTTATGACTGCAAAGGAACTATAGCTCATTTTGATAATATATTTGCTTTCAAAAGCGTTTACTCCTCACGGGCGCAATATACTTGTATCTACATACATAGATGATAGATTTATATGGTTAGTTAAGCACTTATTCAAAATAGAGTTCGTAGAGATAGTGAGAGCGATTTTCAGTTTTTTTATTTAAACCTATAGTAGATACTATTGGCTTTAAAAAAACTTTCCTTCTAATTAATAACACTCATTTCGAAAAAAAAAACCTAACTATCTTACGTATGTGTATAAAGTTTCATTACAATCGATTCATTCATTTCCAAGAGCAAATACTTAAAATTTCCTATGAAACTCCTCATGATTTTTACATAGGTAAAACAGGGTGAATAGAAATGCAGGGGTGAATAAAAACGAAACTTTGACTTGAATTTTCTCGTTATTTAAATATTGCTTGCAGAAATTAAAAACTCAAATTTTTTAATCAATTATTTGTTTTTCTAGTCGATGGTTTATGAGAAACTGTTAACCTTTAAGGCCCCGCGTATCAAATTGCCATATGGTATTTAAGCGAAAATCCCAATTAAAGTTATGTTTTTATTTACCCCTGCATTTCTATCCACCCCGTTCTACGGTATTACAATTAGTGAACTACTCGTAATAACGCCATCTTTATCCCCAGTGTTCACGACGACAACACAGTGCGCGCTTACGTCGACTGCCGCTGGCTGAGGACTGACGTCCTAGAGAAGGACGCTCTAGACACTCCCAGGGACGCCGACCTCATCATCGGCTATCTCTTCTCTGTAAGTATATATCTTAACAACCTAATCTTTAAAATTCCTCCTAATCCTCCTCCGAATCCTTGTAATCTTGCATGTGCATAATATAGCGGGCAGGAGGGAGGTGCATACCTGCAACCCACACATATTCGCGGAAATTAAATTAAATTTAAAATGGATTTCCGCCGAGTAACGCCTGACTCAATCATTTTTTTTTTTTTAACCTAATCTTTTCCCAGCAATGTTAGAACCGGCTTTTAGTCTAGCCAGATGAAGCTAGTTATTCAGCATGGAGCTGCCTAACCAACCTCTTAAACACGACACTTCTTGGCAAGACTGGTGTCAGATTTCTTAGCTTAAGAGTACCCATAGCGGCTGTCAAAGATCTACAAATGACAGCCGGGATCAATAGCTTAAAGTGTCTTCCGAGGCACGGAGGAATCTCGATAAATGTTAAGACGGTCACCCATCTACGGATTGACCTCAGGAAGCGTGGCTTAAACTTGAAGACCCAACCGGTTGGCTATTATTATTTAGAGCTCGTTTTCTCTGTAAGTTTGTTTATTTAATTGAAATCTTCAGTGGACCGTGTGAAAGGGACACGGTTTTATATTTGCATAGGACTTATTTCTGTGATTTATGTTTTGATTGCTGAGTAGTTAATGAAAAATTGTGTTTTTTCGAGTTTTATTTCGCTGGGGTGTCTATTTTGAAATTGCTCTGATTCGTTATTGTTTATAGAAATACTAATTGAAATTTCTTTAAAATGTTTTTTATTTTTCTCGAAGAGCGGTTGATTAGTTCAAAATTTAGAATTCTGAATAAAAACAAATTCACTTTTAATATGATTGCAGTAATATGTCAGGAAACGAGCACAAAATAGGTACCTACCTTGTATGAACCTAAGTATATGTTTTTTGTAAATTGTAACTTTTCTGTCTGTGTACAACTTGCCAATTACATCCAAAAGTTATTCGTACAAATAGTGTTAGGTAATCTTTTTTATGCTATTTTTTTAATCTTTTGTAGAAATAATTATTTATATTTTCTTTTTTTTGCCTTCAATGAAATGAAGCGAAAACATCTCCAAGTAATTTTTAATAATTCCCTTAAACTCCTCACCTGAAACACAGCAAACAAAGCCAGATCTCTCACCACTAACTCTCCAAGGCTTATCAGGTTATAACAAAATGTTTTGCTGACAGGGCGATCTGGAGCAGTTGGTTTTGGTGCCAAAAGCCGGCCAAGCTCAGAAACAGTGCTCCAGCCAAGTGGCTGGTATCTCCACGCCTTATGTCACGGCACACGACACGTAACTGGGAGTCAGAAGATTATCTCAACCTAGAAAATGGAACATGAACACAACAATGTAAGAGCATGTATATGAATTGTATTCAAAGACGATTTTGATGGCATTTGGTGAATTTAAGAAAATGTTGGAATGAAAATCTGTAATAGTTATGAAAGTGTTAATTGTTTTACCGATAATGAACCTTTCGGAATTTATCTCATACAAAACATAATAAAAATGTCGAACATAATAAAGGCAGGTCTTCATTTCCATGCCCATGTTTGCAAGAATTATGGTAACGGCCTACAGTATTGCAACACATTCATTCAACGGGCTGATCAAATGGATCCTTATTAAAATTTACCGCTTAACTTTATGATACGGTGTGCGGTCGTTTCTATAAGAACATACCTCTTCTGAAAAATGTCCCTTTTTCATTAAAACTTCGAGGGAGTAATTTTTGCAAAGAATAAAATTAATGTATCCATACATTTTGGATGTAACAAAATCAATAATATCGTAAGCTCAATAACTTATGGAATATAAGTATGATAAAGTATAATAAAATATTGTATAAATTAGGACCATAAAGCTGTATAGACTAAATAGATTACATGTGAACTGCTATGATAAAGATATTGGTAATATACTTATTTATAAATTAAATTATGCTAATTTATTGTATCTTGAAAAACATATGTATGTTTGATTACTTTACTCTTCAGACAACAATGAAAATATTTTTCATTTAAAATAATTAAGAGTAACTTCAATAGGTATCAATTTCAGGAATTCTTGAAGATATTTTGCAGACTTAAAATACGGAACCCATTAATTTGTTTGGTACAAGAAAATTAACTTATTATTAAAAAAGTTAAGGATTTATTGTTAAAATAGTAAATAGTTCTATGTGTTTTATAATTCTATGATACGTTTGTAAATTATTTATTATTTATATGACGAGATATAATAATGTAATCGATATAACTGTAATAGTATATAGTATTTGAGATAATAGCGTTTCTTACATTAGCTGGCCTAAAGTTGTAAATAAATTGTTTGATAGTGACATTCAATAATGTTGTAATTAAATAATGTTAGGACATTTTTTTTTTGGTAATACATTATATTTGTAGCAAATCAGTTGATCTCATTTATGAAATATTTTCTTGTCTAAAATAAACTGTGTAATGTTACGAAAGGAACTGTTTATATTTCTCTTGGATAATGAAATAAAGATTATTATACATGACTGTGTGTACTTCTTTAATAAAAGGAATTCCTTTTCTTAACCAATAGAAAAATTGCGAATATTGTACATCAAATAAATCAGGATCCAAATAGATCTGGAATTTTCTTATGAAGAGATAATACACGGAAATGTTCCAGCAAGAATTAATATAAGAATATCTCTGATGTTCTTTTTTATTGCATTGTTTTCTTTCATAGAACGGAAATATTTTACAATGTAAATGACGTGGGTATATGTATTACTTTCTACGAACTTCGCATAAAATTAAAAACGATGAGAATTTATGAGAGAAATCTTTTGAAGCTCCGTTATAAAGAGGATTTTTATTTATATACCTACCAGAGTATTGACTAATTATTTCAGTCTTGGTGGTTAGTGTAGTTAGGTGGTTAGTGTATTAGTAACTAACCACCCCGTTCCGATTTTTTTAATACGACTGTTATGTAGAAGTTTTTATTAGTATCTTTTTAGACAATCATCATAGAGCTAACTAAAAACAGCTCATTAAAAAAAAATAAGCCATAAATCAGTATTAAAAGTAATCATGTAGTAATTTTTTTTTGTGAATAGGATTGAAATACTTAAAACTCGAAATTAATTCATCTCAACGCAAATCAATCGCAAACATGTCAAACATATGTTAGAATATTTCTAAAAAATTATGTGCTTGGAGTGCAGAACAACACAATACAGAACCCAGAACAAGACAACATCCATATGTTAAAGGTAAGTCAGTAAAATTGAATAAAAAAGCCTTTATATTTTGCATAAATTTGGCATCTTCATAAGCTAAAAAACTAAGTATTCATAAAATCTCCCAACAAAGTTATTATAAAATTAAAAGTGAATTATTGATATGTTTACATGACAGATTATTTACCAATTTTAAGAATTAGTATAGATCACAAGTATTTTAATTATATAAATAATAATTTACTATTACATATGTTTATACATGAAAGAAGTAAGGAAATATTTCAAACTTCTATTTTATCGGTACTTTTCCACTAAGCCACAACTTTATTTTTGTAGCGACTTAAATTCGAGCTGTGAAATTAGGTCAATCAATCTACCTAGCGGTTCCCCAACTATGTATGTCGATACCGGCTTTCAGTCCAACCGGACTGAAAGCCGGTCTGAATTCGAAAATAATCAAAAACATACAGTCAAAAATACTCATTTGGAATCTCACTTATCGAATCTAAATGCATCAATACAAGAAGTCATAACATAAAACCACTGATCGAATATTTATAAGCACAGAAACCAAATAAGGTTAAGGGAAGAGATTGAAGAACCAATATTTATTTTGGCTATTAAAGGTGAGTACAATTCCGAGAAAGCAATAACATTAGCAGCTACTTCAACGATTGGAGACAAAAAAAGTAAATGTAAGACTGAATTGCCTGAAGAAATAACTATGTTTGGGAAAGCAAAATAGGTAAACCTGGTTTGGTAAGTAACTAGAGAAAAAATCTGAAAAAGACAAACAAAATAACAAAACAGTTGCAAAGAAAACTCATATCTTATCAACAGTGTCCAGAGTAGGTAGAGCTATTTCCTAGGTTTGCAGAATTTGATCAAAGAGTCACCGCGGTCCTGGAACGCAAAGGTACTAGGAAGAACACGGATGGGTTAAGTCAGTAAGAGTCTGACACTCCCTTCCACTTCGCCCAAAGCGAAAGTCTTCACTCACAATTCCAGCCCCGGAAATGCTTCGTCATGCTCATGGTCTGCTGGTACACGTGTATCTTTACCTCTCAAATGTCCAGCCTCTGAAATGCTTTCGACATGTTTCTTTCTAGTCTTTCTTTAGCGCATGCAATTTTAGCCCCGGAAAATACTTGGGTTTCAGGGCCTGCCCCGGCTTCGCTCATGTTTCCTTTTTTCAAAAATTTTCTTTCATGAGAACCTTCTTCTAACAGTAACAAATACAACAAAACAGAATTAGCGAAACCAGTCCAGCCGTTCACGCCTGATGCCGCGACCAAGGGAAATAGGGATTCATTTCACTTGCTGCACATGAACACACTAATTAACTGCATAATCGGTACAATATCGCATCATACATTAAACCGCATTATGCACATAAAAATCAAATTCAGCCAAGACAACGCGAACTTCCCGCCAAAGTTCGTAAAATATAATAGAGAACGTGCACGGCGTAGACTATGCCATCTAGTGTTGCAAATCTGAAACTTTTACGTTGTAAATATTTAGCCCGTGCTGCCACCTATACTTCCTAAACCCTCCGTTTAGGGGAACGTGCACGAAGTAGGCTGTGCCATCTAGCGTTGCAAATCTGAAACTTATACGCAAAATATACTTGAAATTGACGCGTCTGTGCTGCCACCTATAGTTTCTGCACGTTCCCTATAGTAGCGATCACAAATTGTTGGTTGTCAATGTCAAATGTCATAAACAAATGAAATGAAAAACAATATTCTTTTAATTTTTATATTTGACTGGACGACCATCAAATGTTTGACAGAAAGTAATAGTTTCTAAGGGAAAATAAAGTTGTTGTTTTTACTATATTCCAAGCATTTTTTTATATTTTCTCACTTCCACAAATAATTCAAAACCAAAATGAGCCACATTTTGGTTTTGAATTATTTGTGGAAGTCCAGGGAAGGTTTAAAAGGTCTACCCGTTCTCGAGTTTTAGCGAGAGTAACGAACAGCAATTTTTTTTTTTTTTTAATAAACCGTTTTTTAAAATAAAAGATTTTACATTTTCAAAGAAAAGTTTATTTTGTATTAATGTGGCTTTTTTAATTTCGAAAGTTTATAAATTGTAGTATAGTACATAATATGGGACCTCAAAACTAATATACAAAAAAATTGATTTTGATTTCATTTTAGCTAACCTCTTCTATGTGAACTATCAACCTTACTTACGAAATACCGCAGCCCGTTTCACATGTGCTTAGGAATTAATGATTATTTTCATGCGGTCATATCTAGTTTTATCTAAGGTCAGATATTACCCATGACATATGCATACATTTACACAAGCACCTCCATAAACCGTACTAAGCAAGCAAGCAAGCCCAACGAGCCAATAAGCCAGCCCAAGCATAACAAGTATTTTAAAACCCAAAAATTTCCCGGATATCAGGCATGTCCATACAATGAAAATATGTCGCATAGTGAAAAAATAGATCTGCCTACTTCAATCACTCACTCACACACAGCTTATCACAAATGCTGAGTGTTATAGAATACTATACAACAAGCCCGCGGATGAAGTCGGGTATTCCTGTACGTCGATCAGTTAGTTCGAAATCCTGCTAAACATTTTTTTACATCCGGCGCAAAAAGAGAGGTATTATAAGTTTAACCGCTATCTGTATCTGTGTGTCTGTCTGTGGCACCGTAGCTGTTAAAGAGGTGAACCGAATATACATAAATAATAGCCGATTATATAACATATTTTATCATAATCGGTTCAGCCGTTTGAAGACCATCAGCACTTTAAACACGAATTTAAGTCTAAGCTTTAACGATACTATCAATTCTATAGTTTTTTAATTCTTCGTTTATTATATTGAATCAAGCAATATAAATTTTACTTTTTAGTGTATTTTTTTGAGGCGATTTGTTTTTTTTTTTAACGATTATTTTTAAGTCCAATAGAGATTTGATGTGTGACATGCTGTGTCAAGTATTAATGTCGGTATAGTAAACAAGATCTAAGTCGACCCATAATTCATAATCAAGCATTAATGTCATTACAATTTTAAAGGCACCCACAACGTGATTTATTTGACGCAGATCTACGCTCATAAGATCACAATCTCCAAGAGAATTCCAATTACGATGCTAGCGTGCGTGATGGGAATATAGATGCCCGCCTACTTACAGCAGAAGAGGCATAAACGCCTAGAAATGACAAAGTCTGTTTCAGACATTATCAAATGGGATTAGCAAATTTCGTTTCAGGATTTCTGAAACCGAAAATTTGATGGTCGTCATTCGCGGAGAGTGATCGCGGTGTGTATTGTTATTGTGATCTTGGTAAAAACCATTTGTGTTTCTTGGAAAACTGTTGTAAATCAGATATTGTTTGCATTCAATAACAGCTAAGAAGTTATTAGTCTATTATCTTATCAACTTTTCATTGTATTATAAAATGATGACTTGCTAAAAACTTATCCATTTCGCAGCGGGGATTATGAAACACAAAATTAAAGGAGTTGTTTATTACTGTGTCAGTTCATTGCATCCTTCTCTTTGTCGAAAAAATGGGTATTTCAAAAAATATATAAAGTAATGGATTTTAAATATCCTTCAGAGATATTTAAAATCCAGCGGCACCTAAAATTCCCTCACGCAAAAACTAATCCGGTTTTCACTTTATCATTTTGTAGACTTTGGAACGTTATCTTTATTTACAACAAAGTTTTTTCTATGTTTTTTTTACTACACCTACATTTAAAAGAAAACTACCTAGCAAAATAGCACATCTAGCAATATTCTTAGTTGCGCTCGACCGATTTTCTCTCTAATATTTATTATTGGATCTATACATTCCACGATGAAAGCCTAGTAAATCTGTGTCCTTGTATTTATGATGCGGACGTGTTGCTTTCTATTTTGTTCAGCACTTATAGAAGTTGCCTAGACTAGATGTTTTCAGGTCGGTAGAATAAGATATAGCAACAGTCTAAGAATTTCAAGCTTTTGGGATGTCTGATATATTTTTTTACTTTGTGGTCAATAAATTGCATTTTTTGGTTAAAAAAATAACGTAGCGTAACATAAAGTCTCCATTTTCCAAATAATTAGACAGAGCTGTACCAATATCACATCAATATAATGCCAGTGAAGTTAAGTTCAGAATGGGGCGTTTGAAATATTGATCAATATTGCTTTTTGTTCGAATTTGATATAAAGATGCTGTATTTTTTCGCCGTATATTGCAAATCTATTACTGTACATTAGTAATACATTTACTGTATTTTTGAGCGTGGCAACCGAATCCAGAAATTCCGTTACGAAAATAACCTAACACCGCTACGTCATTCGATTAGGCCCCGCCTTTTTAAAATGGTCGCTCGCCGTCACCGAGCCGACCCGAACGTCTGCGTTCGGAAACAATCGGTGGGACAAAGTTAAGTGAAACGTATGTGATTTACATTAGTACAGTAACCCAGGTGAACGAATCGAGACCATATCACAATGACGCAGAGTACCTACTAAATATATAATTGCATAAGTTGATAAAAAATGCTATGCAATATCTTTACCGCGGCAGTCCCCGAGTGCCACATGTATTTTTTAATATTATGTTATAGAGCTGAAGACTTTGTTTGCCAGTTTGGTTGAACACGCTAATCTCAGGAACTCCTGGTTCGAATTAAAAAAATCCTGTTGGGTAGCTCATTTATCAAGGAAGGCTATAGGATATATATATTATATAATATCACGCTACGACCAATAGGAGCGGAGCTTCAATAAAAAAATATACAAAAACAGGGTCTTTTTTCGCCTCACTGTGCTGTGCCCTGTTTTACATAGTAAACAAAACAACACATGAGGTAGTAGCGTTAGTGCCTGTCACGGAACATCCGTGGACTCGCTAGTAAAACAATATGTTCACGCTTAATGTGGTTATGTTAGCTTACACGAAAAGCCTTTTTTTGTCTAGATGTCTCATGGTAAAAGGGGGCTGCAGGCTGAGGTCGTGGAGTCGTGGGCACACTCTTCGATATACAATCTGTAGAAGACGAAAAAGTAGAGAGAATAATACTAGAAGGAGCATAAGCTAATCTTTATCCTAATCTATACATATAATATAATACATATTATATAAATAAAATTGTGTTCTGTATATGTAATAAAACTGTTTGTAATATTGAAATAGCCGCTTTTTACTACATGAATATATTAATATGTACGGTATATACATCAAAACAACACATTTTTTTACAATTTTTGACTGTCTGTCTGTTTGTTCCGGCTAATCTCTCAAATGGCTGGACCGATCTTGACGAGACTTTTATTGGCAGGTAGCTGATGTAATATGGAGTAACCTAGGCTATTATTTTAGAAAAAAATCTTTTATTTTAGAAAAATAAACTAATGTTACAATGTCCAAGTACTGTCCAGTACCAAACGCAGGACACGCACATCCATCCACCGCTTCTCCCACCAACGAATCAATATCACAAAGAATCGGAGGGTTAGTTACTATACCACGCAGACGAAGTCACAAGCAGAAGCTAGTTAATAATATAAAAGCATTTATTTATTAAATCGTCGAATCGATTTCTCATCATCTATTAAAAGATTTCATGACTCGCTGAAATAACAGATTTAAATGTATTGGATTTTCATTTGACAGAGCTACTTGAAACTCTTAAAAAGTGAATGACCAGTTTGAGTGGTTTTATTGATTGCACTGAACGACGCACGTGTGCTCAACGTATTTTTGTGTTTAATATTTTTTGTATATGCAGAATTATGTTATTCAAGAATATTTGCCGTCCATTGAAACCAACCCAACTATCAACTTTAGCATTGTGAATGTAAATTGATTACTTAGTGATATTTTTTTTTCAGTTTGGCATAATTATTTATAGTGAAAAACGAAGTCGTGGGATGCAGTAGACAATAGAGTATTCGACTCGTATAATAAATACATAAATGAGTGAATATTAGAAAGAAGTAACAAAAAAAATCGTATCGTATATGTAAAAAATATGGAAGTTACAGTATATTATTGTAGTTATTCTCTGACACATTTACTCTTTGCTAAAATACTTAAAAATCTGCAACAAAAAAAAAACAAATTTTATTCTGTTTAAGTAAAAAACTCTTAACTAACTAAAAATAAAAATAGTTAAGAGATGGTGTTGAAAAATTCCTATAAATGTAATAAGTTCATGAAAGACACAATTTGATGGCAAGCTATGGGTAATTCACCATCCGATAGCACCCAGGCCCGGGTCGATGGCCCGTCGTGTTCCACGCGCGCCTCATAGAGATGTCAGCTAAGAAGACGGGGCCCCATAGGGTCGGTGCCTGCTAGGGTTGCAGAATTTGTTGAAAAAAGGTGACCGCGGCCCTGGAACACACAAGGCATTAGGAGGAACATTAGTCAGTAAGAGTCTGACACTTCCTTCTGCTCCGACCAGAGCGGAAGAAGTCATTTGATGTTTTCCGATCCAGAAAAAAAATAAAATAAAAAGAAGGCATGTATTGTACGAACATAGCCTATTTACCAGATGTTCATTCTCTTGGTTGACCTTAACGACTAGGGTTCTGTGATAAGAAACAAGATACAGTTTATGTCTTTGGTTTCGCCCGGTTTAGTGTAGTTGTAGTTAGATAGTTTATCAACATGTACTGGATTACCTTTTACGAGCCTACAAATATTATCATATCTCCTTTAACGATTGAGTTATTTGTTGCGAATGTAAAATATTACATTCGCAATAAATAACACAATCGTTAATGTGGAAATCAGGGATTGCGATATATCCCATTGCGAGATAAGCTGTTAAGCTTTAGGTTTTTATGACGTCTGAAAACCATATAGATTCCAGTGTGGGCGGGAGAACAGGCATACAAGATGTATGAAACAAGAAGCCCCAGTAATGACTGACCTCTTTAATACTTTAAATTCTTACCACCACCAATTGATATACACATACACGATAACAGTCTATACTAATATTATAAAGAGGAAAGATTTGATTGTTTGTTTGTATTGAATAGGCTCCATAACAACCGAACCAATCTGAAAAATTCTTTCACTATTGGGAAGCTACACTATCCCCGAGTGACATAGACTATATTTAATCCCATATTCCCACGGGAACGGGAACTACGCAGGTGAAACCACAGGGCGCTGCTAGTAACACATAACTTTATCTTTTTTCACATCAGAATCTTAATCACTGTACGACATCGACCGGTCAAGTCCGTCTCACATCCAGCGGTTTTTTGCGGCCTTCACCAGTTCATCAGTCCACACCCAACCACAACAAAGCAAGAAAACTGCATCGTCCAATCTGCGGTCGAACCTATCATCTATCTGTTCTGCGAATAATATACCCTGCCCACTGTAACTGAAACTTGACGATTATTCGAGCTACATCAATGCCCTTCATTTGTGATTCGATCGCAGAAGGAAACTCTGAGCATAGCCCTTTCAATTGCCCTTTGGATGACTAACAGCGATGCGTCGGACTTGCATACGGAGCTGTGCCAATTATTTGTTCCAAATAATTACAAGTGCTTTAGAAAGCACAAATTATTTAACTGTTCCATTTTGTCGTACAATAGCTCGATCCATTTCTTCCACCGCGTATGCTAACTACGCTCAACGCGCTCGTGGAGACCAAGCCTAGATTGGACTTGTTTGCTGATGAAAGGAAGACGATTTTGTTAGAATGTCTGCGGTTCTGTGAGAAGACAGATTGAAAGGTTTCATTAATTTGGTATAATTGATTAAGTAATAAATAAAAAAAATGACTTCTGATTCACGTTTCAATTCCATTTGTCACTACTGGTAACACGCACAGACTTTCGTCTTGAGACACTGTTGTGTGAGGAACGGTATGCAGTGCCGGAAACATAATCATATGCAAAACGTCAAGAGTTCTTGTTCCGTCGTAGAATACAAAGCGGTGAAGAAGATCATATTTATGTGTCTGTCAACGCGTAATACAACGTTATGCTTTCTAATCAAGAGCTTAACTTGGGCCCTTGAGTACGTTTATTTTATCGAAGCTGAGCGCATTTCTAATGGAAAATTGTTTTGGTAACATATTGCTTTTTTTTGACCTTACGAAAGTCGAACATCAACTTTTGTCAGCGATAAGCTTAGACAAAGTCTTGAAACTAATTGCTTAAAAAAAACCCTAGAATTTGCCTATTAGATGTTTTCCAAGAGCATTCTATATCTGGGGGCACGGTAGTGCCCCCGCCAAGACGAGCCAAGCGAAGTGCAAGGGTACTACCTAGCTTTTCTCGAAACGCTTCATCGTTTTTTTGAACTTTCCTTTGGATAGTGCTAGTTAATTTTTCAATATAGGATGCCATCATACAATCATGAAACATACAAAATTTGAATGTCGTAGCTATTATAGTTTATATTTTATTAATGTCTCAAAACCCTCGATTTCGTCACTGACTCACTGATTATCACAATTGTTACTACTTCCTGAAGTTCTAGAAAGCTGAAATTTGGTAAATACGGCTAATACTAGCACAAAGACAACAAAAAACATAAAAAAAAAAAACAACTTAACCTATCCCCTGGGAATGGAGGTGGAAGCACAGTAGCTACTACGGTGGATGTTTGTATAAGATTTGCACTACAGTTTGTGCTACATAAGTGAAAAATAATTAAAATATTTCTTATAACAAATAAAAATACATACGTCGTAATTTTTCGACAATCGTCCCTTAACTCTTAAAAAATGGGGGTGAACGGTGTGAAAGAAAATCAGAATCAGGGTTGAACAGTGCTCTTATTGCTATTGGATCATCAACTTTCTCGTGTGGGTAAGCATATGTAACCCAAATTTTTGTAAATATTGATTTTTAGTAGTATTAAAGCACAACAGACAGCTATAGTCAAATATAAACGCCTAAGAATGAAGTGTCGCCCTGACCTATTACTTATTTTAAACAGTAAATCATCAAATTAAAAAGGCGATAGTAGATTTCACACCTAATGAACGAATGCCTATGAAATCTTCGTGACGTTAGAAAAACGGCCAAGCAAATCAAGCAAGAATTTGTGAAGGTAGGCCTAACCGTGCAGTCTTTAGAGCTTGGCTTTATACGAGATCTGATAACTTTTTCACAGGGTAAGCTACGTAGACACGTCTTGGCAACAGTTTTACATGAAAATATTTTTGGTGAGATTAAACAGTCATAACCTTTAATTTCTGAAAATAGTGAGCTTTCAGTGCTTATATTGTCAGAGTAAAAATAGCTATTTCATTCTAACTAAACAAATAAATACAATTCTAGTGTAAAAATGGGTTCATAGGTCTAAAAAAGATACAAATTAATTATTCCATCAAAACAATAGACGAAGTTTTGAAAGGCTTCAGCATTGCCAACTGAAACTTTCAAAACATTATAAATAATCCAGTAAAGTTTTTAAAACCGAGGTTGAAATCTATTTTAAAAGACTGAAGTAGCTGCTTCAACTTTTGAATCAGAAAATTTATAATCAGCAAAAAATAGAGTATTTAGCTGAAGCTTAGTTAGTGGATTAGTATTGTTGTATAAGTTTGTTTGGCTTGAAAAGTTTTGCAAGTGTGGGATTAACACTTAAAAATAATATTAACTCTGTGAAGTTATTCTCTGGGCTTATTATAAAAATAATGAGTTGAGCAAAGACAAACCGAGCATCCTTTTTAGAGCCACGCTTTGTTTCTGCTGACTCAAAAATTCACCTTTGAGGTGGGTCAAGGAATGGGTAAAGGAAATCGTTTAATTGTAGAAGTCGGTTGTATTTTTGTAATAAGATTTTTGTTTTCACTTTTTAGTGGTAGACGCCCCCCCCCCCCCTAAACGTACTTTGGTGTAAACAACACTTTGTATAAACAATAAACAAACATGCGATTTCAGCAATCCCGAAAGATTTGCTATCATTTATTGAAGAGTTCCCTTGTATGTCTCCGAAACCCATCATCAGATCAATATGAAATTTAAATGGGACCATTTCGGAATAAACCCCTTTCTAATCTATACTAATATTATAAAGCTGAAAGTTTGTTTGTTTGTTTGTTTGCTTGTACGCGCTATAATCTCAGGAACTACTGGTTCGAATTGAAAAATTATTTTTGGGTTGAATAGACCATTTATCGAGGAAGGCTTTAGGCTATATATCATCACGCTTAATCCAACAGGAGTGGAGCAGCGACAAAGAATGTTTTAAAATCGGGGATTCCACGGGGACGAAGTCGCGGGCAGCAGCTAGTAAAAAAATAATTTTGCAAAACCGTCTATATTTGGCGAATTTTTGCCCGAACATACATAAAAAAAATACAAACATCTGAATTGAGAACCTCCTCCTTTTTTGGAAGTCGGTTAAAAACATATTATTATGTTCTCATAAATGAAAAAACTTGTACTGGAATACAATCAGTGAATTATGTTGAAATTACATTATAATGATTGGTAGCTTCGTGACACGTTTTGAAACTTACAGTTCGAATGAACGAGATCTCGTATTTTATGCTTATCAATTGATGGCTCGATGGCAAAGCGAGGATTGTAAGATGACACAGGATGAGATTAACCAGATTCTGAATTGAAATCCCTTAGTTCAACGGAATACATTTTCTTTTTTCCTGGATAAGAACCTACCAGCGACATTATGACATCTTCCTTTTGTCTAACTTAGGCGCAGCCCAAACCCCACCGAATGTGTCTCCACGTTGTCGTCGTGGTGGGGCTTGAGCGTCCCAATGATCTTGCGAGCTTTCCCGGTAGAGCCACTCATGCCGGAAGGTCGCAAGTGAGGGATCAGACCAAGAGAGACACACACGCGAGGAATCCCGCTCGCTGCCTTCTGGTACGCGTCTGCTCATCAGACGTGGCTGTGAAGGCAGTGAGCGGGTGGGAGGAGAGGCCCTGTGATGGAGAAAGGGCGGAGGAGTAAGGGACCGCACCCTCTAAAAGGAACAAGATGGAGATAACACAAAAGGAAATAGATTTACCCCAGGGCGGTTCCAGCGGCTCAGCCGTTGGGGAATCCGCCACGCTCGCAAGAGCGTCTGCCCCACCGTATTCTGGGGGGGGCACCAATTGTGTTCCGTTTGCCAGTGGCAACAAGAGCCGAGGAGGCTCCGAATCGTCGTCATCCGGATCTGCTTCATTCAAGGAGCTGATGGCGTACGATTTTGTAGCGGAGGGTTCGCCTGAGCGCCGGGGAGGTGCGGAGTCGGATTCCGGCTCTTGCCCTGACCTAGTAACGGTCAGCTCGGCGGGCTCTAGAGACGGAGGAAAGGGGGCTGCTGCGGAGGGCGTCAAGCTCTTCCGCAAGCGGCCCAGACGGGAGGATGACAGCAGGTCGTCCTCCGAGGGTGAGTTCGCCTCCGCCCGAAAAATCCCCACCGCCAGGCGGGGCAGGGGCTGTGAGGCGGGGAGGGGGCTGGCTCCCTCTACCCGGGAGGTGGAGCGTCGGGCTGAGAGGTTGGCGGGGGAGGGGCGTCGCCCAGGAGGGAGCGGTCGCAGGGCTCCCTCTACTCGTCCGCCTCCTCTCGACTCCGACGACTCGGAGTCCCCGGGAGAGGTGCCTCCCACTGCCGAGGAGAAGAGGGCCAAGCTGGAGGAGGTCGTGGAGGCCGCGATCCGCGCTGTGGCCTTTAAGAGGAAACAGTCCTCGAAGCGGGAGGCCATCAGCGCGGCCAAAGCCTCCATTATGGCGGCAGCGGCGGCCAACGTCGGCAGTTCGGTAGAGGCGACAGAGTTGCGGGCGGAGGTCGCCCGCCTCGCGGCCGTTACGGAGCGACTCATAGCGGAGAATGAGTCGCTCCGGAGGGACCTGGCTGGCATGGCCAGGGCGGCCTCGGAGGAGCCGCGGGGGGGGCTGAGTCCAGCGGCGCTGGAGGGGAGCCAAGTGCTGAGCCAGGTGCGGAGCCTGGTGCGGCAGGAGCTGGCTCCCTTCCAGAAGCAGTTCTCCGTATTGGAGAGCATGATCCGGCGTCCCCCATTAGCGGCGACACAGAGGCCCCCGGGCCAGCAGAAGGCGGCTTCGTATGCAGCCGCCGTGGCTGCCAGCTCGGGAACGTCCAGCCAAGCGAAGGCCAAGGCGGGAGCCGCGCCAGCGCCTGTGGCGCCGGCGCCTGCGACGCCGGCGACGACCAAGTCGGCCCCGGCGAAGAGGGGCAGGAGGAAGGCTGGAGGGGGAGCGGCTAAGGCTGCTGCGCCAGTGGCGCCGCAGCCGCCCCCACCCCCACCCTCGGACCCTCCTGCGGCCGAGGCCGAGTGGCAGGTTGCTGGAAAGAAGCGGCAGGCCAAGAAGGCAAAGAACAAGGCGAAGAAGCAGCGGCGGAAAGCCAACGCCATTGCGGCGAGGCTTCGCGCCCCGAAATCCGCGGCTGTGGTGCTCACACTGCAGCCGGAAGCGGAACAGAGGGGCGTGACGTATCTCGCCGTATTGAAGCGGGCGAAGGAGGCGGTGAGCCTCCAAGAGCTGGGCATCAGCGGGGGCATCGGGGTCAGGAGGACCTTGACCGGTGCCCGGAAGCTGGAGCTCGCCGGAGCGGAGAGTGGCCCGTTCGCGGACGCCCTGGCCGAAAGGCTGAGGGCGGTCTTACCCGCGGACGAGGTCCGGGTGTCCGGGCCGACTAGGCGCATCGACATGCGCATAGTGGGCCTGGACGACTCCGTTACGGAGGAGGAAGTTGTGGCCGCCGTCGCCAGGACTGGGGGGTGCTCTGCCGAGCTCGTCAAGGCGGGCGCCCTCCGGCCTGACAACACGGGCATGCAAACCCTTGTGGTGAGCTGCCCCGTGACGGCGGCCAGAACTTTGTCGGAGGGCCGAAGGCTCTTGGTGGGATGGGTGTCTGCGCGGGTAAAACTGCTGGAACCCAGACCTCTGAGGTGCTACCGCTGCCATGTGGGTAACCACACGGGAGCTATGTGCCCCTCGGAGGTCGACCGCAGCGGACTCTGTTTCCGCTGTGGTCAGCCCGGTCATAAGGCTGGCTCGTGCGAGGCCACGCCGCACTGCGTTGCATGTGCGGCTGTTGGCAAGCCGGCCGAGCACTGGGCTGGGGGAAGGGCCTGCGCGCCACCCGCCCGGACCGGGGGCAAGAGGTCCGCCGCCGCCGCCGCCTCTGCCGCCGCCGCGGCTTCCGTCGCCGCCACTGCCGCTTCTGCTGCGGGTGCTGCGACTCCCAACACTCGGGAGGGTGCTGAGATGGAGTGCCAGTAATGGTCCCATTTCGGCCCCCTCCAGAGACAAGTCGGCCGCTGTGCTATCGCGCAGTGGCTGATGCCTGGGGACGGTGAGCGTGGGTGGCTCGCCGTCCGATACCAGGTTGAGTCGACGACGCGTTGTGTTCCACGCGCGTCACAGGGAGCCGTCAGCGCCGAGGACGGGGCCCCATAGGGTCGGTGCCTGCTAGGGTTGCGGAATTTGTTCGAAAGAGTTGCCGCGGCCCTGGAACGCATAGGGCACAAGAAGGATCACGGGTGGGTTTTAGTCAGTAAAAGTCTGACACTCCCTACCGCTCCACCCAGGGCGGGAGGGGTCATTTGATGATTTCCCATCAAAAAAAAAAAAAAAAAAAAAAAAAAAGGCGCAGCCCAAAAGACAGGTTTCTATCCAGTTTATTTTTACATTAACCGTGAAAATTTCCTAAGAAAAAACAAACTTATCCAAATCCTGTTTTAATGTAAACTTGAATTAGCTCCTAGAAGTGCTGTAGGTAGAGCTAATATACCTAAAGTTAAAAGAACAGAGACAAAAAAGTGGAGACTTACTTACGAACAATTTTTTTTGTTTCGGAATATTTGTTCCGGGTTTCGGGACTTCACTTAAGTATATTTAATATTAATGTTCTAAATATAGCTAAGTAATTGAATTCATTTACTTTTACTTACGTTTTCTATCGTTATTAATTCAGGTAAAGTACTAGGCCGCCTCATGACTTTGTTTCCCTGAATAGCCGAAACTTGCTGTGTCTTTCTATCTTTTGGGTTTGAGTTGACTGTTTATTTACCTTTACCTTGTCAGTTTTAATTATTAAAGCTGGTAAGTAAATTACATTAACATCCGCGCTTACTCACATAATTCAAACGAAGATGAGGAGATAACTTTTATATTGTGCAAACCTAAAAATATCATACGTACTCTTTTATTTTAAAACAGAAACAGGAAATTCATTGTATAGGTGTTTTACTTTATTAATTTTAGTTGTACTTAAGTAATGTTCCAAAACCCGGGACATTAGTCCCGATAAAATATTTTGTCGTAAAGCGTCTCCACTTTGTCTCTGTTCTTTTTTGAATTTAAGGTACCTATTTTAGCTCTACCTATACCAATCACTGGACTGATAACTTAGGTATCCGACCTATTTTGAGATTAATTTTTAGCATTATTCCGAACAAATTTCTACCTTATCCGAAACCTTATCTTTTAAAATCAATTCAGTCAAGTCAATTCTTCCTAATCCAAATAAAGTCCTTTGTGGCGGTTTACAAGTACTCTCAATAACAATATCGTAGTACTGACTGCCAATAGTGCCAGTATTATTCTATCCATCAGGCCAACAAAGAAAGAGTCTTGACAATACCCATTGTGGTTTACGTTACGACTTATTACGTTATAATATGATCAGTTTCTTGTTTAGCTGGTTCTTCGTAGTTTATTGATCGATTGTGTATAGCTGATATTAGTTTGGAAGAAACTATGATTGATTAACTGGTTGTTATCTTAATATGGATATGCCTTCTTAGTCCCGAGTTTAGTAAATAATAAAATGGCAAACAGCATCGCTCGGGACCAGCTTATACCGGAAATTAGTAGTTTTATATGTCATTGTCACAGGGCAAACAAGACTGATCACCCGGAGGACACGGTGGAGTATATGGTGGAAGTCTGCCCTGCTTGGGCGGAGCAACGCCGTGTCCGGCCCTGGTTCAAACCATGGTCCGGAGCGAGGAGGTATGGGAAGCGGTCGCCTCCTTCTGCGAAGCAGTAATGCTAGCGAAGGAGGAGGCGGAACGCGTGCTAGAGAGGGAAACCTCACGCTCCAGCCGCCGCAACAGAAAAAGACGCCCCGGGCGTCGGGAAACGAAGGGTGGCTCGCCGTCCGATAGCAACCAGGCCCGAGTAGACGGCGCGTCATGTTCCACGCGCGCCTCAAAGAGCCACCAGCAACGAAGACGGGGCCCCATAGGGTCAGTGCTAGGGTTGCGGAATTTATTCGAAAGAGTCACCACGGCCCTGGAACGCAAAGGGCACAAGAAGGATCACGGGTGGGTTTTAGTCAATAAGAGTCTGACACTCCTTTCTGCTCCGCCCAGAGCGGGAGAAGTCATTTGATGATTTTCCGTCCACAAAAAAGGAGCAAACAAGACTATTAGGAGTCGTTTTTGCAGCGATTCATTTCTTTTACTAACTTCTATAGCACAAAATATATTGACAGTACATTTTGTAAAAAAATATATTATACTAGCAGCGCCCCGCGGTTTCACCCACGTAGTTTTCGTTCTCGTAGGAATACGGGGATAAAATATAGCTTATGATACTCAGGGTGAATGTAGCTTTCTACTGGTGAAAGAATTTTTGAAATCGGTTCAGGAGTTTTTGAGTTTATTCGTTACATACAAAATACAAATTTTACCTCTTTATAATATTAGTATAGATGAAATTCTACCATCTTCATAGTAAGTATGCTAAGTGAAATCGTACCAAATAATCGTCGCTCTTAGTAAACGTTATGCTAAACGAAATTATGCGTAATGGAACTTTTCCAAATAAAATTATAATATGCCATTTCAAATTCGGACATATGATAATTACTTGCACTGCTAAACAATAATCATATTAAATCATTTGTATGCTTTAAAATATTTGTTTAAAAACGATTATGCCAAATTAGCTATACCAAATGAATTCTGGACCATCAAAATTCAGATACCCAAGAATTTCATAAGTACAAATCAATAGTTGTACAGTAAATAATGCACAGTAATACTTTGCACTTCCAATAAATTTAGATTAGAAATCAGTTTAAAGCTAAATTCGTAATACTTAACAAATTAGCATTTATTTCAGTACAAGATGATAACTCAGCAATTTAAAACTCTACTGCATAGTAACGTTTCCGCAAAGTAACGCCACAGTATTACAATATTTCCTACAGTACGGCGACGAATGTACTTGCGCATAGCAACGGAGGGGAACTCGCGGGGTGTCGGGCGGCGCGGGCCGCGTACCGCAAACACGCTTAGTTTGCGGTACCGAGCGCGAAGGGCAGGCGCGGGCGTGTTTTTTGTGTAATAATTTTATTATACTTAGATTCTATAATGGTGCGCACAAACTGTTCTGTTAGGTTTTCATTTGTGTACCATAGACTTATGGAATATAACAGACGCCCCGCCGCCGCCGCTAAGACAAAACTGACTTGTGCACACAATTTTGGCTACTTTTCCTTATAATTTTATGTCTGATAATTATAATAGGGATGTTTCCTGAGGAATAAAAATATGATCCTATTTAGTCCGTCAGTTAGATTATCGAAAAATATTGGACACGTATTTTTTGCTTTATGAAATCTCTAAAAATTGACGAAGATAAAAAGCTTCAAAGATCATGAGTGGGGGCTTGTGAAATCAGGGCGTGGTAAAAATCGTCGCACGGAGTGACGTCACACGAGTTTTCAACGCTCTATATCATCTTCGTTTTTTGTTTACGTGAAAAAATAAAAAATACGTGTCCAATATTTTTGGGAAGTCTATCTTACGGACTAATTAGATTTTTTTAGGCAACTACCCTATTGTAAAGGTATGTGTTTGTTTATTGAATTTATAGGTACCTACTTACTTTCCAGGCGCGAGTTGTGGATAGAAGCTTGTCAAAGACGGTAATTGAAAAGTAAAACAGTTGTACAATAAGGTAGTTGACTAAAAAAATCTGATAATTCCGTCGGATAGATTTCCATAAAATATTGGACACGTATTTTTTTCTTTTTTTCATATAATAAGAAAAAAATGAAGACGATACAGTGCGTTGAAAACTCGTGTGACGTCACTACTCGCTACAATCTTTACCTAGCTGTGACGCAACAAGCCCCCACTCCTGTTCTTTGATGCTTTTTATCTTCGTCAGTTTTTATAGATTTAATAAAGGAAAAAATACGTGAACAATATTTTTCTATAATCTTACTGACGGACTAAACATAATCAGATATTTTTTACTCAGGAAACATCCTTATTACCTATATAACATGTAGGTATGTACGTATGTGGTTTACACTTTTAATAAATAATTATATTAAATTTAAAAATCACAATTATTTTGAATGTAAATATGAATAAATGATTACATCATAATAGTAATAATCAAAATTGTTTTATTTCCCATTTGGTGACAACCCTTCCATACTTGCATGTGGCAGCGTAAGTACCTACGCTGGCGGCGGCATCGCGCGACATCAAAGGCGTTTCCCTACTGTAATATTGTAATACTGTGGTAACGCCTGACTCAATCAATTTTTTTTTTTTTTTGTAGATTTCATAGCGTTTATAAAATATCTCTAAAATTGGAAAGGCTCTTACTAAGCCATTTTTGATCTATTGCTTCGCTCAGTTCAGACATAATTCTACTTTGTCTTTTTTGCCTTGTTTAAAAGAATAAAAAAAAATAACAATCCATCTCGTCCTATGTTTGAATAGCTAGAATAAAAACTTATGCAGAATAAACATTAAATTCTTTGTCAAGGTGCTGAATTATCTTACTGTAAATATTGTGTGTTAGGCCCTATGTGGTATATATATAGGGACATGGAGGCCGAGTGCTCTTTGAGTGTTTCGGGACTTCGGCAAACAACTTGTAGACTATTCACGTGAGCAGAGGACTGACCTTTCTTCAGTCAAAGAATCAGCATTGCTATTCAACGCGACAAAGCTGCCAGTTGTCTGGGCACTATTGGCATTGACAGCGATGTAGATAAATTGTTAATGCCCAATTTTTTCTGTTGTTTTTTAATCGAATTTGTACATCATTTCAATAAACTAGTAGTAGTTACTTTAGAATTACCTGTGTATAGTGAACGACTTATATTTCATTGAAAGTATTGCAAGGGATCTAAATGTAAAGTCTAGGCAAAACAACTCCATTGACTTTTCCAAAATCATCTGCTTATACACTTTATAAACATCTCACAAGATGGTCAATAACATAATGGTAATCAAAATAGTATCTATAAAATCAAAATAGTAGCAAAAAGGTCTACACAACTATACGAATACTACTACGAATAAATCTTTAGTTTGAAATTCCAAGCTTGTTCACAATTGAAAACCGAGCAGCTCTAGAGTTTACAAAGGTAAAGCAGTTTGATCAAACCTTTTTCCTTTCAAATCAAGGTTAAGAAAACACAATTAACGGCCTCAATTTCTTAGCTACTTCAATAATAAGACCAAATAGTTGAATCAAGTTAATTTTCTCCGTGTCATAGAATCATGATTACCAAGCAAAACTGTCCGCAAACAGTGAGCTTTGCCGGGGTTGCTAGGAGTTAGAAATTTGTTGGGAAATTCTGGATTAACAACTTAAACTATTTTGCCTAAATCATCATTATTTTAGCCGTATAACATCCATTGCTGAACAAAGACCTCCTCCAAGTATTTTCACATACCGCCGCAATAGAAGTCGGGGATCGCAGGCCTGGTGGCCACCGTAGACGTGAGCTTGCGTGAGCGATGAGTGGCTTGCCGTCCGGTAACAACCAGACCCGGGTCGACGGCACGTCGTGTTCCAAGCGCGCCTCAAGGTGATGTCAGCTAAGAAGATGGTGCCCACTAGGGTCAGTGCCTGCTAGAGTTATGGAATTTGTTCAAAAGATCCACCGCGACCCTGGAACGCAAACACTATTAGGAAAAACACGGATGGGTATTGGTCAGTTTTGCCTATTCTTTGCATATATTAAAATAAAAATAAAGAACATAGAGATAACCTGAATTCCCTAGCTTTTATTGAAATATGCTCGTTTTTATGTTGTTTTTTTTTTTTTTTCCGCAGCGGCTTGGTTATAGAAAATATTTTTTTTTTTAAATATAAGAACAGTTAAAATCAAGTATACGACTCGTGAAAGAAATCGTAGTCAATCATTTTTGAAAGGTTAAAAGATAATTTGACTGTAGGTCATATCACCTCATTTTATATTATCTTACCCCCTTTTTCTTATATTGACCGTCCTGCATTTCCTTCCTGAAAGCGTAGCCACAACAAGTATTACTTGAATAGTAAGAAAGTTTTAATGAATGTACTTAACGAGTTTGTTCTTCGCAATACTTGCGGTCCCTTATTAAATATATATTGTCTTTTCAAGTGAGATTGCTTTTTTGGAAGTAATTAACATTCGGTATATTAATTTGCGTCGTAATTTTACCAAAATATTAATTAAGTGCTTGAATTATTTTACAAGTCAGATCAAAGCTTTTCTTTTCAAATTAAATTAATGGAGTTCGTGGCTAATTAGTAACAGCCACATTCGTCTATTTTTTTCAGGTCAAGCATAGCTTCTCGGGGTCGGTAGTTGTATTGGTGACCACCCTGATACACAAAGATTACTCCTTGCATCGGAAACCACGTAGAGCCGTTAATCCCAGCTGTCATTTGGAGATCTTTGTCAATTGGCCAGGTAGGCAGAAGTCAGGAAATCTGACGACAGTCTTGCTGAAGGATATCGCGTTACCCAGTTACTGGGTTGTAGAAATCAGATTGGCAATTTAGGTACATGTACAATACTGGTATTCAGCTGTTGTTGTGTTAGATCGCAAGCTGACCCCAGCATATTTTATTTTAGGAACAGCTAGGCAGATCGATTGGTTCTGTTAAATATATAAGTAGGCCTATATAAACTGTTTATTAAATGCGCGAACAAAACTTAATTTTATATAACTTTGAGCCTTAAATTAGGCAATGAACTCATTAAATGTGAATAGTTATTTTTGATCACTGCATTTCAATATTAATTAAATTTAGTTATTCCTACATTACCGATACAAATCACAATCATTTAAAATTATGTACCAACTCATACTAAACTAAACAGTCTATTAACGAAATCAACAACATCCTGAATAATAAACTAAATATTTGATCACTTTAATTTATTTACTCGGCCATCACTAAAATATTGGCTTATTTTCAACCACACAGCATATCATTTTACCCCGTGCCCGTATCTGTATAATTTGACATTAAATTGTAGATAATCTGAACTCGTGTTTGTTGTTCGACCACGATTGTAGTTTCAATGGTTCAATGCAAGTACTTGTTGAATATATACAAGCTAATAGTAAACACATATAAATGTTCAAGCGAAGTAAAAAGGGGCAAGGGGAAAGAACTCGTAGGGTATCCAAAAAAAGTCCACATCTCTGTCAAAGGTAAAAGTGTCCAGAACACTGACCGCATTGCCACGTTGAATGGAAATGCTGATTCGATGACCAAACGGAAGGCTTGTTGAGTTGTATAGAAATAACAAACCCTAGAAGGTCATTAAAATGAATTTGTTGAAACTTTTGAACCAATGACTTATTTTAGACTTGCCAAGTCTAAAATAAGTCATGGGTTGTTCAAAGACTTTTTGAAAATATTTTTCTGTCTTTCTAAACTCTTTTTGTTTTCGAGAAAGTTTTTAAATAACTTTCAGACCTCAACCACAATCTCGATGCACATGAACAAAATACCAAATTTTGTATGTGCGTCAAGATTCATTTAAATGGGTTAAATCATTTCGTATTGAATAAGGACTTTCGAGTGTCTATGGAATGACGTGAGGAGTGAATATTCTTAACGTCATTTACCATACAATCATGTCACTGGCCAGTTACTTACTTGGCCACCATAAGAGTAAAGACTGGCTGGAATTATAAAGGCAAAAGTATAATATTGACTGCAGCGTTCATTAAATGTCGTTTAAATTTGGACGAGTCTTTAAATAAGTCATAAAAAAAAAACAAAACCAGACTCGTGATTTCTTTGACAGTGGTGCTCAAGCTCATCGTGTGCGGGTCTGACTGGCACTTAGTCAATTTTTTATAAGCTTAATGGAGTCGATATTTCCTACATAAGGATATATAGGGATGGTCCCTGTGAAGAAACAGGGAAACAAATCATGATTCAACGTCTCTGTAAAGTCGCGACATTATATAAAAAAAAATAGAATAAAGTCCATAATGCCCTTTTGAAGGAAGCGCAAACGGTTTGAGTAAGCCCATCCCAACAGATGGCACAAATTCATCAGCCATCGTGTATTCAACTTTTCTTATAAACAGAAAAAATATGTATAATTGAAATTGTTTATTTGTAAATCTATATTAATATTATAAAGCTGAAGAAAAAACAAATCTTCTAATAATTTATTTTGGATAGCCCATTTATTTAAATAGCAGTAGAAGATGAGCGTCAATGAAACATTTTCATCTCTGTTATTTAACACAGACAAAGTTACACAGTTCAGCTAGTCGTATAAAAACCGAAGAAAATTTTAGGTAATTTGGGATACACGAAGATAATTACAAATACCTATCTATAATGTAGTTAATCCAACCTAAATTACATTAATTGCACAGCTCATTATCTACTGAGCTGAAGATATTAATTAGCTAGGAAACTATAACATACTGATATAATATAAGATTCCAGGAACTAAACTACACATTGGTGTTTGCTAAATGTTCATAAACTGCTTCACAAATTCAGGTGAATCTATTTGTGTCTAAATTGACTTACCTACTAGGTATTTTCATCCTCGTACATGCAAACTTCGTGGATGCTGGCATGAAATAATTGTATTTTATTGCCATGCAAATATAGAAAAGGTTTTTTTTTTGCTTTGAAAACAAATGAATTCTTTTCGCCCGTCACATAAGATATAGCTTTGGTTGGTATCAGTTAAAATATAAGTGTTAATTATTCGTTTTTTGCGTTTCATTATTAAAATGGTGTTCGAGAAGTGCGTGGTCTAGAAGTGGGTGGTGATATTAAAGTTAGTGGTGATATTAAGTTTATACGTATAGATGATATATATTTTATATTATGTTTGTAAAACATAATATAAAATATATATTTATTATTATATATGATTATTTTATATTATGTTTGTAAAACATAATATAAAATATATATCATCTATACGATACCAACTTTTGATTACGGATATTTTTTTCATTGTGTCAGCCTATGTAATGTTTTCTTCATCTATATTTTCTGTAACTTATATAGTGCACTTAATAAATAGTATTCTAGTCTATTCTATTCTAATGAACAAAATATATATTTTTTTAAAGCACTTTACCTATACGAGATGTTTGCTTGATTGCCCCTCGACCACAGTCTCTATATGTCACGCTGAGTTGCTTGCACGCCACCGGTCGCCTTTTCGATATCGTTTGGTACCAATATACGGTCTAAAGGTTAGTTAAAGTTCTGCAACAAAATAACATTCAAATATTTGATTGAACTCACTCACTATGAATAACCAATTCCTATTTTGAATGCAACGAATGCACAGGGGTTGATAACCTCTCCTTTAAAACATACAATTCATAATAAATAATAAAAAATATAAACCACTCGACATGAACTGCAAGCGAGACGCTAATGGAATATCAAATGATATAGCTAATTCGAAAATGACATAAAAGTTCCAGTCCAGCAATTTTCATGCTTGTGAAGTTTGAAAAAAAACTGAGGAAAACGAGCTATTGTGGTGTGGCGTTAATATTTCATAAATATTCATGTCCTTTTCAACGTGAAGAGATTAAAGCTGCACTTATGTGTTGGTGGTCTCTGGTACTTTGTTGTGCTGCAAAATACGATGACAGTTTTACGAGGTTTTAAATTTTTGCTCTGTGCCATCGCGGTTATTATTTTTTAGCCAACTTCGAAAATGGAGGAGTTTCTCAATTCGACTAAATTTTGTTTTTTTTTTGTCTTTGATTTCTGTTCTTCGAAATTTAATTTGTATTCTTTTTTTAATAGATGCTGATCGTCCTTTAAATGTAGATGTATTTATTTGACGTGAGAAGTAGACAAACACGATCGTTAAATACTTTCGTAGTAATTCAGTCTTAATCTAAAGTCAAACATTTCGCAAATTCAGTTTTACTACTATAATATTATTGCCACACCTGGGATCTCACCCCTAGTGTTGCTCATTATTGTAATGAATAAAACACGGATTTGGATTTAACTTCGTTCAAAAAAGTACGAAATATTTGCCTAATAAGAGCGCATGACTTGACCAAAGCATATTTTCCATATTCCTAGTTCAAAATACTCTTTATATATATCTTTGCTAGACAATTCCAAATTTCTATCGACAAACTTGTGGTTGTCGAATCGGCCAATATCTATTTTTCATACACCTAAATGATAAAGGGGACCCCCACCCCTAAATATTTTTTTTATTATTTTATGTGGCAAAACAACGTTTGCTGGGTCAGCTACTTTTTTTTTATAAATGTTTAATCATCGCACTGCAATTATATTACTTTCTAATGATTGGCATAACATGCAATTTAAAATAGGTTTTCACTTATTTTTTATGTTAGATTCCTTGGCTTCCTTAGCTTGGCTTGACTGCGTAACAATTGAAGCGGAAATAATGATAGGAAAAATAAGGCCCGATAAAGTCTTCAAACTCCACACTGCACGCAGGTGGTCTAAAACACGCTCGAACTTTATAGCCTCATACGAGCTAGGATGTGCCACAAAGTTAAGCAATGATCTCAATAAGCTCGTGCCAATTTGGAAATAAAATGGCATGCCAGACTGGCTGGCATCCTGCCAGTGTTTTATGCCAAGCATAAAATGTGGAATTCGACACATGCTTGATATCTTGCTCCATTTGATTTATCGTTTTGTTTTGTGGCATTTTCGTTAATTTGCTGTGACAAATTAATGGGTCGGTTCCGAATGGATGATTGAATAATTCGGTTTCAGTGGATATAGTGTTTCTGATGATTGCGTTACAAAGCTTTTCGTATAGATAGACACGTAAACAGTAAACCACAAATCAATCTTTACTAATATTATAAAGAGGAAAGATTTGTATTTTTTTATACTAATACTTGCATAAAGTTTACTTTACCTCATGTAAGACAAGTGAATACTGTTCTAACAATAAAGGGTGAAGAGTTGAAACCCGAAGATACCACAGTGTTCTTAGGCATCACTTTGGATGCGAAGCTTCAGTGGGGCCCCCATATAGATAAACTGTCAAAAAAACTCAGTTCTGCAGCATTTGCCGTTAGGAAAATTCGTGGCTTAACTGATTTAGAAACGGCCCGTTTAGTGTACTTTAGTTACTTTCATAGCGTGATGTCATATGGAATTCTGTTGTGGGGAAATGCCGCCGATATGCAGACAATATTTGTTTTACAAAAAAGGGCTATTCGTGCGATTTATAAATTAAATCCCAGACACTCACTCAGAGAAAAATTTAAAGAGATTAATATAATGACTGTGCCCTCTCAGTATATCTATGAGAATCTCTTGTACGCACATAAAAATATTAATCTGTTTATAAAATACAGTGATATCCATAGCATAAATACTAGGAACAAACACAATTTTGTTGTTCCTAAAACCAGGCTCAAGAAAATAGGTGGTACATACATTTTTATAATAAACTTTCTGGCCGCATTCAAGAACTAAGCATAAATAAATTCAAAGTATTTATAAAACGTAAGCTATGCCAGAAAGCTTTTTACACAGTTAAAGACTATCTGGAGGACAAGAAGGCTTGGGATTGAGCTGCTTCAGTTGTGTACATGGCCCAATGTTTTATGTTGTTGTTTTGTTTCTGTGTTTTTCTTTTATATTTTTACACTTTGACATGTTTTAATTTTCGTTTAGTTTACTTTTGACATGAATGTTTACTTTTTAAAGTATTCTTTTTATTTTATTACAATTTCTTATTTTGACATGAATGCTTACTTTGTAAAGTATTATATTTTTTAATTTATTTACTATTGTAAATATGAGGACTATATGGGTTATTATTGCTTTTTCCTCTTCAACTATTTTTCTTTCCTTTTTTTTTTTTTTTTTTTTTGCGTTGTCTGGCTGTTTGAGTTTTTTTGTGGCCTACCCAAATGTCCTTTCATTGGCATTGTTCGTCGAGTCGTTGAGCTCCTTATTGGTTCTAAGTTGAGCTACTCGACTACTGACCAAGGCTTGCAATGAATGGACAGGTCCACTCAAATCTGCGTGGTTCTTTCCTCAAAAGACCACTTCAGACACTGACATGGTCCTCATATAACGTATTGTGAATGTGAGGACCATGTAGATCGCTATGTTAGGGGTTCATTTCTTGTTAGTCTGGCGGTTTGAGTTCTTTATGTGGCCTACCCAAATGTCCTTACTTTAGTATTGATCGTCAAATCGACGAGCTCCTTAAAGTTCTAAGTTTGAGCTACTCGGTAACTGACAAATGCTTGCACTGTCTGGACAGGTCAACTCAAATCTGTGTGGTACTTTCCTCAAAAGACCACTTCAGACACCAACCTACATGGTTCTCATATGATTTGACCAGTACAATTGTATGGACTTTAAAAGAGACCTTGACCTCTGAGTTTGTTTCGGTGTTTCTTCTCAGGGTAGTCAGCTAGGAAACACCGGCCTCATCTAGTTTATAACGACCAAAAATATTGACGTGTAAAAGTGTTATTTACAACCTACTTACAAAATAAATATCATTTATCATTTATCATCATTTATCATTTACTAATAATATAATATTAAAATATAAATATTATAATATAAAGAGAAAAGATTTGTATTTTTGTATGTAACGAATAAACTCAAAACCTACTGAACCGATTTAAAAAAATCTTTTACCACTAGAAAGCTACATTCACCTTGAGTAACATAGGCTATATTTTATCCCCGTATTCTCACGGGAACGGGAACTACGCGGGTGATACCGCGGGGCGCTGCTATATTATTATAAAGAGGAACGATTTGATTGTTTGTTTGTACTAGAAAGGCTCCAAAACCACGGAACTGATTTCAAAATTCTTCCACTGTTGGGAGGCTACAATATCCCCTGGTAAAACAGGCTTTGTTTTAGTCCCATATTCCTACGGGAGCGGGAACTATGCGAATGAAACCGCGGGGCGCTGCTAGTAATGATATAAATTGAATGTTTCAATATAACCCTGATTCTGACATTGAGTAATTCGTGTTGTAAACCAATTCAAACTTCTGTAGTTATATATACACATCAAAATGAATAATTTCATGTCATAATTGAGAAGCCACGGCAGTATTCACAGGGTTAGGTCTAGGCGTGGTGGGTGGGCGTGGTAATTAATAAAAGACCTTATGTGTGTGATCTTTGAATTCAAGCTACAGATGCCATGATGAGGATGAATGATAAACAAATGTATGATTGAATTGATAAAGCTTAGTAAGTGATGATTTACTTACCTACTTAAAATGTGGTCGATAATGGGCCTCATCAGAAGGTTTGAAGTCACCCAAAAAGCAATGTAGAGGGCAATGCTCGGAGTTTCTTTGCGTGATTGAATCTGAAATGATTGATATCCTTAAAAGAACCATGGTGACCGACGTAACCCGATCGTCGCCAAACTAAAGTGGCAGTGGGCAGGGTACGTTGCGGAATTTGTTCAAAAGAGTCACCGCAGCCCTGGAACGCAAAGGGCACTAGAAGGATTATGGGTGGGTTTTAGTCAGTAAGAATCGGACATTCTCTTCCGCTTCACCCAGAGCGGGAGAAGTCGTTTGATGATTTCCCATCCAGAAAGTGGGCAGGGCACATTGCTTGCACAGAAGATGGTTGATGGAGCCGAAAAGTTCTAGAGTGGCGACCGCGTACTGGAAGATACAGCGTTGGAAGGTCTCCCACAAGGTGGACCGATGACCTGGTGAGGGTTGCAGGTAGCCGATGGATACGAGACGCACAGGAGTGGTTGTTTTAGCGACACACTTCGTGTAGGCCAGCAGTGGATGTCTTTCTGTTGATATGGTGATGATTAGTAAGTTCTAGTTATTAGGAGAGAGATATTTGAAATATGCTTATCGTAAAGTCGAAATGAGAAGGGATTTAATTGATGACGCTACAAATTGACAACTGCTAGCCCCCTGCGGAATGGTTCAGTAGCTTTTAATTATGACTTGTAATTGATTACTCGTGTAATTGACTATGTTGTTGTGTGTAAATATAGAAAAATGACTAAAAATATCCAGTAATTTCTGTTTCGTAATTGTGAACTGCAGTTACAGTGTTTTCAATTACGAGAGCAGTATTGCACTCTGAAGCGACAAGTCTTTATTTCAACCTCATAGATAAAAGATTAAATTGAACTTTCTTGTATTGGATATCGCTTTCAGTCCTAATTCTACTGGGCTGCATGAGGCGATAGAAAAAAAAAGAAAACAAAACATACAAACATTTAAAATAACGCCGATCCGAACTCAAGCCTTGAAGCTCTTCAGAAAACTATGAAGCAGCTACTTTATGAAAATGTAACAACCAGCACGTAACAAGCATCGTAAACTACAAGAGTAGGTACCTAGCTCGCGTTACAAACATGTGGCAACTCGCCAGACGAAGCGAGTGTCGACTGTGTGATACCAAAGTGTTGTCTCTAAACATTATATGTGCACTCGCAGTGTGACAAGATCTACTTTCGTGAGTTAAAGTTGAGACAGACGCATTTCAAGGCATCTTATTTTGCCTATACGATCTCGAGAGAAGCTTCTTGCTAAGTCATAATAGCCGCACGGTTTAGTCATCAAGGTTAATAGCAATATACATATATATACCAACTGTTATATAGCAAGACGTGGCTCGGAAAATACGTTTAGATGTTAGCCCTGGGTGATATTTGTTTTTATTTATTTATACATATAAACTTTATGTACAATAATGGTTCATGGGCAGACTAAATGCAACAAGGCATTCTCTATCAGTCAACCTTTGGGTTCAAAAGACAACACTATGGTAGGTGCACAACAAATAAATAAATACGAAATATATTTTTTGGGAAAGAAAACAAATAAAATTTATATACAATACTAATAAAATACATATATGCTAAAATAATAAACTTATAAATATAATAAGCATCACCTATTTTTCTGTTTCCTTCTTCTTATATTTTTTATTAAACGTGTGTACATAAATTGTTAAATAAATAAATTAATATGATGTTTTATAATATTGTTAATGTACAAGAGAACTTATAATAATTATGACGAACACTAAACTAAGAATGACAGGCTTTTAAGTATTGTTTACAGATTTGAAGAAAGAAGGAAAGAAAGAAAAAAGAAAAAAGCTTAAAGAAAAATTTGTAGATCTTTGACAGTTCTTACGGCCAGTTCGACACTGCTTACGACTACGCTCGCGTGCTTAGCGTCAACCATACTGCTTATCGGATTTACCTATGCCTTCACCATCAAAAATACAAATCATTTCTTAATACTGTGTATATTTTTACGTCTGTTCTAAATTCCTGTTCTTTTTTTGTTTTTTTCTTTTCCATTAATAATAATGGCACCAATCAACACTTGCCTGCCTTAATTTTATTGCCAAGTTAATTTAAAAGGTTTGTAAATAATACTACGATGTTTAAAAGAGTAATTTACGTTCCCTTTAGAATTGTTTTTGAATGATTTCCTGAAAGCAATAAACTCTCATTTATGGTTTGTAAAAGGAGGAAGTACCTACTTACTCCTCCTTTTACATACCATATAACTTGTTTCAATTATTGTTACAAAGAATTCTTCAATCATTTCCTTTTTTATAATTATTAATTCATTTGTTTCAGGTACCATGTATGTATATTAGAACACATGTAGCTTAAATTATACAATAATAAATACAAAATCACAAAAATGAATACATAGGAATTAATAAAGTTCACGTTACCTCATGTTAGACAGGTGAACACTAGTGTGTTAATAAAGGGGGAAGAGTTAAAACCCGAAGATAGCACACTGTTCTTAGGCATAACTTTGGATGCGAAGCTACAGTGGGGCCCCCATATAGATAAATTGTCCAAAAAACTTAGCTCTGCAGCATATGCCGTCAGAAAAATACGTGGCTTAACAGATTCAGAGACAGCACGTTTAGTATACTTTGGTTATTTTCATAGTGTGATGTCATACGGCATTTTGTTGTGGGGAAATGCCGCTGATATTCAGACAGTATTTGTGTTACAAAAAAGAGCTATCCGTGCAATTTACAAATTAAGTCCTAGACAGTCCCTCAGAGAAAAATTTAAAGAGATTAATATAATGACTGTGCCTTCTCAGTATATTTATGAGAATCTTTTGTATGCACATAAAAATATTAATCTATTTAAAAGATACAGTGATATCCATAACGTGAATACTAGGAACAAACATAATTTTGTCATTCCTAAAACTAGGCTCAAGAAAATAGGTGGTTCATTTAGATGTCAATGTATACGTTTTTATAATAAACTCCCTTCCTACATCCAAGACCTTAGTATTAATAAATTCAAATTGATGGTAAAACGTAAGCTATGCCAGAAAGCTTTTTACACAGTTAAAGACTATATTGAAGACCAAAAGGCTTGGGATTGAGCTGCTTCAACGATATACATGGCCTAATATTACTTTTATCTATTGATACTTTTCTCAATTTTAGATTTGACATTTTATATTCTCCTGTTTGTGCAATTTTGACATGAATGTTTACTTTATGAAGTATTATTTTATTATTGTGACATGAATATTTACTTGTTAAAGTATTTTTTTTTTTTTTTAAATTTATTATGTTTGACATGTATACTTACTTTGTAAAGTATTATATTTTTACTTAATTTATTTTTGTGAATATGAGGACTATATGGGTATTATTTTCTATTTCTTTCCTTTTTTAAAGTATATATAACGACGACGTCTGGCAGTTTAAGTACTTTTGTGGCCTACCCAAATGTCCCTTCTTTGGTATTGTTCGTCGGGTCGTTGAGCTCCTTATTGTTTCCTAAGTTGAGCTACTCGACTACTGACAAAAGCTTGCACTGAATGGACAGGCCCACTTAAATCTGTGTGGATCTTTCTTCAAAAGACCATTTCAGACACTGATCTGCATGGTTCTCATATAACATATTGTGAATGTGAGGACTATGTAGATCGCCATATTAGGGTTTTATTTCAGTTTGTCTGGCAGTTTGAGTAATTATTGCGGCCTACCCAAATGTCCTTACTTTGGTATTGTTCGTCAAATCGTTGAGCTCCTTGAAGTTCTAAGTTTGAGCTACACGGTATCTGACAAATGCTTGCACTGTCTGGACAGGTCCACTCAAATCTGTGTGGCACTTTCCTCAAAAGGCTACCTCAGACATTAACCTACATGGTTCTCATATGACTTGACCAGTACGGATTGTATGGACTTTAAAAGAGACTTTGACCTCTGAGTTTGTTTCGGTGTTTCTTCTCAGGGTAGTCGGCTAGGAAACACCGGCTTCATCTAGCTTAACATGACCAGAAATATTTGACGTGTAAAAGTATTATGTTTAACCTACTTACAAAATAAATATCATTTATCATTTATCATTTATCATTTAATACAACATAAACAATCAAATAAAATAAATTAAAATAAAAAAAAAACACAATTTACATTTCATCACAATATATCATCGTCTGCCTTTTGTACACGGACGTCACTAATCGTTACAATTTTTACCGAGCCGTGACGTCATAAGTCCCTGGTCTTAAAAAAAATAATAAGTGTAGCAAAAGGATTATACGTATATTAAAAACTGTTTGTTTGCCTTAAACCATTTTCTGGAATTTAAAATCACAACAAAAAAACAAATCCGGATCAAATTTTCTCTGCCATCTGTAAAATACTGTTAATGTTCCAAACAGTCCAAAATGCCTCCAACTAACAAACACTAGTTATTTTAACTCAGTAATATATCGTAAGAAAGTAACAAACAGAATGATCTATTAAGCTAACGGTTTACAGGCTCGTATTAAGAAGATTTACGAATATAATACCGTTTACGAAATAGGGGCTATGAAAATACTTAGCTAAATAAGTACCTATTAGGTAGGTACTTAATTGCCTAATTAGATTATGGGAGATTTACAAGTTTTTGTATAAAGTGAAAGAAATTACTTTTTCGCTTTTGCAAATTAGCAAGAAATTATCTGTACCTTATCTTAACTCGGTGCACTACATTTGTATTTCTATGGAGTTACTTATTTTTTTACTCGTTTATTCACTCTTTTTACTGTTGAATGGCGTCCCTTGGAAAAAAAGGACCTCCCAGCTAAGAAAAGTATCTGGAAGGTTTCCTTCCTGTGACTCTTCTCGGCCGTCGTCTTGAACTAGCCCTAGCTAAACGCGTCCTAGTAATTTGGCCACCTTTTTCTGGGCCAAGATCAACGATGCATAAAATGAGCCTAAAAACTACAGTAACTTCTCTTTTCTCTTTTTAAATACGTCACTAAAATAAGCATAACTTGGATTTTTAAATTTTATTTGTTCGTTGTACACCTACCACAGTGTTGTTTTTTTAACTCAGAGAATGCCTTGTTGCATTAAGTCCGCCTATGTACCACTATCCTTACTATATCCTTATGGCTTGTTATTAGTTATTTGTTAATATTACAGTCTTTGTGTTATTGGTTTATTAGTCTGTAAGCCTTCTTTAAAATTAAATAAATAAATAAATAATATTATAAATGTGAAAGCGTGGATGTTTGTTACGCTTTCACGCAAAAACTACTCAACCGATCATCATGAAACTTGTACACATATTCTTGGAGGTATTAGAAGTAACATAGGATATTTTTATCCCGGGATTATGTTCCCGTAGGATAATTTCCGACATTCACGCGGGCGAAGCTGCGGGCAGCAGCTAGTTGTACATAAAGTTTAATTAAATAACTAGTAAAATAAAACTCGTGATTCACACCAGATTAACCTTTAAAAATAAAAAAAATCAAGAACCCCAAATTTACTTGTAATATTACCAGTTTTTTTACAAACAAAGAACGGTGCCATCTCTGACCTAACACTTGGCACCGACTCCCAACATCTGAGGCACAAACAAATCCACGTAAGCTTTAAAATCTAATTCATTTCAAATCCCATACATTTCCAATCGGCGTCCAAGTCAACGCTGCACTTTAACAACTCCGCGTGCCAAGTTAAGCTCACTTTGTTGTCTTTTAATACCGGGATCAACTCGGATCGATAGTGTACGATATTGTGGCGGGGACACACACAAACTTGGCCAGAGTTTGCGGCACAAACTAACTTTGTGTTCCTGTTTGTGTGTTCTGTTGGACTGAAAACATGCTATTGCATGGCTTAGTTTCTGTTCTCTGCTGAGGACGTAAATAAGTAATTAGTTCATTAGTTTTCTTTGAGGGTAGTGCTTGGATTAAGGGTTGGAAGTTAATTTAAAAAATGATTTGTTAGCTTAATATTCACTTATTTAAACTTTATGTGAAATAGTGGTACGTGGGCGGATATTTTATCTACTTTTTGTACACCTACCACAGTGTTGTCTTTTTAACCCAATGGTTGTTGCAGTAAGTCCGCCCATGTACCACTATTGTACATAAAAATTAAACAACAAAAAATCATTTTTAGTTGGTTACGCAAACCTTTGACAAGGTACCATCTAAAAGCATATGCGCTATGAAAAACCTTCTACACCAAAGCTATTCGTGACGAAATATTCATACACATTTTCGCCTAGCCCCCATTCGTCAAATCTTTACCGTCCTATAAAAATGTCATTCTAAAAATGCGATTCACAGTTTAAAGGTTAGTTTCCAATGAAAAAATGAGGGAAAGGAAGCGGTCGCTGGTGACATACTAAAAGTAAATATAGGTAGCTACTCAAGAAAGCCAAGCAACCAAGGTTAAACCAAAATGTTCCGCTGTAAAATTACATAAAGCGTAAAATGGTTTTTATTTTTAAATTCAGAAAAATAATTCAATTAAATAAACAAACTGCTACGGATTACCGTTTTCCGCTACGCGGCTACGAATATGGCTACGAGGTCACGAATATGGCTACGAGATACGCCGTAGCATTTATCTTTAACGATCAATACAACATTTAAAAATATATACTATTACAATGAGGAAAGATTTTGTTATTTATTTGTACCGAATAAGCTTCGAAACTGCTGGACGGATTTAGTAAAAACAATCGATTAAGCCACTAAAAGTAAGCAAACCTACCCAGAAGTATACTTTTTGAAAATATGGACAATAGGGAACAGACGGACGCAGTATATACTGATTTTCAGAAGGCGTTTGACAAAGTTGATCATAAACTGCTGCTCAATAAGATTGCATTCAATGGTATCAGAGGGGATCTCTTGCGTTGGTTTGTCTCTTATATTACTAATAGGACCCAGAAGGTTGTGGTTAATGGCTTCGAATCTAGCTATATCCAAGTCACATCCGGAGTCCCACAAGGTTCAATTTTAGGACCTCTATTATTTATTCTATTTATTAATGACATCAAAGATTGTTTCCAAAATTCGAAATTTCTCTTATACGCGGATGATTTAAAAGTTTATAAAAAAATTGCAAATGAACAAGACTGTTCTGATTTTCAACAAGATCTTGACCGTTTCTCTGAATATTGTTCTTCTAACAAACTGTACCTTAGCCTGCCTAAATGTCATAGTATAACATTTACTAAAAAGTTAATAATGTTATTCATTTTAATTATCGACTTGCTAATACTATTATTAACAAAACTACTTGTCTTCGTGATCTGGGTGTGCAGTTGGACTCAAAACTTCATCTTAATAATCATGTTGATCGTATAGTAAATAAGGCATACCAAATGTATGGCTTTGTGATGAGAGCATTGAGTGAGTTCCGTCGACCTTCTACTTTCTTGCACTTATACAAGTCCATAGTTAGACCACAATTAGAATACGCAGTACCTATCTGGAATCCCTATTATGCAAAGTATTGTGAAGTTATAGAATTAGTTCAACGTAAGTACTTTCGAGCCATGGAGTATAGATGTTTTCGAAAAAAAGCGTCTTATCAGTCCATTCTCAAAAAATATGGTCTCCTTACATTACAGTCAAGGCGCACGCTCCTTGAGACAATGACTCTATATAGTGTATGCCGAAACAAATTTGATTGCCCTGACTTGGTGAACAGTTTATGTTACCTGGTTCCTCGAACAGTGCAGGGGCGGGAAGTGCGCGCCAGGCAACTATTCGCTACCAGATCTTGCAGATCTAAGGCTGGTGTGCGCTCACCGCTGCGCCGTTTAGTCGACACATACAATAAACTATTTTGTAAAATTGATATATTATTTGTAAGCAAATATACCTTTAAAGCTGATATAATCAAAATTATGAAGGATCAACAGTAGTTTATAATGTTTTTTCATACCCTGGGTACAACTAATGTTGCTCATCAGTTTGTGTTAGTTTTAAGTAGTAATCTGTGGAAAATGTAGTGGGTAGTATATTTGTTAAGTCATATGTTTAAGACGTTTTGTATATTTTTTTTTAGTATACTACTGTTTGTTTTCCCTAAAAGTAAATAAATAAATAAATAAATAAGTATATATTTAGATATACTTCTAAGCAAACCTACCCAGAAGTGTATATTTAGATATACTTCTAGGTAGGTTTGTAAAGTTGGTTACTATGTGGTTGAAAAAAAAAAGATTCGTCTCATTTACATCGTAACTATAAAAAAATAAACAAAATACCTAAAAATGCTCAGTCTACTCATTATTATGAACAACATCCAACATTCCGAAATCGCGAAAAAAAAAAAATAGCTGTTCAGTACATTTTGTCGAGTTTTGCGTCCCGATTTGTACGGGGCTGACGATTTTTATACGCACGATTTCAGTTTTTCCGGAATTTATTTTACGATCAACATTTTAAAAAATTGGGAACGTGATTGCACAATAGACTGGGTAACGAGTATCAGGGCTACAATAAACAGCTGATGCACTAGACTAGGGCCAAAGGTCTGTTATTTTTATAAATTTGTCATCCCACACGACCCCATTGTCATTTTGCTAAAATTTCGTAATCTGCTAAATTCATAATGGTCAATCATTGGTCAGTCAATGGTCTAGTAAAACTTTTTGATAACCGAGCTGTAAAAGCAAATGACTGCACAATGATGTTCTGTCTAGGCGCACTTTAAGGACCGGATAGGCTGCTCCAGCAGACGTCATTTTGTCGGTGCCGGCTGTCGCTGAAAATCAGCGCTTAGACTCAGTCTCGTACAAGAGTCTTAGCATTATGCTGAGCGACAGCCGTTTTGCGCAAATGTGACGCATACCTTCCCAACTTTTAACTATTATTTTTTTTAGTTTTAAGCTGTATTTTAAATTCTTTGGTGTGCGTCATGCTTTGCGCAAATAAACAGTTTTTCTTTCTTTCTTTCTTTTCTTTCTTTCTAATGGTAGGTCACTGATCAAAGGAACTGTCAAAATTTTAGCACATTACCACATACGTCTGTCATTCATTTGTCATTATGTACGAGATTATTATTCTGTGCTATTTCTTTCAATGGAGTGTCGGTGATTGACGATTGGAATGTCATAATGACGCTTTTATATTAGTAGATTACCGAACTTATCAAAATCAACCATTATGAAATCAATGATAGACCATTCTGACACTATTGTAATAGCAGACATGAGGCCCTGAGGATGGCGTACCAACGGCACGCGTGCCAGTGGTGGGATGCAAGAAAATAATTCAGGCACGCCAAATGAACGATTAATTAAGTCAAGTTTAGCTTAAATTAAGAAAAAAAATGTGGGAAACGCTATCTCAATTTGTTTCCACATATCTTAAAGTTTTATTTTTCTTTTTCTTTCTTTCCATTATTTTAGGTTTTAGCATTATATCACTTAAGGTAGGATTCGTTTTTGGCACGCCATGGCCAAATCATTTTTCATTTTTACAAAAAAATATGAATCACAAGAAATGATTTATTTAAAATAAATGATTTATTACAAGAAATTATAAATCCTATATAAGTTTGCCATCCCTGCCCTAGACGATCACATTTTTGAACGACTTCAAAAAAAGGAGGAGTTGCTCAATTCAACTGAAATTATTCTGGTTACACTAGACTTAGGATAGTTTTCATTTTATTCGCTAATACGTTCTCTTGGGATTTCCAACGCTTACCGGAGGCAAAGCCGCTTATAAAGCTAGTTATTTTATAATCGAATCGATTTAGTATTCAGAACCTTATGTTTTCAATAAATTACATTCCCTTCTCCGTTTTATATTCAGTGCTGATCGCAAACTGTTAATTACTGTGATCAAAAAGTCATTAGGGCGAGAATTAAATTACAGAATATGGTGCCGATAGTTGTAACGTCCTTTGAAGAGGTCAACTAGAATATCCAAGTAGGGTCGGTTCTGCCAACGTTACGGAATTTGTTCGAAAGAGTTACCGCGGCCCTGACACGCAAAGGGCTTTATGAGGAACACGGATGGGTTTTAATCAGTAAGAGTCTGACACTCCCTTCCAATCCACCTGGATCGGATGAAGACATTTGATGATTTCACATCTATAAAAAAGACCCCCAGGTTATAATTAATGTCCACATAGGACATATACCCCAGTTAAATATCACTAAATAATGAGACCGATAACCTTAATACCGTCCAGAGCAGATAAAGTCATTTGATGATATCTCATCTAGAAAAAAAATCGGTTAAAGGTGAAAGGCGATTGGGAAATGATGTCTAGAAAATGGGAGGGATGTGGAAAAAACCTTGTCAAAATATGTGAATAATAAGGTTTTACCTGCACTGCTCTATAAACAGTGAAGGAAAACATCGTGAGAAAACCACCGTGTCCTAGAGCCAATAATTCGAAGACATGTGATATTCACCAACCCGTACTGGGCCCGCGTGATGGATTACGGCCCATTCACCTGTGCCTAATGCCTGCCAGCAGCCTGTGCTGCTGGCAGGCATTGCTGGGACACAGGATTCCTAGAGAGGAGGCCTGTGTCCCAGCAGTGGGAACATTAAAAGGCTGATTATGCTTATGCTAAGGTTTTGCCATTAATCCAGTATAGTAATTCGTAAGTTTGTATAAATCTACTGTTGGGCGTATTGAAAAATCATAAGAAACTATTGCCCGATAAGTTAACGAAAAACTTGTTCATTGAACCCCGGGTTCATTGTACAAATTGTTTCATCAGACATCGACAAAAAGTATATCAAGTCACTTTTAAAGCAATCTGATGCGGTTAGTGGCATCAAATATCTGTCTATACTAATATTATAAAGAGGAAAGATTTGATTGTTTGTTTGGAATAGGCTCCGAAACCACTGAACTAATTTGAAAAAAATGCGTCTATGAAACACTACTGTACATAAAGTTTTCACAAAGAAACCGATATTCATATTGCTTACAAAAATTATATTTTGAGAGTGTGTTGATTGTTGAGTGCCCGTGATTACTAAGTTTTATTTTGTTGAAGACTTTTCAGGTTATTTTTTGGCTAGTTACGATTTTAAGGAAAATGTACTCTCTGGTGGTAAAAGCGGTAAAACTTTTAAAAATAAGTGAACACTGTTGATAATTTGGCATTTGGTAAAGTCATCTGGTCCACCTACTCCTCCAAACTTAACAAAAGTACCAAATACCCTCACTTTTCACCACATTTAGACATCATGTTTTTACGACGGAGCCGGTCAATCGGAACTTCCATATACCCGGCATTCCCCACATATGGTACCCGGTTAATGAGGTCAGATCTTTTTCGGGTCCAATTGAAAATGGGGCCGTGATATATCTTCTCGCAATTTCTCATGGGGGACACTTATGTGAGGAGCTTGGGGACTCATGGATTTTGTGGAGAAGAATTTATTTAGCACGGAAAGTTAGATTAGGTTTTGGCTTGGTGTGATTTTCATGTAGTCTGGATTAACAAGTTTCGAACTAACACTGAAAAATTTTCAATATAAAAATGTTGCACATATTTGTGCATGACCATACAAAAAAAAAAAATACGGTAACAATGTGGTATCATGTTTATAAAAACGATTAAAGGTGTCCAATATCGCCAATATTGGCCATTCTTTAAATTGGCAAGTTTCAAAAGAAACTTTAAGATAATCTATTCACAATTTATATTAGAATAGAGACCAAGCCATAATGGTAGAATCAGGTCAATGATTAATGTCCACAAGCTAAATATTATTATGTGCATAAGTTCATAATATTAATCTTGGTCATAAAGGTTGGACCCAAGCTGCAGTGCCAATATTGTAATAACACTTGGCTTATGGATTACGTATAAATGAATATATATTAGAGCTTTTGTTTGTGTTTATTATTGCTACGTGGCTAACATTATCTATATTCCGTTTGTATAATGTGTAAGAACTGTTTTCTCATCTGCAGCTAATAATAAATATATGAATATGAAAGCACTGGACTAATGCAGCAGCATATGCACGACACGATTGGCGCAGTGGTTGAGCGTTCGGCTGCCGCGCTACGTGTCGCGGGTTCGATCCCCGCACGGAACAAATGTTTGTATGGCCTACAGATAACTGCTCCGGGTCTGGGTGTCTTGTGAGTTTACATGTATGTGAACGCACCCACGATACAGGAGTAAACGACTTCTTCTGCTGCGGGTGGACTGGAAGGGAGTATCAGACTCTTACTGACTAAAACCCTTACGTGTTCCTCTTGATGCCTTTTCCGTTCCAGGGCCGCCATGTATTGACGTATATATAGAATCGTTAACGTACGTGAATTATTAATATTACAAAAAAAATACAAATTCATAGTATTTTAGTTTAATTTTATGCGACATACACAATTTTATACAATTTGTATCATACAACAGTATTGAAAGAATATATATAATATCCAATTCAAAGGAATATTATGTAATTATGAAACGAATATTAATTTCTACAGTTACAATAAAATGAAACATTACGTTACAATACGTCAAAAACACTTATAATAAGCCCTCAGGTCAAAGTATTGTTTTAGAAAATTGATTGAGTCGGGCGTTACTTTGCGGAAATCCATTTTAAATTTGAAAATGAAAATAATATATCTAGTTTTAGGTAATTTCCGCGAATATTTATGGGTTGCAGGTATACACCTCCCTCCCGCCCGCTATATTATGCACATGCAAGATTACAAGGCAAATACAAGGATTTTATGCACATGCAGAAAGGCAAAGCAAAACCCAATACCGACACGTGTTTCGCCTCTCCACGAGGCATCCTCAGGGGACGTGTTGACTCGCTGACCGTTGAGTTGTTGTTGTTATTGTTTTAGGTCTGAGCTAATCTGTAGCCCGTGTATCGGTAGCAGCATTTCGTAATAATGACTCGAAAATGAATAAAAAGTAATGCTATTATGTGTGCATTCAATAAAGACTTGCTCAACAGCCAGTCCTTTATATCACAACTCGCGGAATCCTACATTCTCTAACAAAAACAAATAGAAATCCAATCTCAAGTCCGCCACTCTACGTCAATCATTCACACCAGAAGAATCAAAGGCGACACGAGACGATTCATAATTTTCTCCATAACCTCTATCGACCGAAGGGTATTAATATCTCCAGATTTATTTCTCTGCCCACAATCTTCTGACCGGTCATAAATCATGGGCAAACGCGAAAGCCGAAGCCAGGCTTCCTCCGTGGACATCACGCGTAAATGTGAATTATGGTCATTGTTATCCGATACTGGGATTGTAAGAAATTGTGCGAATTCCCCCGTTTGTTTTGATTGGGTTTATGAAGGTCATATTTCTGGGCATTGGTGTAAGTAATGGAATCGGGATATGTTCTGTGATTAGTTAGCTTTAGTCATGGTTGGATAGAACAAATGGTGGTGCGTTGACCTTTCTGTAGAGGCTCGTTTTGGGTTTATTGACTTTGTTCAGTCACATTGAAAGTGCTTTCGATAGACGTATTTGGATAGAAGTATTTTGATAATTTTATTCGTACTGAAATGATTAAATTTAGAGTTTGAATGAGTTTATGATCGATCAGTTATTCTTGGTAAACATAACATGGAGCGCCTTTCGGTTGAGAAAGGTTTTTTTACAGATCACTTTTTTCAATGGTGGGAAATCATCGGATGACGTCATCCACTCTAGGCGGAGGTAAAAGATGTGTTAGACTCTTACTTACTAAAATCATCCGTCCGTCCATGTTCCTCCTATTGCCCTTTGCGTTCCAGGGCCGGTGACTCTTTCGAACATATTCCGCAACCCTGGGCCGCAAGTCTGCTATTACAATAGTGTCAGAGTGGTCTATCATTGATCTCATAATGGTCGATTTTGACAAGTTTGGTAATCGACTTTCCAGTGGTCAACCACTGACACTCCATTGAGAGAAATGGCAAAAATGGTAATCTCGTACATAATAACAACTGAATGACAAACGTATGCGGTAATCTGCTAAAATTTTGACAGTTCTTTTGATCAGTGACCTACCATTAGAACGTCATTGTGCAGTCATTACTTTTAATAGCTCGGTTATCAAAAAGTATTACGAGACCATTGACAGACCAATGACCGACCATTATAACTTTAGCAGATTATGAACTTTTAGCAAAATGACAGTGGGATCGTGTTGGAATGACAAATTTATAAAAATAGCAGACTTGGGCCCCTGCGGTAGTTTACTGTACACCTACACTTTAATGTCGTCAGTAGTAATATTTCAATTTTCCTTTAATCTTTATTATTTATTCTAGAAGACAATTAAATATTCCTAAAGCAATCGTACTACTTACCTCTATAAACTTTGATGTACAACAGCAGTTTCAATATAGATTCTATTTTTAAAATACATTAACTCCCAAAGTAAATCAAAATGTGTTATGTATGTTGTAACCATCCGATCATATCCTGAAAATGATCGGATGGTAGAAAGAATTTATGTAGCGTTATTTATCTCACAAGTTGTAGCAGTCAACTGTTTTCGACCCCGATCGTGACCTTACACCCCTAGGGTCAAGCAAAACAAAATAAAAATGTGTGGAGTATTATTGTTTCTTTACTTTGCTTTAGACAAAGTGATATTTTTTCAGCGAAAACGATTGTCAAAAGTACAATTCAGGCTTTCAACGATTGTTAAAAGTACAATTTTTACAATCGTTAAAAGCCTAGTAGTTCTGAGAATCGTCATCATTGGTAGGATGTCTCTGTATGTAGCCCCACTTTCATGACGGTAAAGATAATTTAAATTGCGATGGACAATAAATAAAAACTGGTTAAGTGCGAGGCGGACTCTCGAAAAAAGAATTCCGTACCAAAAGGAGGTGTTGCTTCTTGTGAAATGTCATGACTAGGTTAACGGCAAGCACGAATGGCCTGTAGATTATACGAGAATCGACAAATGCGGTATTGCGTACTGTTTGCTTGGTCAATTGCATGCACTTGACAAATATTTATCATTTATGTTATAGTTTAGTACAGGTACCATAAATGAATTTCATTTATTCATATTTTTTTAACAGTAGTACACATTTCTATGATATAGCGATAAACAGATAGTTAACAGAAATATGTACATATTACATACAAACTTCAACTGTCTAAATGATGTTACGGTTCATGAGATACAAACCGCTGGTAGACAGATAGACGTAGAGCGGAAGATTTGTAATAGGGTTCCGTTGGTTACCCTGCGATGGAACCATACAAAGAGAATTCGCGCATGTTTACCAATTTTATATCACTGAAAAAACGACTTGGTTTCTAGTTACCGAATTTTCATTAGATAATACTAAGTGTTTAGCTGCTGTGGTGACTGCCAAACGTTTGCGTACAGTAACAAAACAAATTAAGTTACTTAATTTACTTACAAAACTGTTTGTTAAGATATAACATAACAGTTTTGCTATCAATTAATAAACGGAATAAGTAACGAGCTAATAATAGATAAGCGGTTTAGTAAACAACAACATTTTAGTATTAATTACCAAATGCTTTAGTTGTTGGCAACTTAACAGGTTTTAACAGAATAATGAGTGTATCCACAGCTAAATGAATTGAGAAAACAGAGTTAAACTTTAGTTACAACTAACTATTATATAGTAAATAGTCAAGTAGCTGAATTGTTCAGATAACCTATTTTTTTCAGTGTACGAGTTCTTTGTAACAAAACTTCCTACATAGTAATAGTATCTAATCTACTTTCACTGTGTGGTTGGTAGCAGCTGGATAAACACGTCAGTTCCCAGAAACTCTTTTTCTGGTAATTGACGTGTATTTCATGCGATTAGAAAGACTTTTTCTATAAAAAATTTTATACGCCAAATAACTTTGCAACATGCTATTCCTTAGAATTTTACAACGTTATTTTCTAGTTACCAGCATTTCAGTTAAAGACCATCAATTTGTTCTGCTTTAAAATAAGTACAACGTAGCTGATGGATCTTTTACGACTGCAAAGGTAACAGAAGTGGTTCACGTTTCATACAGTCGAATTCCAGGAAAAGGCACTTTTAACGTCAGAGGAATAAACATTTTCATGCTACTTATTCTCAAGAATTGTTATGTTTTCAAATGTTCTGAGAAAAGAAAATAAATAAATATGTCTAGGAACGGTATTTGTTTGTCAATCTAGATATAATTTATCTTCGAGTAAAAAGGTCCCATGCGGATGAAATATTTTGTATCGGTTTTGTGGTTTACTTTAAGCCTATCAATTTGTCGAGGCAGTCGTGTAAGTAAAATATAAATATACCCTAGCTGGTCTCAATTCTTTTTCACAGTTGATTTATTTTACTTGTTTTTTTTTTATTATTTTTAGATTCAGATATATCTAAAACAACTCACAGTCATGAATATTTAAGTAGTGTTTCAAGTTGTAATTTGAATTAAATATGAGGAAAAGAACTGGGGGTACTGAAGTAGCCTGCAGGGCTAGTAAGCTATTAGAACCTAAGCTGACCATGTCTATTGATGGACCAATTGCCACTAAAGCAAACATGCTTTTATGGATAAGAAATCATCAAATGACTTCTTCCACTCTGGGCGGAGTGGCAGGGAGTGTTAGACTCTTACTGACTAAACCCATCCGTGTGCGTGCCAGGGCCGCGGTAACTCTTTGGAGCAAATTCCGTAACAGCAAACCAGTCCTGGAGTGGAGACCGACCGTCCTTAAAAAGTAGCTGGAGTAGACTAGATGCAAAAGACAGAGGACCGAGTATTGTGGAACACCTCTAGTGTGAAGCCTGCGATAAACTAAGTTATACATGGTTATACACATCTTCTGCAACTTATCCACGTTTTATTGTTCTTAGACCTTTTGAAACAAAAGAATCACTACCATTAAGGAACCAGATGTCTTTTTATGAACATCATCTCATTAACTTTAGTACTGTAGCAGTCACTAATTTCTTATTTTTCTCATCAGCTTAATAGTCCGAATTCTACTAAAGACAACGATGTTATAAACTGGCACTTAAAGTTGCTAGTGGCACATTAGCCCCGGGCTGTTAATGTTCTGAGACAGAATAAAAGGAATTGGAGAGCTCACGCATACCTAAATTGAATGTCTTTTACGTTAACATAATTTTATAATTGTAAAAATTGCTTTTGTTAGTAAGGAATTACTGTCAGAGGCGACTCAAGACTCAAGGCTCAAGGCTTTGGATATCCTTTTATGATAATTTCAGTTTAGTACTCATTTTTAACATTGTATCGGGTTTCTACGTTGAGTACGAGAATAACACGTAACTATAAAACTCTCTAGGAGGCCAACCATTTTTTTTTCTGAGTGAGTAATCATCAATTGGCTTCTCCCGCTCTGGGAGGAGCGGAAGGGAGTGTCAGACTCTTACTGACTGAAACCCACCTATGATCCCTCTTGTGCCCTTTATATTCCAGGGCTGCGGTGACTCTTTCGAACAAATCCGCAACCCTAGCAGGCACTGATCCTATGGGGTTCCGTCTTTTTTGCTGACAGCTCTTTGAGGCACGCGTGGAACACGACGCGTCATCGACCCGGGCCTGGTTGCTATCGGACGGCGAGCCACCCATAGCGCGCAGGCCCGTGCTTACGGTGGCTGGAAATCATCCTGTGTTTCCCGACACCCGGGCCTGTTAACACTTCATTTCTACATTCTCCTTGTTTAGTTTTCATAGTAACGGAGGCGTTTATTTGGACTTATCAGCATACGGTTTGGCAACCTGCCATGGAGCGTGTCAATGTCTACTGTTGGGTTAGCTTTAATATTAAAGTTGGTTACTGGCTATTTGTCGGGGCCAACGCGTTGAGAGTATGGGCAAACAGCGGGGCTGTGTACCTATCAATTTCATTTGGGTGATTTTTTATTGTGAGCAATTCTCGTAGATTGGAAGTTTTGTTTGGTGATTTATATTTGACTAGCTTCTGCCAGCGACTTCGTCCGCGTGGAATAGTTACTTTACCCCCGATTTTGAAACTCTCAGCCCGATCGGTTTAAAATTGACAAAGTTTCATACAAACGTTCATCCCCTATTTTATCCCCTTGGGGGTAGAATTAATCAAAATCGTCATAACATCTACCTGCATGCCAAATTTCAGCCCGATCCGTTCAGTGGTTTGGGCTGTGCATTGATAGATCACTATGTGTGTGTGAAATATGTTCAACTTACAACAAAAAAAGAAATGAAAGTAAAGCTGAAATGCCTGTGCAAAATTATATTATAGTAACCTATACCTACTTCACTTAAAAATAAATACCTATAACTACGTATAACTAATTAATAAAATAACTACTAATTAATAAAAGTATCTATTTTAATTAGGGATGAGTGAGAGTATTATAAGTAAGAGTAAACAAATATAATCAGAAAGCTCCGAACTGCTAAGCTATCGGGAGTTACACGTGTTATTGTGAGTCAACCATAAAAGACATATGCTCTTCCGGGATATTTTTTAGATAATTTTATGTAAAACATTTCCGTAATACATGATTTCTATGTAACTTTAACCATTAAGGCTACACACGCGACGGAAGCTTAAAAAATGGAGTAACTTCTCACGTTTTCCCAACATTTTCCTTCACTGCTCTGCTCCTATTGATTGTAGCGTGATGAAAAGTATACTATAACCTGCCCAGGAGTATGAAGAATAATTGCACCAAGTTTCGTTAAAATCGGTCGAGTAGTTTTTGTTTCTATAAAGAACATACAGACAGACAGACAGACAGACAGACAGACAGACAAAAATTTTACTGACTGCATTTTTGGCACCAGTATCGATCACTAATCACCCCCTGATAGTTATTTTGAAAATATATTCCTTGTACAGAATTGACCTCTCTACAGATTTATTATAAGTATAGAAGATAGATTTTCAATCAATGTTAGTTTAAAGTTAAAACCATTTTTTTTTTGTAATAAGCACATACCCTGAGCTTATTACAAAAAAAATGGTTTTTACTAGATGGTGTAAATCCCGGTGAACTTTTGTACTGACTGAAATTGATTTAACTATAACGTTTTTATGAATCACTCCAATATTGAAGCGAACAAAAAAAAATTTTTTTTGACCAATTTTTGTGACACTAGCGCATAACAGTTCATTTAAAAAGATTTAAAAAATAAATCAATAATTTCTAAGACCTGTCTTGCTGTATATTATACCCAAATGAATCAAAATAATAATATTCAAAATCATACAATACAATATCAAAAACAAACCGGCTAGTAATAATTCACTCCCACCACGTAATCATGTTTCGTCCACAAACTTCTGAAGTTTTCAGCCGAAGCCACAGCGGAGTCCAAACAGTAATAAAAGCAGCCCTTTACTGCAGTTCTAGTTCATTCATTCAGCAATAAAACTCAAAAGGAAGTGTCGACAAATATCAAGAAGTAGCTGTGATTAGGGATACCAATTTTGCATGAAATTTTCAGGATAAAATCAAGAGCAAATTAAATTACTGAAGACGTTTTGTATTTGCTACGATAAAGCTTAGTTTGACGCTTCAGAGAGACCTATGTATAGCAGATGACGATTTTCAACAGACATAATATAATACTGTATTAATTTTGGGTTCGTTTTTTGAAATGACAATTTAGAATGATTCAAACCTTAATTCAATGTCAAAGGCAGGTTTTTGGTATAAATTATATACTTTGACATTATTCATCTTAGAATTTTTAATTCAAAAACAAGGGATAATACTGTGACATTTTGACAAATACTTCTATTTACCTACGTGAATTGCTTCAAAGTACACAAAGAGCCTTTTGTTAAGGAATATTATTTAATTTTGTAATTTATAGACGTCAAAGCATATCGTAAAATTGGCCACTTAATGAAATGGCAACCTAAAACATTACATAACCTCGACCGTATCAAGAAATGGCCATTTTTTTTATATGGCTACCACAGATTGTATATGTATTAACACCCAAACGTATTGTAACGTGTGTGATGTATGTGTGTGGCGTGTGTGTGTGTGACTTCTCTTTCTTTCGCTTCATTAAAGTTGTCTTCTTAAATTCTTGAAATCGATTTAATACCCATATAAATTATAGTAGTTCTCAATCCAAAGATCAAAGGATTCCTTAAACTTTTCGTTTTACTTGGAACGAAAAACTTTATCTTCCTTTGGCTTTATCTATAATCTGACTTGACTGAGCGATGGATTAAAATAAACTTCCAAAGACATATCATGAAAGCTTTGAAAGAATCAGGTTTCTTTCATTTTTTTTAATATCGTGGGTAAATAATAACAGCCGCACGAGTCGATCTTCAAGGTTAAGTAACGCTTACTGAGGTCGGTCTGTGGATGGGTGATCATCTTAAGATACCGAGATTCCTCTGTGCTGCGATACGTTAAGCTCATACCAACCCAGTAACTGGGTTGTGGAGGTCTAGATTTAGGAGGTGTGTCGCTCCATGTAAAATACTGATACTCAGCTGCAATCAGTAAGAACCCAACCTAGTTAGGAAGACGTTAGGCAAGTTGAAACTAAAGTCTACGAAATATGAAAGTTTCTCGAAAATAATAATTTATCGTAGATGATATAATATTCATAACATTTTTTAATACCGCGAGTTTTTCAAGACAGAAACCAGACACAGGCAAGAAATAATATTTTGTTTCCTAGGTTTCCCTGAGGAGCAACCAATCACGGAGCGGTAGGACTGACGTGTAATATCACTTACTTATTGTTTTCAACCGACTTCCAAAAAAGGAGGAGGTTCTCAAGTGTATTTACTACTAGCTGCTGCCCGCGACTTCGTCCCCGTGGAATCCCCGATTTTAAAACATTCTTTATCGCTGCTCCGCTCCTATTGGTTTAAGCGTGATGATATATAGCCTAAAGCCTTCCTCGATAAATGGTCTATTCAACCCAAAAAGAATTTTTCAATTCGAACCAGTAGTTCCTGAGATTAGCGCGTTCAAACAAACAAACTCTTCAGCTTTATAATATTAAGTATAGATAGGGAATAGACTCTTACTGACTCCAACCCACCCGTGTGGGGAACACGGGTGGGTTTAAGTCAGTAAGAGTCTATTCCTTTCCGCTAGTGTCTTTTTGCGTTCCAGGGCCGCGGTGACTCTTTCAAACAAATTTCGCAACTGCTCACTCCGCCTTAGTTGTGAATATTGGAAATCGGTGATATTTTGACAGAATAGATCAGCAGTAACGCTGTTCTATAACAATCTTACCGGGATAAATTTGATGGGATTAGTTTGATGTGAGCTGTAAGCGTCAATTGGAATGTCAATTTAATTCATCTAATATTTCATGGTGATTAATTTTCTGTGTCAAAATTATTCTCATTTATTTTGAGAATTGCATTACCTACAATAATACATTGTTTTCAGTAACTTTACAACTTCTGCGACATTATCTAACAAAGGGAAGTCCTTTTAAGTATAAAAAATACCTATGCTAAGAGGGCCCCTCTCTTCTAAACTAGCACAATAATATGTAGACGTGTGTTTTATTTTTGTAAGTTTATTACCTACTAGCTTCTGCCAGCGACTTCGTCCGCGTGGAATAGTTACTTTACCCCCGATTTTGAAACTCTCAGCCCGATCGGTTTAAAATTGACAAAGTTTCATACAAATAATCAGAAAGCGCCGAACTGCTAAGCTATCGGTCATCACAGTTACACGTGTTATTGTGAGTCAACCATAAAATATAGACATATGCTGTTTAGGACATTTTTTAGATAATTTTATGTAAAACATATCCGTAATACATGATTTCTATGTAACTTTAACCATTAAGGCTACACACGTGACGAAAGCTTAAAAAATGGAGTAACTTCTCCCGTTTTCCCAACATTTTCCTTCACTGCTCTGCTCCTATTGATTGTAGCGTGATGAAAAGTATACTATAACCTGCCCAGGAGTATGAAGAATAATTGCACCAAGTTTCGTTAAAATCGGTCGAGTAGTTTTTGTTTCTATGAAGAACATACAGACAGACAGACAGACAGACAGACAGACAGACAGAAAGACAGACAGACAGACAAAAATTTTACTGATTGCGTTTTTGGCACCAGTATCGATCACTAAACACCCCCTGATAGTTATTTTGAAAATATATTCCTTGTACAGAATTGACTTCTCTACAGATTTATTATATGTATAGATATGGAAGATCCATTATGCTAAACGAGACATTGACCTCTTAGTTTGTTAGATACAAAGTGTCTTCTTATTGTAGTCAGCTTCGGTCTCATCTAGTTTGATTTGACAAACAGATTGAGGTATACAAGAGTTTTTTTTTATTATTTAATCTTATATATAAAATTCTCGTGTCACGGTGTTTGTGCTTGAACTTCTCCGAAACGGTTCGACCGATTTTCATGAATCTTAGCATGCATATCGGCTAGGGTGGCGAATCGGACAACATCTATTTTTCATCCCCTAAATGTTAACCCCCCCTCTTTTGATGCGGCAAAACGACGTTGCCGGGTCAGCCATTATTAATATACTTTACAAAACAGAACGAAACCCAAAAAAACTGTCACCCTACTTTTGAGAACACTCGGTTCCCTTACATTTCTTGACCTAATTAAGGAGTTACTCCGGACAGTAGAAGGAACACAAGTGAACAGCACAGTGCTAAGTTAGTCTGGTGTCATCGTCACGACCACTTTAACACTACCTTTCAACCCTTGTAAAACAAACCTTAGTTAAATAGAGTTAAAGTTAACGTTTCAGTTGTCATGGGTCTTTGTTTGGTGGTTGTGGTATAGAATACAGTTATGTTAGAAAGCTTGCAAGCCAGCATTAAAACTTTGTTAGAGGCTTGGATATGATATAAAGATACTATTATTGATTTTTAATTTTTTTTTTATTAGGTCTACCAACAATTTTTATACTAACATACAAACAAATTATAAAACATGTTGAAAAAAACAATTCAATTTCACAAAGCAATGAAAATCAAATTTTCGTTGCTTATTGGTCATAACTTGACTTGTTGTTTATATTCGAGGATCTTATGATGAACTATGGTTTTAACTTTTACTTTTACTTAATCGTAAGTGTACGGAAAGTGAGTGCTAAGTAGCTGGTAATATTTTATTAGGGTTCCGTACCTTGAAAAGAAAAAAACGGAACGCTTATAGGATCGCTTTGTTTTCCGTCTGTCAGTCTGTCAAGACCCTTTATCTTGGGAAGGCGTAGTGTTGTCGAGGTTAAAGTATAAACATATCTCTGAAGGTACCTGTAGACCTGAGTCTACAGTACCTGGAAGCTGTGAAAAAACACAAACCTTACATAGTTAACGTAAAAACACAAACCTTACATAGTTAACGTAAAAACACAAACCTTACATAGTTAACGTAAAAAAAAGATACGGCCTTATTCAATTATGCAGCATAAAACGTTTATTTCTATACTCTCAAGGGAATCAAAATCTATAGGGTTCCCAAGGTTGAATGTTTTATTGGAATCTATTGGTAAAGTCGTTTTAGAGATAAGGAGGGGGAGAATGGTAAATTTTCATCAATTTTCTTTAATAACTACGGAATAGATTATTTTAAAATAGTAAAAAAGTTCTTTAGAGACTCTGACGATGGACTCTTTGATTTCATAATATGTAAATACAGTTGGAAAAACTTATTTTTAATTACCTATCTAATTTTCCACGAGAAAAGTGAGTTCAAATTTTATTTTTTTGCGTACCTAACACATCAGAATTTAGATTACAGAAGGTTATATGCGTACCTTTGAACAGAATCGATATATGTAGTAGATTTTGTAAAATGACCTATGACAGTCGAGCAGTCGACACACAGAAAACTGAGTGATCCTATAAGGGTTCCGTTGGCCCATAAAGAGGTTCGAAACCTTTAAAACAGCAGAAGCATTGAAGTATTCTTCCACATCACTGCTATCCGGAAACCTGTCCAGAAGACTGGCAACATTGCCATTTGCTTATTCTTTGGGCGAAGAACAAAAATCAAAAACTCAATTCCTCATTCTCAGCATAACCTACAAAAAATTCACGAAAGTTAATTATTAGAATGTTAATTGGTCCTGATTTAAGCTCTAGAAACATTCAGTTCGCTGGTTTGGAACTAATTTGGCGTTTTCCTTATAGTTACCTAGTTCAGGGAAAATTGTTGATTACCCTGAAGTTTCGTCGGTTTCTTTGTCTTTCATCTTATTTGATTGGGAAAGTCGGCGGCCTTGTTAGGTACCTCCTATTTATTTTTATAGAGAATAGAGAAAAGGTTAAGTAATCACTTAGATTAGTATTTTGTTCGATTTATATAAAACTATATTTTTCGCCGTAATATCAATGGTCATGTTGGAGTTTTTAGGTTACCGGACCAGAAAAGGAGCTGAAGTGACCCCATTACTTAGCCTCCGCTGTCCTAACAATATGCGTGTGCGTGTGTGTGTGTACTTGTTGATTTAAATTTGCATTTAAATGATAAAAATAAATTATCTCCGTACAATAAACGTGATTTTTTTCGATTTATGGTTAGGAACGAGAGATCCTTCGCCTACTCGGACTTGGGCGGTCTTTTAATTACATTATCTTTTGTTGAATAACCTTCTTTATTTGTTTTGTTATGTACGTATAATATTCATTAATCCGGCTACATAAATTATTTATATGGCGTGGACCTCAAAATCCCATTCGTAACAGTTTATTATTTGGGTTTGGTTTTGGGTTGAGTTTTGTGGTTTGGTTTTATTACTCCCACGCAGACGTATTAGATATATTAAGGACTAGCAGCGCCCCGCGGTTTCATCCACGTAGTTCCCGTTCCCGTGGGAATATGGGGATAAAATAGCCTACGTTACTCAAGGTGAATGTAGCTTTCTAATGGTGAAAGAATTTTTGAAATCGGTCCAGTACTTTTCGAGTTTATTCGTTACATACAAAAATATAAAAATACAAATCTTTCCTCTTTATTATAATATTATTGTAAGTATATAGTATACAATGGGCAACAACGTAAGTACACTATTGCTATGATAAAATTATTATTATATTTCTTACTCCCCATTGTTATTTCCTGATTAATTCGTTTCAAGATCCAAAAATCTATACTAATATTATAAAGCTGAAGAGTTTGTTTGTTTGTTTGTTTGTTTGTTTGTTTGTTTGTTTGAACGCGCTAATCTCAGGAACTACAGGTCCGATTTGAAAAATTCTTTCAGTGTTAGATAGCCCATTTATCGAGGAAGGCTATAGGCTATATATCATCACGCTAAGACCAATAGGAGCGGAGCAGCGATAAAGAATGTTTTAAAATCGGGGATTTCACGGGGACGAAGTCGCGGGCAGCAGCTAGTGTTTAATAATTTCTCAGTGACTCGTCAAGCTCGGCATTTTTCTGGCTTTCAAGAGTTGCATTGTAAAAAAAAGAGCGACGAGATTGGCCCATTAAAAACCTTTTTACAAAAGGAACCGAAACAACTGACTTCTAAACAGAAACACCAAAAAGTATAAAATAATTTTAATTTCGTAACTCGGTGTTTTTGGTTGTTTCTTCGTTTTTAAGGTTCAGTAACGAAATGGCAAAAACGGAACCCTTGTGCAAACCGCTAATCAATAGTGCTGTGATATTATCGAAAAAAATAATTTTAGGGGTGGCACTCCATATATGCGACTGAGGGATGAAATAATAAATTCCAAACAAAAAATTGAGCAAATAGAACGTCACAGACACTTTCAACGAAAATTGGTTTGAACATCACACGCAGAATTTTAGAGATATGAGATTTTAACAGTGAACTACGGAACCCATCATTATGCGTGGTACAACACGCACTTGGTCGGTTTTTGAACAGAGTGTAAACAGTAAACAGACATGTGATTTCAGCAGCAACCCAGAAGATTTAGAAAAGAGTACAGTCGACTTGAGAACCCCATCATATTTTGGAAGTCGGTTAAAAAAAAAGTGTCAAACGAGAAAACGTACGTTGAGGTTTTTAAGGGAGATTGAAGTATTGAATCTTTGTATATTTAGGAAAATCGTCTTAATAACTGTACCACATATAAATCCTTGTAACGTAATATCAAGAATACCGGAAAACCATTCCTTCATATTTCCCCTTGGCCTTAAAATATCTTTCAAAATATTATTTTTCCGGCTCTTCTGAAGTTGATTTACAAAATTGATAGATAATAACAGAGCATCTCCTTCATAATTTGTTATTGTTAAGATTTTGCGGCGACCCACATTGTTTCCGAATTACTTTGAAGGCCGTTTATTGTAATAATGGCATATTTTTGTTATTGACTGTTACTTACGTTGGTTTGACAGTAAATTATTGTATTACGAAACGAATGTTTCGTTTTAAAATGAAGTTTATAGATTTTAACGAATCATGAAGAGTTTTTTAAGCTAATAATTACAGCAGCAGTATCCGGCTTGACTGGGAGCCGACCCCAATGTAGTTGGGAAAAGGCTAGGCAGGCAGGCAATTACAGCAGCAGTATCATCAAGTATAAGCATGCCTCACCGTTACATGGTGGACATCCCACCCACACGTGCAAAACATTTTGGGAACACATTCATTGTGCGTACAGCTATGGAGTGGAATTCCCTGCCATACTCTGTGTTTCCAGATAACTACAACCTGGGAGTCTTTAAGTCAAGAGTGAATAAGTTACTTCTAGGAAAGCTTCATCTTCGACCACATCATCGCTTACTATCAGGTGAGATATTGGTAAAACACGTGCCTTTCAATAGTAAATAAAAATAGTAACGCTTACCGGAGACCATTTAGTCGTTATGGGAGCTTACCGGAGAGCATTAATAATCGTTACGGGAAATCTGGCACAAAGCCATGTATAGTATTGTTGATACCCCTGTGTGCCACTATTATAGTGATCAGTTTCCTAGGTAAACAGTAGACCGATCTTAATATTTTTAGAAAAAGACTAGGCGAAAGGTGACTGAAGAAAAAATAAACAAAATAAAATAAGTCTTCAAAGATACAAAAAAACAAGCAAGAGTCAAAACAAGTAAGTCAAGTCGTATAACGGTAGGTGTTATCTGTGCCGTGCAAGGGAACGCACTCAAGGCGACGCCTTGAAGGTATTAGCAGGGATTATACGCCAAAGAGGCACTATCAGCCGATTCCGTCGTCAGATTTGGAGAAAATCACCATGACAGCGCGCTTATGTCGCAGAACTCAAGGTGTGTATACACTGGCATTAATGATCGCGAGCAGTATTAAAATTTCAGTATAATTATGTTACATACTGATTTTTTGCAGGAGGTAACGAAGTAGCTTTTGGAAGTACTGATCAGACTGCAATTAATATTTTTAACCAATATCGCATACATTATCGATGCTAGAGAAATACACTGTTTTGCTGGGACATACTACAATAATTGTAAAGTCAAAATGCTTGTATTTAATAAGTGACCAAGAAACTCGGCCATTCGGGACCAAGAAAAGGGTTTTGTTAGTAAAATACTTACATAGGTACATAGCTAGCAAACTAACATCGTCAAGGACGTCCAAAACTGCTAAGATGGTTGAATATAGAATACATTGAAAATTAGTCTTTTCATAGTAATTAACTCATCATCATAACATCATCATAGATGGGAAAAATAGTTGAAAAGTGCAGCAACTTAAAAGATATTGTACAAAAAATTTTTCTTGACTTCTGACAACACTACATCCTGTCAGAAGTCCTCATGTCCATCAATTACTAATAAGTGTTACGGGCTCATGACAGTAAAACGGCCGATTAAATCATTAAAAAATAGACGTCAATTAACAACAACAATTACAACTTTAAACTCACTTATTACATCACGCATTTGCACTACTAATCACTTTAATGCACATTTGAAGACCGCTTTCGAAGTTATCGCCTTTATCGCTAACCTAACCAAATTCGGTCGGTGTATGTATGTATGTATATGCAGGCCTCATATAGGGCGCTAGTGAATTCCAGAATCTTCCATTGCAGAAAGATCTAGTAAGTTCGCGTACATATCGGGCACGACCGACTAGGTTTCGAGAATTCTATAACGTTCTAGCATAGAAATGTATCGAAGGTTCTTGAATCTACTAGTTCTGCTACTCGATACTAGATGGCGCTTGTGTTAAGGAATGCCGTTATCTCCCTTGCCTTAATTGTGGCGCAACACAAGCAAACAAAAAATATGTTAAAATATATTTTGATTAGTTCAACAATTTTTATCACAATATCCTGCTGTACTCCAATAAACTGAAAGAAATATTACTAAAGCACATTTGCTCCAGTATATAAACACCCAAGCAAAAAGTAATAACTAGTAAATCACCTATTTCACTGACCTCTTTTTCACAGTTCGATACCTTTCTGCTCCGTATGTCACGATTGTTATTGAAGGTCCAAGATTATTTCGCGATTACGTTTTTTGGGAGCCAACAGGCCTTCAAGAAAATTTCGCCACAAGGCTCTGACCACGGTGCTGGCGGGTAATTTAGCTTACTGGATCCTACCCTCTGTTGTGATCTCTCTCAATAACTCAAAGGTTTGATGGGAGAAAACTCATCTTTGAATTTTGATCGGTTTGGTACATGAACTTTATTATAACTGTTAGGACTATAAGTTTTTTTCGTTTACTATACAGAATGAAGTAGAATAACAATCATATGACACCATTGTTTCGTCCACACTCAAGTGACTATGTCAGGTGCCTAGCACAACATGATGGAGCCCTGATCGCTTGCAAGCGAGGATTGGCTTGCAAGCGATCGTCTATTATTTTACCCCGAGCTGCACGTCTCGCAACAAATTCACTATATACTGTGGCTAACTAAAGGTTGATCCACACATTTCAGGATCGTGAGCGTCACGTGTCTGAATCGTGGTCCATCAGACGTAACCAGAGTCTTCCGACCATCGTCCGGACAAGGACGCATTCGAACGAGTTCATTTAAAATGTACGTATCGATATGTTTTTGAGCTACAGTCATGAAGACGATCAACGTAAATCGCGCCCGCTTCCGCGATAGTCAACTCTAGTCACTCTGGGTAAGACCTTAAGTTTCAACTAAGAAGAATTTTTTGCCCAATTTACTACATGTTAGGGACTTGTGTTTTGTTTTATCTTGACGACGTTTTAGGCCTAATTGGGTCGTCTTGATTATGGTCAGTCTGTGTCATTATGATAAGGGTCTGCTGCGTCATTTTACCTGTTCGTAGTTTTGTTCGTAAAATTTTTTGACGACATTAAAGATAAACGATCTTTTTATATATTGTAAAAAAAATAACTAAAAAACTTCCACCGCTACTAAATAAAATCAACAGGAAATTACTTACCGATATATACATATATAAGCCCTATAAGCGGGCAAATGGAAACCATAAAACTGCGTTACACGATTTTGGTAACCGTTTAACTGATAGGTGATTTAAAAAACTGACGAATCATAGCAAAAATATCGCAAAATATTTTGGTATCCCTCACGTCTAGTTTTTGAGGTAAATGCCTGTCAGTTTTCAACTACCGTTGTTTCTATTTCGTTACAAAAACGACACAACAAGTAAGTAAGCAATAAAGAAAATACATTTTCAAAATAAATCAGAAGAATCTTCACGTATCAAACACTTATAGCATGAAGACATAAAATAAGTTAAAATTTAACTTAAATCATTAAAATTGGATAAATAGTTTTATATGTCCACTTGTTCCACGCGTGCCTCAAAGAGCTGTCGGCAACGAAGACGGGGCCCCATAGGGTCAGTACCTGCTAGGGTTGCGGAATTTGTTCGAAAGAGTCACCGCGGCCCTGGAACTTAAAGGGCACAAGAAGGATCACGGGTGGGTTTTAGTCAGTAAGAGTCTGACACTCCCTTCTGCTCCACCCAGAGTGGGAGAATTCATTTGATGATTTCCCATCCAGAAAAAAGGGGTACTTAAAATTGTTTTTAATTTGTAACGCAATGTTATTATTCTTTAGGGATTCGTTCCATTCAAATAAGCCAAGCTGGTGTCAAAAGTTAACGTCAAATGTAAAAATCTGGTCAAGTCAAAGTCAAGCCTACCATCTAAACGCTTCACTACTTTGAAATACCAGCAATATCAAGAAGGCATACTCAACAGGAATATAAATTCAAAAAGAAGAAATGCTGACTGTGTATCACTTAATTTAATACAGTTACGCTCGAGTCGTGAATTTTAATGATCTCTTATCAAGCCATAAGGATAACGTAGCCCGTATATTTTTTTTAAAGAATGGTCGTGTTAATTATGCATTATCTATATACTAATATTATAAAGCTGAAGAGTTTGTTTGTTTGAACGCGCTAATCTCAGGAATTACTGGTCCGATTTGAAAAAATCTTTCAATGTTAGATAACCCATTTATCAAGGAAGGCTATAGGCTATATATCATCACGCTAAGACCAATAAGAGCGGAGCAGTCATGAAAAATGTGACACAAACGAAGTTGTGCGGACAGCTAGTATCTTATAAAAATAAAAATGTACATAACTGCATGATGTTACTTTACTTGTGTAATTAAAATTTCCTACTTGAGTCTGGTTATTTTATATTTACGGTCCCATAAATCGGTAAGAGGTAAAATGCAGAGCGATGAAAGACTTACTCATTTTGTTAAGGAGCAAAATGAGCAGCTCTGGAGAAAGTGTATCGTTTTATTTAGATATAGTAAGTTCTTACCCGGAATTTATTTTTCTGTGGCTTCTATGCCTAAATGTTTTACTATCTGATACCTACGGTTTTCGATCTTCGAGGTTAAGCAAACGCTTGCCGAGGTTGGTCTGTGGATGGGTGACCATTTTAAGATAACGAGACTTCTCCGTGAATCGGAAAGCACGTTAAGCCGTTAGTCCCGGCTGTCATTTGGAGATCTTTGGCAGTCGTTACGGATTGTTAGAAGCCAGAAAATCTGACACCAGTCTTGCCAAGAAGTACCGTGTTCCCAAGTTAATAGGTTGTGGAGGTCTGGTAGGCAGCCGTTTCACGTAAAATACTGGTATTCAGCTGAATCCGGCTTGTCTGGGAGCCGACCCTAATATAGTTGGGAAAAGGCTAGGCAGATGATGAAGTGTCAATTAACGCAGCGCCGACGTGGTCGTAATCAATTTTTTCTAACTTCAAAGAACAAACGCTTTCATACAAGGGAAATTTATTTTTGTCTTTTCGATTATATTTTGCTTCCTTATAGTTAAAATTTTCAAAAATCCTGTCATAGTATATGCTTACGTTATAAAATAAACATAGTTTTGGCTGTTCGTTGAGCCAGGGCATACGATTTTGGAAGTTTAAAGGTTAAATTGCCTGCTAAGTTTTCGGTCGAGAGTAGTGGTGGCCAAGTAGAGCAGCAGTAGCCGAGTAGAGCTGTGGTGGTCGAGCGAAAACAGTCCCGACTTACGAATTGTAGGTCGCGGGTTCAAACCCAGCCAGGCGCATTACTTTGTGTAATTTCTTTCATCACCACTGCTCCCAAAACGGTGAAGGAAAACATCGAGAGGAAACCGGCATGTCCTAGAACCAAAAATTAGAAGACATGTGACATTCACCAATCTGCACTGGGCCGCGTGGTGGATTACCCCGTGGCCCATTCCCTCTCCTAGAGAGGAGGCCTGTGTCCTAGCAGTGGGAACATTAAAAGGCTGATTATGCTACATTATGCTTAAGTTTTTATTTTGGTTTTTGTCTAATGCGCTCGTGCATGAGCGCATTAGACAAATAGACAATTATGATTTATTTAAAGCCATCGTACCTTCATTAGCTATATTCCTCCTCCTCCACTTTTGAAATCATGCAAAATGTACTATAATCGTTTTTATGGTACTTTTTTCATTGTATTACCGTTCTACCGAAATCTTCATCAAATGACACAATATTTTTGGAAAATTGCTAATTGCAAAAAGAATCATCGCTGAAGCCCTAATGACGTCAATAATACGGATCACAACGACACCACTCAAATCAACAATCCACAATCTAATCAACATCACGAACCAGATACTAAAGCTCAAACAATAGCTTTCCACCCCATCTAAACAGCAGAAACCGATGCCACAGTTTACGATGTACTCAAAAAGGAACACAACGCTACCACCAGACGGAAAGAACAAAAGGAAGAATGAAAAACATTAATGAAGCAATTTGTTTCATGTCCACACTATACGGGACAGGATTAACGGTATCTAGTCTGAAAAGAACGGCGGAGTAGGAGGAGTGGGGTTGGGGGGCGGAGGAGTCATAGTGTAAGTTATAAAGAAGTTAAGGGGAGATGTAGTTCTGGTGCTATTAGTAATAGCCATCCCATTGAGATATTTTTTGAAAAAAAAAAAATGATTGAATGGTGAAGGTACATGTTTCTCAATGGTATGTCTTTTAATCTTAACAATTACTAAACATAGGGACCGGTGGGTGAGGTGCATTGCTCGTTAAACCAATGACCAACAAACGAACGACAGATTCTGAAGATGCAGGTTGCAAAGAAGACGGGGCCTCATAGGGTCAGTGCCTGCTAAGATTGCGGAATTTGTTCGAAAGAGTCACCGCAGCCCTAGAACGCAAAGAGCACAAGAAGGATCACGGGTGCGTTTTATTCAGTAAGAGTCTGACACTCCTTTTCGCTCCGCCCAGAGCGGGAAAAGTCATTTGATGATTACCCATCCAAAATAAATAAATAAATAAAAAGGTTGGTAGATATAAAAAAGGTGGAGCGAAACTGGCAAAGACGATGAGAATCCGCTGTAAAAAATTCCTTCCTTCCTTCAGTCTCCCCATACGTTCCTGTGTTTCTTACAAACATAAATAGGAATTGTCTATATAGCAACGATTTGGGAAGACTGAAAGAAACAGAATTTTTTTTAGCCATGCATGTGCCTATATTATTGACTGAAACGTCAATAACTAATAATAAGTCGTCTTAAAATCATTTCAGATAAAATATCATGAATCAGCTAGGAAGATTTACTTTTATATGGTTTCAAAAATAGTCTTAGATCAGTTTTAGACTTCTTAGTGTTGTTTAACCCTTTTTACCAGCTTTCATAGAAGGGTAGATTACTTTTAAAAATTATCTGAGTTTTTGTAGACCAAACCTTCTGTTCTCCACTATCCTCTGGACCACGGGTAACCAATGTGGCCGGGCGGTGTTTCACTAGATCATAGTACACTAGAAATAGGTGACGCGTAAATTGAGCGGCCATTTTCACACAATAGCCTGGGCCACTGTGACCTAAATGAAATTTCCGGGCCATATTTTTAAAGGAACTGACGTGATACTAAGGTATTATATCACTTTGGGATAAGGGAGCTTTTTTGGTGGTATAAAAAATGGAGTGTAGGGTTCTTTGCTTCAGTATTGTATTTCTTGTTAAGCTAAAAGCTGCCCAGATTAACTAAGAGCTTAACCAAGTGCGTGTAAGCAAAGTTGTATAATTATAATGCACTCTTACGAGAAACATGTTATGGTATTTTTTTTTAAATATAATACTATTGTTTTGCTATTGTGCTTAGTGTAGATCAGATATACACTTACTTAACTTTAAATGTGACCATAAACTTCTAAACCACATTATGTGACAATATAAAATATTTTATGTGAGGCAATGTATTTTTTTTAGAAGCTCTGTCCTCATACGGCGGTTTCACAGTATTTTAAAAAGAGCCAGTTTTTTCCGGACCTCTTTGCATTATTCTTCTGTTGGAGTTAAAATTCAATTCCACTTTATACTATGCATCGTGTAATTGAATGAACGCAAAATTTATAAAGGGGTAATTATTTTCGTCATTCTGAACAAATTTTACTATGGGACCAACCCAGAAATCGAAAAATGTTTAGTACATTTTACAAACTGTTCATTATATTTTGTCGAGTTATTCGCACATCAATTTAATGTCAGTCGTTTGTTTTGTCTACCTCATCTATACTTATAATAAATCTGTAGAGAGGTCAATTCTGTACAAGGAATATATTTTCAAAATAACTATCAGGGGGTGATTAGTGATCGATACTGGTGCCAAAAACGCAATCAGTAAAATTTTTGTCTGTCTGTCTGTCTTTCTGTCTGTCTGTCTGTCTGTCTGTCTGTATGTTCTTTATAGAAACAAAAACTACTCGACCGATTTTAACGAAACTTGGTGCAATTATTCTTCATACTCCTGGGCAGGTTATAGTATACTTTTCATCACGCTACAATCAATAGGAGCAGAGCAGTGAAGGAAAATGTTGGGAAAACGGAAGAAGTTACTCCATTTTTTAAGCTTCCGTCGCGTGTGTAGCCTTAATGGTTAAAGTTACATAGAAATCATGTATTACGGAAATGTTCTTCATAAAATTATCTAAAAAATATCCCGAAACAGCATGTCTATCTTTTGTCAATTTTAAACCGATCGGGCTGAGAGTTTCAAAATCGGGGGTAAAGTAACTATTCCACGCGGACGAAGTCGCTGGCAGAAGCTAGTTTAAAATAAACTTGATGTAATTGCATTTACTCTGTATGTAGTATAATCTGTTAGGCCATCCATAATCAACCGACTTGATCCACAAATAAACTACATCCAAGACCGAGTAGTGTGAAATTTGTAGCAACACCAATGGATTGGAACGTGATCAATCAACTAAGTAAATCGCTCTTCAATTATAATCAATCAGGAGAGCATTCAATTATAGCGGAAATAAAGTTATTAACAGTCGCGCATTAAAGTTGCTTCGGCGAATGATTTGACGAAACAAATGCTTCCTGACAAAGAAAGTTTGACAGCTGTTATTTTAGAAATAATGATGAATAATGAATCGAGATTTAACTGTATTTTTCTTTTAGGTATCAATTGTTTCGTTGGCAGTTTTACGCAGTGTCTTAAATGTATGCCTTCTTCATTTTTTGCTTTTCTCGCCTGATCATCAGACTCGGACATCGGATCAGGCATGAGGCGGAACATGGATGGGTTTTAGTCACTAAGAGTCTGATACTCCCTTCCGCACCGCCCAGAGCGGAAGATCCCATACATACGAACCATATCCATAAAAACGGATGCTTCACAATGCTGCGTGTGTATATAATATGTCATAATAGCCTATGACACTCCACAATAACGTAGCTTACTATTGGTGAAATAATTTTGAAATTCTGTTCAGTAGATCCAGAGATTACCCCTTACGACGTCACAAACTCACAAACTCTCAACCTCACAAACTCACAAACGTTACCTCTTTGTAATATTAGTATAGATAAAAAAGGGTATTCAATATGCTCAAACTAACACAATTATAAGCATACATTGCAAACTAGATCAGATAAAAGAACGACTACACTGAACGATAGAGCGGAAACACGAATGCAGTGTATTGAATTGGTACTTAGAAACTTTAGCCAATCGAACTACGCGAACAATAACCGTTCCGAATTCGAAAATCAGGAATTAATTTCAGTTCAAAATTGTCATTTGAGTACATTACATGGAGAGCTAATTACGTAATGTATGGTTGGATGCTTCATTATATGTATTGCCTACTGAAACCTATGATTAAACCTTTGAAAGTAGATATTATGTTTGTATTTATTTATTATTATTTATTATAGATATTTCTTATTTATTTATTTATTAAAACTTTGTGTGCAATAGTGGTAAGTACATGGTTGGACTTAATGCAACAAGGCATTCTCTACCAGTTAGCCTTTGGGTTAAAAAGACAACACTGTGGTAGGTGTACAACGAATAAATAAAACACAAAATATATTTTTTTTTTCTGAAGCTAAATTACGAATAATGTATTGTAATACTAATAAAATATATATGTGCTAAAATAATAAACTAATAAATGTGATGTTTATAGTATTTTTTATGTATAGGAGAACTTATAATAATAGGTACAATTGATTGTTTATAGGACATTCCTAGGAATCAATCACTAAGTATCGTTTACATTAGTCTTATAAAAAATACTATTTCCCTACTAAATGCTATTCCACTAATTCGCACCAAGTGTCTCCAAATGTCCTTTATAATGCGCACAGAAAAGGTGTGTACCTGCCTGCGCAAGTGTTTCCGAACGCATCTAACCCAAATGTCTTCAAAGTTAGAGTGAACACTTGAACAGGCTTCTTCTAGGTAAGCTCATTCCATCGTCAACTTTGTATCTGTCAGCTCTGACTTAAACTAGAGTCAAGAGCAAACACATCCTAAATAATTAAAAGAATAGTATCTATGTATATAAAATATTCTTCAGTGACAGAAACGAACCACACTGTCACTGAGTGAAGTTGACCACAATAATTATTTTAAACCAGTGAACTAACGCATGTTTTCTTTTGTATAAAGCGTAACAAAAATTCATAATTTTATATAAATTTTACCATCCAACCTCGGCCAATATTGTCAAAATCATATCATTTAGGTATTTCAACACTGCACTTTTGAAAATCAAAACGAACAGTTAAATTAAATCAATAAATTTTTACAAAGTTGTAGATACATCGTTCTTCTTGATGTTATTCCTATATGTGAGAACGATGTGGAAAGACGTGTATGATACAGATATCTAGTGAAAAGAACAATTAAAAGTACAAATGATTAAAATAAACCGCGGCAGCTGAGAGATGACCCGTCCCAGCTGACGGAGCCAAATGATGAAACACATACACCACCATCAGAGAGACGTTTGAGTGAGCATGACACTCTCATACACCAGGGCACGTTCCAGTCAAATATACATAAAAAATATAGTTTATGGTACATAGTACTCACACATGTGTCCATCATATTACTGACTTATACCTCTCCGCGTTCCTTTAAATGCCCTTTGCGTTCCAGAACCAAGGTGACTTTTTCGAACGAAGTCCGCAACTTGACTAGAGCCGTTATTGTCTAGTTGTCCATTCGTAAACGTTGAACTTATAAAGACAAACGGACAAGAGACAAAAATATTATTCATATAATTTTCTACATTCAAGTATTTTTTTACAATAATTTCAAAAAGTTATTCACTCCATCATCACCTTCACATCTTTACGTAATATATTTCCTTCAAAATACTCAAATTACGAAAAAAAAACTGTCCCTAAATAAACTACAAGAAGAAATAATCATTCCACCTTCCTTTTATATAAAACCTCAAATTAATATCAGTACAAGATCTAATCTACGATCTACTATAAAATGTACGTGAGAATATTTTTCTGAGTAACATGTTCTCTTGAAAATTTAATCAAGTCCCTAAGTGATGACGTGCGACGGCTTTTTGCTACGTGCACTATTAAAATTTTCACTTAGCGTCCAAGGAAAGATATCTCTGCCAGGGTTCTGGAATTTGTTCGAAAGAGTCACCGCGGCCCTGGAACGCAAAGAGTACACGGATAGGTTTTACTCAGTATGAGTTTGACAGTTCCTTCAACTCCGCCCAGGGCCGAGGAAGTGATGATTTCCAACTTTTAAAAATAAAAACGGGAAAATATATAACCAACGCAATTTTCACAGAGATTGTGGTTTGCGTAGTTATGCCGATTTTTCTGATGTCGATATGTTTGGTTTAGTATCTATGATTTTGCTCGCAGATACATATATAGGTAATTTTATGTATTACAAGAAAATTGTATAGCTAGAAAAAGAAAGTGATTATTATATTATAATAAAATTGATTGAGTCAGGCGTTACTTTGCGGAAATCCATTTTAAATTTGAAAATGAAAACAATATATCTAGTTTTAATTTCCGCGAATATTAGTGGGTTGCAGGTATGCACCTCCCTCCCGCCCGCTATATTATGCACATGCTAGATTACAAGGCTTAAGGTTGAGGTTGACTCGCTGACCGTTGAGTTGCGACTCAACGGTCAGCGAGTCAACACGTCCCCTGAGGATGCCTCGTGGAGAGGCGAAACACGTGTCGGTAATGGTGTTGGGTTTTGCTTTGCCTTCCTGCATGTGCATAAAATCCTTGCCTTGTAATCTAGCATGTGCATAATATAGCGGGCGGGAGGGAGGTGCATACCTGCAACCCACTAATATTCGCGGAAATTAAAACTAGATATATTGTTTTCATTTTCAGATTATTATAATGACTACAATATACATAAGATGTATGAAAAATATGACTTCCTTTGTACTCATTTATTTATATTCGATACATTACAACTATCGAAATGTCACAAGAAGACCTACACAAAGTTACAGTCAGCAATGTATATATCAATATAATAAATAAACCACATACCCAAGTATTTTGTACTTCACAAAATCGTTTTCGTAAATAAAATGTCACTTTGTGTAGAAAAATAATAGACTGCCCCTAATCATTTGAGCGCATAACTCGACAATATTCAAAATTCAAAATTCAAGTCATTTATTCAAACTAGGCTGATAGACAGCACTTTTTGAACGTCAAATTTTACATAAAGACAGTCCCCCAAAACGCCCACCCGTCACCACTTCCTAGTGTTTTAGCTGGGAAGAAGAAGTGGCGCAACAAACTCCCCAGCAACACATCTGTCTATTGCGTTTTAAGAACTTGAATTTATACAATAGTATGCAAAGTCATTGATACATGACAAAGGTAGAAAAAAAAAAATATAATTATCCAACATGGAAATCAATTCACTATAAAACATTATAAATAGTAGATTGAGTCAATAAAGTAAAAACAGATTGACCTACATAGTCACAAAAATTAAAAAAAAAAACAATATTATATGAACTCATATAACCCGTTCATAAGCTAACTTATAGAGAAAGAACATGATAAAATTAAATAAGATATTGTACGAAACACCACCATTTTATCCTACTTAATATTATAAACGCGAAAGTTTGTAAATATGGATGGATGGATGTTTGTTACTCTTTCACGCAAAAACTACTAAACGGATTTGGATGAAATTTGGCAAACACATGGTTTATAACCAGAATTAACATATAGGATCATTTTTACCCCGATACACCCATGGAATCGAAATTTATGTGGGTGAAACCGCGGGGCGCTGCTAGTATTTCATATTTTTTAAAGTTTCGTCCTAGACTAAAAGTTGTTCATAAAAATAAGAGCAACGACCACTTTTCAAGTTTCACTGTTACACGTGGTATAATAACTATTCAAATGTTTGTAGAATTCTAGAATTTGATTCATTACTATCAACATACCATTTCTAATCTACATAATTATGCATACCTACTTAACTTTAGCACTTGGCACCAACTTCTACACGCTCAATCATAATAACGAAGATACAGATGGCAGAACTGGGCCGAAGTTAGATCTAATCTAGAATTATGTTACAGCATTCTGCTTTGTAATTTGAGCATTGAACCTACGTATATAGAGGTCAAATTAAATTATGGTAAAACTCTGCAGGCGTGATACGTCTCCGTTTTAAGACAGGCATGTACCAATCACCGATTTAACGAGTATAATGTTAAGCATATTCTATCTGTATCAACCCAAAGAACACATTGAGAATAAAAATCTTTTATCAAAAATAAAACCGACTTCTAAACAAAAAAAAAAAAACAAAAAGTATAAAATAACTTTAATTTCGGAACTCGGTGTTTTGTTGAACACACTGACTTCCGAAATTAAAGTTATTTTATACTTTTTCGAGGATATTGTACTATTATATTTAGCATAGGTAGATAATTCTATTATATTCGATCTATATATTTTACTAAGCTTACTTGTGAAATATGCATTGCAAGCTGCATTGTAGCTGCACCTTTAAGTAATTATTGCACTGGGTAAACTATAAAAACATGTTTATTTTGTTTTTAAATTAGTGTAAACAATTGTTGGTAGACCTAATAAATAAAACAAAAAAATAATAATAATTTTAGCAAAAAGATCTTTTCAAGTGTCGCCACATCGACAGTTCTTGTACGTCTCACATCCAGCGTTTGAGTGTTTGAGGTCCTCCCACAACGTGGCTTTACCCATCTAAGTCCACATTGAGGGAAGACTTTAAGCTTTGTTCCCAAAGGTGCAGTGGAACTTTTTGAATGCAGTCACCACTCCCGATGCTACTGTAACTATTTAGTAATCTGTGCTACTGGCCCCATCGACTTATAGTGGTCTCCTCTAATCGTTATACAAAATCGAGTCAGCTACATGGTTAACCGCTATGAGACTTTACTATGTGTAGTGAACTCTAGCGTCAAGACTAAGAGCTGAGGAGAAGTGCTGCCAAAAAAGAGAGAACGAGTATGAGAAAACCACCTCTGAGTTAGTCACTCAGTGCAGCCCCTTAAGCCGTCCTAACTGTCCTATCATAGGTATAGAGTAGTCAATGAGCATTGCAGTCCACTGCTGATCCTTCAATCAACTCCAAACCAGCTATCCACCCGCTGCAGAATACAAAACAGTTGTCAGTGTGTTCTGTTTATATTGCTTGGTCACCGCGCTGACACAAAGACTAATGTCGAAATAATCGACTGTGCCGGATTTGTCCCGTCTAGTAATGTGGTTGAAGCTGTCTTTCTTTGCCAAATACTGATTGATGTGCAAACGCATCTTTTTGCCCTGAAATAACTTACACGTAGTTACAGAAAAGGCAGGCACCTTCTACGAAATTCTATCCAACATTTCCTAAAAGGTAAAGTTTAAATCTAGAACGTTCATGCCACAAGTGGGTAGGGACACGTATTATTCGAGTTTCAAATTGGGTCTCATTTATTGCTCTGCATTGTAGTGATGAATGAACAAAACGTTTCTTTTTGTTTTCTCTAAGTAGGTGCAGAGCTGAGTGAGTGAATGAGTGAAGGGACTTTATTTCAGTTCAGGTTTAAATGTGTTTTTTTTGTGTTTCTGTATGGGTATGATAAAGATCTTAAAGGATTACTAATAATTTTATCATCAAATAAACAAACTTAACGAACAAATTAATTTAAAATAAAAAATTCAGTTCATAGTTAGACTAAATACTTTTCTAGCTACATTTTTGTAAAACTTAAAAAAGTCCAAGCATCTACAAATTAACTTAAACTAGGGCAGAAGTCTGGAGGGAATCGTGTCCGTACCTACACTGAAAACATTTTCTCAAATAAATACTTTAGCTTACTTTTTAAAACAATCGTGTAATTAAAACTTCTAACAACCACTTCTCGATGTTGTTTGAGCATAATCTTATACTGAAGTATATTTTTGTTTTTTATTTATTTTTCTTGATTTTAATTGTCACTCTGGTTCGAGGAATTTTATAAGTGACTAGCTGCTGCCCGCGACTTCGTCCCCGTGGAATCCCCGATTTTAAAACATTCTTTATCGCTGCTCCGCTCCTATTGGCTTAAGCGTGATGACCTTAAAACCTAAAGCCTTCCTCGATAAATGGTCTATTCAACCCAAAAAGATTTTTTCAATTCGAACCAATAGTTCCTGAGATTAGCGCGTTCAAACAAACAAACAAACTCTTCAGCTTTATAATATTAGTATAGATTTCTTTTCTAGATTTCTATGGGAAGCTTGCTTTTTTCTCTGGCGGCAATCCCATGTCGCTCTCCCACATCCACCTTGAATTATTGATCAGATCAGAAACTATTTTTAATGGATGGAAAATCAACAAATAATTTTTTCCGCTCTGGGTGGAGGACGGCAGGAAGTGGCAGGCTCTTACTGACGAAAACCCATACGTGTTCCTCCAAATGCCTTTTCTCGTTGCAGGGCCGTGATGACTCTTTTGAACAGATTCCGCAACTGGATCAGCCGTCTATGACTACTACTATTAATCGCCAATGCCATGACGATTTTACTGTGACAAAAACCGGCCAAGTGTGTGTCGGACCAGGCATAGTGAAGGGTTCCGTAATTCACTGTTAAAATCTCATATCTCTAAAAGTATATAAGCTGTAATGTTTTAACCAATTTTCGTTGGTAGTGTCTGTGAAGTTCTATTTGCACATTTTTTTTTTAGAATTCGTAGTTTAGACACATTTTTTACGAATTCGTAAGCACATTTCTCAAAAACTTTTGCCTGAAATTAAAAACTTCCTTAGAAATCTGTATTTCATTTTGAAAAACCTATTCAACGAAACCCCACACGATGACCCAGACCGAAACTATAAGGGTTCCTTGTTGACTACGGAACCCTAAAAAGGATAGTGCTACACGTCTTGTAAAGCACCCCCCACCATCATATTGTTTTTATGACGTCATAGAAGGACACCAGTACTTCCAGATGTTACCAGGAGGAAAAAACTTTGCTCGTTTGTTTCTCTAAAAAGATTCTCTCTCAAAAGATTGGTGCCATGATACCTGATACCTAAGAGAAAGAAATCTCCGTTCTTTGTTTTTCACCCGTAAGTAATATTGCGTAAATATGTTCATAGGCGAATGTTTTATTTATGTTAATATTATGACCTGTTAATAGAAAAAATAAATCAAAGGCACATACTTCGTGAGTTATTTGGTCCTAGAGATTACCCATAGTTTTGCATCTTAAATTTTTTTCAGGTACAAAAAAAGAGCCTATTTATAATCAGAGCATCTTATTTGTTATTTCTTCCACAGCAACATTTCTCATAAACGATACACGATTTTTCCTCTAAAGATCAAAAGGCTTTAATATGCCTCCTTCGACGTTAATATATGGTAGATCTGAAAATAAACACAACTGGGCCCTTAACGCCTGCTCAAACAGTAAGGGTCCTTAAAAAGGAACACAAACTGAGGGTCCAAGTTCTAGAGGATCTTAAAGCCATGGAAATACAAACACTTGTGAGGAAGGTTTTCGGATCATGTGTAGTAATTTGTCCTAGTTACATTACAATAAAGATATGATTCTGTAAAATCTAAAACTATGGTAAATCCTAAGATTTGTCACTGGCTAAGATTTAATAAGTCTTACTAGTAAGAGACCAAAGTGCTCTGTGTAAATAGTGATGTTTCCTGATTAAAAAAAAAATATTCTAATTTATAGTCCGTCAGTTAGATTATAGAAAAATATTGGACACGTATTTTTTCCTTTATCAAATCTATAAAAACTGACGAAGACAAAAAGCATCAAAGATCAGGAGTGGGAGCGTGTGACGTCACTGCATGGTAAAAATTGTAGTAGTGACGTCATACGAGTTTTCAACGCACTGTATCGTCTTCATTTTTTGTTTATGTGAAAAAAGAAAAAATACGTCTCCAATATTTTTTGGAAATCTATCTGACGGACTAATCAGATTTTTTTAGTTAACTACCCTATTTCGAACCTATACCAGTACTGACATAAATCTAAGGATTTTCCTAAGACACACGTAAATGTTGAAATAATATAATATTACTAAACGAAATAGTTGTTATATAAGCTTTCACTATTATTCAATATCATAGGCTAATATACCGTATCTCGGAAACAAAAACTTTCCATCGCTCTTGTGGCCTTAACCATTGGCTTACGGAGCAAAGCAGAGCAAAAAGCTGATCGTTCTTAGTAACGTCAAAACGTTTCGCTTCTCAAGTCATGATTTCGTGGCTAAAGTATTTGATTAGATTAAACTAGTAATTAAATCTTAAACTCTCTTGGCACGTGGTTGTGGATCAAATTCGGTTTTTTAACGCTCTCGTCCTTCAAAATTTGCTTCATTCGTCGTCTTTCTATAGCATTTTATCGCAAATCATAGTATTTTGAGACAATTGCTTGCTTCGAGATGCGTACTGTGGCCGTACTACGAAGTGCCAATGCTATCATGATTCAGTGTGAGGGAAAGGAATAGTGCTATTCATCTTGTGTAACTCCGTCTCTCTCTGACACAGGAATCATGATGGGTTTAAGACGTCATGATAGGGCTGCTGATCGTATGAGACTCGTTTCAAAACGACAATTGAGTTTAATTAGGTAGGGATGAATGTAGAAGGTAAAAGCTGGTTTTAATAATTTTGGAAATCATCCCCAGGGATACTCATTGGATCAACTAAGAAGTACTTATTAGTCCAGGAAAATTACGCCGATAATTAGGCTAACTGTGCAATAATTTAAATTCTGAGTTGAGATTTATTGCAATTATGTATGGCGTTAGCTTACTATATCAAAAGTTATAGGCACAAAAAAGTAACCCCCACAGGTACATTTTTTAATTAACAAAACATAATGTACTTTCAATAATAACTCCATGGAAAAAAAAATAACGGGCATGATTGGTTGGAGCATTTTTAGAATCGAATCGATACAAGAGATCGGGTTTTGCAAATGGGTCACAAAATTAAATACTTTTAACTCATGCAACTATTCTATTTTCAAAATAGAACAGAAAACGTTTATTTTTTTGTTGTTCTATTTGATTTTGTACTTCAAGTGAGAAATTAACTGCTTTCATTTCATAACATTACTTATTAAATATCTCAATTCACTAACCAGCAAAATTGCTTTTTTTTGCTTTAGCGATAGGCCATGTCTGACTTTAGTTGAAAAAATTAACACGTAAAATCAATTTTTCAACATTTTCTATAAATATTCTACAAAGAAAATGAGAGGTAATAATAATATTTTTCCTAACATTTATGTTTTGTTTTTCTTTTCTTTTTTCAGAATAGATTTTTTTATGTTTTTATAATTATTATAAGAAGAACTAAGATCAAAAACAGTTCAAGAATGAAATCAAAGCTAGGATATTTTACGAGGTTCAAAGCTAATTTGACTGGCTTATGTGTATAATGGATTATTGTGATTTGTAAGAAAGGTAAAGTGGAATTTAATGAGACGTTGTACATAATTATCAAAGTGGTGCCTACTTTGCCCGTCTATTCTGTAAAATTAAGTGGAGTGGGCACGAAGTGAACTGTTACTCCATCTTATTTGTACGGGTCTACAGCTCACCTCATGTTGAGCTTACACGGTGAGGTGTTTAAAATATTCCTTGGGAAATAAATCCAGGTAGGACTCACTGTAACCCCAGCACTGAAAAATATCGAAGACGGAGTTTCATCGAATCCGGTCGTCAGTGACCTTTAGCAATGAACCAAACGATTAACAAGACATAAAACGTGCCTGAACACGTTACGCGACCGCGTTATGATCCAATGCAGAATTTATTCTAAGAAATGATACTTCCTACAATACAAAATAGTTTATTGTTACAAACACAACATTTCATTACATTGCAATATGTTTGGAGCCTCATTTTAAGCAAACAGAGAGACACATGTGCAACGTAAGTTCATTTTTCTGATTTTAGTCTTTATTTAATAATCTAAGAAAGAAAAAATAAAATAAAATACCATCGAAAGCACTAATACTTTAACCTTCTACTTACACACTAAAAGTTTCTTTAGCAAAATTCCCAATCTCTTTTAAAAGATAATACACGACCATTAATAAACTTACAGAAACCACACGACTACGAACAAATTATTTTCCCAGCAAACTACGCCTAGCAAATTTCTACAGACTTCCTTCACAAACGTCTGAATACAGCTCAGAATGTAAAGTCAGCAAAACGAACCTTGTCTCAGAAGTACTAGAATGATAAATGTGTACAGTCAGAATATAAGGCAGGAAATGGAACCGCGCAGCCATGTTACAAACGTTATTGAATTCGTAAACTAAAATTACGCACGAAAATGTAATATCATACTTTTTTGCCGATCGTATGCGAGCTGCTAGGGTTGACGGATTTTATTGTAACGCGAAAATGAGCAGGAAAATAAATGAGTTCGTGTTAAATCAGAAAAGTATGAAAGGGTAGAATTTGAATCTGATCTGGGTAGAGATTTTTTTATTGAATGCTTAAAAAATGGGTGTGTCACGTTTGGTATAAATATTTTTAATATAATAACGAATGATAATTTTGATTTATATAATATACATTTTTTATCATCTCTTGTCATAACAACATAATGATATACATACAAGAGATATAATTTCATTTTATAAAATTTATATCCACTGATATAATTTGTTCATAATGAATAAGATTTCTTTGAACTAATGATCATTTTTTTAATTGTAATTTTATCGAATGTGTTGAAATTACGGTCGTCATCAAGGAAAGTCGATGAAACCTAGCTGCTCGGGGGGCTCTTATTTCTGTCTGCAGGGTTAAAGGAACCCAAAATGAATAGCATAACGGGAGGCCCATCACCCCATTCAAATTTAACCTATCCATGTCGGAGAACCCAAAGTTTGCGACCTGGTGCGGTAACTCTTTGCTCAGTGATAAGACCAAAGGGTAAAATATTCTATGAAAACTATCTAAACTGTTGTTAGACGAAGTAAACATCATCTGCCTAGCCTTTTTCCCAGCTACATTGGGGTCGGCTCCCAGTTAAGCCGGATTCAACTGAATACCAGTATTTTACGTGAAGCGGCTGGCTACCAGACCTCCACAACCCATTAACTGGGGAACACGGTACTTCTTGGCAAGACACAGACATCAGATTTTCTGGCTTCTGACAATCCGTAACGACTGCCAAAGATCTCCAAATGACATCCGGGACATGCTTTCCGAGGCACGGAGAAGTCTCGTTATGTTAAGATGATCACCCATCCACAGACCAACCTCGGCAAGCGTTGCTTAAGATCGCAGAATTTAGCCACGAGCAAACGTTAAACGTTACGTTAAGTAAACGTTATGTGCAAATATTCTTATACTAAATGAGCGGAACCCGTAAACATCGACTCAATTGATATGCGTCGTTCCATAAGCTTATGTTATAATCAGTATGGATTATAATATAATATACGCCAGTGTCGTCAATGTCTCTTTTGGTTTACCTTTTGATCAAAACAAGAAATAAAAAAGTAAAAAATGGAACCAAGTTAAAGTTATTTTAAGACGAAAGTCAGTAGCCCTATTCTTTTATAGCTCTATTGGGAAATAAAGATTTTTATGTACCTAATAAGAAGAATTTAATTTATGCTTCTTGCTTATTTATCTTCGGAACTCATCCCTTGGGCCTGCAAAGATCGCTATTTGTCACTGTCAAAAATGACAACAATTTAATTTTCGGCCATTCGCTTCGGGTACTGTTTCATATTGTTGTGTCCGAGAAATCCTTTACTTTCTGGGCTTAAAAATCAGAGTCTATTACTGGATTTTAAGTAGAAATAAAAATATGTATATGTACATACATAGCTACAAAGCTTATATCTTTGACTCGGCTTCTTCATACGCCATTTTCCAAATTCTGTTACATGTTCTGTCTGACGTACGGAAATTATATAGAAACTAGCAGCACCCCGCGGATACACCCGCGTAGTTCCTGTTCCCGTGGGAATATGGGGATAAAATATAGCCTATGTCACCCGGGATAGTGCAGCTTCCCAACAGTGAAAGATTATTCACAACTATTCAATGCAAACAAACAATCCAACCTTTCCTCTTTATAATATTAGTATAGATTGAGAAGTAAACCATATTTTGTAATTCAAAGAGCACACACCAAAAATAATCAAAATGATAACCCTTCCTTCTGGCTTCGCAGTAGTCTGGTAAAAACCTTTAAAAAAAATTAAAACAAAAGTTAGGAATGGTCAAAGTGAACTTTCAAATCATGTTTCACGAAATTACTAACGACTTTCTCTTGTAGATGTCAAAAACAAAAACAAAACCGCTCAGCTGTTGTGAAGGCCACAATAATTTTAGTGTCCGAACACTGGAATTTTCTTTTCAGCCTTTATTAAACCTTTGTTTCAATCTTATTAAAGATTTGAAAGTAAACATTATTTTTTGTTCGTGCTTTTTAAGGAGTAATATATTTATCAAATTAAAAATTAAGTTTTAATTGGGCAAGACGTAGTTTAATATAATCGAAGCAAACGGTCTTAAAGAGCTCTTGATGGTTAAGGAGAACAAATTATTTACTTATAAAAACAACTTTACCTTGCACACATGATTCTTTTGGAAAAGAAAAAAAATGGCATTCCCGCATAAAAATATGAAATACTCAGTAGTTCTTATCCTGAAAAAGAGTTTCATTCTTTTACACAACTTCTTGAAAATGAGTTTTTTCATCGGCCTTTTGTTACATTTCACGATTATTGCCGTGTTATAAAAAAGAGCTTTGAAACATTAACCTTCACAATCTTTCGAAAAATCTCGCTAATAACTGTTTTGAACCTCCTTTTTGTGTTGAGTACATTAACAAAGATTTTATTCTTTGCATTAATGAAATCGACTACTGTATTCATTCGTTTCGCTTGTGTAGTACTTGCAAACACTACAAATGAGCTTGAAATCCTAATTTCGAGGTAAGTTGAGGTCGAAAAATATTTTTGGGGTTTTTCTATCTGCATTTTATATTCTTAGTGTGACTTTTTATACGTAGTAGTAGTCAAAGTCAAAGTACGTATAGTAAGTACGTATAATATATATTCGTCTACAAAAAATCCAGAATAAATTTTACCTCTACCTAAACAGCAGCACCCAATCATATTTGACCTAGATATTGTAATAATCTACATCGTAATAATATCAGATAAGGCACTTATTTTTCAAAAACCGATTCTGAGTTTGGTGTTATTTATTCAGGATATTTTAGTACCTCAAAAAAAAAACAAAATTTTAAAGCACCTAAGTATGTATAATTCCAAAAAAAATACGTCGCGTTGGGGGACCGCTTAGGTAATAGACTGTTTGTAGTTAAATTGTTACGTTTTGGAGCGGTCCCCCAACAAATTATTAATACATACTTAGGTAGGTACTTTAAGATTGTTTTTTTATTAATATTATTTTTTATTTTTTAAAGGGAACTTATATTTTTGTGTCGAGGGTTTTTTTATTTTATTTTTTTATACTTTTTATAGGTACTTATACGAATAATCTCGATTAAGTCATCATCAATATTTTCTTTCAGTGCGCTTTCATTTGAGACCCCAATTGAGTATATTTGCAGACATTCGGTTATTCTTCCCCACATTCACACCTCACAACTTTTAAACGGCTCAACCGATTTTCATTAAACATATCTAAGAAAAAAATTGAAATCGCTTGGTCCGTTCGGGAGCTATGATGCCACAGACAGACACACACGTTAAACTTATAACACTCCTCTTTTTGCGCCAGGGGTTAAAAATAACGCAGATTTCGTTTGGTTTTTAGGTAGGTATCCAAACATATCGATTAACATTAGACCTGCTAAAGTTCAGATAAAGTGAGTCAGGCATTTGTTTATCTATAGGGAACGTGCAGAAACTATAGGTGGCAGCACATTCGCGTCAATGTCAAGTATATTTTACTTATAAGTTTCAAATTTGTTACGCTAGGTGGCTAGTCTACTTCGTGCACGTTTCTCTAAACAGAAGGTGCAGGAAGTATAGGTGGCAGCACAGGTCAAATATTTATAACGTAAAAGTTTCAGATTTGCAACACTAGATGGCATAGTCTACGCCGTGCACGTTCCCTATAGAGCAAGTTCAGGACGCAACGCGTTCTATATATACGCCTAGACTCACAATTGTTACATTATCACGTCGCAGCTGTCTGCTACCACAAAATCATTATCTATTCAATGAATATACCATCTTTATTATCGTCACTTATTTCGTTATCACAATATTTCTCTAAATCAATGTGTTTAGCTTACTTCATTACCTACGTATTAAATTGAACCGGTACTAAGAATACTAATTCTTACTATTTGATTTTACTTAGCATATGACCTACAGACGTATGTATGTACATCAATGTTTCGTGTTAATGTCAAAAGCATGTAGCATACTAATCTAGTTATTACAGGGGCTTACGTACACGAGTTGAGTAAATAATTACTTTAGGTAACTGTTAACTAAAAGTTACTCCAACTTTTCTGCTAATTAGAATTTGTTCATTAGAATATTTTCTCGACCTTTTAAAAGTGTGGAAATGTTATTTTAATTTTATAACTTTAACTTAAGTATGCACGTGCTTGTAACAAGCACAATGCTTGCTGGTAGCTTGGATGAGATATGAACATCCACTATTCGAACATGACTGTTATGGTAAAATGGTATACAAGTTCCTTGCACACATGTCCTTATAAGGGATTTATAGTAACTAGTGGTCGGCCACCGGCCGACATTTTGACCATAATTAATTTAAGTTATAAGTTAAACTACTAATAAATCTATAAGCATATCCATTAAAACTAAATAAAAAAATAATATGGTTATATTTGATATTCAGTAACACTATAGACAAATATTGTCGATATGATCATAGATTTTAAATAGAATTAAAGAATTTCGTACTCCTCCATCCGCCCATTTTCGTAAAAAGGGATCCAAAGTTTTCACTTGACGTATTAATATATAAATTTACTACAGGTTTATCTTAAGTTTGTTGTGCCACCAGAACACTCAAACTTCCCAAATTGAATATTTGATTTTCCTATTCCATTTTTCATGTAGATTTAAAGATTTTTTTTTTTACTTTGATGACTGTTCCGTCATATCTTGACACAGTCGTAGTCATATCGTAGAATTGGTAAATTCATGAAGTGTTCGGATATGTTACATAGGTAGTTAGTGTTTTGCCACTTCAGGAATTTATTACCTATCCTAACCTTTTTTTACGCAAGGATATCCTCATGGATGTTCTCCACCTTAGGGCGAGCGGAGGGGTCAGTCTGACTCTTACTGACTAAAACCACCCCGGTGTTCCATCTTCCACCTACGCCGGGGATCGCGGGAAGCGGCACACTGCCAGCGTATGCCACGGCGTGTCTTCCTGAGAGTCAGCGCAATGGTGACGCCGAGACCTCTAATCTGACCTAACTCGGCCAATCCAAGAAACGAACGATGCTATATGGCTGCGTTGTGGCTTTGTTATTAGCATTCTACTGCCTTTAAAATCAAGTTGTGCTGATCCCAAATAAATTTGAAGCTGATTTTGGGGTCATCGCGACTTGATTTCTTCTTCCATTCTCCTCTCATGATCCGTAGTTTCTACAGTCACCCCCTTTCTAGACATTGCCACCTCATTATCTTTCACATCGTCTGACCAAAATTACTTTGATCATGATATCATCAATCATACTCTCCATATCTGCGTTGGCTGTACACTCATTATTTAATGCTTACATCAATATGTAATTTTCATTATTCAATATGTCATCCAAAAACAAAACAAAAACTCTATTCAACAACACAAAACGGAACAAGTAGAATTACACATACATATGTATGTATGTAAAGTACATTAAAATAACTCAGTTTCAAAACAAACAGTTTAAATAGTAATATAACAAAGGCAATAAGCCACGTAAGCCACGACAGTGTAGCTCGGGGAAATGTTTTCATATGGCGGAGGTGCCTCGAGGTGGGTGATTAAAACTAACATTTATAGAAGTTCTGCACATACGGGATAGTAGTTTACAGAGCTTTATTCAATTTATTTAATAACATGCCAACTGTTTATCAAGAACCACATCAGTAAAGACTCGCCTTACCATCTTGTTCTTCGATGCATCTCGGGCAGCTAGCTGTCATGTCACTATTTAAATTCAAATCATTTGCTCATTTGCAAACATGGGTATTAGTTCCAGGTTTTTCATTTATAATAAGTCCTCCATAATTATTATACCATCACATGGGCTAGCAAATAACGTTAAATTTAAAACTAAAACTCGTATTAATAAGTAAGCAAGCCTTGCAAACAGGCCATCAAAGTTTGGTTCTCACTTTAGAGAATGGTCCTGCCATTCTCTAAAGTGAGAACCAAACTTTGGGAAGAACGTTACTTACCATCAGCCGATTACTTGAAACCCCATGCATGTTTACCAACTGAACGTGAACTGCAATGGCCTTTATGGAAACCACTCGTTCGGTTAGACACACACTCATTTCGTTCAACACAACCTGGCTAAATGGCGTTTCTTACTTAGGATTTCCCTTTATAATTTTATTATCCTTTTGCAGACCACAATACTATTCAAATATTTTTTACCATTATAAATGTTGTAATCTACCGCCTGTAACCATCTCCTCTATTAGTCTCATCTCTGTACCAAAAAAATATCAAGCCGGTTTGGCGATTTATATTGAAGTGTAAAAGCGTAAAAATCAAACTCACATTTGCATTTATAATTTTAGTTTAGATTTTCCACAAATCATTGCTTGACAAACTAATTTCCCGTGTGTTGTCAATAAGCAGAGCTGCAGTGTCACCATATGCACTTACCAACGCAGCGAGACCCCCGGCCCCCTCCGTTGTGTTCCAAATTGCCAATAAAAACCAAGTGCCCGCCTTTTTTAGAGCTCAACCTTAATTGGACGCTGTTCCAACTATTCTATCTACTTCGGATACTTCAAAAACTTTAACCGTGTTATTAAACTATTCAATTTAGTTCATGGTTCATCAGAGAGTGTTACTTCCTATGTACATAATTAAAATTATTGAACATGACTGTATTATTTTACGTTATTAAATTACCTATATAGTGATTTTAGTTTGATTGACGTTAGGAAACTAGTTTTCATTCCAATCGTTTAATGTTTATTGTTTGTTTGAAATTCTTATCAATTGACTTATATATACAGGATCCCCTCATAAATGTTGTTACATAGTTTCAATGTGTAAATATGTCTTTGCTGTGCCAACGATAAATAAATAATTGTTGGAAACCATTTGTATACTAAAATATGTACTATTAACACTGCGTATAATATCTATAATTTGAATAGATATAATGATGAAATTAAGACGAAAATTATAAAAGCATGAACTATTGAGCTAAGTGTAAAAAAAATATAAAACATTTAATTTATTTATTTTTCCCACTTGATACTTTTCTGATGCGTTAACAGTATCAAATTGGTATCCACTTTTTATAAAAAACTGAGGTCACCTAAATGGGTATTAATGTTATTGAGCGGTAAGAAATCTTCAGAGATATTTATGAAAGATGCAAATACAAACGAATGATCGAATTTTGTAATAAGTTTAACAAAATTAAGAAAGAGCTTGTGTTCAGAAAACAAAATCCACAGCACTAGCAATCTTCACTCTTATATAAAATATATTGACGAATATAAATCAAAACAGTCTTACTACAGGTTTGTTCTATGTTTTATCTAAAGCCTTTAACTTAGTATCTCATGACCTGTTACTACATAAATTGGAGGCAATTGGAATTAGAGGCATAGTGGTTCAGTGGATATCGACTACAGATGCGGGTGTTGCTCTCCTGAAACATATATTTAATGCATGGGAGAACTCGAAAAATGCAATTGGAGTTTTCTGTGATCTCTCCAAAGCCTTTGATTGCGTGCACCATGACACGCTTTTGCGTAAACTACGTTATTACGGTCTCCAAAGCGAAGCTCTTAACGTAATTGATTCATATTTACATAATAGGTTGCAATGTGTGGATATCAATGGCGTGAAATTTTCTAGTGTACATAAACGATTTACCATTTTTCTTAAAGGGTATCTGTGACGTAGTATTGTTCGCGGATGATACCTCTCTTATCTTTAAAGTTGATAGGAATAGACAAGATTTCAGTAACGTAAACAGCGCTCTCTCAATGGTTACGGATTGGTTTACGACCAATAATCTAGTTTTAAATGCCAAGAAAACGAAATGTATAAAGTTTGCTTTACCAAATGTTAGAAATCTAGGACCCAATGTCACCTTAAGTGGCGAGGTACTTGAAACTGTGGATTCGGCAGTTTTTTTGGGAATAACTGTTGATTCCAAACTACAATGGGGCCCACATATATCAAGTTTATCGGGAAGGCTCAGCTCCGCCGCATACGCTGTCAGGAAAGTGAGACAGTATACTGACGTTGAAACAGCTCGGTTAGTCTATTTTAGTTATTTCCATAGCGTAATGTCCTACGGTATTCTATTGTGGGGAAAAGCTGCTGACATACAAAATATATTTGTCCTACAAAAACGTGCTGTGCGAGCAATATATCAGCTAGGGCCTAGAGTTTCATTAAGAGAACTTTTTAAAACCATTGGAATTCTTACAGTAGCATCTCAATTCATCTTTGCAAACATTTTATATATTAGGCAAAATATACATTTGTACTGTAAAACGAGCGACATCCACAACTTTAACACCAGAAACAAGCACAAGCTACATGCTCCTTCCCACCGACTTCGTAAGGTCCATGACTCATTTGTGGGGCTCGGTATCCGTTTTTACAATAAACTTCCACTTTCTTTTCTTGACCTGCCTTTTAACTCATTTAAAGATAAAATTAAATCTAACCTTTGTTTGAAGGCATACTATTCTATTAATGACTATTTAGACGATAAGAATAGTTGGTCGCTGTGTTGAACGCAAGACAATATCTTATTTAATTTTATCATGTTCTTTCTCTATAAGTTAGCTTATGACGGGTTATATGAGTTCATATAATATTGTTTTGAATTTAGTGAATTGATTTATGATTTCCATGTTGGATAATTATATTTTTTTTTTACCTTTGTCATGTATGTACTTTGCATACTATTGTATAAATTCAAGTTCTTAAAACGCAATAGACAGATGTGTTGCTGGGGAGTTTGTTGCGCCACTTCTTCTTCCCAGCTAAAACACTAGGAAGTGGTGACGGGTGGGCGTTTTGGGGGACTGTCTTTATGTAAAATTTGACGTTCAAAAAGTGCTGTCTATCAGCCTAGTTTGAATAAATGACTTTTGAATTTTGATTTTTTTTTGAATTTTTTTTTGAATCGACATACCTAAATAACAGACGACTGCGGATTACCATTATAAAAGTGTATATAAAAAACTACATGAAACTACATTAATCTCAACATAAGTAAAACATATATGGCGTCTCACAGGGGAGGGATTTAAGCCCAACTGTATTCCTTTTGTACATTATGTAAATGCTACAGTTACAAGAATTAATCATAAATTTATGTTATTTGATGACATTGCTATGATTGTAAAAACTGATAGGAAAATAACACGATTGATGACGTGTAATTGAATATTTTGGTAGAAATAATAGATCTATCAAATTAATCTTAAAATAAAAATAGTTTATAGTATACAGTTCAATAAATATAGTAATGTTAAATATAATGTTAAAATGAAAATACATAAAATTGATGAACTAATCAAAAGGAAAAAGAAAAATTGAGCAAAACAGATTTCTAAGCGTAACTTAAGATCAAGAAATAAACTGGAAATGTCATATTGATACCGTCTTTGAAAATTGAAATAACGTCCTGCAATGCATACGTTGAATCATTAGTCTGCTATTTCTTGATAAAGGGTACTCTTTATCAAGAAATAGCAGAGTTCGAAATAGAGCATTAAGTGCACAAAAAAAATAGGTAAGAGCAATATACGGACTTTTACCTGACGAATACTGTAGGTCGATATTTACATTAGGAATCATTTGTATGTTTGTGAGGAAGCATAAGTAATTAATTAATAATGCTGATGATTTATATCCTCATAACTGACAGACCCCCACAGGCTCGTACTGGATATCCTTCCGAGATTAGCTAAATATAATAAAAATTGTGTATTTATGTATTTACGTAGAACATACAATAATAAAATACCAAGTAATCTAGAGATTACTTGGTATTTTTTTTTATCTTTATTTTTTTATTTTTATTTTATGTCTAGACCATAGAATATGAGCTGATTCAAAATTAAATTACATAAATGATTAGTAATACTCATAGTTTTATAGTATCGAAGACTTCTTTGAAAATAAATGTTAAATATGCTTGTAAACATATATTTTCATGATTATCATTGCAAAGTAAAAACATGTATGCTTGTTATTTATACATATGTGTTCCATCATCTTTTTACATCATGTTTTTGATCAAAGATATATTATTGTATTCTATTCTAACTATAAGTTTTATGAGATGGTAAAATAAATATGTATTGAAAAAGGAAATGAAATGAAGCCTGGCAGCCGACGCCTTTGAAATAATTAAATAAAAAAAACAGTGAAGTTCTTACCTGTGAGCTAAAAAGTTCATAATTTTCGTTTTCAATATACTTCATTCGTACTTCGATGGAGTACTTCGATCTATATTAAGTTCAAGTTGTTATAAATATAAATAAATTAATTTCGTCATCGCGAGGAAACTAGCATGTCCTAGAACCAAAAATTCGAAGAAATGTGACATTCACCAACCCGCACTGTGCCCGCGCGGTGGATTACGGCCCATTCCCTTTCCTAGGAAGCCTGTGTCCCAGCAGTGGGAACATTAAAAGGCTGATTATGCTATGCTTATGTTTTATTTTATATAATATTATTATTATTAAGACTGCCATCTTAATTTTGAATATTCGAACATCCAACCATACTTATACTACCCACATTACTCGACTCAACACAGCTAACTAAAACTTTATATACCTAAATACCCAACTGGTATATATCGTGCATCTAAACGTTCTATGCACAAGGATTTCCAGTACCCTGGGTGCCATTACAATTGCGGTTATCCAATCAGACTTGCCTTGTACATCACTGTACACCAGATAGGTTGGAGCAATCTAGTATACGTTATTCGTCTTAAGGCAGTTACACACTTAATTGCTTGAGTGTCAAACGTGCATGAACCATTGTTTTGTGCTTACTGGCCGTTAAGGGCGATATTGAAGGACGTTCAAGATTATGTTCCATATGTGTTCTAAACTCTTTTTGAAGAAAAGTTCGTCGACCCCACTCAATAAAAACTCGGTTAGTGTTGATGGCACGGTTGGGACAGTGATTGAGCGATTGGCTGCTGCGTTGCGTATTACAGGTTCGATTACCGTACGGAACAAATGTTTGTATGGCCTACAGATATTTGTTCCGTGTCTGGCTGTTTGTGTATGTGCACTCACAATAAAGGAGAAATTCCTAGTGTGGGACAACGTTCTTTTTTTTTAAAACAAAGTCTAAATCCATTTAAATTATTTACAAGAGAGATATATTTATGAATTAGACACGGAGATATGTTTGCCTTTCAGTAATGATCAGCAGCCCTACCATGACGTCTTAAAGCCATCATGGTTTCTGCATCAGAGAGAGACGGAGTTACACAAGACAAATAGCACTATCCCTTTCCCTCACACGCAATCATGATAGCATTGGCACTTCGTAGTACGGCCACAGGACGGATATATATTTGTTTTTTCTTTTCGATGAAACTGTCAATTTAACTGGGTCTAGTGAAAGAAAGAATAGTTATATAGGTTAAACTGTTTTTGGTATGAAATTGGGTTGCACGTGTAACGTTTACGTAAATAAGCACGCGTATTTTCCTTAAAATAACGTCTCATGACAATTATTTTCAAAGGTGAGGCTGTCTTTAGAGTGTTGCCATGTGTTGTGAAATAAAAAAAAATGAAGTGGATTATTGGCCAACTTTAAAGAGGAGGTTTTCATTTTGTATGTTTATAATAAAACTTACAATTATATCACATAATTACGAGTACATGGGGCCCATTCCAAAATCAAGTTTTATGCAAATTTATTTTATTTTATTTTTTATTGTGCAATGGACTTGCTCTTGACTCTTGTCTAGATCACAGGTGACAAAGACAAAGTCTACGATGGAATCAGCTTACCCAGAAGAAGCCTGTTCACTCTAGCTTTGAAGTGATTAGGGTTGAATGCGTTCGGAAACACAGACGCAGGCAGAGAGTTCCATCCGCCCCGACCAGGGGCAAGAGGTCCGCCGCCGCCGCGGCCTCTGCCGCCGCCGCGGCTTCCGTCGCCGCCACTGCCGCTTCTGCTGCGGGTGCTGCGACTCCCGGTACTCGGGAGGGGGCTGAAATGGAGTGCCAGTAATGGTACCATTGCGGCCTCCTCCAGAGACAAGTCGGCCGCTGTGCTATTGCGCAGTGGCTGATGCCTGGGGACGGAGAGCGTGGGTGGCTCGCCGTCCGATACCAGGCTGAGTCGACGACGCGTTGTGCTTCACGCGCGCCTCAAGGAGCCGTCAGCACCAGAGACGGGGCCCCATAGGGTCGGTGCCTGCTAGGGTTGCGGAATTTGTTCGAAAGAGTTACCGCGGCCCTAGAACGCAAAGGGCACATGGAGGAGCACGGGTGGGTTTTAGTCAGTAAAAGTCTGACACTCCCTACCGCTCCACCCAGGGCGGGAGGGGTCATTTGATGATTTCCCATCCAAAAAAAAAAAAAAGGCAGAGAGTTCCACTCCTTTGCTGTGCGCATTATAAAAGATGATTGAAATTTTAGTAATTATTGCATTGTTGAATGTAAGTTGTTTTTTTTTAATTTCATCTGCGATCGCATCCCCATTTCAGCCGAAAGGCAAGGACATAGGCCTGCTCTTAGAGTCGCGACGTAAATCAGTCTTCGCATCCAGCGAATGCCCGCGGCCTACACAAGTTTATCTCTCCATTTTGCGAGAGGCCTTTCAACGCTTCGTCTTTCAATACAGGTCACTCCAGAACTATTCGACTCATCGATTATCATTATGTGCCCTGCCCTCTTCCACTCAAACTCAAAACTCAAACTCAAAGCATTTGTTTCAATTAAACCCTTTACAGGTACTTTTGAATTGTCAAGTCGAAAGAGGTGAAGCTATCTGCTTGCTCCAAAGCGCATTTCCTCGGTTCGGTCTCATATAAGTTTTTATTCACGAGTACTGTCTGTCAGTTTTAAAACCTATTTACTGGTATTTATTTTATTTGAGAAAAACGCTCATGGCGTAAAGAATAACAGCCGCACAGGTCGATCTTCAAGGTTAAGCAATGCTTGCCAGGGTTGGTCTGTGGATGGGTGACCATCTTAACATACCGAGTTTCCTCCATCCCTCGGAAAGCACGTTAAGCCGTTGATCCCGGCTGTCATTTGTAGATCTTTGGCAGTCGTTACGGATTGTCAGAAGCCAGAAAATATGACACCAGTCTTGCCAAGAAGTACCGTGTTCTCCAGTTAATGGGTTGTGCAGCCGCGCCACGTTAAATACTGGTATTCAGCTGAATCAGGTATGACTGGAAGCCGACCCCAATATAGTTGGAAAAAGGCTAGGCAGATGATGATTTGAGAAAACTAACAGTTACAAATATTTCTTAACTAGCTTCTGCCAGCGACTTCGTCCGCGTGGATAGTTACTTTACCCCCGATTTTGAAACTCTCAGCCCGATCGGTGATAATATATTCCCTGTACAGAATTGACCTCTCTACAGATTTATTATAAGTATATACAGATTTATTATAAGTATAGATTAAGCATAATAAAACTTAAAATATGTGTAGCTCACGACGTTATCCATGATATGCCAATGCCTTGATATGTTGTCCTTCAGCTTAAGCAATACTTGTTACTCGTACCTACTAAAGTAGGTAGTAAATTATCTTTTACTAACAGAAACATTGACACTCAATACAGTTTATAACATCAATAATGAACATTTTTCATAATATGAACTTCAAGAGTCGTGGATAAAATACGATCGCGGTTCATTAATCAAATATTCCGTTAATCTTTCATACTTTCCTAAATAAATACTGAAGTAAGTAATAAGGAGACAATGCTTTTATTAAATTTATTTATCTGTGTTATTACGAAGAATTGAAACCATGGTAATTATTTATGATACAATATATTATCTCGTCAAACTGAAGTGACAGTGATAGTGATAGGCACAGTGAAGTGACGAGATAATATATTATTTCGTCAAACTGAAGTGACAGTGATAGTGATAGGCACAGTGAAGTGACGAGATAATATATTATTTCGTCAAACTGAAGTGACAGTGATAGTGATAGGCACAGTGAAGTGACGAGATAATATATTATTTCGTCAAACTGAAGTGACAGTGATAGTGATAGGCACAGTGAAGTGACGAGATAATATATTATTTCGTCAAACTGAAGTGACAGTGATAGTGATAGGCACAGTGAAGTGACGAGATAATATATTATTTCGTCAAACTGAAGTGACAGTGATAGTGATAGGCACAGTGAAGTGACGAGATAATATATTATTTCGTCAAACTGAAGTGACAGTGATAGTGATAGGCACAGTGAAGTGACGAGATAATATATTTATGATATAGGTAATTGATATATATATTATCTCGTCAAACTGAAGTGGCAGTGGACAGGGTACATTGCTTGCTGAACAGATGATCAATGGGGCCGAAAAGTTCTGGAGTGGTGACCGCGTACCAGAAGACGCTGCGTTAGAAAGCTTCTCACAAGGTGGAGCAATGACCTGGTGAGGGTCGTGAGCAGGCGATGGACGCACAGGACCGGTTGTAGTGGCGAAACTTGGGGGAGGCCTACGTCCAGCAGTTGACGTCTTTCAGCTGATATGATGATGATGATTATCACGCCTAAATTCGCCCATGGGCTAAGTAGAGGTGTACGTACATATGTATAGTGTGTAACCGATAAGTATAAGTTTGGTTACATTTCATAATATGTATAGTGTGTAACCGATAAGTATAAGTTTGGTTACATTTTATAAAGAAAAGCCTGCTTCTTCCTACATAGATGAACAGTAAAATTATCTCCAAGCTATTAAAGTCAAAGTCACTTCACAAAATATGAGTACATGGTTAGCTTTTCTTTAACTTTTAGTGTTGTATACGTCTTAAATTGTAATAAATCTATAACATTATAATTTCTCGATGTATTACAGAAAAAAAAATCGTATAGAATAAATTCCATCCATTTCAATAGTGTCCAATATATCCCTGTCTAATTAAGAAAAAATAGTTTACAATTTCGCGTGAAATTTTACAATGTTACGGCGTTTGCAATTTTACGGGGATATATATAAGATAAGATAAGATAAGATAAGATTTATTTGCCCAAATATATATATATATATCCCCGTAAAATTGCAAACGCCGTGCGCCGTATATATATATATATGTATTGTTTTGGTTCTGTGTGTTTGTGAAAACAAACTCTATCATCAAACTTGAGTTAGTGTGCTTTTCTGCAATACACTTATTTCAAAAAACAAGTATATGGAAACCGACTATTTATTACTAAGCCGAGCGTAACATAGACAATACAAATATATACATAGGTACTTAGCTACTAGACGCACAATTAAAATAGCAATTTAACGAACACTTTCTAAGTTCGTAAGAAACATAACTAAGAAAACTATCAGTAATAAATGTCTCGCTACACTATAATTAAAAGAACAATTTAAATATATCTAAACGTTTACTTTTCGAGGAAAAACGAAATCGGGGAATGAGCTTATGTGGGTTAGTTTTAGAGCATGTATAAAAACCTAATTAAGCATACATGTATATATATACTATTTTTTCATTTTGATAACAATGGTTTTAATAACGTTAGTTACAATGTTAGAAAATATACATACATATCTTCATAAAGATATTCTAACATTTAAAACAGGAGCAAGGCTCTGTAGTCACGTGTACGTTTCATGAAAATAATAATTGTTAAATTCAGTTTTTATAAAACTTATTTTCATATCTCTTCTATTAATAACTGCGGCCTCAGCAAAGGGCAAAGGAAAGGGCCATGCTAGGAATTCCTTTGCATGATCGATTCAGATATGACGTATCCGCAAAAAGACGCCATGCCGGTAACCTTAGTTAGGTTACCGACATAACCCGAATAATTGACAAACTTAAGTGGTGTGATACTTGGCATATTTCTCGCAGAATATCGAATATCATAGTCGATGAGGTAAAAAGGGTCTGAAGTGGAGACTGCGTACCGGATGATGCAAAGTTGGAAGGTTCCCACCATGACAAACAGGACCGTCTGATGCGGTGTAAATATTGATGAAGATAAGCTGTCCATTTTTATTATACACTACCATTTTGATGAAAATACTATAGTGGCTACTGATACGCAAAATGCTTACAATTTATATGCCAAAAAGTCAAAAGAGCGGTTAAACAATAAAACAAACTGCAATTACCATTATTCGAAACTTTAAAAGTTCGTTGTTGTAAGTATGATTGAGTTGAAAAGGATTTTGAAAATACAAAAGTTTTTTTTTCTGTTTCCTCAATAACATACGAAAATGAGACGGTGGCACGCACTTGGCTCGTTCTTTAATATTTTTATTGTATCAAATTATAGTTCGTGTATGTTTACACTGTTCCATTTATATGGATATTTTGCTTAAAATTAAGCATGGTAATGTATGCTTTTTAACCGAGTTCAAAAAAGGAGGAGGTTTTCATGTCGATTCTATTTTTTATGGGTTATTTTGTACATTTTTACTGGGTGTACCAATTTTGATGATTATTTTAATATTCAAACGCTGCACAGTGGTGCCATAGGTCATAAATCCATAAAACTCATATTCGAATTTCCAGAAACAAGTTACATATTTCGATAGATCATTAAACGATTTATCCGGTGATATAAATATGTTACTAAAAAATAACACTATAGTTTAAGGTTTAGTTTAGATCAATAACTGTCGTTTTTTTGTGGTAAATAAACGCTTTTTCTTTCTTCTTCATATAAATATGTCACCTATTTGTTTTAATTTTATCACTTACTTTTTGACCTCGGAAGTAAACGCATCTTTACGTTGCACTCGCTGTTATCGGTGACTCATCATTAAAGTGTTTGCTTACAAGTGAATTCCTGGAATTCCTTTGTTTTTTGCAATGGAAATTCAAGAGCAAGGTATGTTTGTCACATTTGATTGTATTTAAATAAATTGTCGGTATGATATTTGTATACTATTTACGTGCTAAGCCATACATAATATATTGTATATTTCTTCTAATAAAATAACTTTGCTTAGAGATACAAAATTATACAAGATTTTGCAAACATTCGCAACTATCTTAAATTGTAGTTGAGACTGTATATTTTAAAAATATTATACTTTGATTTGCGCCATTCTGCACCAACGGCTGCTATAAAGGGCCTACGCCTGCGTAGACACAATCGTAGCAAGATCTTCGAAATTTGCAACTATTTTCAAACTTTTCTTTCAGGTGCTTTGATCATTTCAGTTACGATGGTTATACATCCGCGGTGTGACCTTTGCAAGAGTTTATTTATTTATTTAATTTTAAAGAAGGCTTACAGACTAATCAACCAATAACACAAAGACTGTTGTTGTGTGTGAAGTTGTTTAACCTTCTTCTTTTTTTTTGGATGTGAAATCATCGAATTACTTCTCCCGCTCTGGGCGGAGCGGTAGGGAGTATCAAACTCTTACTGACAGTAAAACCCACCCGTGAACTTCCAGTGCCTTTTGCGTTCCAGGGCAGCGGTGACTCCTCTGAACAAATTCCGCAACCCTAGCAGACACTGACCCTTTGAGGCCCCGTCTAGCGTTGATTAACTTGAAGAATAGAATAGAAAACATTTTATCCGACACAGACACAACACAACAGCAGCAAAATAAAAAGTAAAGAAATAACAACTATAAAAATAACAATAATGAAGAATAAAATTGCGCTGAGCGTGCCCATACCGAAAGGGCATCTCAGCATTTGCTGCACGTCAGACACCCAGCGCTGGTTTTCAGTTGTCACCCTGCAGTGACAAGACAAATCAACTTATGCTCTGTTAGCCACGAGCTTCTCCAGAGCTACGCATTGAAACAATAGTTCTATTCTTATTAAAAATATTATATTTTTGAGACCTATAAAACCATTTAAAGCACAAAATGCTATCAAAAAGAGAACTTAACTTTTACGACAAAATTACCTCAACTGGGTTACAATCAAGAAAACTTAGTAAAAATCCCTTTATTTGATAATCTCTCATTACCAGCAAAATATACTCAACAAACTTTCAACCTAACTAAGTGTACATAACCCATAAGCAACAATCAAAGTTGTTGACACAATTTATAGATCTTGAAAGAATAACCTTCCAACATACATACATATATCAAATCCTAAACCAATATAAAAACAATGTGCCAACCTCCTTCTGTTTTTTTTTGTTCTATTTTTATTTGAGTTTTCTCTTTTGTGAAGAGCTCAATTTTATCGAATATCGAATTGCTGCTAGTGTCGAGTACTTAAAAACTGTTTGAATTGCTCTTTGTGACTAAAATTCTACCTTTTATGTTTTATTTAGTTTCATTTTGATATTTGATGGATTTTTTTAGAGGTGAGCTCTTTGAAGTTCTAGTTCAACTCAAAGACTTAACGGAGATATGTATATTAAATAAATATTTTATTGGATAGTAATAGCCAAGGCTAGGCTCTGAGATATCTTGTGTTATTGAATTTTGTTTTTTCTAGCTCAATATCAGGTTATATGCTAATAGAAAAATAGTTCAAAACCTTAAAAAATACAAAAGACTAGCAATGCCCCGCGGTTTTACCTTTGTAGTTCCCGTTGCCGTTAGAGTACAGGCATAAAATATAGCCAGTGTTACTCGCTGATAATGTAGCTTTTCATTGGTCCCTTAGTTTCGGAGCTAAATCAGTACAAACAAAGAAATAAAAAAAAACATAATCTGCCTAACTTTTTCCTCAACTATATCGGGGTCGGCTTCCAGTCATACCGGATTCAGCTGAATACCAGTATTTAGCGGCTGCCTACCAGACCTCCACAACTCGTTAACTGGGTAACACGGTACTTCTTGGAGACTTCGGTTTTCAAGACTGGAGTCAGATTTACTTGCTTCTGACATTCCGTGACGACTGCCGAAGATCTACAAATGACAGCCGGGACCAACGGCTTAGAGTGGTTTGCGAGGCACGGAGGAAACTTGGTAAGTTAAGATGGTCACCCAGCCTGGGACCCTTGGCAAACGTTGCTTAACCTTGAAGATCGACCCGTGCGGCTCTTATTTTTTAGCCACAAGCTCCTGAAAGAAACAAAAAAACATTTCTCTTTATTATATAAGCAAATATACCAATAATATTAAAATAAATCCCAGTGATATGGATTAAGTTACAAACGCACGCAATTATCATAATTTTATGAAATAGTATATTTAACGACCAAATAAACTCCGCTGTGCTCTGGACGTAACCATGAAAACCAAAATACGGCAATACAACACCGCTACTCAATCACGTAATAGATGACTATCATTAAAATCGTCGCCTAGCGATGAATAACGGGATTGTCATCATTGTACACCCGGTATTATTAATGACACTCCGCCATCGTAAAATATTCCATCCATAGACATAGAGGTATGGAGTGAGCGACGTCGCTCATAGAATTGACCATATTTTAGAAAGCGATGAAGCGAATGAGCGGCCAGTTTCTGTCTTCAAACAATCTTTGCGTCTATGTGTTGAAATTATTCGCTTCTGCAAGCCTTTGACATAGCCCAAACAGAATTCGAGAAAAAAAAAACAGCAGGTCTATATGATCATGTATAACTTTACAAAATCTAATGGTCACATATCTATATATTGTGTATCACAGCTACTATACCATCGTTAGCTCTATCAAAAACGCGACCACTCCAGCTCGCATTGTTCAATGTACTGCTGAGTTGACACTTAATAAACACAGTGCACGAGTTGGTAACAAAAATGGCGGTAGTTGTACACTTCTAAAGTAATCTATACTAATATTATAAAGAGGTAACGTTTTTGAGTAAGCAATAAAGCCTACATATTATTATGGTTTTCGCAATTACTGACCGAACTGAAAAACGTTTCAAGTCAAAAGACAACTGCGTGATAGCTTTATCTCTCACAGATGTTTCTGCATTTATGCAATTCATACCTATTGTAAGAAACCAGAATAATTGACTCCAGTCTTTCCAAAAAGTCCCTACCATGTTATCCAGTTTATGGGTTGTGGAGGTCTGGTAGGCAGCCGCTCACGTAAAATACTGGTTTGACTGGAAGCTGATCCCAATATAGTTCGGACAAACCTAGATAGATGATGATCTATGGTAAGAAACGATCAGTCCATTCTGTACCTAAGTCTGTAATTCCACCTCATGAATAATGTTTTATTTAAGCGGGAAAACCATGGAGTCGTTGATTCTCTTTTAGTAATGGTGTTTTATTAGGTGATAAGATTTTCTGAAAAGTATTTGAATTTATTTGGTCATTCACTTGAGTAAATAAAATACATTGTGAATACTTTAACCTAAATACATAAGAAACAAGCCCGTTATTGTTCTCTTAGTATATAAACAAATTACTCTGTGATTGTTGCAAATATCCATCAGGAACGTATAAAATGTTTGGTGAAACTTTTTAATGTTAAGAGTTTCAAAAATTGCAAAATGACGTTCATTTTCATAGATTCTACTATATTAGTCCATTCTTTTGTTAAAATTTAATTGACATTTTGATACAGTTGAGGCCAAAAATGTGACCACAAAAAGTAAAAATAAACAAGCATTTTGTTTTCCTATAAAGTACCTATCGTGTTTTTGGTTTCCGAGAATTGGGAAAAACAATAAAAAATACGTTAATGCCCCACCAGTATTGTATAAAACATTGTTGATCGTTTGATAGTCACAATATAGAAAAATACATACAAAAACAGTAATTGTAGCCTTTGTTCGCATTATAGAGCGCCATTTATTTATGCATAACTGGTTTTTAATCCAACATCTGTTGCATGCGGTTTTAAAGCGTAGCATTTACATGTTCGAAAAAGCAAACTGGATTACTATTTTTAATGAATAAGTCCGTGATAAATAAACCTGCCAGTTACAATATGAAAGAGTTCGAATAGGTTAATGTTTCGTGTTTTTTTCAAACCCAGACAGGCGCATTACTTTGTACAGTAATTAACTTCATCACCACTGCTCTCAAAACGGTGAAGGAAAACATCGTGAGGAAACCGGCATGCCCTTTGTAATGACCGGGGTTCTAAGTAAACTATTAATGAAAAATAGACAAAGGTAAACACACTTATTTACTTAACTAATAAAATTTCGTTTGACAGTACAGACGGGTGAACCTTATACATATGTTAATAACTGTCATTAATAAACAAAAACAGTACAGAGAAATTAATTGCAGTAACAAATAAAATAAAAACTTTATACTATGGAATAAGCAAAAACAAATAAACTTTACAAAAAATGTATGCAGAACAAATAAATAAAAAAACAAAAAACAATCTCCAAGCCAGGATCGAACTCGCGGCTCGAGTTTGGCACTCGGTTGTATCACCGTTACGCCACTCAGTCACTTGTGTACCGTGGCGAATATGTCGTTCAGTAGGTGGTTGCTGACGGTCAACAAATAATGTTAATTTGTTAATCGGAAACCGGAACTCGACCCATTAATATTGTTTCCGGGCTATAGAGGCGTTTCCGTAGGCTGGGGACAAAATGGAAACAGTCAGCCTTGCAAAGCACCTCCGGTTATCCAACCCACACTTCGTTAAATAGGCGTAAACACTTACCCCGTTACTTCCAATGTCACACACAATTCACAATATTCACCGACAATAAAATGTAATATTTTACCGTTATTTCGACGCAATGGCTTTAATTTCTAGAAATTACAATATAAATTCGGAGCAACCGTTCGTCTCCCGTGTCGTTAACCGATCTTTCTTTTCGGTCCCACTTTTTTACTCCCACCGTCATTTGTCGATTCTCAAATTTATCATGATTTCAAACGACACCAATAGCGCCATCTAACTTTGGTCTCACGAATTGATTACTCGATCACTACAATATCCCCTCTCCTCTAAAGAATCTGACCAGATTCAAACCAAACGTTTAAGGTCACAGGAATGCCATTTTCCCAGATCTTTGCCTCTGAAGCTTTTTAATTTGTAAACGTCGTCTGATATTTTCTCGGCAATGACTGCTTTCTCGAATTTTGGTGCCAATTTGGACATAAAAGCCTTGTTAGCATTGGATAGGGGTTTAGTGCGTTTCCAGACCAGGTCACCCACTTTATAATTACATATGCGACGTCTCTTATTGTACTGTTCGCTATTGATCTGATGTGATTGCCGTATCCTTTCACAAACTTCGTCATAAATTTTACTTCTAAACGCCATATTTGTTTCGAATTTGTCTTTATCGAAGGTTATCGGTTCGTCTAGTTCGAAACTATAGGGTTTCATGCCCAGGATGGCTGTCTCGCGTCCAAAAAACAAGTAGGCTGGTGTTTTTCCCGTCACTTCATGAACCGATGTTCTGATCGCATGTCCTATGTGCGGTATATACTTGTCCCATTCTTTGTGATTATCTTCAACGTAAGAAGCTATAGCCGAGCCAATGACTTTGTTTACCCGCTCAGTAGGGTTAGCCTGTGGATGGTAGTATGGGGTATACCATAGTTTTACACCGTATCCTGAAACTAGGTCTTTAAACTGGTTGGATACAAATTGTTTTCCATTGTCACAAACTATTACACTAGGGGTTCCAAACATTAAAAATATATTTTCCTCCAGTATTTTAGCTATAGTGGAAGATTTTCCATTTCTGAGCGGGTACAGAAAGCAGAACTTGCTGAACCAACATGTTATGACTAGCAGCATAGTGTTGCCATGCTTTGATTTCGGAAAAGGGCCCATTAGATCCATGGATATGATTTGAAAGGGTTCTGTTACTTCCCGTTGCTTTCCCATTAAACCAGATGGCTTGTTATGTGAGTGCTTGTATTTTGCACACACTTCACATTTCCGCACGTAGTTTTTCATGTCATGAATTAATGTCGGCCAAAAATAGTGCTGTCTCGCACGATTGACCGATTTTTTAACACCAAAGTGACCAGATGTAGGATCATCATGACATTCCTTTAGAATCCCTTGGCGAAGTTTTTCCGGGATCACCAGTTTCCAACTGTCATTTTCATTAGGAAATTGTTTTAATTTCGTGTATTTCCACAATTGTCCTTGACTGATTTCCCAACTCGGGTCATTTTTTTTAGCTAGCACCAAGTCTTCTTTTGATTTATACCATTCATCTTTATCTTCTGGTGTTATCTCTAATATGTTAATTTCATCTTCAATGGCTCTTGACAAGGCATCCGGTACAGTGTTATATTTTCCTTTGCGATGGACTATCTCGTAATCAAATTGTTGTAAGCGCATAGCCCACCTTGCCAAACGCCCATGAGGGTCCTTATTACGGTGTAGCCACTGAAGGGCACTATGGTCCGTAATAACCTTAAAATGATTGCCTTCAACATATGGACGAAATTGTTCTACTGCATGCAGAACACTTAATAGTTCTCGCTCTGACGCTGAGTACTTGCATTCCCTTTCCGAAAGTTTCTTGCTTGTGTAAGCGATGGGTACTTCCAGACCATCGGCTATTTGTATTAAAACTCCACCAGTTCCTCTGTTAGAAGCGTCACATTGAACAGAAAAGGGTTTTGTGAAGTCTGGCACTCTTAATACCGGTGTCGACGTCAGTGCAGTCTTTAGATTCAAGAAAGAGTCTTCCGCCTCTTTATTCCATATAATACGTTTACTCTTCTTGCCTCCCTTGGTTAGTTCATGAAGTGGAGCTGCAACAATGGCAAAATTTTCCACAAACCGCCGGTACCAACTAGCTAAGCCAATAAAACGCTTTAACTCCGTGTAAGTTGTAGGCCTGGGATAGTCGAGTATAGCTTTTACTTTGTCCGGGTCCGTACGTAACCCTTCCTTGTCTACAATATAGCCTAAGTATTTTAAGGATGATCTCGCAAATACACATTTCTCCAGGTTAATTGTCAATCCTGCTTTCTTTAGCTGATTTTTTACGTGTCTCAATGATGATAAATGACTATCAAAGCTGTCGTCACATATGACGATGTCATCTAAATATGTGAACACTCTACTCTCAAATTCCGGCGTGAACAAGCGATCCATCAACCGTTGTTGTGTTTGTGATGCATTGCTCAGTCCAAATGGCATGACTTTGAACTGATAAAGCCCTTTACCGGCGAGTCCAAAAGCAGTCTTTTCCTTGCTTGATTCTTCCAACGGTATCTGCCAGAATGCTGATCGTAGATCAATAGTTGACAGGAACCGAGCGTTTTTTAGACTGTCTAAGATAGTGGTAACTCTAGGCAAAGGATAAGAGTCTTTTACTGTTACCTTATTTAACTGACGACTGTCAAGGCATAACCGATTCTTGCCCGACGATTTCTTCACGAGTAATACCGGAGAGCGCCATGAGCTAAAGGAGGGTTCTATTACATCATTGTCCAGCATATCCTGGATTTCCTTCTCAAGTTCCGCCATAATTGGAGGAGCAAATGGATACTGTCTATGTTTGATAGGCAGGCTGTCACCAGTGTCAATTCTATGGTTGATCAACGATGTTCTTCCTAAACCTTTACCAATCTCTGTTGCCATTTCTTCTAACAATTTGTCTAGACGCTCTGTCTGTTGAACAGAAAGTTCTTCCCGCGAAATCACTGGTTGCGAGATGTTAATTTCCGTAATGTCAGCAATCGATGTCCCAGACCCTATAGCTAAATTAAATGTCTCAAAAAAATTCATACCTAAAATAATATCATGTTTCAAGCAGTCCATGATATAAAAATCTACCACTTTATATTTCCCCGTAAACTCAACAGGTAAATGAACAATGGTATCCATTGTATGGTAGGTGCCATCAGCCGTTGAGACCATTTCTTTATCGACTTTATGTCCTGAAAACCCCAATTTCATTATTTTCATCGCAAATCTCTGCGACATCACTGAGACGGTAGCACCAGAATCCAACAATCCCGCAAAAGACTGATTTAATATTTTTATCTCAGCATAATATCGATTGTCTTGACTATGTTTATTAATATTACAAATCTTCCCTGTTTTAAAAAAACTTGAAACCGTATGTAGCCATTGCTGCCAGTCATCCGAGGTGGAATAACTTAGTTTCTCGGGGTGCGATCGGCCGGCATCGACTCCGATTTGTCGTTTCCCTTATCGGTGGCACTACATGAGCATTTACTAGTCGTCTTCCCGAATCGTCCACATCTGTAGCAAAAGAGTCTTTGCTTCGGCAATTTACATTCCCTGAAACGATGTCCCGGTGTCCTGCAGTTCCAACACTTGGTAGGAAGTCCTTCTTTATCCTGTAGGGCTGCCAGCTCTGCTATGTTATCATCCCGTGATATCTTCGAAGTACCGCCCTTATATGCTAGATCTCTTTCCAACGAGTGCTCACTATGAGTTGGTTCCTTGAAATTATCACAGTTTAACTTAGTGCGTTCAATTATCCTTAGTACAGATGTTAATTCACTCACTGAATCAAATGTGTCTCGGCATATAGCCTTCTGGAAATAGGGTTGTAAATTCCTTCTAAGTATCATGAGTTTTTGTGTTTCAGGAATGGGAGTCGGTAGCCGATTAAACATATTCTGCATAATGGCTATATAAATCACAATGCTTTCCTGGTTGCTTTGGGTTCTCCGTTTAATCTCTTCCAAAAGCTCCTCTTGATAGTACGGTTGCTGAAATGTATCCAACAGTAGTTTCACTAATTGAGACCAATTTGATACTGCACCTTTGTTGGCCCTAAACCATATTAACGCTTCTCCTTCGAAGAAGTCTATGGCATATCGAAATAAATCTTCATCGGCAGCATTCCGAGCCTCTTTCAGTTCCTCGATTCTTTCCAAGAACGCATTCACCCCCACGGTACCCTTACCACTAAATTTAACTCCCCAATCTTTAATGGGTACCAACTTCCGTTTGTGGAAACCATTATCAAAAGTAGAAGACCTTTGTAAGCCTGGATGACGTGAGGGATAATCAGGTCTCTCTAAGGTTGTTCGTGGTACGTCAGTATTTACAGGCAGAACAGTGGATCGCGAGGCACGATTCCGATGAGTTTCCGTGTCACACTTTGGTAGAGTGGTCTTTCGACACTTTTCCAATTGTCCCATTATCTGTATAGCCTCATCGCCCAGAGATTTCTGTAAAATGTCTTTATCGTGTTCGGAAATTACATCCTCTTCCTCATCTTCCTCTTGCTCAAGCTGTTTTAATGATGACATGGTATCCTGGATGTTTTTCAGCAATGTCAAGTGTTTCTCAATGTCACTGGTCTCCAAAGGTATTATAAGTTTAGTGCGGTTTGATAAGTGTGTCAAACGGGAGTGTATACGTCTAAAAAACGAATGTTCAGGACTGTGCGATACTTCAGAAATAAGTACAATTATTTCCGATAACTTACTTTCACAATTTAATATTTCCTGACTTGGGTTATCAATGCAGGAAATAGGAACCTTGAAGGAAATGGTTGACTCACCCGATAGCTCTCGAACTAAAATCTCCCGTAAAAATTTTCGCATAGTCGCCACGGTCCTACAATCCGAAATCCCTCGACAAGCCAATTCAAACTCAAGCTCATCCTTATGCAATGCATTAACATCCATGATTATACACAACAATAGAAGTATGTATATCTCTGAGTTATCTTTAAATAATACAACAATAAAGTTTATGCTCTGAATTAATAATACCACATTAAGTAATACCACAAAATATGTCGAAATTAAGGGATTATTATTACACAGGCGTAATAAGAATTCAGAACACAGAGCAACAACAAGGTTATAGACCTTGTCTATCTTTCATTCAGTTAACCCGTGGGCGCCAATGTAATGACCGGGGTTCTAAGTAAACTATTAATGAAAAATAGACAAAGGTAAACACACTTATTTACTTAACTAATAAAATTTCGTTTGACAGTACAGACGGGTGAACCTTATACATATGTTAATAACTGTCATTAATAAACAAAAACAGTACAGAGAAATTAATTGCAGTAACAAATAAAATAAAAACTTTATACTATGGAATAAGCAAAAACAAATAAACTTTACAAAAAATGTATGCAGAACAAATAAATAAAAAAACAAAAAACAATCTCCAAGCCAGGATCGAACTCGCGGCTCGAGTTTGGCACTCGGTTGTATCACCGTTACGCCACTCAGTCACTTGTGTACCGTGGCGAATATGTCGTTCAGTAGGTGGTTGCTGACGGTCAACAAATAATGTTAATTTGTTAATCGGAAACCGGAACTCGACCCATTAATATTGTTTCCGGGCTATAGAGGCGTTTCCGTAGGCTGGGGACAAAATGGAAACAGTCAGCCTTGCAAAGCACCTCCGGTTATCCAACCCACACTTCGTTAAATAGGCGTAAACACTTACCCCGTTACTTCCAATGTCACACACAATTCACAATATTCACCGACAATAAAATGTAATATTTTACCGTTATTTCGACGCAATGGCTTTAATTTCTAGAAATTACAATATAAATTCGGAGCAACCGTTCGTCTCCCGTGTCGTTAACCGATCTTTCTTTTCGGTCCCACTTTTTTACTCCCACCGTCATTTGTCGATTCTCAAATTTATCATGATTTCAAACGACACCAATAGCGCCATCTAACTTTGGTCTCACGAATTGATTACTCGATCACTACACCTTTTTTTTTTTTTTGATGGGAAATCATCAAATGACTTCTCCCGCTCTGGGCGGAGCGGAAGGGAGTGTCAGACTCTTACTGACTAAAACCCACCCGTGTTCCTGCTTGTGCCCTTTGCGTTTCATGGCCGCGGTGACTCTTTCGAACAAATTCCGCAACCCTAGCAGGATTCCGCAACCCTAGCAGGATTCCGCAACCCTAGCAGGATTCCGCAACCCTAGCAGGATTCCGCAACCCTAGCCGGCATGTCCTAGAACTAAAAATTCGAAGACATGTGACATTCACCAACCCGCACTGGGCCCGCGTGGTGGATTACGGCCCATTCCCTCTCCTAGAGAGGAGGCCTGTGTCCCAGTAGTGGGAACATTAAAAGGCTGATTATGTAATGTTAAAAAACAAATAGCTAAAAATTTTTTTATTAAAAACACGTCTGCCATATCAAAAAGTGAACTAAAAAATTAAAAACAATATAGATAATAATCTTTTCATTGCAGTCGTGGGCCTGTAAAGAACTATTCAAAGGAACCGTCCGTATATTAAGGAAAGGGCAACAACCACCATATTCCACATTTACTTGGTGTCGACCATCGGTTTTGAAGGTCCCTTTAGGTAAAAATAACATGTTTGGTGCACTTAAGACTACCTACAGTACTGTATTTCCTTTTTCTCTTTCAAATCCATCCAAAGGTTATCTGAAAAGATCGCTTTTAGCGATAAAGCTGCCCCTTGTGTCACCCTATGTAATGTTTTCTTTGTCTATACTTTCTGTATCTTGTATGGTGTACATAATAAACAGTATTCTATTCTTTTCTAATCCATTCAAATGAGGTGGAATGAGATTTCAGTACACGCTCACTCCACCAAAGTTTACTAGGTGAGATGTCAACAGAATCTTCAGACTAGCTGTACGAAGTCTGACTGGAAGCCGAACCTATTGGGGTCACCTCACCCCAAAACATACTTTCCGACTTTAACAATTTTCTCAACAACAACAATACTTTATTGCACTCCTGTATACAGTTGGTTTTTAAAAACATCGAATCAATTATGGACCCTGTCGGGCACAGCAAAGCTATTTTTATAGGGGGGAGGATGAAGTATATAAAACAGTATAATTAAAATATTATTATTTGCTTAAATATTTGGTTTTAAGTTATATTAATGTATATTTTTTGAATTATATATTGCACGACTAATATTATTAACATTTATATAATAAGCTAAAAATTATTTATGAATTTTAGGTATTATGTAACAGTTTTTATTGTTGTTTTTATGTAAAAATAGTTTGTATCGCTATTCACAAAATAGCGATATCAAAAAATCATGTATTATTTCCTTCCATTTAAAAAAAAATGTACTATCATCAGAATTTAATGTATGAGAGACACCCATACATATAACGTTGCAAAAAAAGAAAAACAATTCTACCAATCATGCATACAATTTTTTTTGCCAATCTCCAGATACCAAAACGAAATTACTCCGTGTAAGCAATTTTCCTTCTATACCTATGTTGGATTGTATATTATTTTTTTCCTCAAACGCTGAGCTTCCTTATAAATCGCACGACGGAGTACAGTGACGTTACGTATCAGCCAACAGCAACTGAAAATAAATCATAACTGAGCGTTCTCTTTCTGTGGCCTCAAGTGTACAATGTTGGAAAGGTGACACTTCATATTGTGTGTTATTTAAGTGATGGTTTAGATGATATTTTGAAGTTTATTACGAAAGGTTATTTTGAGTTCTTGGTTTAATTAAAAAAAATAATAAGTTCATTGAGAAAAAAGAGCATCTCAAAATAAATAATATCCTTATCCTTTACAACTTGATGAAATCTTTTTGTTGAAATTCTATGTCTTGAAGAACTGCTGGAATTGATACGCTTTTCATGAATGTAGCTTATTACTGACCTTTGACTTTATCTGATTCCGTCTTTTTTTAATTAATCGAAACAGAACTGATTAGATTAATAATTCAAAAAGGATAAAAATCAGAGCTAGTTTAAAAAGAAGCCAGTTGAGAAACTCCTCATGTTTTGAAGTAGGTTAAACTTAAATATGTACAAGTACATATGTTTGTAAATATTAGCGGTTCCTGAATATGATTTAGATTTGCTTACCATCTCCATTGCACCATCATCCTTTTATCGATGTCTATACGTATTTTTTTATCGATGAGAAATCATCAAATGACTTCGTCCGCTCTGGGCGGAATGTCAGACTTTTACTGACTAAGACCCATCCGTCTTCCTCCTTTGTGTTCCAGGGCCGCGGTACTCTTTCAAAAAAATACCACAACCTGTCTATCACTGCCCATATTTTTATTTTGTGTCATATAATATTTTCCTGCTTCCTTGCCTATTCTTATCTAAATAACAGCCCGTTATGTGTTCGTGTCAAAGCGTTGCCATGTTCCGCCTCTGTTTTTTCATGTACTGTCTTACGTAATACGTACGAAGCACTGTTTCCATGTAGCTTGTTTTTATTAAATGTTTTAGTGGCATGTTCTGTAACAGGCGTTAGAGTTAGTATTTCTTATGTTGTTCTTGGATTTGTTTATTTCATAAGGATTTTCGAAATATATTGAACAGTGTACAGCTTTTCTTTATTTATTACTAAACATTTCTTACCGGATATTCCTTGAAGGTAAACCAGTTTAGGAATTCATTACAGTTTTTTTTACAAAATTATCTACTTACTCACAAACTCGCGAGATGACTTTGTGATGTTTCTTTCACCTCTACCTTGTGTGTAAAGGAAATGTAACTACAATTAATGTCAACAAAATTATTTTTTTCTAAATAATCGTGCATAGGCAAATATGGGCAAAAGTCCTTATTTCGCAGACATTGCCATTTATCTATACAAATATTATAAAGAGGAAACTTTAGTGAGTTTGTGACGTTCGCGTTGTAAGGGGTAATCTCTGGATTCACTGAACCGATTTTCAAAATTATTTCACCAATAGAAAGCTACGTCATTGATAAATGATTTATTTTTTGTAAGTAGGTTAAAAAACACTTTTACACGTCAATCTTTTTTGGCTGTTATAAAAACTAGATGAGGCCGGTGTTTCCTAACCGACTACCCTGAGAAGAAACACCGAAACAAACTCAGAGGTCAAGTGGAGTGTCATAAGCTATATTTTATCCCTGTATTGCCACGGAAACGGGAACAATGCGGGTGAAACCATTGGGCGCTGCTAGTTGATAATAAAGTTGAACTATTAAAATATTCGTTTGGACAAAGCAGCCTACGTGCACGTCACAGGTACAAAAATATTAAATTTCTCTTGTTATTATATAAAAAAAAAGTTATGTGTTCCACAAATAACTCAAATGCCTTTTGGCTTTATTTTTGTGAATTCGTTGATCTTCTCTCTCATCTTAGTAAGTTTCGTTCTCTTTGCTCAATAGATAGCGCTGCAAGTATCAGCATCCCGGACGGAAAACTAATGTATTCTTGAACACTTTTTAATTAATATATTTTAATAAAAATAAGTTGTAGGTACTAATAGCTACGCAAACTAGTGTATAAAACTTATCTAAATTGGTTTTGTAATTTTTACATACGGGGTGCTTAGTCAACGCGACGCTTAGCGCTCTATGAAGTTTATTACTAAATTAAAACATTCAATATCTTTTCATTTTGTCGGTCAATTTGAGGAAATAAACGCTACACAAAACTTAACCTGTCATGTTATATTTTAATGACCTAGCTTTCAAATCCAATTAGTAGTTTTTGCGTGCCGCTTCCACAAACATACAGACATACAGTCAAACAGACAAAAAATTCATAAATTGCGTTTTTGTGTTCTGTCTTTTTTCTAACGTTTCTCCGTTATTTTAATTAAAAAATATTCAATGTACAGACTCGTCTAGTCTACGATTTTATAATATGTTTCGATATGATTATGTAACAAAAGCATAGAACCGAAATAAAAACGATAAAAGAGAGAGATATGAGGGATTATTGACCACTTTTATCTATCTCTTTCATACTTAACATTATCCATTAATGCTCAAATAATGTTCCAGATGTTACTCACTCATTATTTGCCTGGAATTCATTAAGTGCCGCTATCTCAGTGGGACATATTTCAAGAATTTTCTCTCACAATTTTCTTTTTCCCTCCTTCCAATTACATTATTAAGCTGTGGTATTTGAAGTTTTTATAACAAGTCAAAGCTCCACTGATTGAATTTTTTCTCTTTACGTTGACCGAAGACTTTCATCTTATTTATTATGCTTTCATATAAATTATGATTAATACAGTGTTGCTTGTAATCAACTTTGTAAACAGTAATTAATAATCACGTCAAATTTAAATAATATGGGAATAGCAACGAGGTGTACGGATAGAAAGAAAGATAAAATGCAAAAGAGAGAAAAATGATATTTTAATTTAAAAGAAAATTCTATTTTCAATCATGTCAATCAGTCAAGTCTTTTGTGTGATCATGACAAAAGCAGAGAACTCCGTATATAGTGACCGGAAAAAAACATCACATAATTATCTAGAGCACCTGTAACTTAGGTGTACCGATGTTCTTTATAAGTCTATGGAAGTAAAAGTTTTAGGTACCTAAATTTGACAAATTAAAGCATTTCAAATATCAAAGCTTTTCAAGATACTCACTTAATTTCATTTGCGGAATTCTACCATTGTAAAATCCTACGAGTGTGTCTTATGACCCAAAAAAATATACGTTGACCTTTTCGTTAGCGGTCACCCATTGTTCTCGATGCTTGCTAATGTCACTGTATAAGGGTCATTAACTTTATTACCAGAATACTTCCAGAACACTAGACTGTACTAAAACTTTATGAGTTTATTTTAAACGAAAAGAGTACATGAAACGGCCATTTTTGCCAAAAAAATGTCTGTCTCCAGTCTGGAGAAATATGAAGCTAGAAGATTTATTTCTCGGACAAAAAAACGTCTGAGACGGGACATAATGAATACCAAGCCAAATATCTTAACATGGTTCGGAGTAAAGTATGTACTGTTTGGGACACACTGTAACAAAGTTTACGGAACCACTTTCGTGTTTTTTCTTGCCGTCTCACACAACAATATTATGTGACAAATCGTTCACGGTCCAGGCTGTGGGATTGTGGAACGCATTGTCAATTCCAATGTGGCGGGACCAGTGACAATTTTTTTGTTTCTTTCAGTGATAAATCTAGTAATATATCATTTCCTAAGCTATAATACCGCTGTCAATTGTGCCCATAAAATAAGATTTCTGTTACTGTCATCATCTGCCTAGCCTTTTCCCAACTATTTTGGGGTCAGCTTCCAGTCAAACCGGATTCAGCTGAATACTAGTATTTAGCGTAGCGGCCGCCTACCAGACCTCCACAACCCATTAACTGGGTATTAAGGTACTTCTTGGCAAGTCTGGAGTCAGATTTACTGGATTCTGACAATCCGTAACGATTGCCAAAGATCTACAAATGACAACCGGGACCAACGGATTAACGTGCTTTCCGAGATATGGAGGAAACTCGCGATGTTAAGATGGTCATCCATCCACAAACAAACCTTGGCAAGCGTTGGATCGACCCGCGCAGCTGTTATTCTTTGGCCACGAGCTGTTAAATGTCAATCATGTCAAACCTAATGACAGTATTTTTTTATGTTGACCCAGACTAGGATTTTTCCTGTATCGTGGGTACGTTTAAAAATATTTAAACTTACATATACAAACAGCCAGACCCAGAACAATTACCTGTAAAGCAATACAAATGTTTGTTCCATGCGGGAATCGCACTCGCGACACTCAGCGCAGCAGTCAATCACTCAACCACTGCACCAACCATGCCTACAAAATAGTTTAGTCTTATAATAATTTGTATGCACACACAAGTTACTATAACAATAATCTACAGGGTACAGTCGAGGAACCAGATGTTTTGTTTAACGTGGCTATCAGTTTAGCTGATTGAAAAAGTAACTACGCTTTGTACCGCATTTTTGCACATAACACAAAATACGCAAAAATTCTGGAGAGACGTACTTTTAGTCAGTCCACAAGCATCGTAAGCTAAGCCAGACACGCTCTTTCGTTTCCACTGTACTTCGGGATCTTCAATCATACAAGTTTCTTCAGCAAAAAGTTGGACAGTATCAACGACTATGTTTCGCAAAGTTAACACAAGCCATAGAGAAAGAACTACTAACGAAGCGTGTCACGCCAGCCGGCGCCACGTTTTATTCGGCCATTCTGAGCGGGACGTATCAAACGAACACGTGGGTATTATGCCTCTTATATAAAGGAATGTGTAAGGAAATGTGTTTGTAATGGCAGTGTTTTTTTTTAATTTTCTTTAGACTATGCTAGTCATAATGAAAAACACTACCCAGAACGACGCAAAACTTACGTGGAACTCAGGAACTGAGCCGTCATGCTTACTTAAGGCCTTTATTTTTCAACAGGCATTGTGAACCCAAAACTCGTTTGGTGGTTGCTCGAGCCTTTTAAACGCTAGACTATATCTCGTTAGAATGAGAGAAGTTGGTAGATCGAGCTTGAGTCCTATTGAAATGGTTTTGGGAGGTGAAGGAAGAAGGGAAGAAGATGGGGAAGGGAAATTGCTTATAAAAAGGTGAAAGCTTTTGCCCTGCAGTGGATTTGATTATTATATTTTTTATGTGACGGAAATCTCTTAATTGCAAATTTAAAGAATCTACAAAATAATAATTTCATTTAAAACATAAAAAAGGATTTAAAGAATTACGCAGAATTATACTTTCATTACATTCTAGAAAAATACTAAATAATTCATATCTCACCTTGCTAAATCCTATCAAAGTTTACATTCAATTGTGAAATGCATTGGGTCCAATAAATTTACACAGCGTAGCTAATGCACCACGTAATTTTCATGAGAACTCTAGAGTGTAATATGCTTGCGTTCATTTACTATCGATGCCAAAACGACACTCAATGAAAGCAATTACCTATAAAATCAACTCACATAATATAAACGACGTCCACTACAATGATAATTTTCTGACGCATAATTACCCGATGTGACTGCGGTCTCACACCGCAATCCCATCCCACCCATCTGGGCATCAAGTATAGTGATTACGGTTTTATCCGCTGATATCACTCCCAGTATCGGTCTCTAGGGCCACCCGAAATCAGGAGCGAACAGTTAACCGTTACCCACCGATACCGATATAATATATCTGTGATAACCGATAACCATGACGTGTGTCACTTTTGGAAAATATTGTCATAATTTAAACCGAATAATTGTGATGTTGATATCCGAGAGCGGTCGTTTAAAATTATTTTTGTCGTTAAATATTAATTCGTTTGGATTTATTTGTCTACAGTATAATGCTTTTAATGACTCTGGTAATGTAGTTATTTCGACAGTTACCTATGTCACATGATGATATCATTAGTATTTCAGCCGAATACGTCCACTGCTGCATAAATGCGAAGTCTCACCGCCTAGACCGGCCCTGTGGTTCATGCGTCCAGTGGATTCCACGGCCTTCACCAGGGCCCAATCTGCTATTTTTATAAATTTGTTATTCACCACGATCCCATTGTTATTTTGCCAATAATTCGTAATCTGCTAAATTCATAATGGTCGATCAGTGGTCGGTTAATGGTCTCGTAATACTTTTTGAAAACCGAGCTATGAAAAGCAATGAAGTTCTCAATTCTAATAGTAGGTCACTGATCAAAGGAACTGTTAAAATTTTAGCAGATTACTGCATACGTCTGTCATTAATTTGTTATTATTTACGAGATTACCATTGTATACCATTTCTTTCAATGGAGTGTCAGTGGTTGGCCACTGGAAAATCATAGTGACGCTTGTATATTAGTAGATTACCAAACTTGTCAAAATCAGCCATTATGAAATCATTGACAGATCATTCTGACGCTATTGTAACAGTAGACTTGAGGCTCTGATCATCGGTAGTTATACCTTATAAGATGGCTATATGGCAACACATTTGATAAAAATCTTGCTTTGATTCAAGTTGCATTTTTATTCATTTTAAGCGTGAATAGCTGTTATGTTATTTCTAACTATGTTTAAACAACATCCAACTATAAATTATTACCTACGTACTATTTTATTTGCCGAAAAGATTTCATCATAACAAAATCAATAGAAAAAGAGGAAAAGTCTAAAACAAATCCATCTCGTAAACCAGTTTCTAACAAAGGACAATTCAAACTAAACATGTTCACAGGTGCCATTTTTATTCAGCTATAAAAACCTCGTAAAACATAGTTTTTGTTATGATATTTTTGCACGGAAATACCGAATTTACGTGTGTTTAGGTTCCGTTTTATTTAAACGACTCCTTGTTCCAGGAGTCTTGTAACTGTTGCGTACATATGTAGGTATGTGTGATTTATTTTTCAAGTAGACACCTGTTATATAATCACACTAGCAGCGCCTCGCGGTTTCACCCGCGTAGTTCCCGTTCCCGTGGGAATATGGGGATAAAATATAGCCTATAGCCTTCCTCGATAAATGGGCTATCTAACACTGAAAGATTTTTTCAAATCGGACCAGTAGTTCCTGAGATTAGCGCGTTCAAACAAACAAACAAACAAACAAACAAACAAACTCTTCAGCTTTATAATATTAGTATAGATTATATTGCGATAAACCCTATAGGTATGTGAAATTCCTGCTAGGGTTGCGGAATTTCTTCGAAAGAGTTACTGCGGCCGCGGCCCTGGAACGCAAAGAGCACTAGAAGGAACACGATGAGTTTTAGTCAGTAAGAGTCTGACACTCCCTTCCGCTCCGCCCAGAGCGGAAGAATCGAGAATTTGTTGATTTTCCATCCAATAAAAAAAGATGCGTAGTTAGAAATTCTCACAAAAATAATTGACAAATAATATTGATTACTTGAGAAAAAACTTGCTCTTACCAAATAATGACGTGTGTAACAGTTAAACATTTTAACGATTGGAAATTCTTTAAGCCAAACTACAATCTATGTTACTTGTTTATTCTTGTAAAATAACTTTATTTACTTTTAAATGCAATAGTTTTGTAAAACTAGTTAAAAGTCATTACTGTTCAATTAGTTAGCAGTTCTGTAAAATTTGTTAAAAAGTACTTAATATAAATTTTTACTTTAACATTGATTTTGTCGATGTGGCGAGTCGCCACTGGTGACGCTTAGGCTGCCCTAAGCGCCACTTTGGCTGATCTGGCATTAGTATTAGTAGATATAGATAGAAATTATCCTACTAAAACACCCTCAATTTCTAACTACGCTAAAAGCAACCATTGAATTAACAAAAAATGAATTCCCAACCAGAAATAAGTACAATTTTCAGTAGGTAAATCGAACCGACCTATTGAGCCGAGCAACGCAGAACAATGAATACCATAAGGCCATTTTGCAGACAATAAATGCATTGTATAAACCAATGTTATTGACAGAATCGTAACATGGGTCCATGTGTGTTCGACATTTTGACATATGACTTAATTTATCGAAGGAAACAATGGTAGGACTGTTTTGTTTACGGGTGAAATGTCACTGGCCGCTCATCAATTTGGGATGGGATTGCGATTTCTGAGATTGAAACAGGAAGGGAAATAAGAAAGGGAAAGGAATAATGTTATAGTTTAAGCTTTAAGTGTGTGTGATTAATTGTCTCCGTTACCACAAAATGGCAAACTGCGTACGATTATAAAATATCTTAAGCGATTGTAAATTCTCAATAAAATATCAACTGAACAATAGGGTAGTTGACTAAAAAAATCTAATTAGTCCGTCAGACAGATTTCGTCAGTGCGTTGAAAACTTGTGTGACGTCACTACGTGCTCCAATTGGAAGCACGCAGTGACGTCACAAGCGGCACCTGACCTTTGATGCTTTCTATCTTCGTTATTTTTTATAGATTTGAAAAAGCAAAAAATACGTGTCCAATATTTTTCGATATTCTAACCGACGGCCTAAATAGAATCATATTTTTTTTCCTCAGGAAACATCCCTATTGGAGCACTTTTTACGCAAACATCAAAATTAGATAGTTATAGATATTATAATAATATAACAAGTAACAAAACGTGAAGTTTTACAATTTCATCATTCGAGCCGACGAGGCGAGGGTTAAAAAAAAAAACATAAAATTAAAAATAACATACCATTTGAACTTAACCCATTCGTGTCGGGGAGCCCTAAGTTCCCTGTGCCCTATATTCCGCTACTTAGCTAGGCCAGAACATCCGATAAATTGTAGAACCGTACACTGATAGATCGCCAATATATCGTCACTTTGTGTCTGTTCACAATTTCTCGCAACCCACTCCATGTTCACACCACCAAAGCTTCCACGGTGTGGTGTTAACAGAATCGCACTGCAGTTTATTCTGCAAGGAATAGAATTAACGCTAAAACAGACGTACGGAATTGTTATGGACTGGCCTTCCACTAACCTACTTACGCTCAATATAATTATCTAAGACCAAAATAATTCAGTTTCTTCCAGCAAATTTACCCAAATCACCGACAGACTCGAACCAAAGATCAGCTCATATAATATTTGCCATAGCGATGTCCGGGTACTTATGGTAAGGAAACTGTACGTGCTCCGAACTGTTCTGCGTCATCATTCTCATGACATGTCACTAGATACAAACTTATCGGCGAATTGGTTTTCCTGTCTATCAATCAGTTCAGTATCGTTTTGTACTAGCACGTCGAGACTATTACTTTTGTGTTTTTATTGCTCTACCATTTCTTATTTTTATTTCTCACTGCATAAAAACTAACTGTATCACCTTTTGACTCCTGTAACACAGATTTGCACTGCAATAGAAACTCTTCTCCTCATCATAAGCAACAGTTTTCTAAATAGATTCTTTCGAGTCGATACTACGCAACAAGGAAAACGGGCGAGATACCCATTTTCCAGAACATTCGATATCCAGTGACCGAATACAAGAACACACACAACGTAACAGTAATAACGTATAATCGAGGACAGCAGAGTCCGTCATCAAGCAGTAAGAGCAGTGGGAACTGGGTCTATTGATGTAGTGCAGATTGAAGACAGTGAATCAAGTGTTGCTATGCTAAAATCATTGGGGAAATACTCAGGTAATTCAGGGAAAATACCCACGTATTTTGCCTCTCTTTCAAATAAATTGCTCTTTGTAAAATCATCATGCTCAATGTCAATCATCTTACGATGAACTTGATTTCAGTCAACAGTTTATTTTTAAATTGGGACAGTATGAGAAAATCCGAGATTTCGACGAAAAAAAAACTAATAGTTCTGTAAAAAGTTTCTACGTATTTCTTGGATTTGGAATTTTCTTTTTTCTAATTGTCCCAGTTTATGTTAGTTGCATAAAACTCCATTAAACGAATAGTACTATGAATTTAATTTTTTGACAGGAAATATTTGACACAGACATGACTGCTTAAAAATCTTTTTTGTTTTATTTAGATTGGTTTAATGGCTTAGCGACCACATTGCCAATTACTATAATTGAATCAAATCGGATTTATACTTATTATTCCTTGTTCGTTCATCAGACCTTGTGCAATTTCTTTACCAATTATTTTCTACAGCTATTTTAGGTACAAATGTTTTTGTTCGTATTTAGTCCAGCAGACTTGATACACTCCTATTCACCAAACAGTGGCAGTTGTCAGCCGGATCACGTGCATGGTCGGTGAACGGCCCATGAGTGCCTCAACGTGACTGCAGACCGATGAATATTTTCAACAAGCTTTTGTTTTTAAAGTGACTGCCATTCCAACATTTGGGGAAATAAAAATAGTTGCGCTTGATATTTCCTAGTGATATTGGGTAAAATGAGTTATGTTGTTTCCATTCTTCTTCGATTTACTCTTGAGATAGTATTATTAGTTACGAAGATTTGGCTCCATGATCAAAAAAAAATTTTGTTAACTTAGAAAATCGTAAAGTGAATACTGAAATCATTCGCCAGTTCACTAGGAATTGGCGTCAAGAAGCACTACAAACAGAAGTGGAAAAAATGGGAGGCCACAGGGACGTTCTCAGAAGATCCCGTTCATGAATGCCACAGATTGAAATAATAAAATAAATAAATTGGAGTTGGTGTGACCTTTTCTTTTTTCTGATTTCTTGATAAAACGACCCGAGTGGGTTACGACTAGTAACTAAGTACCAATGAAGATAAAATCACTTAAACCTGGAACAAGCAAAATATTCCCTGAAAACAAAACTACAGGAGAGAAAACATACAAATTGAAACTCCCAATTCCACAGATCAAAGTAACATAAGAGCCCAAGTTTGAAACAAAAGACGGTGTAAATATTTTAGAGCAAATATTGGAACACAATACACGACCCGAAAGAGAACCCAATACTCCATCAGTCCGGTAGTCGGTAAGCGAAGATCATATTTCAAAAAGCCCAAACAATGTCGCCCTCTATTGACAACGTCCTGAACTAATTTTCCGAGGTGTGCACAGACATTATAAAGGCGCATACATAATGGCTGCTAATTTATTCGACAAAGTTCTTTGTGATCCTATTAATCTAGTTTGTGTGTTTTACATGCGACCTACTTTGACGTTCAGGCATTCAGTAAATTGTTGTTCAGGCTTTTTAGATTGGTAGTAGTCGGCTGCACACTTGGATATCAATGCTTGAATAATGATGACTTTTGACATAACATATTTTATGTAACTTGAATATTATTAATATAAAGAAATGTACTACTAAGATTACTTGAAAGATCAAGAGACGATCAAGAAGTATGAAAGAAGAAGATGAATTGAGAAAGGTAAAAAAAATGACAAAATCAATAAAAGGGCAAGAAAATCATGACAAAATTAATCACTAGTAGGTACAAAAATATACTAGTAAATATACCTCTCGCGTCCGGCCCTGGTTCAAGCCATGGTCCGGAGCGAGGAGGCATGGGAAGCGGTCGCCTCCTTCTGCGAAGCAGTAATGCTAGCGAAGGAGGAGGCGGAACGCGTGCGTGAGAGGGAAACCTCACGCCCCAGCCGCCGCAACAGAAGAAGACGCCCCGGGCGTCGGGAAACGCAGGGTGATTCCCGGCCACCGTAGGCGCGGGCCTGCGGATGGCGAGCTATGGGTGGCTCGCCGTCCGATAGCAACCAGGCCCGAGTCGACAGCGCGTCGTGTTCCACGCGCGCCTCAAAGAGCCGTCAGCAACGTAGACGGGGCTCCATAGGGTCAGTGCCTGCTAGGCAGTGCTAGGGTTGCGGAATTTGTTCGAAAGAGTCACCGCAGCCCTGGAACGCAAAGGGCACAAGAAGGATCACGGGTGGGTTTTAGTCAGTAAGAGTTTGATACTACCTTCCGCTCCGCCCAGAGCGGGAGAAGTCATTTGATGATTTCCCATCCAGAAAAAAAAAAACTATATTGTATAATTTATAAAATGCAGTAGAAGAAAAACTTCCAAGCACTGAGACTACATCGCAATGGACGTGTAGTCAAAGCCACCGCGTCGGTGACTAGGCGGCTTTATCGCGACATTGACTTCCAAACAGTGCAGTCCCGGCATTAGTCGCAGTGTGACTGACTGTCGGTAGTGTGGTTATGTTGCAATTATAATTATTTGATTAAAAAAAGAGGAGTTTCAAGACATTTTGCTTCATCACTATATCAATCGTTACAATACTACATCTTTCTCCTTCGTAAATATAAGAGAATAATCGTATTTTTAAGAATGTATAACCTCAAAACATTCGTACGTTTGCAGTAGCCATATCGGTATTTGGTTTTCGCACTTAGTCCTGATGTTGGAACATTGTAAGTATGGCTGCACTCAAATAGTGTCCCATATATGACCCACCACCCATTATATGAGTCCATAATACTATGGCTTTATCGTCGCGATAGTATCGCTACTTTAGTGACGCCAAAGCTGCTTTACTAGGAAATATTTCCTAGTTAATGCAAAAAAAAACAAAGGCCCAAGCGTCGTAGGTCGTCAGCGTGGTGGAATTTGTTCAAAACAGTTACCGCGGCCCTGGGACGCAAAGGGCAAAACGAGGAATGAGGAATAATAAAAGATCGTCATTCTACCAGATCTCTTCCGTTTCGCCTTCACCACCTTAGAACCTTTCACTCCAGAACAATATACATATATAATGTATATTTAATTTTTCAAATATGTCGCCTTTCTATGAATAAAAAAAATCTGTTATTTTAGATCTTTAAGTGGCAGTAGTCTTTACAAAAACACATCAAACTCGACATAAATAATTCTCGTATATTTTTAAGTAAAGCAGTGGAATTCGGCAGCAAAAGCCAGAATTAACATAATTTTATACTGTGATACGATGCAGAGGCAAGCAACAAGTGAAATATATTTTCCAATATGTCCGTGCGATAAACTCGTGGGGATTTGTTTAATATCACGTTGTAGCTCGTGGTTCATACCAATCACATTACTGCATGCATGCGCTAGATTCCTTTTATCTATAACTAGCGACCCGCCCCGGCTTTGCACGGGTGCAATGTAGATACAAATTTTTCCTCTATTATAATATGCATTTATTATACATACATTCCTTCCTCTTGAATCACTCTATCTATTAAAAAAACCGCATCAAAATCCGTTGCGTAGTTTTAAAGATCTAAGCATACATAGGGACTTAGGGACAGACGGCGGATAGCGACTTTGTTTTATACTATGTAGTGATTAATTTCAATTCCGGCTGTAACTCTGCACTAAGATTTTCAAAATGCCATCTGTGGTGATTTGGAGAATCATCTTTAAAATATACAAGCCGGTCAAGAGCGAGGCGTTATAATTTCATAATTTGTTGGTTGGTGTATGGGCTAAAAAGAAATTCAGAGCTGCAGAAAATTACTGATTATCGACCTATTACGGTTTGTAAGATATAGCCCGGTGACACACAGGCGGACGGACAGCGGAGGCCTAATTTATTCGACAGAAAGAAGGAATGTAAAAATCTCGTTTATTCCGCCATAGATGACGCACAAAAAAAAAAAACTTAAGAAAATAACGTTCCAATTAAAACTAAAAACAATGTAAGGACCGGGCAAGACTACCACGAGTCTCTGGTCACACCACAGACAAAACACACACACAACACATTTAAAACTTCTGTCTATGGACAGTAGTTGTGTTTATTGATTCATTCGACCCATAAACCCACAGTCGCTTTCTACCGAAGGGAGTGATTTAATTTCTTAATTAACCCGCTCATGAATGATCCTACAAGGGGGACCGATGACCTGATGAAGGCCCCGGGAATCAGCACAGGACCGGCTGATGTGGCAACACTTGGAGAAGCCTACATACGTATATGTCCAGCAGCAGATGCTCAACCACAGTAAAGTCTAAAGTACGTTCCAAAAGAATGCATACTGGCATTTTAATACTAAGGAAGGTGCCTGTTAGTCTCCACTTGCCAATTAGAAACTCAATTTGCCCCAGTATTCAGTTTTCAATTAAGCAATAGAACATCGTCGTTAGCGAAGCACAATTCTATTCTAACAAACCTAGGTTATTAGCGTTTCAACATTTTTTATTACTGCTAACATGGGGTACATTTTTGTCTCAGACGAGTGGTTATGTTTGCTGTGCAAGTTCAAAACAATGCTTCTGTGTTTAATTTATTTTTGATTTGATTAATTTGCACGCGAGTCCAACGAAAAAAAAAACGGGCCAGTCGTGCCAGTTTTTGTTTTTTAATTTTCCTCTTTGGTCAAGCACTTCGGAGTAGGAGATTTGGTGTGCTTCATAGGGTCAGACATGAATAGTACCTACTCGTAGTAGCAATGCCCAAACCGGCAAGTCCGCGTGTACAGAGCGTTTCTTTAACGTATTATAATTTAAAATTTTTAGTGAATATTTTAATATTAAAAAAAATAAAATCATATTGTTATTGAATGGTAATATCTTTTTTATCATATATGGATGATATACTATTGCAGGTTAACGGGAACGCCCTCCGTTAGTTAACATACTGTATATTACTTAAGACTCGGCCACTGGAAATTATGGGTAAAATTTAATGCGTTTTCCATTGCAAATATTTTAAATATCTACCAAATTATTTTTATATGAAAAGCTCTTGAATAGCCTACCGCTATCGAATAACAACAGAGCCAGACTACTAAACTTTGAGGCTGAGGCTTGCAAAGAAAAGTTGAGGCTGCTGTAGTCAAAGAGATATCGACCAAACTTGATATCAATGAAAACGTTGGCAAATAGTAAAGACATTACGATTAAAGAGTCTTTGCTTTCAAAGGACTACGCGAAATCCTCTTTTGTTTGTCATAATGTTCATCACACCGTATTGTAATGAACACGAATGTTGGAATGTTCGCTGCGATTTTGATATCATGTAATGTTCGCTGTTGTCTGAAGAAACGATAGATAAATTGCGTGGAAAAAGATATGGTTAGATAAAGGTTAAATATAAGATAAAGATCAAATGTGGTTAATGAAAATAAATAAAATACGTATGTATGTAGATATCTGGACCGAGTGAGCGCGTCTATAAAGTGTGTTCCGCTCGGCTATCTTGCAACCTGTAATTATAGTATCTAATAAAGTTTATTAAGACAATTACGTCTGTGGAATCATCTCCCAACACACCAATGCCCAATACCGTTAGTACCATCGCCAAAATGTTCATACATAATGTACCTCAGCAGCAACCGACGATTTAAAATCAAAGGTCCGGCGAGCCATCTTTGAGCACACGCTAAAAGATAATTTCATGCGGTCGCTATTGGGGAATAGCGACCGCATGAAATTATCTTGAACGAAATAGAACGAGGAACACAGAACACAGATACAACACATAGAACACAGATAGAACACAGTGTAATGCTATGCCAAGGCCAATGCCGAACTAATTGTGATAAGGATAAGACGCTGATGGAATATTGAATTCTTTACCGGTTGAAATTAACGTTTTAAATAAATATCACTACCGTTAAACGGAGTGGATAGGAAACTGTTATTGGGATTATCACTAAAATACCCATATTAATGGTTTCATGCAAAAGCATCATTTAAAAATAAATAGGTCATTAAAAAATTGGAGTTCTTCATTGCTGCTAACAATATTTAAATAAGGTGAAAATTCCATATTATAGTTTCGTTTTTACTCACCCCTGCATTACTATCGACCCCGTTTTACTCGGTATTGAAATAGTCCAAGAATAATATTGTAATCAATCAATCTACTTACTTGCAAGATAGATTGCTAATTGCAGTTCATTATTGAAACAGTTTTTAATTAATCCCTTGCCACTTTTTAAGATCACGTCGGGAAAAGATTGTCTTTTTTTTCCAATATTGAAAAGTGTTTCAAGTCGTCTCAATATAAGTAAAGCAAAACAAAGCTAGTTTTAGTGTAGTGTGGAATTTTCTAGATCTGGTTAAAATGGTTGGAAGATATTGAATCCAAACGATTTTAAAGCATTTTTCTTTTATCTCGTTTTTCTGTTTTAAGCTACTAACTAGCGATTCGCTCCGGCTTTGTACAGATACAAATCAAATATATAAGATTTCTCGTTAATCGTTCTTCTCATTGGTGGAAATTTTACCATAATCCGTAGCGTGGTTTCTACGAAGTAATTGGATAGATAGCGGCATGTTAGCGACTTTGTTTTATAATATTTGGAAATTGTAGAATAGATGTTAATTTTGCTGCCTATATATTTACCCAAAGAAAATAATAAAAAGATAACATTACAATTTTAGTACAAAGGAACTGCTTATTTAAAGCGAAATTTATTTCAATAGATCTGCGCAAGGAGGAACGGCGAAGAAATGTAGACAATATATAGTGTATAAGAACAAGAGAGGAAGTGAATGTGAATCCTTAAACTAAAGTAACATATCAAAATATGATAATATACTTACAAAATAGACACATATACCGATTAATATCACGATTAATAGTACACATTTACACACAAATGTGTACCGATTAATAGTACACATTTAATACATACACATGTATAAATAACTATTACAGTTAAGAGGAAAGATAGTGCTCTTTAAGTCGATTCTTAAACAGAGAAACAGATTATAAGTCTCGAATGCTAGGCGGAAGTGAGTTCCACAATCTAACTGCATGGACAGAGAGAGAGAGTATGAATATTAAATAGTAGTTGTTATAACCCGGCAAATTTTTTGCGACCTGCTCCACACACTTTAATGTTTTACTGATTACTTTATTCGATGATGAGAATTATGAGATGATGAATTCCTAAGTTATAAAACATTGGATACTTCAGAAACTTCCCCAAACCCGAGTCACAAAGTAACATGTCATGTTAAAACACATTTTGCATCTACAAGTTCACGTAATTTCACTACGGTGTCACACACAGCCCACTTAAATGCAACGGACAAAGTTGAATCCATTTTAAAGTTAGTTCCGGCGAGGCTTTTAGCGCAATAAATGCCTTCCTTCCTCCACTTTCTTAAAAGTTTCCTTTAAAACAAAAAGATTTGTTTCTTATTCTAGAACAAACGGCCGTCTTAAGCATCGCTACTGTCTCGAAAGCGATTTTCTTAGAACTATTTTCGCAATTTGAATCGAAATAAGGTATTTTCCTTTTGGTTTCCGATTTTCTTTTGTTAATCCGTTTCATTTTGCTTTTTTCAATTTTATACCTTTGTCTGTGACTTGGGTAATAAGTTCGGGTATTTTGGTTTTTGTTTTATATTTTTTAATCTTGTTGAAAGATTTCTTTTTTTTTGTGATAAACGTTGCTGTTATTGGCGGTCTTAGATTTCATATATTTTATTTAAGTGGCAAGTTTTATGTACATCTATACTAATACTAAAATTCTGAAAGTTTGTATGTTTGGTAAGATGGATGTGTGTTACTAAATTACATCAGAACAGTCGAATGTATTTTGATGAAATTTGGCAAAGAGCTAGATTATAGTCTAGCATATCATTTATGTATGTATTTAGCAGTATGTTTCATTGGCATAATTTTTGACATTCACGCGAGCAGAAACTTCGGTAGTAATTTATAAATTGTGTTTATTTTTTGCTTTAGTTTATTAATTAAATTTTTAGCAGCATCCCTGAACAAAAATATTTCAATAGACTACACAAAATGCCTTAAACTTGAGACTTAATATTTTTCGTTTAACGTGAAAAGAGTTTTGTGAACTCACGGTGTGTATAAATAATTTTGTTTATTGAAGTAATGTTATACCAACAAGTGGGTCTGGCAAATAATTTGAGCTAGCGAAATTTGAATGTGTGGGAAATTTTGTATTTAAAATAATGTAAATTAAATTGTAAAAAATGTGTATGTAATTTTGAGCGTATTACTTTTTTTCGCTGTTTGTTTGTTGTACTACGTAATTCGATATTGATTGTTTTTTTCAGATTAAAAGCTACTCTTATTACGAATGTTAGTAATATTTGGAAACTGGATGTTTCCTGTATAATAATGCTACAGACGAAGATAGAAAAGTCGTCCAGAAATAATATTACCGTATTTTTGTATTGTACAAAATCTAAAATTTTAATTTAAAGTCACCGGAGATAGATTTAATTAAAAACAAGATTTCAGCTCTTCCGAGTACTACGCAGTTACTATAATAAGATGAGTACCTATAACCTACCCCCCCAACCCTCTACCTATTATACCTATATTTTTTATGACCAAAGATATTTCCAATTTAAAGGAATTTCTCAAACAATGAAATGTAATTTTAAAAGGGAAATCTAAAGAACACATTTAAAACATCCTCCAAACTCTAATGCAGCTAAACTAGTCTTTATTCCCACTACTCTTAAAGTACAATTTGAAATGACCAGATACATTGCACCGGTATATTAGTATAATATTAGTATAGTGATTACTTGTTGTTGGACCGTGTGGGTTAAGTCCCTGATTTATAACTCAAAACGCAACAGTGAATATTTTAATAGTAAGTAGTACTGAAATATCGGGTTCGGGTTCGAGTTACGAACGAATGACGTAGTTTATTGTAAAGTGGTAAAAGCGGTAAAAAAAATTGTGACATCAGCAAACCATGATTGTTTTTACTCAGGAAGATAGGTATAGTTATGTGCTTAAACCGAAGAGCAAGTTTTAATTTCAAATTCTTGCAAAGCCCTGCCTTCAAGACTTTTCAATGCTATCATGATTCTGATGAGAGAAAGATATAGCGTTAACTCCGTCTTCCTCCCATTGTTTTATGACGTAGTTAGTAGTTCTTAGCTTAGGAAATAAACTTAGTTATATTAAATGGTTACCTGTGTAATTGTATATCTTGCAGACAACTTGTATATTTACGAAAAAATTACTTACTTAGGTAAACATACATCCTGTATGTCAGGTACTTTTTTTAACGTTACCCCACCACTAGGGATTCCTCGTGTACCGTGTACACAAACAACCAGACCCGAAACAACTATCTTTAGGCCATACAAATATTTGTTCCGTGCGGGAACTGAACCCGTGACACGCAGCGCAGCAGTCAATCGCTCAACCATTTCGCCAACCATCAACAACAAAATAATTGTACACAGTATCTAATTTCCTAAAAATACTTTAGTGAACTAGTAAGTACTTAGATACTATCTAGTTTTTCAAAATAATTTCTCAACCGTGAGGCTCAACGTTCCAATTCACAATGGCCGCTTATCATACCTACACATTAAATAATTTAAGAAAAAAAAAAACTTTGTAATTTAAAAATAATAACAGTCGAATGCTCTAAAGTAAAATAATGGAAATTTTTCAAAATCGCTGACCCTCATTACTTGACCCACTACAAAACTGCATGCGGCAAATGTTAGTGTATATCGCGTTTCATTATGAAACCGCTACAGCAGGTGCTTGGATAATAGCGCTCGTTCAACTTATATTCAGATTAAATCGCGTCATATTAGGTTATGAGATTTCATACTGTTCTATTGCTACTAGATTGGCTGTGATTGGCTGTAATTGGCTGTCTGGGTAGAAGTCGTGTTAAATTAGCTAGATGTTTTAGATGTAACTGAAACATATATTAGGTAAAGATATTTTTATTCGTAACCTGTCGGTCTTGCCTCTATTTAACTGCCAAAAGTAAACAATGAATTCGGTAAAAGGGTCTGGACGTATGCAAACAACTTGCCCAAGGAAATAGCCAAAAACTTAGAAAACAAAAAATCTCGATATTATCTTAAAAGTCTTTATTACCACTGAAAAGTTTGGAATGGGGGAAGGGCCTGCGTTTGTGACTACTAACAGCCAAATACCTGTGAGCGAGCCACATCTAAACCCTAACCGGTAGCGCACATAATCTTACCTCAAAAAGATCGAGCGTTACTCTCATGTAAGTAATTATGCATGCATGTTGAAATAAATAGTTTCAATATTTTTTTTTAATGATAATCGACTAGATTATTAAAAACTGACAGGTTTATTTATAAAAAAAAACTTATGCGTTATTTAGTTAAAATAATATTTAAGACAGTGGCTCCCAAAGTTGACTGGATCACCTAACAAACACTACCAACTGACTGAGATCGGGACCTACTTCTAGGTTGTCATGAAGAAAAAAGAGGCATAACTATATGGATGAAGGATTTTCTTAAAATTAAATAGGAAAATAAAACCATATTAATTCATTTCGGGCAGTTTTTGTTGTCATTACGATAAAATAAAACCTACTTTCGACGACGAAAAACTAACTTGCAATAATCATTGAAAATCAAGTTTTTTTTTCATTTTGGACAACTATTAGTATTGTAATATTTGAAGTACGAAATTAAGAGTCAACCTGATTCATCAGCTTGTTTGTATTTTATTAGATTAAAATATAACCACACTTTTCCATACAGAATTTGAATTAGGAATCTCTTAAACTTAAAGACATTCTAAATTCTAGGTCTCCATAGAAAATTTTGAATAGTCTTATGCTTATCAGTATTTAGCTGAGTGATGATTAACCCACCTCCACACCAGACTTGACAAGAAGTTCCGTGTTACCCAGTTAATGGGTTGTGGAGGTCTGGTATGCAGCCGCTGCACGTAAAATACAATTTTTCAGCTGAATCCGGTTTGACTGGGAGCCAACCCAAATATAGTTGGCAAAAGGCTAGGCAGGTAATGAGAAAATATTAGATCTAAATGTAGGTTCAAAAATGAACGCAATAATGATTTTATAGATTTTAATAAATCAATCACAGATAAATTAATCACTTTCTACTTAACTAAGTGCAACACCTAAAAAACAGATCTCAATTCCAAGAGTCTGATAAAACAGCCAATCTTCTAATCGAGACCCTTTTTAGATAAACTCGCTGTTCCATTTTTCCCCCCGTCCAGATCAAGAAAGATGCAATTTGATTAAAACTCAGTCTGGTACAATTTTTCTCTCACTTCGTTTAAAATCAATTTTCGCGACTTCGTTAGCTTTATCTCTTTGAAAGATAAATTGTAGGCGAGTCGAACGTTTTCATCTACCATTAATTCTGCATTCATGATATCAATCAGCAATTGCTGAAGAAAATCTTTCCCTAACAATGTTTACGTTGGCGTCCAGCCAAACCGTAAGCAGCTGAGTACCAGAATTTTAACATGAAACACTATACAGCCTATACTGCCTGACCTCCACAACCCAGCTACTAGGTAACACTGGCTTTTGAATACCGCAATGGTTGTGAAATATGAAATCAATTGATCAAATGATGACGGAACCAACAGCTTAACGCGCTTTCCGAAGCACGGAGGAGTCTCGGTGTGTAATAGATGATGATCCATCCAGGGTTTAATATCGGTAAGCGTTTATTAACCCTGAAAATTGACCCGTTTTTTTTTTCTGGATGGAAATCCATCAAATGATTTCTTCCGCTCTGTGCGGAGCAGAAGGGAGTGTCAGACTCTGACTGACTAAAACCCACCCGTGTTCTTTCTAATGCCCTTTGCATTCCAGGGCTGCTGCGTCTCTTTTGAACAAATTCTGCAACTCTAGCAGGCACTGACCCTTTGGGGCTTCGTCTTCTTTGCTGACACATCTTTGAGGCGCGCGTGGAACACGACGCGCCGTCGATCCGGTCCTGGTTGTGATCGGACAGTGTGACGTTGCAAAACAAGAAATGTAACTCGCAGCGACATCTTTAGCAGACAAATGGAATCACATTTGACAGAGCCCATAGTTTAAACAACAGATGGCGCTAGAGATCGAACGTCTCTTTAAAACTTAAAATATATAAAAAAAGAAGTAGATGTAAATTAATTAAAACACACAAAAATTGCATAAAAGCATAAAGTTTAATAAATTTAAATAATTAGGAACATGTCGGAATCGAGAGTATTTAGTCTGTGGCATGGAAGCTTCTCGCAAAGGACTTGTCAATGACAGAGTGGAAAAATTGTGGTGCTTTTTTGGACGACAGAGGTCACAGAGAGACGAACAAATGATATTATAAAGGCACTTGTTTTTACAACGGTGACCCGAAACCCGAGGGGTTTTCAAGTGCATTAAAAGGGTGAACCCTGTCTGGCTTTTTTACTAGCCTGGATATTTGAGGTCCGGGATTGATGAATGCCTGAAGCCATCCGGAGAACGTGCATCGTTCAGGTTTGGCTCGACGAGATTTGAGACAGTGTGGCCGTCCATGGTACAGGAAGGCCTTACCAATCCGAAACCTCGTTGAGGAAACATCGCCGTTCCAGGTAACAGCAATCCTGCTGGACTTCTCCCGTAGGCCGCGTCTGTTCGTGGGTACCAAGGTTTTTAACCTTGGTGCCATGCCGAGGGATTCTGTTCCACTAATTGAGCAATTGAGTAATTGAGTAGTCACTAATTGAGTAGTTGAGCACTATTAATTATTATGAGGGAGATGCATTAGACCTGTATACTGGGTTTATTTTCATACAAAGAGTTAGGCCTTTTGTTAATGTGTTAAGTAACAAGACCAGTAATAACTTCCTTTTGTATTAAGTTGTGTCACGGGTATACAGTACCATAGTGAGTAGGTTTCTTAACGTGCACAGCCCTGGTTGGTCAATACCTTGCGATTGAGCTAGTGGTATTTAGGCGTTCACCTCGCGAATCCTTACAAGCGACCTGAGACGTTGTTTTGTAATATCTCATGTAGTGTACCTCTGTTATACCTTGGTACGGAGACAGGGTCTAACAGGGTTACACATCTTAGTGTGTAAGTCTGGGAGGTATTATTTATGATTAGTTGCCTCATTCACTGTATTTCTATGCAAAGTGATACTTCTTTTTATAGTGAATAAACTTTGTATGTGTATTGAGGTATGTCTTTAATTTCAGTCTTTCCAGATATTTATGTATATATACCTTTATAAATTTACTTTCACACGGTTGGAAACTTTAGGTTCCATCTACAATCCATAACCCCTATAGTGGGGAACTGTGACGGAGGCCGGGTGTGACAACAGCGAGCTACCCATAGCTCATCATCCGCAGGCCCGCGCCTACGGTGGCCGGGAATCGGCCAGTAACTCCTGACGCCAGGGGCATCTTCTTCTATTGCGTGTCCTTTTATTTGTATCTGCATTGTGTATATCTGTATAAGCACAATAATATAATCAGCCTTTTAATCCCACTGCTGGGACTCAGGCCTCCTCTCTGGTGAGGGAATGGGCCGTAATCCACCACGCGGGCCCAGTGCGGGTTGGTAAATGTCGCATGTCAGGATATGCCGGTTTCCACACAATGCTTTCCTTCACTGTTTTGAGAGCAGTGGTAATGAAATTAATTACACAAAGTAATGCGCGTGGCTGGGTTTAAACCCGTGAGGCCGTTGCCGTTGCCACTTGAGCACCACTGCTCTTGTATCTGTATGTGCCAAATAAATTAATTTGCTTACTTTTCTTTTTCCCTTTAGGGCGCTGGATACGGCGTTGCTCCACCCAAATATTGACTGCACTGGTCAATATTTGGGCACTTAATATTATTGAGTCATGAGCTCCAACAATTACTACGAGTAAAAAGGGACTATTTTTTATATTATTGAAAGGCTTGTGTGATCTCATCTGGTGGATAGTAATGATGAGGTCAACGACGAAGCACTCTTGCCTACGAGTAACCTATTCACTTTTGACTTAAAGACTATTATTTTTATAATACGTCCGCGTGGAATAGTTACTTTACCCCCAATTTTGAAACTCTCAGCCCGATCGGTTTAAAATTGACAAAGTTTCATACAAACGCTCATCCCCTATTTTATCCACTTGGGGGTAGAATTAATCAAAATCGTTTCTTAGCGGATGCCTACGTCATAACATCTACCTGCATGCCAAATTTAAGCCCGATCCGTTCAGTGGTTTGGGCTGTGCGTTGATAGATCACTATGTGTGTGTGAAATATGTACAACTTACAACAAAAAAAGAAATGAAAGTACCTAAAGCTGAAATGCCTGTGCAAAATTATAGTATAATAAACTATACCTACTTCACTTAAAAATAAATACCTATAACTACGTATAACTAATTAATAAAATAACTACTAATTAATAAAAGTATCTACGCTTTTACCTACTTAATACTAAAAACAGAACATAAATTAGCCAAAACTAACTTATCGGTATCTAACAATCTATGCTCCTACTTCTACTACTACTTCACCAAAAAAGAAATAAAATTGAAACTATTAATAATTTGTAATTTGAACGAATATTTAAACATTACCAAAATAACTAATAAGTACCTATTTTATAAAATAGCAACAAAAGTTACACAAAAATAATCACAATAACATCTTACAGCATGATTCAGTATTAAAGCGCGACGGCGCGATGGCTTATTATTGTATTCATGTATAAGTTTGGTGTTTCTATATCGATTTCTATGATTCTTTTTTTATTGTATAGGTAATAATGTTAACTTTTTTAAATTAGGGATGAATGAGAGTATTATAAACGTAAGAGTAAACAAATATAATCAGAAAGCTCCGAACTGCTAAGCTATCGGCAGTTACACGTGTTATTGTGAGTCAACCATAAAAGATAGGCATATACTGTTGTGTGATATTTTTTAGGTAATTGTATGTAGAACATTTCCGTCATACATGATTTCTATGTAACTTTAACCATTAAGGCTACACACGCGACGGAAGCTTAAAAAATGGAGTAACTTCTCCCGTTTTCCCAACATTTCCCTTCACTGCTCTGCTCCTATTGATTGTAGCGTGATGAAAAGTATACTATAACCTGCCCAGGAGTATGAAGAATATTTGCACCAAGTTTCGTTAAAATCGGTCGAGTAGTTTTTGTTTCTATAAAGAACATACAGACAGACAGACAGACAAACATTTTACTGATTGCATTTTTGGCACCAGTATCGATCACTAATCACCCCCTGATAGTTATTTTGAAAATATATTCACTGTACAGAATTGACCTCTCTACAGATTTATTATAAGTATAGAAGAAGACTAAAAATTCCCTCAAGGATTGTGGAGGTCGATGAACTTTCAAATAGTTTGATTTGTAGGTTAGTCACGTTTTCTTTTAGCGGTAAAGGCTCTAGTGACGGAAACTTGAGTTTCTTGTCGATTTAGTTCGTACGTATAATTTAGTTTGTACTCGCTGTGAATGAAAGTAAAATACAATGTTTTAGCTCTGTATTTTCATTTAGCTTCAAGAAATGTAAACATTTGAAGAAAAAAGAATAATATAGGTCGATTTTTGTTGTGTAGCAGCAGAATAACCAATTTTTTTTTTATCTTGGATTTTAGTGACGTAATAACAGAAACACAACCGGAACCTTTATCCATGTGAAAGACCTATCTTTAAGATGAATCTATAGAGGATGAGGAACAGAAGGTAAAGTCTCGCAAACCTTCATAGGAACGGGAGGATTTTCTGTCTCTGGTGGTCAACTGCCCTTTAATTACTTTCAGACGCGCTTTGATAGCCAGATTAGGATTTGTCTGACGTCAGTTGTTTTTCTCGTCGTGGCTGCTACCACTACAAACAAATACTGCCTTTTTTAAGGATAGAAAATCTTCAAATGTCTTCTTCCGTTCTGGGCGGAGTGAATAGGATTGTCAGACTCTTACTGACTAAAACCCATCCGTAGTCCTCCGAAATTCCCTTTGCGTTCCAAGGCCGCGGTGACTGTTTCGAAAAAATTCCGTAACCCACTGACATACTGCCTCAAAAAAGCAATTATTAGACTTTACTGGAAAGTCTAAAAAACTTATTAAGCATAAAAGTTTATTAAGCAAATATTCAACTGTTGAAAATTACACTTTTTTCCCATTAAATAAATAACAAATTACCATCAACGCAAAACATTAATTACATTATTATCACAATCGCAATCATACGATGGCACGGCACATTCAATTATTATTTTCAAAATGAGCACAATGTTTGGGCTGAGGCCCAATCAAATATGCAAATAGTGTGGTGACGCGGAGTGACGGTATTTACCGAGCTATCGGCCGGTATTAGGGCTAGAGCATACTGGTGTTTAGACAACCCTAACTGGGATATTGAATAGGCATTGATAGAAACTATAGGCTGAGGAATTAGACTTGTAGTACAAGCGATAGTTGTATATAGTATAATATGTATGTACATACGTATTTAGGCTGAACTGAACCGCTTTTTTACGGTTTAAAAATAGAATTCTAGTTTTCGTTAAGTAAATATTAATAGGTTTTACTGCCACTGATGATAGTAAAATGTAATCTATACTAATATTATAAAGCTGAAGAATTTGTTTGTTTGTTTGTTTGAACGCGCTAATCTGAGGAACTACTGGTTCGAATTGAAAAATTCTTTTTGGGTTGAATAGACCATTTATCGAGGAAGGCTATAGGCTATATATCATCACGCTAAGACCAATAGGAGCGGAGCAGTCATGAAAAATGTGACACAAACGAAGTTGTGCGGACAGCTAGTGTAAAAATATGTGGCATTTTTGTACATCGATTTTGGTTTAGCTGACATTGGTAAGCCATCTACCGTATAAATTTCTTAGGCAATCAGTCAGTGACTTTTAAATTGTACTACATTTAGAAATAAACTTAAAAAATTAAACAATGATACACTTTTAGACGTCAAATATTTCTGGTCATTTTAAGCTAGATGGAGCCGGTGTTTTCTACTACCGACAATAGTAAATGTTGTATGTTTTCATGAATATGTTCACCCCACAGAAGTATTAGCAATTATATTTCATAGGATGACACAATGGAAGGTCATATTGCTGAAAGCGATATTTTCTAAACAGGTGGTTCGCATACTTTTTGAAACATTATACTTTTCAGTAAAAACAATTATTTATAACATGAAAGAAACACTTCACACGGGTTTTAGACAGATTGCAGAGAAAATCAAAATGTATGCGAACGCGCTTTTCAGTATTCCTCATCACTGACCATCAGAGCCCCAAGTCTGCTATTTTTATTGATTTGTCATTCCAAAACGATCCCATTGTCATTTTACTAAAGTTCGTAATCTGCTAAATTCATTATGGTCCATCATTGATCGGTCAATGGTCTCGTAATACTTTTTGATAACTGAGCTAATAAAAGAAATGACTGCACAACGACTTTCTAAAGGTAGGTCACTGATCAAAGGCACTATCAAAATTTTAGCAGATTACCGCATACGTCCGTCATTCATTTGCCATTATGTATGCGTAGTTTTCGTTGCGTGGGAATATGGGAATAAAATATAGCCTATTTCACCCGGGGATAGTATAGCTTGCCAACAGTGTTTGTTTTTTCAAATCGGTCAAGTAGTTTCGGAGCCTATTCAATGCAAACAAACAAAAAAAAAACAATAAAATCGTTCCTCTATATAATATTACTGTAGATTATAGATTATATAGACAAATTTGTCAAAATCAACCATTATGAAATCAATGATAGACCATTCTGATACTATTGTAATAGCAGACTTGGGGCCCTGGTATTGATTCTGAAAGAGTACTATCAGTAATAATAAAAAATGACTTCAATTATTTCTCGTAAAATACTCAAATCAATCGTCTGAACTCCCCCTTACAAGTCGATACCCGGTGTTAGGATTATGCGGTAGTATTGGTTTTCACAAGCATCGTGATTAAAATTAGTTGGATGAAACAATGAAACACATGTGATTAATCCCGATCATCCTTTCATCCGTTCATTCCAAAGGTAGCGAGATAAGCCGTCTCGTCGCCATCGAAAATGTAATGAGTTTTATGCTAATATTGAATATTTCGCTAAAATTAGATAGTTCTATGAATTGTTATGACATTTGTGCCTATTGCATGAAAGCTAATAATTTTGTGGTTTTAATGAATTATTTGGCTGTTAGGCTCATGTAGCAGTGTCAAAGTTGGTGGAAGACTCGATATAAATAATTATGATAGATGAAAAAAATTGTCTGTGATTTAGAAATGGAGATACAAAATACCTTTGTGATCTGAATACGCAAATCTTGAACGAGGAAAAGTAGCTATGGTAAGATCAAACGAGCTTCTCAATCTACTGAAACAATCAAGACATCGCTTAGCAAAGTGATTTCTTGATAACATTATTTTTGTACCTATGTGCAAAAATCTAAAAAACAATATTATTTAGAGGTGGCAATGATTCTAATCAAACCCTCGATATTAGCGATTATCAATTCTATAGAATATTATAATAAAATTGTAACACGCCGTCAACACATTGAAGACATTGAAAAATAAAAATACAAAGCCAAAATACTTTTTGTATTTATTTTCTGTCTGTACTTTTATTTCTGTTTGCACGCGCATCACGCAAAAAGTACTGTATGGATTTGAAGCAGTTTTTAGTGCTCTACTGCTAGATACCTATCTTAAAATATGTGTGTGTTGATATGGTCGTACTGGTGGATGAACTTTGAAGATCGTGCGGCTGTTATTATGCTAGTATATAGTGTTATTATAAAGCTTCTAACTCTTTAAGAAGAAAAATAACATCATTACAAAGAATCCTTTCAAATCTCAACACTTTCATTATGGTAATGATTCCAGCAATCTTTGATATCGCCCCGATTATTACCATTTAGTCGTTCAATGTACCCGTTTAGGAACAAAAGAGGCCCTTTTTCGCCCTCACTAATATTTTTCTTGGTCATAATGTTTTTATTAAAGCGATAAAATATTATTTGGAGGAAAGCGGTTCAGCATCTAATTGAAAATGGGAAAATGTTTTTTTTGGATGAACGTGTTTTTTAACAGATTTTGTGTTTGGGGAATAAATCAATTTAATGTTGATAGATTGTAACAAGAGTAATTGACAGTTTTGTCGAAACGACTTGTCTTTTAGCGCGTATTTATTATTTTTGTTCGTTGTGTCCGCCCATTAATAAAATTTTATAGAAAAAATATCTGGTACCTAAGGCTTTGTTTATTTGTAAATATATTACAAAATATCAGAAATTTTCATCACATAAAATCAGATTTATTTATTTAAACGGCATAGTACCGAGATTTCGAATTAACAAAGTGGTAATGTGTTGCACAGTTTTTTTTTTTTAATTTAAATAAAACACTGATATCCAGTAGAAATTTTCTAACAGTATCTTCGCCCAACATCTTTTCATAAAAAAATAAAAAAATCTTTTCATAATTTTCAGATGTAAAATTAAAATAATCTCAGACTGCAAAGTGGCTTCAAAGAACGGTCAACTAAACACTAAAAAAAAATAATTTTAACCCCCCAAATTCCCATGACAACGATAAAGAAAAAGTTTCAGAAATATTAATTGGCATTCACGAACCTACCACTGATTATTAAAAATATTGTAAATTAAGATTCCTTACATAGTATTAATAAACTCTGAACGAAATAAATTGAGTCAATACCGAAATTTTCCTTTCAATTTGTATCTCAATCTGTTTATAACAAATCTCTGGGGTTCGCAGTGGGGATTTATTTTAGAGCGTCCTGTATATGGGATGGGCTCAGTTTATCGATAGTTGTGATAGTTTATTAGAAAAGATTACAAACGATTGATTCTTACGACTATAAGGGTGGGGTCTTAGTGTGAGCGACGTAAAAATTCTATTATTCCTGGCACAAATGTCATCAATGATCTTACGTATGACGATGAAGTGGTTGCCTAACGATTGAGCATGCTTTGCTAAAAGTAATGTATTTAGTGTCAACTATCGAGCTCCCAAATTGTAGCCACAAATTATGAAACACAGACACCAGCAGAGAATTCCACTCCATATCTGTAAGCATAATAGGGTGTCGTGTATCGGCGATTCCGCGGAAGGCTACGTGACACCACGCAGCGTAACACGACGCCGAAATTTCGTGTAAAGTAGTGTAATGTTTTTGTGGTGTATATAAATATGTATGATAGTCTGTAAGGTATATATGTCATAGGTCTTTGTTACCCGAAATAAATGATAGATTATTATTATTCCGTTCATTCATATATATAAAAACCTACGAATTATTCTTAAATATTTCTTAAAAACATACAAAAAAAAAACATTTAAAATACAAAAAGCAGTAGTCCGCCGGGGTTGAGAGCAGGGTTCAAGCTACCGATGGTTAGGGCTCCAGAGAAAGGAACCTCCTCACAATACGATCCGTATCGAGGAGTACTGCCTTCTGTATCAGGCCCTTTAACCAACCGTGTGACGCCAGCTTTGACAGATGGTCGTCGAAGCTTTTGGCCATCAGACCATTGGCCGTAACGACAGTCGGCACAATGACATTATTATTATTATTATTTATTATAATGAAAGTATTCCCAAATTGTTTTGTGCGTATTGATGGGATGTCCACCATGTATGGCTGTTGCATTGCCGTGCATTTTATAGTCCGATGATGGAATAGGCTAAGTCGAAATAATTGGTATAATTCCGATACAAACTCTCCGAAAGCGACTCACTCATATTTTCGAGACCTACTTGTTGTGAATTTTCAAAATTTGATATTCCTTTAGTAACCTTCATCGCAAAACAAACTCTTCCTATCTAATTTATTTGTAACTTATTTATTCAACAGAACGGAATTAAACTGAAAACGACATGTCAGAAGCCTTAGAATTATTGTGGCTTAAAGCGAAAATAGAAGTTGTTCCAAACAATTTGTGAGGGAACTAGCCGAAAACTGCCCCAGAATAAAATTTGTAAAAGCAAATTATTTTGGACTACACGTGTTTCAGTAATTAAAGTTGGATTGGGCTCGTTTTAACTAGTTAACAGTTTTTAAAAGCATATTTTTAACTTGAATCGTACAAAGTTAAATGGCTGTGACATTTTTAATTTTATAAAATGTTAGCGAAAAAGATTAACTTAATTAAAAGATTTTGATGTTTGAAAAATGTTTTTAGTAAAGGAAAAAATAGTGTACGATCGATAAAAATATTTCATAATTGCCACAGAAACCGTGCATTTTTTCCTGAAGTAAAAAGTAGCCTTATGACACTCGGTGATAGTGTATGTGTTCTACCATGTCCCGAGCAATAATAATATCTAGTTATTTATTCAAACTATATCAAAATTTAAACGCAGACAGTCCCTCAAAATACCGCTTGCACCTGTCAGAAATATCTTCTTTACGAGTTAATTGCCAATACGAACCCACTATGTATGAATTATTTATCAACACATTTCGAATAAAGATTTTTGCGCAATTGCACTCAAGCGTTTTGAGATAGAAATAAAAAGCCAACATTTTATTTTTTATTTATTTATTTAAGACGTTGCCCCACACTAGGATTTACTCCTGTGTGTTCATGACCATATAAACTCGCATATACAAGACACCCAGACCCGGAACAACTATATGAACCTAAGTCATACAAACATTTGTTCCATGCGGGGTTGAACCCACGAGACGTAACGCAGCAGCTGAACGCTCAATCACTGCGTCAACCGGGTCGTCGAATTATAATCGTTCAGATCAGTACTTTATGTATAAGATTTTTAATAAAAGCCAGTAGAGATTATTTAAAAGCCCCGTTTCACCGCCATCACTTACATACACCTTTACTCATACCAGTAGCTTTTCGAACGCTTCTCGCAAACAATGGGCTTTAAAAGTGGTCGCAAAATTTCAACTGTCGCGATACGGATCCCCAATTAGAGAGGGCCAAGCCTCATTGATCCTTGTACGTCCCAGGTATTAAAGGAATCAATCGATTTATTGTTTACAGGGTAAGTACGGGTTTAGGTGCTGAAAGTAGGTCTGTTTTGATTTAATGGTGATCGTTTAAGAAATGTTTTGAACTTGACGATATTTTTAAGTGTTTGAATTTCCCAAAAGTCGATAGATGTTGACAAATATAAAATACCTTTTCTATAAGTAGATACTTAATAAAAACATTTTCCTTCCCAACTTTCATATTATTATGTTTCTTCTATTTTTCGTCTTTCGCCGATGTTTTGAAAAGTATAAAATTTGCTATGTAGGTGACGATTCTTTTTCATTTAGGTATGGCACAAAATGATGTTAAAAATACAGTCGAATTGAGAACCTCCTCCTTTTTTGGAAGTCGGTTGAAAAAAGAAAAACGTACCTATCCAACATATTAATCTCCTTTAATTTGTGTTTGTAACCGTTTTGCTGTGTCTGTCCTGAATAAAAGTTTTTCTATTCTATTCTATTCTCCTATATTTCCAATTTTGAAAATTCTACACATTGGAATAGAAACTTAGGCTAAAACTGCTCATCCAACTCTTGGTTAGTTGAGTCCGAGACACATTTTTTCATACTGTGTGTCACTTCAAATCCACAAAAACTCCAGTGACCAAATATCGAATAAATAATCGTGAAAGGTTAAGTGAACTAGGCTGAATAAACGTTTTATCTTATCTATCTAAGGTAAAACCAACGCCACACTTTTGAAATCATTTAGAAAGTACTTTTGTTTACTATCAACAAATTTTTGAAAAGTAAAAAACATTCTCTTTGATATTTCCAGAGTGTTGGCGATTTTGCGGACTTCTACGTTTTGGGACATCTATCCCATATACTAACATATGAGATAGTTGCCAAGTCCATATAAAGTGCATTTAGGATAGACGATCCGCTGAGAAACAGGCATTTATCGCGAAAGAAAAAGATCTCCCTTTGACTTCTCTTAAAATCGCACAGAGACATGAGACACGATCCACTTAGTGGTCGTTAGAAAGTCTTCCGATAGATAAATATGTAAAATAGCATACTATTCATCCGCGAAACTAGAGTAATTAGAATCTGTCCCGATTTTAGCCTGTTATTGATTCACTTCCGGTCTTTTCGCTTGTTCATCTGTTGTATGTAACTCAGATGAGAATATAAAATAAAAGAATAGTGTTCATTATAAAATAAATGATAAATCATTTTTATTTTGTAAGTCTTTGACTAACATCCAAAAGTCCAAACTCAAGGTTTGCCAACGTGCTTAGGAGCGCAGTATACTTGGTGGTAAATTAACGGATCGAATTCGAAACACGATACTGCGCTCAAAAACACAGATCGTTGACGTGACTCAGAAGGCTGCCCAGTTTAAATGAGACTGGGCTGGACATGTCTGTCGTACGCCCATCGAGCGGTGGGCCTATAAAACTCAAAATTGGTGCCCTGAAATCGCGAGACGGGGCCGCGGCAGACCACGAAGGAGATGGCGGGACGACTTGGATGTCTTCCTTGGGAATTGGCAGGATGTGGCACAGGATCGGGAAAAGCGGAAGGAGTGGAGGGAGGCCTTTGCCCAGCAGTGGGACATTTTAGGCTAGTTATAATAATAATAATAATATCCCGATACCGGTGGGCTACTATTTTTTATATTTTTAAATATATTTTTTATTTTTTATAGAAATGTTTAAAAATATAATTTATATGCTGTAAATTGAATAAACGGAATAATAATAAGTAGGTTGTAAAAAACACTTTTACACGTCAACCTTTTTGGCCGTTATAAAACCTAGATGAGGCCGGTGTTTCCTAGCTGACTACCCTGAGAAGAAACACCAAAACAAACTCAGAGGTCAAGGTCTCTTTTGAAGTCCATACAGTTGTACTGGTCAAATCATATAAAGATAGATAAGACCATATAATCCCATTGCACACATCCCTAGCACTATTTATGCTATGTCACTCCACATCACAACAAAAGAAAAACCAACTTAGAAAACGCAATCCTTCAGTGCTTTCATTTCTCAAAAAAATCTAAATCTACCAGGCCACTTCACAAAATCCGTCTGCGAGACCCCATTATCCAGAACAGATAAAGTTGATACCATTTAACGAGGTCCTTGCATACCCCGGTGATACATCACCGTGATTGTTCGGATCAGCAGTCGGGGCGCGTGCTCGGCTTGAATGGGGGAACGTGACCGGCAAATAGTAGGTCTAATGTGGATATGGAGATCAGCCATCCTGTTTTAGAAGAGGATCGGCTTTCCATTTATATCCTGTAATGTCTCGTGGATACCTTGAAATTGGCAGTTTTAGACGTTGAATGTAACGGTAGTTCCTCATTTATTAGGTAACTAGCTTCTGCCAGCGACTTCGTCCGCGTGGAATAGTTACTTTACCCCCGATTTTGAAACTCTGAGCCCGATCGGTTTAAAATTGACAAAAGATAGACATATGCTGTTTAGGGATATTTTTTAGGTAATTTTATGTAGAACATTTCCGTAATACATGATTTCTATGTAACTTTTACCATTAAGGCTACACACGCGACGGAAGCTTAAAAAATGGAGTAACTTCTCCCGTTTTCCCAACATTTTCCTTCACTGCTCTGCTCCTATTAATTGTAGCGTGATGAAAAGTATACTATAACCTGCCCAGGAGTATGAAGAATAGTTGCACCAAGTTTCGTTAAAATCGGTCGAGTAGTTTTTGTTTCTATAAAGAACATACAGACAGACAGACAGACAGACAGACAGACAGACAGACAGACAGACAGACAAAAAATTTACTGATTGCATTTTTGGCACCAGTATCGATCACTAATCACCCCCTGATAGTTATTTTGAAAATATATTCCTTGTACAGAATTGACCTCTCTACAGATTTATTATAAGTATAGAAGATAAATGCTCTGAGTAATAATTGCATCTGTAAACTGAACAGAAGGTTCAGTTTAAAACCAGCGATAGGCAATTACGGGTTGTCCGGAATTTTGCGGAACTGGACCTATTTAGCGCAGCCGCGAAGCTCAACCACACAATATTATAGTTTTAAAATTAGGTTGCCTTAATTTTGTTCCGACATTGTGCGTATCTGAGTGTGCTATATAAAATGTTATCTTTCTTTCCCAAAAAAAAAATTGTATCTTGATTTTTATGCAGCGTTGGAAATCATCCTTTTTTGGATGGGAAATCGTCAGATGTCAGACTCTTAATGACTAAAACCTATCCGTGTTCTTCCGAATGCCCTTTGTATTCCACGGTCTTTGAACAATCCCGCATCCCTGGTTGGGAAGCATCTTACAAGATGGACCTAGACGCAAGAAGCACGAGACAAGTAGATTTGGCGACACTTAGAAGTCTGTAACTAGCGTTGTGAAATGATGATGATCGAAGTCAGTTGTTTTGTCACTCAACATGTTGAGAATAAGTTACTGGAAATATATAAAATAACAATAATAACAAAAAAAACAAAAATAGTATTTATACCGAACAAAAAAAGAGGTCCACAGGGTGTAATGATTTAAAAACAAAAGAAAGTAGGAACCATTAATACCTCAGTCCCATTAGACACACACATAAAAAGGTTACTATAAAGGCACAGTTCCATTGCTGCAAATTACGCACAGGCTTAGCTTCTCTTCGTGCGTAGATTTGATTAGATCATTGATTGTAACTCACAGCCACGCAGTTCGATACTATTGAACTCGTAACCTGCTCCAAAGTATCACTCACAGGACAAGAATCTGGTACATGAAGGTGTAGCTTCAAGGCGTTTTGATAATTTGACAGTATAGTAAATTTTACCAAGGGGTATCGTTATCGTCTATTCTAATATTATAAATTTTATTTGAAGATTTGTTTGTTTGTTTGTATTGAATAGGCTCCGAAACTACTGAACCGATTTGAAATATTCTTTCACTGTTTGGAAGCTACGCTATCCCTTGGTGACATAGGCTATATTTTATCCCCATATTCCCACGGGAACGGGAACTATGCGGGTGAAACTTGGCCGCTGCTAGTATTATATATACACACTTAGCTAATGCACTATTGAGGTCTGATAGGCAATTATACTCCATGTAAAATATGATATTCAGATAGACCCGGCTCGACTGGAAGCGGACCAGAGCATAGTTGAAGCCGACCCCAGCATTGTTGGGACAAGACTAGCCAAATTATTTTTGTGCCACATTGAAAAAGTCAGACACGGACTCCCAAACAATAGTTAGATGATAAAAAAATAAGCGTAGGTACTTTTCTTTTTTCAAGTTAGTAAAAAATAATAAGACGCACAGTTTTGACGACGAACGCACAGTGGATGAAAACATGCAAAACGCCACATGTTTGTACATTTTTTACGAGCAAGTGACGTCATCACGCTCCTGAACTTTAATGTGCCTTATCTTTGCCAATGTTTATTGATTTGTAAAGGCCAAAAAAACATGTTAGTAGTTTTGGCTAATGTCACAGGCTAACTAAACCATTTTATTCTTAGGAATGAAAATACTTTATTCATCCTATGTAGCGAACATATGAGGCCATATCATACAAACCCGACGCAGCAATCAAACAAAGCCTTAAAACAGAGGACCGTCTGAGTGACTAATTATCCCCGTATCCCCTCCGGCCTGGTAATTAACATAACAATTAAACATACACAGTGTTATGGTCTTAAATTATAATCCGACTCCATTGAGACCAAAGTCACAATGGAACTTAGGGATCGGGATGTGTAAACTTTAGCCGGGTATTTCGAATATCGTCCGGTTAATTCACGTATTGTTATAGATATTTTAAATGCTGTACAAAATTGGTGTTGAGAATTATTTTGTTTAAAATTAATTGGACAATGTTGGGATGAGTTATAAATAAATATTGCATTTCGGTTCGGTCAGTTCAGCTTTGTTCGTTGGGGCAGAAAAAGATTGAAATAGATTGGCTTGATGAAACGAAACAAATGGTTTTGAATATATGTATGCGACTAGCCAGCATATTTTTTATACAACGGGTGAATCTATACTAATACATAAAGCTGAAGAGTTTGTTTGTTTGTTTGGTTGAACGCGTTAATCTCAGGAAGTACCTACTATTGGTCCGATTTAAAAAAATCTTTCAGTGTTAAATAGCCCACTTATCGAGGAAGGCTTATAGGCTATATATCATCACGCTAATGCCAATAGGAGCGAAGCATTCATGAAAATGAGACGCAGAGGAATTTGCGTCGACGAGTTAACAAGTTTTTATACAAAGGGTGAATCTATACTAATATATAAAGCCGAAGAGTTTGTTTGTTTGCTTGAACGCGCTAATCTGAGGATCTACTGGTCCGATTTAAGAAAATCTATAAGTGTAATGTTAGATAGCCCACTTATCGAGGAAGGCTATAGACTATATATCATCATATCAGGTATAAGATATACTTAAGACCAATAGGGGCGGAGCAGTCATGAAAAATGTGACACACACCTACATATGTTATGAAACATTTTATTTATCACATTGATGCTCAAATGCACCAGTCATACCTGCTTTATTAAATACACCTTATTAGTTAAATGTGCCTCCGATGTTTTTCATTAAAAAAAAGAACAGGATAATTTATTTTACATAGTTATTCATGAAAACTATAAAGCGTCACAGCCTAATGCAAGGTTCGAAATCCTCGTTTCCTATAGGAAAAATAAGTCGGGAAAAAATACAGGGTTTTATAAAAACAATTTCAAGAGTTAACGTGTTTATCAGTAAAACAAAGTATCAAGTCCGTCACCATCTGCCTAGTCTTTTAAGATGGTCGCCCATCCACAGACCCTCTTGACCGGCATTGCATTACCATGAAGATAACAAAGCAACTGTTGTTATTTAGCCGCGAGTTCTTCTAAAGTATCAACTACTTATGTATACGTAAAAAAACGTGGATCAAACTAGACAGAAATGTAGGAGTCTACATTGTTTCATTTTAAATCTGGAATCATCAAAACAAATGAATACTTCATCCATAGACCATAACTTCGACTAACAGCTCAATAGCCCAATCCAAGTTTTAATAATAACTAGCTTCTGCCCGCGACTTCCCCCCCCCCGATTCTTTGTGATATTGATTCATTGGTGGGAGAAGTGGTGGGAGGCGTCCGACGTGACGGCACAGTGTGGCATGCGCGTGAGCTGCGCGCGATACTGGACAATACTTAATTTTTCTAAAGTAAGTTCAATCAACTACCTGCTAATAAAAGTCCCTTCGAAATCGGTATAGCCATTTCAGAGATTAGCCGGAATGAACAGACTGTAAAAAAAATATTTTGGTGTATGTACCGTATATATTAATAAATGCATGTAGTAGAAAGCGGTTATTTAAATATTACAAACACACACTTCAATTTTATTTATATGTATAGATAACTTGGACTGTTCCTCTTGAATCACCATCACCATAATGCCCAAGTTTATTGTAATAGGTACGCTCTGTCATGCATACCTCCGTTATTGTGACATATCCTGGAACCCTGCCCACCCAAGACGGATAGCTCGGCGTAATAATATTACCTCTATCCATCTGAGTTGTCAATGAGACTAATAGTTGGTATTGGCATATTTAGTGTTATGTGAACCTGAATGGAACTTTGATGGCGGATAGACTGGACCGAAGTGATATCTAGTGATTTGGGGGCAATAGATTTCATAGTTTATGACCTGAACCTGCCCATAACTGGCCTGCCCAACCTTTGGAGGTGCTTGAAACAGGCGAACTCTTGCATTATTCAAAAACTTAATACTGAGGACACTGGCAACTTTTTTGTCTAACACGCTTTTAATGAGGTGTTCTAAAAAAAGTATTTTCGTGATGATTACCAGCCAGTGCCTTCCTTTTGTTTTTTTTTTTCTGTGAAAGCTTTGTGACGAGCATGGAATCTTGGGGTCGATGCCGGCAAAAAAAAAAAAATGTTATTCAGTTTTTCCACTTGCAATTTTGCAGTAGACGTTTATCAGTTGGTGATGCGATGCTCTCATGCCACGGAAAGCATGCTAAGCTATGCGTCTTGTGAGCTGCGCCTAATCTCTTTCCGGTCATTTCTCGGTCCCACACAATTTGTGCCTTAAAATATCTCCTGCATGCTAGTCCAAACTATGTTAAAATTAGCTATCGTAACCGAAATTTAGTCAGGGAGATTATTAGTTTCCTATGACAGTCGGGAAGCCAACAGGTCTAATTTAAAGTGGCCGAATTCAAATCGGTGGTCTGCAGCCCAACTTCTCCAACATATTTCCGATCGTGGCGAGGACGCTGAATGCATTAGACCGTTCACAGTAATACATTACTGGGACTTAGCTAGATACGAAGGTTCACGTTGGTCTAAATGGGTGGTGAAGGAGCTGGTTTTCTGAAAGATATCGGCATTATTTCAGCTAGTTAAGGTTTCAATTCTAAAGTGAGTCTGTGAATTTTGGTTATATTAACAACGAGAAAGAATAAAGAAATATGACGCTTGCAAAAGTAGTCCTGTATCTAAAAAAAACTATAAAAATAATAATCATTACAATTTAGCATAGAAAAAAAGAAAGAAAAATGTTTATTTGTTTATAAGCATAAGCATAATCAGCCTTTTAATGTTCCCACTGCTGGGACACAGGCCTACTCTCTAGGAGAGCGAATGGGCCGTAATCCACCACGCGGGCCCAGTGCGGGTTGGTGGATGTCAAATGTCTTCGAATTCTTGGTTTTAGGACATGCCGGTTTCAAGTAATGTGCCTGGCTGGGTGTGAAAACGCGACCTACAATTCGTAAGTCGGGGCCGTTACCACTCGGCCACCACTGCTTACATTTACAATGTTTGCATTACAATTTATTCGCATAGAATGTGGTAGGTTGGACATTTTACAACACTCAAGTACACAGTTATTATTTATAAACGATATCATTGAGTTGAAATTATAAACATGAAATTTGTTAAAAAAAAAGCCGACGGTACCTTGAAGCACAGACCGATCAGGCCTTCATTCCCTAAAAGCCCGCCAAATTAGGACAGACCAAATTTTGAAAAAGCCTTGGCAGATTTTATAGCCCACGCTCAGTACTCGCAATCACATCCAGTGAGGCTGAAATAAATGATTTGCGATTATCCAAGGTTGGAATTATGCCAGGTAATAACAACAGGATCGCACTTTATCAGGCCTAATACCGCTATTGGCAAACCATTTTGGTATTACACATGCGTAAATTATTCAAGTTAATCACATCATTTTATGAGCCCGATCCCTACTTTTATCCTTCAACTAGCTGACCAGCGCAACTTTGTTTGTGTCACATTTTTCATGACTGCTCCGCTCCTATAAGTCTTAGTGGGATGATAAAAAAAATAAATGAGCTATCTAACACTGAAAGAATTTTTAAAATCGCACTAGTAGTTCCTGAGCTTAGTGCGTTCAAGCAAACACACAAACTCTTCAGCTTTATATATTAGTACTAGCTAGCAAACGTTTTGCCATAAAAATTAAAAAAAATATTTAGGGTTATCGTAAAGGGGTGAAAATTTAGGGTTGTATACGTATGTATTTTTGTATGCTGCATCATAAAAAAATAAAAATAGGGGTGGTCCTTAACATTTAGGGGTATGAAAAATATATGATGTCCGATTCGCCACCCTAGCCGATATACACGCTAAGATTCACGAAAATCGGTCGAGCCGTTTACGAGGAGTTCAACCACAAATATAGATTAAAATATGTGAGGTTCTAGTGGCTCAACCGTTTAGCAGCACGAGATATTGATGTCCATAAGGTTTTATTAAGAGAACTGGTAGGTACACATCGGGTTAAAGATTATGGACACACTAGCGGTACCTGAAAACGTACAACGCTATGTTATACTATACAGATAAATAATAGCAGCGGACATTCTCGATGTTTTTGGCTTTTGATTATTATATTTAGTTATTCAGATAATGTTCCAATACATTTATATTGTTAGTATGTACTTAAAAACCATGTTAGTACCTAATAACTAAAAGAGACTTAGTTCTCTGATTGAGACTCCGCACCAGTGGGCTGTCCAGCTTATTGCCTAATACATTCAAGATGCTATTAGCGCTCCCACGTAATCTGCTTAGTTTTTGCAACCAGCAGCCCTACCATGACGTCTTAAATCACTGCGTCCTGCAGGCATTGTTAAACTGGATGCGCAGAGAATTGTAAGCTCTTTGGGTATATCTGAACGACCGGCTCGCTGAATACGTAGATGTGCAATACGCTTTCAATCAAATCACTTTCACCGCGTCTGTATATCTGAACAGCTTATCAAGGTAAAACAAATAAAAAAAAAACAATAATGTGTACCAACATTCAATCAAAACACTTTTCCCGCGTTTATATATTACAGCTTATTAAAGTAAAACAAACTAAAAAAGCCAATAATGTATAGCAATTTCCAACCAAATCACTTTCACCGTGTCTGTATATTTATTAAATTAAAACACATTAAAAAGCCAATAGTGTGTAGCAACATACAAACGTTTGAAGCGATTTTGGCAAATGGTAAACTATGACCTAAATTAGGACTTATGATACTTTTTAGGTCAGTAATACGTTCTTTTGGGATAATTATCGTAGGTGAAACCTTTGACAAAAACTAGTTTCAAATAAACAAACCGCAAGAGTAATTTAGACCTTCGAAGCCCATCAATAACGGTCTTGATTCCTTATTCAAAAGTATTTTTCATATCAAAATGGTCTGATCATAAATCATTTTACGGTAAACGACTGCTAAAATGAAAAAGAACGCAACACTACACAACAATAACTGGCCATGAAGAAATAATGACACCATTAAATAACTATGAGAGAATTGTTAAGGCAATAATACAGTGGGAAATAAAACAAATTTTATGTACTGCGAGGCCTTAATGAAGGCTGGATGGACAACATTTTGTTGTAATCGCCGTCGATTCGGTTGACAATAGCGGATATAATAAAGGAAAAGTGAATTGCGTCATACTCGAGCGGGTGACACACGGGGAAATGTTTTGTCTAACAAAAGAAAATATTTCAAGTCTTAATTGCGTTTAATGGCGGTATTTCATAAAAACGTGGAAGTACTAATGGGGTAGTTGACTAAAAAAATCTAATTAGTCCGTCAGATAGATTTCCAAAAACTATTGGACACGTATTTTTTCTTTTTTCACGTAAACAAAAAATGAAGCCGATACCACAGTAAAAATATGGAACAGTATGGAAACTAAGCCCATTTGTTGAAATAATTACCTACGCTCCAGTAGAGAGTTAGGGTTGTCACTTTTAATGTTTGCAATAAGTGTTTTATTGGAACGAAGTTCTTTAACACGACTTGCGGTAGGAGTTGACTGGGAGAAATAGTCACGCGAAAATGCGTTAGTGCATGTTATTCCATGCGACTTTCTTCTTTGGTCAAAATGTAAATAATGCCATTGTAAAAAAAAAATACAAACTGAATGTTATCATTTCTATGCCATTTTATTCCATTTCAATTATACCTAATATCTGCCCTAAAATTTTGATGAAGGATTTCTGTATGGTGAATAAAAAAACTTTTTACAAAAAATACAACCGACTTCTAAACAAAAAAAAACAAAAAGTACAAAATAACTTTAATTTCGGAACTCGGTTTTTTTGATTGCTTTTTTGTTTTGAACACACCGGCTTCCGAAATTAAAGTTATTTTGTACTTTTTGTTTTTTTTTTTTTTTGTTTAGAAGTCGGTTGTTATTTTTTAAAACAAAAAAGCAATCAAAAACACCGAGTTCCGAAATTAAAGTTATTTTGTACTTTTTGGTTTTTTTTGTTTAGAAGTCGGTTGTATTTTTTGTAAAAAGTTTTTTTATTTTTCACTTTTTAGTGGTTCACTCCCAGCTAAACATACCCATCACAGCGTACGTGGTATAAATTGGTGTAAACAATAAACAAACATGCGATTTCAGCTATCCCGACAGATTTGCTATCATTTATTGAAATTAACAAAAACCTGCTTGTTCGATTTCGATAAAATTTTCATGGGACCATTTGGGAAGTTATACCCTTTCCAGCAAAAAAAGAATTTTTCAAATCGGTTGGCAAGCGACAGAGTTATGCCCGAACAAACATTAAAACGACTAGAATATAATGTTGTCGTAAAATTATGGTCATTTATTTTTTCATACTCAAGGATTAATTTATTCCATATTATGTTATATAAATTATAATACAGTATAAATTAAAAATAGTCTTCGGTATAAGGATTTAATACTAGTATTAAAAATCTGTGCTTGGGTACACAGTTTTTGCAAAACGAAAACCTGAGTGGTCCACCTATAGCCATTATAATAGCGTAGGTATTATCTATGAACACGGCACCCGCCACTGAGCGCACCGCGAAGGTCCCTTAGGGGCCTCGTAGATGCGCGCGTCTGTGTGAGTGTGCCGTTTCGACCGTTTGTTCGTAGTTTCTGTACTGTTCCATATTTCTACTGTGCCGATACAGAGCGTTGAAAACTCGTGTGACGTCACTACTCGCTACAATTTTTAACGAGCCGTAACGTCACAAGCCCCCACTCCTGATCTTTGATGCTTTGTATCTTCGTCAGTTTTTATAGATTTGATAAAGGAAAAAATATGTGTCCAATATTTTTCTATAATCTAACTGACGGACTAAATATAATCATATTATATTTTTTACTCAGGAAACACCCCTATTCTTGAAAATCAATAGACCGTTTCAAATTAAACTTAAAACGCATCCGCGAGATCAACCTCATAACTAAACTTATTTGAGAATTTATTTGTATATAGTTTGGTAGCAAAAAGGAGGAATAATATAACTATCGACTATGGATGTATTTTTACAGCTGTTTTGATATCAGCTTCAATTAAAACATGTGCAGCAAAATAATTATATATATTATAGAATTTAAATATTATATTTAAATTCGTGTAGCTAGATTTCAAAATATAGGGTTTTTGACTTCGCTGGAGCGCCTGGAAGAAGTGATATTTTAACATCGATTAATAATAAGTTATTTTATACTTTTTGAATAGAAGTCTAAGTATTATAATTATTAATCGAAGTCTTAGTCTAAGTATTTGTCTTAAAAGAGTTATTTTCATCCTATATTCTCTCATAGGAAAGTCTCCAAAGAGATTATTTTGTGTTATTATTCTCAAAGACTGTTTGCCAGACCCCACAGCCGTATATCAACAATATTAATATCCGTTCAGGAATAATATCAAGAAGAGGGAGCGCAACAAATAAACGTCATCGCAAACAATGGTCTGTGACCGCTGATGAGAGGCCATTTAATATAGTCATGATTGCAGTATCAATCTTTACTATTGTCTGTTCGTTTGTCAGATGATGTTCAAGGTTGATGAGTGGTGGGAACAAGGATAGCTGTTCTGAGGGACCAGTATTTGATAGACTTCTTGTACTTTGTTGTTTCTAGAAAAGGTTTGGGCTATTTAGCGCTTTGTGAGAGCCTCATTAAAAACAAGCGCATTAAATCATACTATAACGTAATGCTTATACTTTTTTTTCGATAGGCCTGACTATCTTCGGTTTTTAAAATGTTACTATTATGTTACTAACCTGGATAGAGACAGACGTAATTATAACAAGTTTTTTAAGCAGATAATAAATATACAACATACAACACACATAACAGTTCAAATATCTACGCAAACAACAAAAATGTTTGGTTTAATTAATATAAACAAAACAAAAAACGCGAGCATGAGCCAAAACGTGCTGATAAATTGACGGACATTTTTCATGGCGTACATAATTGAGGGTATAAAAAATAACAACGCCACAATGTTGATTGTAATTTTCAATGCACGATATTTTACCTTTGAACTGGACTTATGGGCTTTGTTTTGTGTTTAACTTCTGTATCACTTTCTGTTTTTGTATGCGTTAAAATGGCCTCCACGAGTGGTAATAATTAAAATAAAATATAGGGATCTATAATTCACTTGTTGCCGCCCACGGCACCGCCCGCGTTAATGTCCCAAGGGAACATACTCTCAGGATAAAAAGTATCCCCACCGAATGTGTCTCCACGTTGTCGTCGTGGTGGGGCTTGAGCGTACCAATGATCTTGCGAGCTTTCCCGGTAGAGCCACTCATGCCGGAAGGTCGCAAGTGAGGCATCAGACCAAGAGAGACACACGCTTGCTCGCTGCTCTCTGGTACGCGTCTGATCATCAGACGTGACTGCGAGAGCAGCGAGCAGGTGGAGAGGTGAGGTTAGGAGAGAGGGCCCTGAGAAGGGGCGGAGCGAATAGGGACCGCACCCTTAAAAGGAACAAAATGAAAAAAGGCGAATGTAAAATGAGTCCCCAGGTGGGTCCCGACTGCTCAGCGGTCGGCGAATCCCACCCCGCTTCGGCGGGCTGCCCTCCGTACTCTGGGGTGGGCACCAAACGCCTTCCGCTTGCCAGTGGCAACAAGAGCCGAGGAGGCTCCGAATCGACGTCATCCGGATCCGCTTCTTACAAGGAGCTGATGGCGTTCGATTGTGTTGAGGAGGGTTCGCCTGAGCGCCGGGGAGGTGCAGAATCGGATTTAGGTTCTGCACCTGACCTAGTAACGGTCAGCTCGGCGGGCTCTGGAGAGGAAAGAGGGGGGGCTGCTGCAGAGAACGCCAAGTTCTTCCGCAAGCGGCCCAGGCGGGAGGACGACGGGGAGTCGACCTCCGAAGACGAGCTTGCCTCCGCCCGCAAGATCCCCACCGCTAGGCGGGGCAGGGGCTGTGAGGCAGGGAGGGGGCTGGCTCCCTCTACCCGGGAGGAGCGTCGGGCCGGGAGGTTGGTGGAGGAGGGGCGTCGCCCTGGAGGGAGCGGTCGCAGGGCTCCCTCTACTCTCCCGCCTCTTCTCGACTCGGACGACTCGGAGCCCCCGGGAGAGGTGCCTCCAATTATTGAGGAGCAGAGGGCCAAATTTGAGGAGGTGGTGGAGGCCGCGATTCGCGCTGTGGCCTTCAAGAGGAAACAGTCCTCGAAGCGGGAGGCCATCAGCGCGGCCAAAGCCTCCATCCTGGCGGCAGCGGCGGCCAACGTCGGCGGGGCAACGGATGCCAAAGAGGCGTCTGAGTTGCGGGCGGAGGTCGCCCGCCTCGCGGTTCTTACGGAGCGACTCGTTCGGGAGAATTAGTCGCTCCGGAGGGACCTGGCGGGGATGGCCAGAGCGGCCTCTCAGGAGCCGCAAGGGGGGCTGAGTCCGGCGCCTCTGGAGGGGAGCCTAGTGCTGAGCCAGGTGCGAAACCTGGTGCGGCAGGAGCTGGCTCCCTTCCGGAAGCAGTTCTCCACCCTGAAGGACATGGTCCGGCGCCCCCCAACAGCGGCGACACAGAAGGCCCCGGGCCGGCAGAAGGCGGCCTCTTACGCAGCCGCGGCGGCTGCCGGCCGTGCAACGTCCGGCCAGGCGGCGAAGGCCAAGGGAGCAGCCGCGCCAGCGCCTGTGACGCCGGCGACTGCGACGCCGGCGAAGACCAAGGCGGCCCCGGCGAACAGGGGGAGGAGGAAGGCTGGAGGAGCGGCTAAGGCTGCGGCGCCAGTGGTGCCGCAGCCGCCCCCATCCCCACCCTCGGACCCTCCTGCGGCCGAGGCCGAGTGGCAGGTTGCTGGCCAGAAACGGCGGGCCGCGAAAGCGGCCAAAATCAAGGCGAGGAGGCAGCGGCGGAAAGCCAACGCCATTGCGGCGAGGCTTCGCGCCCCGAAATCCGCGGCTGTAGTGCTCACACTGCAGCCGGAAGCGGAACAGAGGGGCGTGACGTATCTCGCCGTACTGAAGCGGGCGAAGGAGGCGGTGAGCCTCCAAGAGCTGGGCATCAGCGGGGGCATCGGGGTCAGGAGGACCTTAACCGGTGCCCGCAAGCTCGAGCTCGCCGGAGCGGAGAGTGGCCCGTTCGCGGACGCCCTGGCCAAAAGGCTGAGGGCGGTCCTACCCGCGGACGAGGTCCAGGTGTCCAGGCCGACTAAGCGCATCGACATGCGCATAGTGGGCCTGGATGACTCCGTGACGGAGGAGGAAGTTGTGGCCGCCGTCGCCAGGACTGGGGGGTGCTCTGCCGAGCTTGTCAAGGCGGGCACCCTCCGGCCTGACAACACGGGCATGCAAACCCTTGTGGTGAGCTGCCCCGTGACGGCGGCCAGAACTGTGTCGGAGGGCCGAAGGCTCTTGGTGGGATGGGTGTCTGCGCGGGTAAAACTGCTAGAACCCAGACCTCTGAGGTGCTACCGCTGCCATGTGGGTAACCACACGGGAGCTATGTGCCCCTCGGAGGTCGACCGCAGCGGACTCTGTTTCCGCTGTGGTCAGCCCGGTCATAAGGCCGGCTCGTGCGAGGCCACGCCGCACTGCAGTGCATGTGCGGCTGCTGGCAAGCCGGCCGAGCACTGGGCTGGGGGAAGGGCCTGCGCGCCATCCGCCCCGACCAGGGGCAAGAGGTCCGCCACCACCGCCGCCTCTGCCGCCGCCGCGGCTTCTGTCGCCGCCACTGCCGCTTCTGCTGCGGGTGCTGCGGCTCCCAACACTCGGGAGGGTGCTGAGATGGAGTGCCAGTAATGGTCCCATTTCGGCCCCCTCCAGAGACAAGTCGGCCGCTGTGCTATCGCGCAGTGGCTGATGCCTGGGGACGGTGAGCGTGGGTGGCTCGCCGTCCGATACCAGGTTGAGTCGACGACGCGTTGTGTTCCACGCGCGTCACAAGGAGCCGTCAGCACCGAGGACGGGGCCCCATAGGGTCGGTGCCTGCTAGGGTTACGGAATTTGTTCGAAAGAGTTACCGCGGCCCTGGAACGCATAGGGCACAAGAAGGATCACGGGTGTGTTTTAGTCAGTAAAAGTCTGACACTCCCTACCGCTCCACCCAGGGCGGGAGGGGTCATTTGATGATTTCCCATCCAGAAAAAAAAAAAAAAAAAGGATAAAAAGTATCCTTTCTGTTATTCTAGAATATAATTTACCTTTTCTAGATAGTTTTTGCGTGAAAGAGTAACAAAAAATACATCCATAGGTACATACAACATTTTGCGTTTATGATATTACAAGCAGCGCCCCGCGATTTCACCCGCATAAGTTTCTATCCCGTGGAGAAACACCTTGGGCTTAAGACATACCGACATTCCAACAGCAGTAACTAAAAGTATCATCTGCCTAGCCTTTTCCCAACTATAGCTATTGGGGTCGGCTTCGGTACGGTACTTCGTGGCAAGACTGGGGTCAGATTTTCTGGCTTCTGACAATCAAGACAAGATTTTGACGACATGGTTGGCGTAGTGGTTGAGCGTTCAGTTGCTGCGCTACGTGTCGCCCCCCGATTTCGATCCCCGCACGGAACAAATATTTGTATGGCCTACAGATAGTTGTTCCGGGTCTGGGTGTCTTGTGTATGTGAGTAAATCCTAGTGTGGGGCAACGTTTTTTTTTTAAAAAGATAAAGAATCCGTAACGACTGCCAGAGATCTACAAATGACAGCCGAGACCTTTTAGGCTTAACGTGCTTTCCGAGGCACGGAGGAAACTCGGTATGTTAAGATGGTCATCCATCCACTGACCAACCTTGGCAAGCGTTGCTTTAGCTTGATGATCGACCTGTGCGGCTGTTAGTCTTTAGCCACGAGCTCCTTCGTTCTAGCAGTAACGAAAAGCAAAAATCAAAAATTGACCATATGGCACACAAATGATAAATGATATTTGGTTTGTCATCCCTGCTTAGCCTTTGCCCAACTATATTGGGGTTGGCTCCCAGTCAAACCGAATTCAGCTGGATACCAGTATTTTACGATGGAGCGGCTGCCTACTAGACCTCCACAAACCATTAAATGTGTGCCGTTTACAGTGCCGTGTTACCCGGCACTTCTTAGCAAGACTGTTAGATCTTTAGACTTCTGAAAATCCGGAACAACTGAAACACTGAACTGAACAGTGGTGGCCGAGTGGTAACGGCCCCGACTTACGAATTGTAGATTGCGGGTTCAAACACAGCCAGGCGCATTACTTTGTGTAATTAATTTCATCACCACTACTCTCTAAACGGTGAAGGAAAACATCGTGAGGAAGCCGGCATGTCCTAGAACCAAAAATTCTAAGACATGTGACATTCACCAACTCGCACTGGGCCCGTGTGGTGGATTACGGCCCATTCCTTCTCCTAGAGAGGAGGCCTGTGTCCCAGCAGTGGGAACAACTGCCAAAGATCTCCTAAATTACACCTGGACTTACAGGGTCATCTATCCACAGACCAACCTCGGCAAGCGTTGCTTAGCCTTGAAGATCGACCCGTCCGGCTGTTATAATTTAGCCACGAGCTCCTCTTATTTTGTTTTGTGTCTGTCTCTTGTTTGGTACTGTTTTATTTTATAAAAAAAAAAAAACTACACAATGATTGTTCTGAAATAAATGACTTATGACTTACCTATGTAAATAGGTTAAAATAACACTTTTATAGATCGATCTATTTTGGTCATTTTAAACTGAAAAAGCCCGGTGTTTGATAGCTGACTACCCTGAGAAAAAACACCGAAACAAACTCAGAGATCCATATGTTAATAAATATATTAGGTACTATAAAATTAGAACGACTTTCTATTAATACACGATTATTAATAAACCACCCTCCTTGGGAGGTGAAGGAAAATTCTTGAGGTCGTCGGATTCTTATCGCTCCACGTACAACGTTCTAATTAGTTACAAATACGTCATGAACATCCCACCTTTTAGGCCTGAAGGAATAAAAAGGGTTAGATATGGGCATACGCCTACACTTCTACAGATTGCTAATTATATTGAAGTGTTAGCAGATACGCGAAAAAAACGTGACTCAAAAATCACACAATTTATCGTATTAGTTTTCAGAATATGTGACATGATACTGATGTATCTAGGGTTACGGAATTTGTTCGAAAGAGTCACTGAGGCCTTGGAACGCAAAGGGCACTAAAAGGGTCACGGGTGGGTTTTAGTCAGTAAGAGCCTGACACTCCCTTCCGCTTCGCCCAGAGCGGGAGAAGTCTCTGAAGAAGAATTTGATGATTTCCCATCCAAAGAAAAAAAAAAAGATTTTGATGAATAGAAACGAAAGGTAAGGATATCTTAAAGTTTTTGATCTTCTTTTTATCATACATTTGCTTTTAGCCAACATGCTGGGATAAAAATCACTGGTAATGTTTTAGTTCTATTTTTGCCATAAACCGAGTACATGTCAATTCACACCTGTTGCTGGGAAATTCTTTTCGGATTATTATAATTACAAAATTATAATACCATTTCTCAGGACTTCCAAAAAGAAAGAGGTTCTCAATTCGACTGTATTTTGTTTCAGTCATAACTTTGTACTGAGTGTCCCGATTTTGATAATTTTTTTTGTGTTCGAAAGCTGGTGCTTTTCATGTGGCCCCATTTAAATTTGATTGAAATCTGACGACTAGAATTTAAGCTATCCCTAATAACGCGTGGCTTAGGGTAAATTGATAATGTTCTCATTCGATCTTGTCGATCAGCCTAAATATCCTTAATTTTGAACACCTACTTATAAAGAAAAAGAGCTGCAACAAACTTCACAAATCCGAAAAAACACATCGGTCTGCTAAGTTTATATACATCCAACCCCCAATTGGGTATTTTACTGAAAAAAATTAACTAGTCCTTGAAACAGATTAAAAAAAAAATATTGAATACATTTTTTGTTTTCATGTAAACTAATAATGATGACGATAGAGTTCGTTAAAAACACACGTGACGTCACTACGATGCCGCGATGGTACAATTGTTACTAGCAAAGTGACGTCACCAGCTTTGAACTTTGATGCGCTTTATCTTTATCAATTTAAATCGATTTATAATGACTAAAAATAAGTAACCATTATTTATCGAAAATCGAACGGACGTACTTAATAGAATTATAATTTTGATATCTAGTAAAATACCCAATTATGCCAAGCCATCATATTTCCGCTGTGAGAGAGAGAGAGGTAGCTAATATACAGGACGGATAGCACTATCCCTTTTTCATATCGAAATCGTGAAACCTTTCCTCAACAGCTGCACTTTATAACAACCAGGAAGTTTTACAAGTGGTATTTTCCACATGAAACTACCTTCATGAATCTTGTTAAACCATCTCGAATTCTTCACGTCTCCATAACATATCTAAACTTCAACTATATCCGTCAGATTATCTTGTACTAGGTACCGTCCTCGTAAAAATCCCGATGTTCGAGAATATTCTTCCGTAGAATCGAACATTAATAAAGCTGAAGCTAGAGCTTGAATAATTTTGCATACATAAGATCTCCCCCTACTATGACGTTTCAATGTAATCATGATTCCGCTGTGAGAGAGAGACGGAGTTATATGGGACGAATAGCACTATCCTTTTTTCTCAATAATTTCACGGTGACGCGTCATAGTAGGGGGTGGTCTGTAGTTCAGGGGTTGAGTAATGAGTTGTTGATTAATATCGTTTTTTCATGAAGTTTGTTAACGTTTATTTCTTCGTTCGTTAACTCGGAATCGATTTAAGTAAGGTAGGTAGTTATTTTTTTGTTTGCTTTGAAAAGCTGCAGTTTTTGTTTGTTGTGATTTCTATATCTTATTTACAATAAGATAGAGAATAGAATTGCATGGTGTCATCGAACATTCTTCAATTTTTTTAGGTTGTAATCATTCATAATGAGCTCGTGGCTGAATTATAATAGCCGCACGGGTCGATCTTCGAGGTTAAGCAACGCTTGCCGAGGTTGGTCTGTGGATGGTTGGCCACCTTAACATAACGAGACTTCTCCGTGCCTCGGAAAGCACGTTAAGCCGTTGGTCCCGGCTATCATTTGGAGATCTTTGGCAGTCGTTACAGATTGTCAGAAGCCAGAAAATCTGACACCAGTCTTGCCAATAAGTACCGTGTTCCCCAGTTAATGGGTTGTGGAGGTCTGCTAGGCAGCCGCTCCGCGTAAAATGCTGGTATTCAGCTGAATCCGGCTTGTCTGGGAGACGACCCCAATATAGTTGGGAAAAGGCTAGGCAGATGATGATGAATAATTCAAAATGACCGGTGGGAATAAGTCTCCACGCAATGGGTGCCAGGGGGGCTAAGGCCGGGCACGCCGCCATTGCGGCGGTAAGTCCCCTCTTTGAGGAGTGGCTGGAGAGACGCCACGGCGTCCTCACCTTCCGCCTGACGCAGGTGCTCACCGGACACGGCTGTTTCGGGAGGTACCTGTGTCGGATCCAGCGGGAGGACACGTCCGGGTGTCATCACTGTGTGGATCGCCCGGAGGACACGGTGGAGCATACGGTGGAGGTCTGCCCTGCTTGGGCGGAGCAACGCCGTGTCCTCGTGGAGGCGATCGGCGGCGGCGACCTCTCGCGGCCGGCCCTGGTTCAAGCCATGGTCGGGAGCGAGGAGGCATGGGAGGCGGCCGCCTCCTTCTGCGAAGCAGTAATGCTAGCGAAGGAGGAGGCGGAGCGCGTGCGAGAGAGGGAAGCCCCCCTATCCAGCCGCCGCAACAGGAGAAGACGCCCCGGGCGTCGGGAAACGCAGGGCGATTCCCGGCCACCGTAGGCGCGGGCCTGCGGATGGCGAGCTATGGGTGGCTCGCCGTCCGATAGCAACCAGGCCCGAGTCGACGGCGCGTCGTGTTCCACGCGCGCCTCAAAGAGCCGTCAGCAAAGAAGACGGGGCCCCATAGGGTCAGTGCCTGCTAGGGTTGCGGAATTTGTTCGAAAGAGTCACCGCGGCCCTGGAACGCAAAGGGCACAAGCAGGAACACGGGTGGGTTTTAGTCAGTAAGAGTCTGACACTCCCTTCCGCTCCGCCCAGAGCGGGAGAAGTCATTTGATGATTTCCCATCAAAAAAAAAAAAAAAAAAAAAAAAAAGGGTGGCTAAGGCCGGCCTAGAAAGCGATAGCAATATTATCTGGACGCATACCGCGATGGCTGGTTCGAGGTAACGCTAGAAAAGAGTGTCTGGAGGGGAAGACGCTATGCAGCAGTGGAACACAATAGGATAAAAAAGCAGTAAGAAAATAAATGTAAAAAAAATTGAGCATGTACAGCACCTATTTTGATTGCGTAAAATTACTTCAATTGTTTGTAACACTTACCGACTTCAATTGCCCATAACGTCACGCCCAACATTTTTACAAAACATTACACACGTACGCTGATGTGATTCTGTCGCTTTATTTTAAAAAACTGTAACTGTATTTATATGACTGTGTAACTCTCAATTATAACATTAAACCTCTTTATAACATTAGTATAGATAATGAACATCATCATTATCTATACTTATATTATAAAGAGGTAACGTTTGTGAGTTTGTGACGTTGTAAGGGGTAATCTCTGGGTCTACTGAACCGATTTTCAAAATTATTTCACCAATAGATAGCTACGGTATTGTGTGTGAGTGCCATAGGCTATATTCTATCCCCGTAGTGCCACGGGAACGGGAACAATGAGGGTGAAACCGCGGGGTGCTGATAGTCCATATAACAATTTCAGCAGTTCACTGCCGGACATTATGAGTCATCTTGTTTAAGAGACATGCGTCTTGGATCCAGCGGATTCCAACAGTCTTCAATAGGCCATCAGACCACCATTGTTTGGGTGCGTTAAGTTCAAGAGGAAATTGTAATGCGTCACATTTTGAGCTATCAGAGAACCAAACAAAAAACCGACCAAGTGCTTGTTTATTTCAACATGTTATTTTAGTACCGTGCAGAACCCTTAAAACAAAATAATATGGTTAACGCTCTAGTCTATACTAATATTATAAAGCTGAAGAGTTTGTTTGTTTGTTTGTTTGTTTGTTTGAACGCGCTAATCTCAGGAACTACTGGTCCGATTTGAAAAAATCTTTCAGTGTTAGATAGCCCATTTATCGAGGAAGGCTATAGGCTATATTTTATCCCCATATTCCCACGGGAACGGGAACTACGCGGGTGAAACCGCGAGGCGCTGCTAGTCTTTAAATAAAAAAAAAACAAAAACACATTACTAACAAGAAAACCAATCCTTTAGTCTAGTAACCTCAACACGATAGCAGCTATAAGTCCTATTTAACGCTACAGACGAAAGCATAATCAGCCTTTTAATGTTCCCACTGCTGGGACACAGGCCTCCTCTCTACGAGAGGGAATGGGCCGTAATCTACCCCGCGGGCCCAGTGCGGGTTGGTGGTTAATGTCACATGTATGGAATTCGCCGGTAAGACGTGTTTTTGCAGTCTGACGAGGTTGTTTGCCAAGCGAATATTATGCAAATGGCCGCCGCCCCATACTATGGTGCAGAGAATGGTATATTGACTACCATAAATGCAAAATGTTTTCTGCAAAGATTTAAAAGTTGTGATAATAATAAAAATTATTATTATTTTTGGATAGGTACTCATTGGTTAGTTTAATAAGTGTGTCTATTTTTGTATGTGATATCTTTTAATGTTTAGTTTTGTTTGAATGTTGGTATTTTGTAAGTTGTTGAATATTATAATTTTATGATTTCTTGTGCAAAATTGTTAGTTAATACTGTAAATTGTTTAGAAATATTATTGCTTTAAGTATTTATATTTTTAGTAGTGTGATTTATATAATTTGAACTCACCTGACTTATTTATGTACTACAAGTTGTTTATATAATATAAACTACACATGTTTGATCACTTGGGGAGACGTCAAAATGTCACACGAACGGTGGTTGCTGAAAATCAGCGTCGTTGATTGTTGGACTTGTCCAGAATCGCGGCATATGCTGAGCAACAACCGATTCCTGCTTAGATGCGACGCACAAACCAGATTCATATACATATATTTTCAGGTGGACAGTAAGTAAACAGTCTACTTTCATTTGTTTGTTATTATGTTGTCACTGCTGTCAATGTCGGTGCCGGGTGTCACGCCATAGACAGAATTTTAAATGTGTTCTGTTTTGTCTGTGGTGTGACCAGAGACTCGTGGTAGTCGTGCCCGGTCCTGACATTGTTTTTAGTTTTATTAAGATGTTATTTTCGGTTTGTTTTTGAGTTTGTCTATTTTATTTTTTTGTGCGTCATCTATGGCGGAATAAACGAGTTTTCTTTCTTCTTTCTTTCTTTATGTCTTCGAATTTTTGGTTCTAGGACATGCCGGTATCCCCACGATGTTTTCCTTCACCGTTTTGAGAGCAGTGGTGATGAAAATGAACTACACTAAGTAATGCGCTTGGCTGGGTTTGAACCCACGACCTACAATTCGTAAGTCGGGGCCGATACTACTCGGCCACCACTGCTCTCACAGACGAAAGCGCATTCAGTTTAATACATCCTCCTGTAATGCACCATACATCACAGAGCGATATATTTCACTTGCACGTCGACATAACCGGACGTGGCTGGATAATGGTTTGCCCACACTATGGTTTCATCAGGAGATTTTCCTAGATTTGCACTGGAATAAGTTGCTATTCTAGACTGGAAGCGGTTTGGTTGCAGTTAGTGGCCAAATGAATAAGCAATGTGGTTTGGTTGATAAAATCTGAGAGAGGAATATTTATTGGTGGGAAAGAAAAGGAAGTGACTGAAGAAAGCTAAGACCTTTTTAATGGATGGGAAATTATAAAATGACTTCTTCCGTTCTGAGTGGAGTGGAAGGGAACGTCAGACTCTTACTGATTGAACTCATCCGCGTTCCTTCTAGTGTGGTTTGCGTTTAAGGCCTCTACCTCGAATTTTACGGGCAGCGGGGCGGCGGCGGCAGCGGCGCGGGCCACGCATATTTTGTGTTGTTTTCGAGAACCGGTCCATTTGATTTTACGCATAAGATCCTGCCGCTCCCGCGCCGCCGCCGCCCGCCCCGCTGACCGCAAAATTCGAGGCAGAGACCTCAGGGTCGCTGTGACGCTTTTGAACAAAATTCGCAACCCTGCAGTACTCCTTAGCGGACCTCGTCTTCTATACTGATAAATCTGCGAGGCGCGGAGACCGGGAATCGCCCGGGGCATCTTATATTTTATGGCGGCTGGGCTCTCCTTCGCGTGATCCGCCTCCTCCTTCGCTAGCATTATTGCTTCGCAGAAGGTGGACCATGGATTGAACCAGGGCAGTAAGATAATTCCCCTAGAGTATGGTTTTTAGAATTAATAAACCATTAATTTTAAAGGCAAATAATTGATACTGTTTACACATATTTACGTACAAGTATGATCTCTGGAAGCACTGATTTGATTTATAAAATCATTTCAAATTCATTCTTGTCTGTGGGCATGGTAGTGCCCCCGCAAAGACGAGCCAAGCGAAGCGCAAGGGTACTACCTAACTGTTCTCGAAACGCTTCGTCGTTTTTTTTTAACTCTCATTTATTTATTTTTAAAACTACTCAAATTCACGGATAAAAGCTAGCTAATCACAATAAATAAATATCTCATGTTTTGCGTCTATTCGATATTCAATACAGACATAAATCAAAATTGGAATATGACAAAAGGTTTCAGAAAAAGCGAATTCCAAATTTAAAATTTCGCCAATTCTGAAGCTAGACGTCTTATTTAAATTATGTACATTGAAACCAGGTTTTGTACCCGACAACGGGTTCTAATTTCGTAACAAAACGAATGCCGTGTGAGCCCGGCTTTACAAAGTGTAGCGATGGCATTTACCAAGAAAATTGTATCATTACTGTAACACAACACCCAGAGTGGTTTACAGTTCCCCTGGTATTGCCTCTATATATCAACCGGATGTGTTCAAGAGATATCACTTAATATCTCTAAGCTATAAGCGCTAGCGACAGCGTTAATAAGGAATTAAAAAGTAATGTTTCTTATGGTGGGTCCACACTATACAGATTTCCATAAATGTCTATAGAATTTGGGCTGCGCAAAAAATATATTATATAAGCAAATGTCGGTGTGATAAAATTTTCTTATTCAGAGTCCAAGTATCGTGTGGACCCACTGTTAATTAATGGATCTGTCTGTTTATGTGTGTGAGTTTATATGTTTGTAAACGCACCCACGATACACGAGAAATTCCTAGAGCGGGGGGCAAAAATAAAAAAAATAATAATACTCCTTTTTTATTACGATATCTCGTTCGAAGTACTATTGCTTCTTTAGTCGCAAGCGCTACTATTAAGCATGTGGTCCTGGGTTCAATTCGCGAATCGGACAAGAAGATGTAATTGAGTTTTTTTTTATCTAAAATTTCTTAATAGCAGTTCGGGCTCTGGATATGTGCCAGGTTGAGGACTTGCTGAAATATCATATGGAACTGGCGAAATGTAAGTATCTTTGTAAACAGCAATATTTGTACGCTGATCTTATAGGGAACGTGCACGGCGTAGACTATGCCATCTAATGTTGCAAATCTGAAACTTTTATGTTGTAAATATTTGACCTATGCTGCCACCCACGTGCACAAAGTAGACTGTGCCATCTAGCGTTGCAAATTTGAAATTTAAATGTAAAATATACTTTACATTGACGCAGCTGTGCTGCCACTTATAGTTTCTGCACGTTCCCTATAGAAATCTTTAATGTGTGCTTGAATAATAGATGTGTGAGAAGTAAGAATGAAGCGTCTGCTTACTATGCCTGAAGTTAATTCTCCGACAAGAATTGCACTAATTAGGTCTCTCACAGTTATAATATGACATGTTGAATCTGACCTACTTATTATACGATCACAAAAATTTTGATGAATATTTCAGCGGTAAGCGCTCAATGATGACTAACAGCTAAGATCTGTATTCGTAAAAAAATATGACAGAAGTACTGAATCATAATTCGTAAAAAATACCAGACTTGGGCCTGCTTGCACGTTCCAGAATTTGTTTGAAAGAGTCACCGCGGTCCTGAAGCGCAAAAGGCATTAAGAGGAACACAGATGGGTTTAGTCAGTAAGAGTTTGGCACTCCTTTCCGCTCTGCTCAGAGCAGAAGAAGGCACAAACGAGACATGTTTTTTTTCCGATTGAGATACTAACCAGGGGCAATAAAGATCTTTTCATTCTGTTTAGTAGATCTGTTGTTCTGGTTTCTGCTAGCAGATCCAAGTAAGCTAAAGCAAGAGAACTTATTTTGAAATGAGTTTCCGTTAGCCAAAATCTTGTGCATTAAACCAAACCGTTCGGATCCTTGAAACTATTCAACTATTCCAACTGTCAGACGGCGGCGGTCTATCGCAGATGATAATATATGTATGTATGTATTTGCAAAATATCCGTTTCAATCTCCAACGGTGTCTGTGACGTCATATGTAATCGTCATAGACTTGTAAATTGAAGATCATAACCAAGAGTGAAGGTTCTGTTGCGAAATTTTTGCGAAAGAGTCACAGCGGGCCTAGAACGCAAAAGGCACAGGAAGGATCACGGGTGGGTTTTAGTCAGTAAGAGTCTGACACTCCCTTCCGCTCTACCCAGAGCGGGAGAAGTCATTTGATGATTTCCCATCCTGAAAAAAAAGGTGAACATTCTTATATACAACTAAGATCAGTAAATTAGGAAAGGCTGGATGAAACATGTATTTTTATTATTTTTTATTTAGTATTTTTATACAAATAGATTTAATACTTAGTTGTACCACTTTTGAGGTTCTCAATTCGACTCTATTATACTGGTTTGTGGCGTGGTCGTCACACCAGCTTATCCCACCGGACGACAAGTAATCGTAAGAAGCACACACACACTCACATATATCGGTAGACATAGGATTAGTAAGCCTCCCCCATGGTAGACCGATGAGGTCCGCGTGGGTTCGCTCGCTGCATGAAAAACACAGGCTATAGATAAGCGCTCTAGTGGGCGTTTTGGGGGACTGTCTGTAAGAAAACAATCACGTTCAAAAAGTGCTGGCTCTCAGCCTAGCTTGAATAAATTACTTTTGATTTGAGTGTCGATATCATATAATATCATAATTTTATTTTAATGAGGGAGTAATAATTGGAACGTAAAATTGTGTAGTATTATTATTTTAGCTACGCCGACACCGAATCGGTTTATACAGTTGTAATGAAAACTAATTGATATTTGTTTCCAGATATTTTCCCCTAGCTACATGAAATCATAGAATTATGTCATAATTATAGAGTTATAGTCAGCTAGGAAACACCGGCCTCATCCAGTTTATAACGACCTAAAATATTGACGTGTAAAAGTGTTATTTACAACCTACTTACAAAATAAATATCATTTATCATTTATGATAGCTTAGTAATTTGATAACATAGCAAAGAGCATAGATCCGAAGTATTATATGAGTCAAAATCGATTCATTGACATTTTGTTTTTCTTCATAGTTATATGGTATTCAAAAATGTCCCGTTGCCGAGATATTTGATGAGGTACTACAGTATCCATGACCAATAAAGACAATTCACATGCACTCAAGAAGACTTGAGCAACATCACTAGCAGTCTTCAAATGCGCTACAGTAAACATGCTACCTACTGGTCCCATCTATGTATACTAATATTATAAAAAGAAAATATTATTGTGTTTGTACTGAATAAGCTCCGAAACCACTAGACCGATTTTAACCAGTTCGTAGGCTATATTTTATGAGGAGGTTGTGGCCGCCGTGGTCAGGACGGGAGGGTGCTCTGCCGAGCAAGTCAAGGCAGGCTCTCGGGCATGCGAACCGTAGTGGTAAGCTGCCCGGTGACGGCGGCCAAGAAGATCTCGGAGGGCCGAAGGCTTCTGGTGGGATGGGTATCTGCGCAGGTCAAACTGCTGGAACCCAGACCTCTGAGGTGCTTCCGTTGCCAAGTCGGCAACCATACGGGAGCTCTCTGCACCTCAGAGGTTGACCGCAGCGAACTGTGCTTCCGCTGTGGTCAACCAGGTCACAAAGCCGGCTCGTGTAGCGCCACGCCGCACTGCGTTGCATGTGCGGCAGCTGGCAAGCCGGCCGAACACTGGGCTGGGGGCAAAGCCTGCGCTCCACCCGCCAAAGCCGGGGGCAAGAAGCCCTCCACCGCCGTCTCCGTCGCCGCCTCTGTCGCCGCCGCTGCGAGTGCCGCGGCCCCACAGGAGGCCCGGGAGGAGGCCGTAATGGAATGCCAATAACGGCTCCATTACGCCTCCTCCAGGCGAACATCAATCACTGCGCCGCTGCTCAGGACCTGTTGCTCCAGAGCATGGCGCAGTGGTTGATTAATGTCGCTGTAGTCACTGAGCCGTACTACGTCCCACCCAGGGAGGACTGGGTGAAGGACCTAGACGGCTCAGTGGCCCTGATTTCGTCGGCCGCCGCCGGTACCCCGTCCCTCGAGTGTGTTAGGAGAGGACAGGGGTGCGTAGCAGCACGGTTCGGGGAGACTGTAGTGGTGGGAGTCTACTTCTCCCCGAATCGAACTCTCGCCAAGTTCCACAACTCCCTTGGAGAGTTGCGTAACGTCGTCGTCGGGTATCGTCCCCTCCCCGTGTTTGTTCTCGGGGACTTCAATGCCAAGAATTTGGCTTGGGGTTCCCGCTATACGAACGTACGGGGTAGGATGGTGGAGGACTGGGCCCTGGAGACAGGCCTGGTCGTCCTTAATCGGGGTTCTGTCCCCACGTGTGTGCGGATGCGGGGTGACTCCGTGGTGGACATCTCGTTCGCCAGCCCCGCTCTGTCGCCGCGTGTCGTCGACTGGCGTGTTGTGGAGGAGGTGGAGACCTATTCCGACAACCGGTATATCCGGTTCGACGTCTCCGCCCAGACCTCAAGCGCGCCAGTCCGACAGGCCCCGAGTGGTCCGCGGTGGGCGCTGAAGCAGCTGGACCGGGAGCTTCTCCTGGAAGCCTCGATCGTGCAGGCCTGGGTGTCACCACCGGACAGGCCTGCGGACATCAACGATGAGGTGGAGTGGTTCCGGGAGACCATGTCGGGTATATGCGACGTGGCAATGCCCCGGGTCCGGCCAGGACGCGCCCGCCGTCAGGTGTACTGGTGGTCGCGCGAGCTGACGACGCTGAGAGAAGCGTGCGTTGCTGCGCGTCGCCCGTACACCAGGCATCGCCGGCTTCGCATTCGCCCTCCGAATGCGCAGGCCAGGGAGGCGGAGCTGTACGAGGAGTACAGAGCGGCGAAGACCGCCCTCCAAGCGGGGATCTTGCGGGCCAGGGATCTGGCTCGCAGAGAGCTGCTGGAGCTCTGGACGGGGACCCGTGGGGAAGGCCCTACAAAATGGTGCGGAACAAACTCCGCACCTGGGCCCCCCCGTTGACGCAGAGTCTCCGGCCCCAGCTAGTGGAGGACGTGGTGAGCGCTCTGTTCCCGTTGCGAGGGGACCATGCTCCCCCGCCCATGGCTCCGCCACCTGCGGTGCCTGATGCGGACCACACCGACGACGACGATACTCCGGAGGTGACCGAGGTAGACCTGAGAGCGGCGGTTAATAGGCTCAAGGCCAGAAATACCGCCCCAGGACCCGATGGCTTACCTGGGAAAGCCTGGGTCCTGGCCTCGGAGGCTCTCGGGCCTCGACTACGTGGGCTCCTAAGCGCATGCTTGGAGAGGGGCCAGTTCCCACGTCGCTGGAAGACGGGGAAACTGGTCCTCATTGGGAAGCCAGGGCGCCCTGCGGACTCTCCGTCCGCATACCGGCCCATCGTGCTGCTTGACGAGGTGGGCAAGCTCTTTGAAAGAGTAATTGCAAACCGCCTCGTCAAGCACTTGGTGAGAGCTGGGCCGGATCTGGCGGAGAACCAGTTTGGTTTCCGCACAGGGCGCTCGACGGTGGACGCCATCATGCGCGTGAGAGCCCTCACGACGGGGGAGGCGATTTCCCGGGGTAGGGTGGTCGTGGCGGTGTCCCTTGACATCGCCAACGCCTTTAATTCCCTGCCCTGGAGTTGCATCAGGGAGGCACTCCGGTATCACCGGGTGCCAACCTACCTCCGTCGCGTGGTCGAGGACTACCTGACGGATAGAGCCGTCATCTACCCCGGTCACCGGGGAGAGTGGAACCGGCGAGAGATGTCGTGCGGTGTTCCACAGGGTTCGGTTCTGGGGCCGCCCCTGTGGAACATCGGCTACGACTGGGTGCTGCGCGCCGACCTCCCTCGCGGCGTCAGCGTAGTCTGCTACGCTGACGACACGCTGGTTTTAGCGCAAGGGGGGTCGCACCAGGCGGCGGCTGAGTTGATGACACGCGGGGTTGCGATAGTCGTTGACAGAATCCGGCAACTGGGTCTCGAGGTGGCCCTACACAAGTCCGAGGCCATGTGTTTTCATGGCCCTCGGAACCGGCCACCACCGGGAACCCAGGTAACGGTAGGAGGGGTTCACATCGGCGTCGGGTCAACGATGAGGTACCTGGGCCTCGTCCTCGATAGCCGGTGGAACTTCGCGGAGCATTTCCGACGTTTGGCACCCAAACTGGGGCGGGCTGGGGCTGCCTTCAAGCGGCTCTTGCCCAATCTGGGGGGACCAAACGCCTCCTGCCGGAGGCTGTACGCGGGGATCGTGCGGTCCATGGCCCTTTACGGGGCCCCAGTGTGGGCGCTGTCGCTAAGGCGACTGCCAGCGCGCCACCTGGTCTCGGCCCAGAGGGTCATGGCCATTCGGCTAGTCCGTGGATACCGCACGGTCTCTGGCGAAGCGGCGAATCTCCTTGCCGGATTACTGCCGTGGGATCTGGAGGCGAGAGCCCTCGCGCACGTTTACGCGTTGCGCGTAGAGGCGCTAAGCCGGGGTGAAACGCTGCTGCCGCGGCAAATTGCTGCGCAGCGGACGGAGTCATAGACTTGTAAATTGAAGATCATAACCAAGAGTGAAGGTTCTGTTGCGAAATTTTTGCGAAAGAGTCACAGCGGGCCTAGAACGCAAAAGGCACAGGAAGGATCACGGGTGGGTTTTAGTCAGTAAGAGTCTGACACTCCCTTCCGCTCCGCCCAGAGCGGGAGAAGTCATTTGATGATTTCCCATCCAGAAAAAAAAAAAAAAAAAGGCTATATTTTATCCCGGTATTCCCACGGGAATGAAAACTACGCGGGTGAAACCCCGGAGCGCTGTTACAGTATAATTTGATCAAGCGTCAACATAAATAGATAATAATTACTGACTTTTATTTTTCAATTAGCAATATACAGAGCACTCATTAAATTCATAAATTTATTCTGAGTTTATCAAAAGGCCTTTGTCTCGCAAACAAAAGATATTACTGGAGGTAATATATCTAAACTTATGCCTTCGTTTGACCCAGTCCTTAAGCTATCATAAACACAAATATAGAAATTAATTTCGTTAATAAACTGAACATGGACCTAATTTATGCTGACATCGAGTCTTGAGAGCAAAATTATGTTATTTTATTAACACGGCAAAATATTCGAGTAATTCAAAGATTATTTTATTTACCTCCTCCCTCGGATCGCCGTTGAGTTCGGTCGTGTCTGCTGCTACGAGTTATTTTGATTCTTTATTCAAAATTATTGTATTTATAGAAATAAAATTAATTTAATAAATCGGCGAACGAAGCAAAAGTACCAGGCGCCCAGAACCAGTGGGAAGTACAAACTACGTGAGTAGTGTAGATAGCACGCACACAAACCACGTTTCAACAGCACACTCGGATTATTGCAAGGACGCTGGCCCCTCCCAGCTGCCACCTCCACTACGTACACCTCGTCCCTCACAGCGCACTACAGCTGACATATCTTACTGCCCGGCCGCTGTCCGCTAAATATGACTACTACTCAACGCTCACCGCCATCAATACCTGTACCGGTGCCTATGCAATCTTCTTCGTCGTTTCCGAATTTGGCTAATGCTGATTGTGTTAGCTATGGCTCCGACACTCAATTGGATCTTTCTTTAAATCGATGTGATAAATCCGACGGGTCCAGGAACGTCACGCAGAGATCTTTGAAGAGAAAGTTCGTTGAAACAGGTGTTGTGGAAATCAAGGCTATGTTCGAAAGTTTCCAGCAACAACAAAATCTTAAGCTTGACCAACTCAACTCGGCAATGCACATTATTCAAGAGCAAACTAATGATATTAAAAAAGACCTACAATTTGTTTCTGATAAGTACGATGCTTTCCTGGAACGTATGGGAAGATTGGAACATGAAAATTCCAAAAATAAAAAAACCATTGCTTATTTGGAGTCGAAAATTGAGTTGCTGGAACGAAACTACCGTGCGACTTCGGTTGAAATCCATAATATCCCCAAAGACCGCAACGAAAATAAGGAATCTTTACGCACTATCGTAAAAACCATTGGCACAATCATAAATCAGCCAATCCATGACTCAGATGTTTATGATGCATTCCGAGTCAAAACCAAAGATGACAATAAGCACCCTATAATAATTCAATTTACTACAACGTTCACGAAGAACAACATGATCAAAAAATGTAGAACGTTCAACAAGGAAAATCCAAGCAACAAGTTAAATACTTCGCACATTCAACTGGCCACAACATCTAAGTCTCAACCTATTTATATTGATGAATATTTGACACCTACAGCCAAAAAACTTCGCTACGTCGTGAAAAAATTCAAAACTGATAATATGTATCACAGCTTCTGGAATTCATATGGCAAAATATACTTAAAGGAAAAAGAAACATCTCGTCCAATTCGAATTGACTGTGAGGAGGACCTACTTAAATTAAAGTCAGATTGACTAGAATTTGTACTTACCACCCATATATTTTGCTCTTACTGTTCTTGTATATTTCATAAAAACACCACTCAACACATAATTTGCTCCTTACACTTCACAGATAAACACTTGAACACTTACATCACACGAATACTATACTTTTCACTTAAGTCATTATATCATTCATACAGGACTACAGTCAATACGAAACTTAAGATTATTATTCAAAGTAATACGTATATATGTGAATACATTACTCAGCGAGCGAACTATATTTGTTTACTAAATGAACTACGACATTCCGATTTACGATATGTGCTTGTACATCAGTTTAACAGAACTATTATTGTAGCGACAATTTTTCCACTTACCCTGCAATTGAGATTGTACCATACCTTCGCATATGATTTATTCTATACTGATAACGTCAATGCAATTAGTGCTTTATTGCATTGTATTATAATACTCTTTCGCACACAACCGCAAGTATGCTCACTTTTAGTTTACAAAGACTGGTCATTTTATAATGTACTGTTAAACAACGGTATTTTACTTACAGAACACTTGTTTTTAATGTTCTTATTTATTACTCCTTGCAGTAACAACATATTTTTGATTTCACTATTCCATAACATTCAAGTTCAATAGTACCAAAGACATAATTTTGGACTTAGATCGTATTTCCTTAGCACGCTCGTTTACCTGTGATATTGACAATTGTCTAAATTTTGTAACTGACTCTGAGCTATCTCTAAAAGTAATACACCAAAATATTAGAAGCATATCGCGAAACACACCAGGTTTATTAACATTATTACAGAGATCACAAATAGACTGGGATTACATTGTTCTAACAGAATGCTGGTTGTCTTGTGCACACAACATTCCGCCGCTTGAAGGTTATAAGTACTACAAAACTAATAATATTATAACGCAAAACGAAGGGGTTGTTATTTACTGTAAAAATGATATTGCCGTATGCGTAGAAGAACCTACCATTACTGATTGTAACTGTCTAATGATAAAAATCAATCAAAATACGGCCATGCTAGCAGTATACCGACCTGCTGGTTACAAAAACCTTAATAACTTTTTTACCTCTCTTGACAATTTTCTCAGTTCTACCTCCAATTTTAAAAACTTTATTCTTATAGGTGACCTTAATGTGGACATAACAGAGACCAACACAGACTCGAATTCTGCGCATTACCTGAACCTTTTAGCATCCCATGGCATGTTGCCGGCTTATAACTTCCCTACTCATAATAAGACATGCTTGGATCACATTATATTAAAAACTCGACTCCCAGTTTCTTGTTACGTAACTGAAACATCCATCACTGATCATAATGCAAATTTCCTTATTTTGGACTTAGCTAAACGAATAAACAAAACCAGTAGAATAGTTAAACGCATAAATTATGAAAAAATGGGCACTGAAATTTCAAATACCAATTTTAATGAATTGTATTTAATGACAGATGTTGATCTTGCTGTTCAGTATTTTGTTAACTCAATTAATTGTATTATAAAATCTAACACTCTATTTTCCAAAACCTCCAACCGTAAGAAAATTACCAAGCCGTGGATAACGACCGGGTTATTGAGGTGTATGAGGAATCGTGACAAACTACACCAAAAGGCAAAAAAGCATCCTAAAGACCAAAACATTATAATTACCTATAAGAGATATAGAAATTTTTGCAATGAACTTTTAAAAAAGATAAAAAGGGAATATGATAAATCTGAACTTCAGTCTGCAGCCAAAACTAATAACAAAGCCCTATGGAATAAAATAAAAGACATTACCCACACAAATAAATCTGAAAACAAAGCCACACAGCTAATCAATACTCATGATCCTATTTCTTCGGTGAATGTAATCAACGAATTTTTTGTTAACATCGGCAAAAATATAGCTGACCGTTGCTATTCTGATAACTTTACCCTGTCCGTTCCTCCTCAGACCCACTCCAACTCGATGGTGTTTTTCCCTACAGACTTGGAAGAAATCGAAAATATAATTCATAGTCTAAAGTCTAGTTGCGCTATTGGATACGACAATATTTCTACCAGCATTTTGAAGAGATATAGACATGTTCTCATTACTCCTATTTTATTTATCTGCAACCTCGCCATTAACTCCGGAAAATTCCCAAATGCCTGGAAAATAGCAGAGATTCGCCCCATATTTAAAACTGGCGACGGAGCTTGTGTAAATAACTATAGACCAATTTCTATTCTTCCAGCTTTGTCGAAAATTTTGGAAAGGATCATGAAAAAGCGTCTGGTCGACTACCTGGAAAATAAGTCACTACTATCTCCCTCTCAATACGGCTTTCGACCTGGCCGGTCGACCAGCGACGCCATTCATGATCTTACGAAGTTTGTTTCTGATAAATTAGATGTAAACAAAAAAGTAATTGTAATTTTCATGGACCTGGCCAAGGCTTTCGACACAGTCTCTGTCCCACTGCTGCTGCAGAAATTAGAGAACATTGGTGTAAGGGGTGCTCAGCTTGAGCTTTTCTCTGATTACCTCTCTAACAGATTCCAGAGAGTTAGGGTGGAGGAATGGACTAGTAGCGATCTTCCCGTCGTGCAGGGCGTCCCGCAGGGTAGCATTCTTGGTCCCCCAATGTTTTTGACTTACATTAACGACCTGTGTGAGCTCAAAATGCCCAGCGGAAGAATTATAACCTTCGCTGATGACACAGCACTTTTGTTTGAAGCCAATACCTGGCCCGAAGTTTACAGCTACGCCCAGTCGGGCTTAAATTTGGTGTTGTCATGGCTAGCTAAGAATAAACTCGCTCTCAACGTGGATAAGACAAAGTATATTTCCTTTTATCTAAAAAAACGCAATTGTTCACTTGATGGGTTCAAAATCACAGCTCATGAAACCACGTGCATTTCTTCCCATAGTACTCACTGCTCTTGTCCCTTCCTCCAGCGAACAGAATCAATTAAGTACTTGGGAGTCATTCTAGATAGCACTCTCAGTTTTCACCAACATATAGATGCTCTTTCCTCTAGAATCCGAAAATTAATATTTGTTTTCAAAAATCTTCGTCATGTTGCGGACACTGGCGTTATGAGAACAGTATATTTTGCGTTGTGCCAATCGCTGATCTCTTACTGCATAACAGTATGGGGTGGGACAACAAAAACATCAATGCTTCGGATTGAACGGTCCCAAAGAGCCATTTTAAAGGTCAGTAATTTCTTGCCTTTCTTATATCCCACAAAAGACCTCTATGAGCGAACTAGAGTATTAACTGTACGACAACTGTTTATTTTGAATACCATATTACGCAGGCATTCTTCTCTTCCCTATGATCCTAGTCTTTTTGATGGGAAGCGACGTAAACACGTAGTTTGTCCCACAACTCACTATCACACCGCCTTCTCCCGACGGCATTTCGGTTTTCTTGCAAACTATTTGTATAACAAAATTAATATAAGTTTGTCAATTTATTCGCTAACAATTAAGCATTGCAAAACTAAGGTCTCAACCTGGTTGCAAAAATTAGATTATGAAAAGACAGAACAGTTACTTCTGGTACCCTCGTAATATGTATCAATTATCTATTAGACTGTATGTATGACTTGACCCTTTACGCCCATAACATAATATTACCTTTCCTCACACACTTCACTTTCATACATCATCTAATCACATCACCGACACACTTCACAGACACTTTACTTCCCACACATTACACTTCACAATTCGTAATTTTAATTTTTGTTATGTTAATTAAGTCATATCTGCTTTTCCCTTCTGCAATAAATTATTTGTATTAGTATTCACATTAGCTAGTATATGTTAACTACATGTAATTCGAGGTGAGAGCCTGGGGATCCGTCACACAGGGTATCCTAGTATGGACGCCAGTCTCTCGCAAAGGATCATACTTGTATTATGAATTTTGGTTAAAAGAAATAGGAATTATATTTATAACTATGTGAACCTTTGTGAAGAGAGAAAATAAAGATATTGATATTGATATTGATATATTTATATTGGTATCGACTTAAGTCAACATTTATCTGTGGTCTTTTTTTTTATATGTGTTCTTATAGCAAACATCTAAATAAGACAACAAATGTAATTCATAAAATCACTGAACAATTCACCCGATTACAAAAACAGACTGTTCAAAGATGGCGAGATATCATAAACACATTGTACACACTTTGCTTATGTACAGCAAAATATACACAAAATTACGTGAGATCCTCTGATTTAAAAATTTCCTCACAAAAATGTCTCCCTTATGCCGTATATTTCTCGACAGCCGACATCCTCCGTCTGTGGTATTCAAATATTTACGTTAGACTTGAAGTTAATGTGATATACTGGTGAAAAGGATCATGAGCGGAATTTGATTTATTTATTGGTGTTTAAAATTTGCTTACATTCTTTAATTGGAATGGTCACGACAGCCGAATGCTCAGTGACCGCTCGGCAATGGTTGCTAAAAAGTGAGCGAATGATTATGAACGGCGGCGCCGAAGCTGGCCTAGGAAGATGTGGCAATACGACCTGACGTCTAATGCAAGGGCTCGTTTGAGGTGGCGAGGGAAACAAAATATACCTGAAGGAATTTAAGGAAAGCCGTTGCCGCAGTGAATTTCAAATCAAATCAGATCAAATCAAGTCAGATCATATCAATTGAAATCAAATCAAATCAAAAATATTGATTTGCTAGAATACAGTGTGTAGCGACATCTATGGCGTCACATAAGAACTAATCCTGCATCGCGCAATCAAAGTTCTCCGCGCGATTAGAACATATACGACAGCCCGAAATCACCTATGGGGCAGCTGCCCACCAGACATAACAACCCGTCTGGCCGGAGGATCCTCCCTTTTCAACGGAGGTTTGCGGGACTTTACTCTCTGTTCCGCATACCTCTCAAACTGGTGACCCACGACAAAGAACGTCAGCGCAGCCTTCGTGCAGCTACTACTTCGTGACGTCATCATCACTTCTCTCAAGCTTTCGAGCAGCAAGCAGCCATACAGCCAGCACCCACGGCTATAAAGGGTATCCTGACCACCAGCATGCCTACTTGGTCATACCTGGTCATCACCCTCAGCCTCATCAGCGACTTTGGTGAAGCACACTGGACCTTCGGCCAGTCACATGAAGAACCTCTCCTGGTCGACGCAAGCAGTCAAGCCACTACGTCGCACAGCACCGCTCCGACTCACTGGAGCCTGCAGCATCATCCCGACTCACTGGGACATCATCACCCCGACTCACTGGGGCAACATCCCGACTCACTGGGACAGCACCACCCCGACTCACTGGGGCATCACCGCAGACAGTTCTGACTCACCCGAGAACTATGCGGCATTCGGTTCCGACCCACTGGAACCAACCTACCACTGGCCTGGCACGCATCAAGAAGCATCAAGAACCATCGATCTCCGATCTCCGGAGGGGAGTGATGTAGCGACATCTATGGCGTCACATAAGAACTAATCCTGCATCGCGCAATCAAAGTTCTCCGCGCGATTAGAACATATACGACAGCCCGAAATCACCTATCGGGCAGTTGCCCACCAGACATAACAACCCGTCTGGCCGGATGATCCTCCCTTTTCAACGGAGGTTTGCGGGGCTTTACTCTCTGTTCCGCATACCTCCAAAAGTGTTTAAGGTTTTACAGTAATTTTGTTTCAGCATATCCTGCCATAACTTGGCGTGCAAATGTCTTCAAATCAGCGATGTTAATTATTTTAAATTACAAGTAGCAGCTTCTATTGATTTGTCTTCTCAATTGTCCTTAATGGTATAATATGTTTTATACGGTAATAGTTTGAAGAGTAATTAACCGACATCAAAATAAAGAAGGAGGTTTCTCAATTCGGCACATTCCCGATTGGTCAACATGTCAAAAGTTTTAAAAACAACTGAACTCTAGTGGCTTCGATCGTATATATTTTTTTTATGTGTGTTCGCGTATAACTTTGTCGTTTACGAACCAATTTTGATGATTCTTATTTTGTTGTAAAGGAGAATGATATCTCAAGGAGGGTGGTATCATGATAAGGATCTGATAATGGCATCCCAGAGAAATAGATAGGAACCTACGAAAATCGTAGTGGCTAGACTAGAGCGTTTTTTTTTTCATTAATTATCTTAAAGCACTACTATTTGATGAAGGTCTGAAGTTGCTCTGATGATGAAGCCGAAAAACAGTCGAGAGAACTTCTACGACTTACAGCAAATACCCGGTGTTTGGTCTTAATTCATTTCTATTGATGAGAACTTTGCACCCATTTGGGTTATAAGTGCCACTACAGGTCTGATGGTGGAGACCATAGACAGTTGAGGGATTCAACTGGGCTTACTTTTTTTTTACATCAATTTATACCGTGTACGCTGTAAAAAAAATCGCAAGTCGGTGTTCTAAAAACGAAGAAATTAAAGTTATTTTATACATTTTGTGTTTTTTTGTTTAGAAGTCGGTTGTTTTTTTTTAAACATAATATATAGGTAAGTCTTGAAAAGTATTTGGTCAATTTTTCGAATTGTAAATAATACTCGCCATGTAGTACACATTTTTCTTAAATAATTTTAATTTTATGTGATATCACAGGATAACTTAATAAAAGTGCTGGCTCTGCTGCATCTAAATCTTTTTCTTCTTTTCGATTCAGAGGTCAATTGGGTCAAAAGCTTTGTAATTAGTCACCACGTGGACATTAGATAATGCCTAATTATGATGTAGTGATGCTTAGGGAGCCCTATGTCCTCCAGAGAGAGACACCTATTTCTTTACTGGATGGGAAATCATCAAACGACTTCTCCCGCTCTGGGCGGAGCGGAATGGAATGTCAGACTCTTACTGACTAAAACCCACCCATGATCCTTCTTTGCGTTCCAGGGCCGCGGTAACTCTTTCGAACAAATTCCAAAACCCTAGCGGGCACTGAGCACCTTTCGGTATAATTATGAAGATCACACATGCAAAATTTATCATGTAGTATCCATTGGTACAGTAGTCTTCTTTTCTTACGCTTCCGTGTGTGTCTCATGTATTTCTTACAATAATTGACCTCTTGTAACCATTTCAAGGAATCCATGAGCGTCATTGAACATTCGGCTTTACGAAGCCAACACAAAGACTGAGATAAACTTGAATTCGTTCAAAAACTAACACACATTTTGATCCACAAATAAAAATTTAAAACGACTGTAAATTCTTAGTTTGAAAAGGAAATATCTAAAATAGTGCCAAGTCTCTCATGGCACAGTCTTAATGGAAAGATGAGTTATAGCACTGGAAACTAGGTCTAAAATTGGTTCTCAGAATGGACACAGAAATGGGTTGTCAGATATATATGTTGCGGAACTGGAACTGTATGATGTATGTATCACTGGAAAATTGGAGACGCCATAAAATTGTACAATATCGTGTGAAATTGTAGAGTATTTTTGTGAAAGAAAGAAAGGAAGAAAACATGTTTATTTAGGACTCGCACAAAACAAACAACAACAAAAAATAGACAATTAAAAGCTTAATATTAATTTTAGACTGTGCGAGGTCAAAAAAGGTCCCTATCTCAGCATATGCTGCGATATTTACTAAATATATAAATACGCTGGTGTTCTGATAGGGCCTTTGATGCCAAGAATACACTCACGGAATACACCAAAAAGAACCATAAATACAAATAAATATCAACTACTGTTCATAATAATATATGGAACAAAATATAATTTTCTTAATAAGGCACGGATATATGTATTTGACGCTATTGAATTTGGGTGGAATTTGTTCTATACGAAATAATTATTTCGCATATATGTATGTATGTGTATGTTGTGATGTAGTAAAGATTTATTACAATCTTATAGAGTGTATAAGCAATCTTATAGACTAAACTTTACACCTAGAATAAAACGACACTTTTACTCAAACTTGATTACATAGGAACGATTTAAAACTATCACATAAATATAGTTTTTCTACAAACCACGATGCAGTTCTAATCAATTTTAAATTTATTTATCATAATATTGATCTAATTGCATGCAATTGAACTAATCGATAATAATTATTTACATTTTATTAAATGGAATGTCAAAAAAAATTACTTGCTGAGGGAATTTTCATACATCATAAACATGCTTGAATTAACAGGTAGAAACTCAGACACAATTCTTTTGTGGATGGGAAATCTTCAATGGACTTCTTCCACTTTGCTCAGAGTGGTAGCTAGTTTAAGACTGTGCCATGGCAGGCATTGCACTGAGGGGGTTCCGGAGTGGTATTTTAAGAGGTACCGGGGCCTCTTCCATGTGCTGATGGTGATCAACGGGGTGGTTTTAGTGAGGTAAAAATCCCACACTCCCTGGTCTTCTACCCCAATAGTCCAGGCGCCTTTTGAAGGTATCCCCCCGAAAAAAAAAGGTAGTTTAAGACTCTTACTGACTAAAACCCACCAGTGGTCTATGAACATTTTTTTTTCTGGGTGAGAATTCATCAAATTACTTCTGCCGCTCTGGGTCGATTAGAAGGGAGTGTAAGACTCTTACTGAATAAAACCCACCTTTGATCCTTCAAGTGCCCTTTGCGTTCCAGGTTCGCGGTGATTCTTTCAATCAAATGCCACAACCTTACCAGGCACTGGCCCTAGCGGGGAGTACGTACACGATCAGATTCACTCCTAATCTCTCTCCTAATCTATTATGTATAATAATAATCTATTATTTTATAATTACAATTTCAAACTCTTTTTGTAAAAGTTGTGCATGCCTGTAAGTGACTTATTTACACAGGACTCTTAGTATGTCACAATTTATAATATTAAATTTGTAAAGAAGTAGTTGGTGTGCCTTATAAATAAATAAATAAATAATCTAAACGCGAAGTGTCCTAACAAAAGTTACCATTTAAAACAACCGTATGTCACTAAAAACCAAGAGCACAGATACACACATTAGGTTGGAGCCCGCAATCTGCTGTCGGCTTCGAATCTGTTAAGGATACGATCACTCGATACGATGGCGTTTAGGAGACGCCCCTTTCTGATACTTCGCAAAACGGAACGTGTCGTAAATCGAATCGGAATTGGAATCGAGATTACGCTGGGAGGTACTCGATTTTTTGTGAATCGATTTAAATTTCCAAGTGATTTTGGACTAGATTTGTATTTACTGGTTTTTACGAGCAATTTTGGGGTAATGATATGATTATTGGTTTGGAATTGCTTTCCTGCTTTGCAGAGGCTGTTGATGACGTAGCATGTAATTTTGTTGACGTACTTGCTCTTAAGTAGGTTCTTCAGTTTTTATTTTCTTTTTCCTTAATCATGTCAAGATACATACATGATACGTTTTGATGCCAGGGCACTGAGTTTACTACTATATAAAACGCTGATTTTTCATTGGTCTGATAATTTGAAACTAAAGAACACGACTCTGAGAATTTTTTATACAAGAAATGTTTTTTTTTATTCTGCATGTCAACCCTATTGAAAAATTGGCACATGAAAGAAAAGGTCAAAACAAAATAAACTGTTCACTTATTTCTAATTGACATCGAACTAAAACTTTTTAATGGACTAGGCAAAACTCGGCATCCAAAGAAATATAAACTAAATCTTTTCTTTTAAATGTCAATGTCACATTTTTTTAATTATAAATAAAATACACTCTGTTGTAAATTAAAAATGTGACATTGACATTTTAGACTAATACATATTATGATTTTGGCATTAATATTAATAATACTAGCACCACGTGATACTGTCGGAACCGACTCAGTTGCCAAAAACAAAAAATAATAATACTAGGTCTGTCCAGGTAGTAAAACAGATTCTGTCGTGATACTATCTTTTAGTAATGGAACAAACTAAACTAGACCTGAAAAATACACATACCTAAATAAAATAGGAAACAAATAAATTATTAAGATAACAATAAATCAAAGAAAAAAAAAACAAATTTGTGTAATTAAAATCAGTCCAATTAATTTTAAAACCGACCTCAAAAAAGGAGGAGGTTCCCAAATCGAATGTATTTTTTTGTGTTACCTAATAACTTTTTACTGGGTGTATCGATTTTCATGATTCTCATAAGTTTTATATTCGTAAACTGGTGCTTGTCATGTGGTCCCACTTTCACACACGGATCTCAGAAAAAAAGAACTTTTCACAGTGGTTTGGAAGAGCATCGTAGTATTTCGAGGTGGTCCCTGTCTAGTTTGGTGAAGATCTGGTGAAGAACTTCGAAGATAGGAAACCCATAGCACCGAAATTTAAAAAAAAACACTCGGTGTTTTTTGTTATTTCTTCGTTTTTTGAGACCAACTTCCGAAATTAAAGTTATTTTATACTTTTTGTGTTTTTGTTTAGAAGTCGGTTGTATTTTTTTTTCGGTCACAGACCTATAAAAAGGGTGATACTATTAAAAATAAAAAACCCGTGAATGTGAACGGTAACATTAATTTACCAAATTTCCAGTGCAATGTAACAGATCGACTTCCAAACTAGAAAGTCAGAGTTTACAGAACTTCTTGAACTAATGAATTATTTTGCCAATCAATCTTACAAACAAAGTTACAAACAAACTTTTGTTATTGACCATTATATTTGTTCAAAATTCTAAACAAATTCTAGTTTCGACTTTTCAAACTTAACTTTCAAATAGAAATTGAAGTTTCAAATGTATAGCTTAAATGTGACCGGACTTGACAAGGATAATGACATGTCTGCCGTATAAATAAACATTCTTCTACTCAGGGCGGAGCGGAAAGGAGTGTCAGACTCTTACTGACTAAACCCCATACTTGTTCCTCCTAACGCCCTTTGCATTTCTGTCCCACCGTGATTATTTCGAACAAAATCCCAGCAGGTACTGATCCTAGCGGGCTCTGTCTTCTATGCTGAGATCTCTTTGAAACACGAAGCGACGTCAACCCTCCGCTTAGTCCTGATGCTGGACCGTTGTGCGCGAGCCACAGGCCGTCATTTCAACTAGCTAAATTCCCACCAAACGCAGATCAATCCTCCTTGTGTGGTCAGGATATCTGTTTTGGGATATTTCTGAATCGTTATCGCTGGTACAATTTCACTTCATCTAGAGCCCAGAGGATTCACACATTGACCACATCACATCACATCACACCACACCACACACCCCTCACCCTTTTTGACACATCCAACACTTGCACTTGACACGATACCCCACACAAGTAGACCTCATACTTACACTTAATACAGACATAAGATCTTAATTAATTAATTCTAATTAAATTTAAAATATATTTTATACTTTATAGTCTATATCCTGTATGTGACTAGCCTACTACTAGTGCGCTCTGCTTCATAATTTGCTGGCCCATATTTATGCGAAGACACTGCCTCCTAAGATGCAGGATCTTCCTAGTTTAGGAGTAAGGGCTCAAAATTTATATTGACTGTACGTTAAACATCTTTATGTACTAGATCACTATATAATAACTACATCACTACATAATATAAAACAAAGTCGCTTCTCGTTGTCTGTCTGTCCCTATGTATGCTTAGATCTTTAAAACTATGCAGCGGATTTTGATGCGGTTTTATTTTCATTGAATTAATGCTATCAAACAAGTTTGTATAGAACTTAAGAATATGTCACTTAAACTCACACTAAAGTTTGATAAGTAAACTAAGTAGTTTGATAGTTCTAAACCATCAGTGTCTCCATGTATTTTAAATAAAGCAATAATCTATTATAATTTTTAATTAAGAAGTAAAATTAATTTTTAGTTTTTAAGAGGTAATCTTAGAAAAATTACACTGATCCGATTTCGAAAATATTGTTACTGATATACACTATTGTTCAGTGACATATTTGGTATCTACCTACGCTAGTTTGTACCGTGAATAGAATAGAATAGAGTAGAAAAACTTTTATTCAGATCAGACACAGAACAATGGTTACAAACACAAATTAAAGGAGAAGAAAAGTACAGAATGCGCCGAGCGTGTCCGAACCGAAAGGGTTACCACCTCAGCATTTGCTGGGCGTCAGACACCCAGCGCTGGTTTTCAGTTGGCAACCCGCAGTGACGCACGGACGGGTGTAAATAAAATATATACTTGAACTAACTGATTTTTGTGTACTGAATTTTATTAAAATACGTAGATAAAACATATTTATATGTATAATGTGCCGTGTGCAAAGCGTAGGAATAGTGTAAACTTTCTGATGTCTCCGTGATATCTTTCAATTATCGATCCCACAATTCCTTAAGACTAGGGTCTACAACCAGTGCATCGTATCCCTTATGATTTATGGAGCCAGAACGTGGACACTCACCATAGGCCTGGTTCACAAGGTTGCTCAGCGTGCAATGAAGAGACCAATATTCTGGGTTTCTCTGGTCGATAGCATTCGCAATGAAGTCATTCGCCAGATAACTAAAGTCCGACATTGCGCGTACAATCCGCATGCTGAAGTTGATATGGGCCAATCAATATCAATAGACTGACGGACGGTGGATAGAGCAGATAGGTGGTGACCTGGCAACGGATGGATGCGTAATGCTTAAGACTAGGATGGTTGGGACTCTTTGGTGGAGACTTACGTTTAGCAGTGGATGAAACTGACTGATTGACTTTTCGTGATGTATAAAACAAATGGTTTCTCTATCTATAAAATGCATGAACCCTGTAGAACAAAACTAAGTGAAACCAGTGGAAAAAGTTTTGATAAGTCTATAGGTACATATATTACTTTTATGATGTGTGCTAACTATTAAATATGAAGGTAGACTTTTCTTCTTTCATTTTACTACGAAGCAAAATATAGGGCATACACTGATACAGGACGTTCAAAATATCTACACCATTTTTTTGCGTTCGCGTGCTTTTTGCAAATAGAGTGGTGGAAACGTTAGGAAATTGGACAACCGGGTTCGACACTAATTGACTCAGTGCTGGTTGGTGCTACTGGCATTTAAACGTGCTCATATTTCTTTAACCAAAATTGACATAGACAATTTGAAACGCTCGAAAAGCGTTTAAGTTTTTTAGGGTTTGTGCCGAATGCGGATAAGTTGACGAAATGCAAAATAATTTTATAAATGCAAAAATAAATGTCTGTCTGTTCGATTATCTCTCACCTCATTGTCTGTCTCGCCTTTTCCCAGCTATGTTGGGGTCGGATCCGAGTCAAACTGGATTCAGCTGAATACCAGTATTTTACGTGTGAAACGGCTGCCTACCATTAACTGGGTAATAAGGTACTTCTACTCGGCAAAACTGGAGTCAGATTTACTGGTTTCTGACAATCTGCCAAAGATCTACAAATGACAGCCGAGACCAACGGCTTATATATACTTTCCGAGGTACGGAGGAAACTCGATATGTTAAGATGGTCACCCATCCACTGACCAACCTTGGCAAACGTTGCTTAACCTTGAAGATCGGCCCGTGCGGCTGTTATTCTTTAGCCAGGAGCTCCTCCGTTACGTTCTCTTGCCTAAACTGCTGCAAAATAATTTGCAGAATTGTCATGTGGAGTTTGGATTGGACTTTGAAGAGGGACATAATATATTTTTATCTCAAGACTATGTTTCCTTGGATGAATGTTCGACTGTTAATTGACCGAAGCCTCAAATATATTGAGATTAGTAACATAATTGACGAAAAACGAGGCCCAAAGAAATCTGTCAAAAGTAGTAAGTACCCACTACCTAATTCATAGTGACGCAAATCTCGAATTTTTAGAAACATTTTCTTACCTAGATTGAGTTAAGTGACATCAACTAAAAACTATTTACAAATATAATCAGTATTAAGAAGAAGCAGCGCGGCCCTTCAGGCATTTGAAGCGTTCAAACTGTGACCCCTCGTATTTAGTGCGTCGTATTAATATAAGATTTGCTATTAGATTCCTCAATAAGAATCAATTACATTGACATTCGATATTGAATCCCAATATAACTTATTGCCATTTAAATATAGATACTAATAAAATATAGACCCGAATTTATTGCAAACATTTCTTGTTATTTGTGAATGTTATCTACTCAATGGAGATTTGATCGAGAACCCATATAACATTCCGATAGTACTTATTATTATTTCTCGATAAGTAACAAGCATACCGAAAAATACATAATAGAAAGATAACCAGAATACGGCGAGATGGGGATACGATATTGTTGCCACCCCATCTAGAAAAAAAAAGCCCTTTTTTTTCTAGATGGGGTCATAGAATGACTTCTCCCTTGTAATATTGGTCTATGCATCTCCCGCTCAGGGCGGAGCGGAAGAGAGTGTCAGACTCTTACTGACTAAAACCCACCCGTGTTCCTCCTGGTGCTCTTGGCCTTCCAGGGTGGCGATGACTCTTTCTAACAATTTCCGCAGCCCTAGCAAGCACTGACCCTATGAGGGTCCGTCTTCTTTGCTGACATCTCTTTGAAGCGCGCGTGGAACACATCGCGACGTTGATCTGGACCATGTTGTTAACGGATAGGCCTTCGATAGCCAGGAATGGTCCTGCGTTTCACAATGCCCGGGGTATCTTCTTCCTTTGTGGCGGTTGGGGCGTGAGGTTTCCCTCTCCCATGCACGGTCTGCCTCCTCCTTCACTAGCATTACTGCTTTGCAGAAGGAAGTGACCGCTTCCCATGCCTCCTCGCTCTATATCATGGATTGAACCAGAGCCGGAAGCGAGAGGTCGCCGCCGCCGATCGCCTCTACGAGGTCAGGGCGTTGCTCCGCCCAAGCAGGGCGGAAGCCCAGCATATGCTCCACCGTGTCCGCCGGACGATCCACACTGTGTTGAAACCCGGACGTGTCCTCCCGCTAAATCCGAAACAGGTACCTCCCGAAACAGCCGTATCTAGTGAGCACCTGGGTCAGGCGGAAGAGAAGACGCCATGGCGTTTCTCCAACCACTCCTCAAAGAGGGGATTTATCGCCACAATGGTAGCATGTCCATGAGTCTGTGGGCTTATTACGAGTTTTGTGACGGACAAGATTGAGCTAGGGTAAATATCTATTTGTATTGAAACTGAATAAGCGCTGTCTTGGGGATTGAAATTGACACACTTTACATGCTTTCCAAGGAATGGAGAAAATTCGTTTGACACCTTATAAAACCGTTTTAGTAACCGTAGGAAGTTCCTAGTTGTCTGGCATTTTACTGAACTGGATCTATTTGGAGCAGTCGCGAGTTACACAATGTTATTGTTTTAAAATGAAGTATCCTTTTATTTGCATCTACGATATGTGCATCTGTGTTGTGCCATATACATTTATTTTCTTTTTTTCCTAATTCTCTATCTAAAATATCCAGAGGTTGTCTATAAAAGATTGAAAGATCACTTTAGCAAAAATCGCATGTTGTTACATCCAAATAAGTTTATGCTCCCAATGTAATTTGTAATGGTGTACAACACAGAGTATTTCTTATTTATTCTATCACCAAAGCCCATAACTGACACAATTTATCAGCAAAAACTAACATAATATTCCCCAAAACCAAATTCAATGTAACATCAATAAGATTCTTAAATCTGACATCACTCAAGATATAAGTCAAGTAAAGAACAGGAATATTTCAGCCTAGCCATCTTACTTCTGATTTATGCCCAAAATATTCTTGGACGTAATATTGAAAGAAAACCTCGTTTACAAGGTAATTTCCTTTATGTCCCAAAATGTCTCGAAAGCACTTTTTAAAGAGATAGCACATTTAGATAAAAGGCTAATTTATTCATTGGCGGGAAAGAATGGAATAAACCTGCTTACTTACTTGCCTCCCAATTGAATCTTGAGTCAGTAATTTATTCTTTATGTTAAATTAAAAATATGTTTACTTGGTATAATAATTTTGCCATGCAGATTAGGTAATTTCAGTCAAAAAGCTTGTTATTTTCGGTCGTGTTTATTTTTTTATTGCGTGGAAAATTTCGAATCAGATTAAACTTAAGTAATGTGTATATTCACTAAATTGAAAAATAACTTTATTTAATAATAAAACAACACCTTCATCTAAAAATGACAATATTAAAGCGTCCAACTTTTTTTTTATAATAGATATCGCACTGAAATACATTTGTAGTTTCTAAGGTATGGTTTTTAAATAGACGAAAACTGATAGAACATCTTTCTGAGTTAAATTTGTGTAGATAAAGAAAAAATGAAAGGAATAGGGATATCATTACGAATCAATAAGTTACTTATCGATTGATTTGTTTTCATCGTGCCTACTTACGGCCGAACCCAATAACCGATCTATCACATACTGGAGATAGAAAAACAAATGAAACAACAGAAAACCTATATAATTTTTCTATTGTTTCATTTGTTTTTCTATCTCCAGTAAGTGATAGATCGGTTATTGGTTTCGGCCGTTAGTCTTTATACATTGTAATATAGAAGCATTTACATGCTAAGACAAAGGACGACTGCAAAAGTACATAAATAAGGTAGAAAGATATAACTTGAGCATAAACAAAAATACACGTTCTATAAAGAAATCTCAACTCAAACATCAACAAAATATGCATTTTTAATTTCATTAAGATTGGCAGAAAGTAATTTGTATGAGTGAAAAATAGATAACACGCACTCGCGAGACTTGCAATATGCATAATCATGATAATGGATTCACTGTGAAGATGGCGCCACCGTAGCATGTGGTCCCTTCGAGAGATGAGCGGAAAACTCCGTAGATTTAATTTTGCATGGGACTAACTGCAACCGATTTTGGTATGGGACATCGTTAATTTGGAAACCCAATTGGATTTGAACACTTTGAACCAGGTTGTGAATCGAAGTCTTTTGACGAAAGTCTTTTGTAGTTAAGGTGTAGTTACGGATGAGATGTTTTTCCAGAATAGTAGTAACGATTTTGGATTTGGATGATGGATTTCACTAAAATTTAATTTAATATACACTAAGGTGTTAATATGTTAAAAAATGTACATAAATGTTAAAATAGTCGGGCAAAAATATCCTGGTATTTTTCCTATCAGAAAAAAACTAGATTATTATGTAAGTTAACATAGTACAATGGAATAAGAAATCGGAAAATATGGTGTATTATGTTGTGTCATAAGAAATCCTAAGCCAAGCATCTTAACTAAAGATTTAAAAAATGCATGTAAGTCTGGATAGCAGTATCAAATTTGTACCCAACTAAAAGTCTATCACTGCAGAGTAAATGTCGTTCCCTTAAATTCGTTAATCTAAGTATATCATTAATAGATTAAAATAAAAATATCAGAATAGAAAAATAAGCATAAAATAATCCGAATTAAAAAAAAATTGACAATAAATTCGAATAATCCTAAAATTGATTGAGTCAGGCGTCACTTTGCGGAAATCCATTTTAACTTTGAAAATGAAAACAAAATATCTAGTTTTGTCGCAACTCAACGGTCAGCGAGTCAACACGTCCCCTGAGGATGCCTCGTGGAGAGGCGAAACACGTGTCGGTAATGGTGTTGGGTTTTGCATTGCCTTCCTGCATGTGCTTAAAATCCTTGCATTTGCCTAGTAATCTTGCATGTGCATAATATAGCGGGCGGGAGGGAGGTGCATACCTGCAACCCACTAATATTCGCGGAAATTAAAACTAGATATTTTGTTTTCATTTTCAAAGTCGAATAATCCTGTTTAAAATCGCAACAGTAGCGCGGAATAGTACCTACTCGTAGTAGCAATACCCAAACCGGCAAGTACGCGTGTACAGAGTGTTTCTTTAACGTATCAATTTAACATTTTTAGTGAATATTTTAATATTAAAAAAAGACATTATGTATTTTAATGGTAACATTTTTTTTTATTCATATATGGATGCTATACTATTACGGGTTAACGGGAACGCCCTCTGTTAGTTAACATACTGTATATTGTTTCTGGATTTACATGTATGTATTGTAGGTACGTGTCTCAATTTCATCTTTTCATTTCGCCTAGCTATGTACAAATAATGACGTCACTCGATCACTTTAATATATGCTATAACGTATTCCATGTTTTGGGCAAGATTGAGTTCAAACTGCGAAAGTTGGTAAGTACCAAAATTAATCATACAAGGCAGAAGCATTCTGTCTTGCATGTTTCTTTAAAATCTAATAAATGACGTTCTCTCGAAAATATACTTAAGTTTATCCACCGATTTTCTTATGAATTATCTAGCTTATTATTATAGTCCAGTCATTTGAGCTGTTTTGATCATGCGGAAATAATCCTAGTGAGCTGAATTTTAGTATAAACTTTTATTATGGTTTTGTATTACGGTGTGTAACATCTTGTCCGCTAAAAAGTTTAATAAAGGTCACAAAAATAAGTACTTTCTCTCCAATCTACAACAAAAACGGTTGGTTCTACAGGAAAATGGACTTATTTTCCTCTCTTCCATTGTTTTAGTGGAACAATCATAGTAACCGTATATGATCTATTATACAAAAGTGAGGGATGTGGTGGGAGGGACACGTGCGATAAACGTGTGGGAGGCACGCGAATGAGAAATGAAGGCACAGCTGAAAGGCTCTGCTATGTGGCTTAGGACCATTCAATTACGCATATCATCTGCCTAGCCTTTTCCCAACAATATTGGGATCGGCCTCCATTCAAATCGGATTCAGCTGAATACCAGTATTTCAAGAGGACTGCCTACTAGACTTCTACAATCCATTCACTGGGTGAAACGGTATTTCTTGGGAAGATTGGTGTTTGATTTTTTTGGCTTCTGGCAATTCGTAACGACTGCCAAAGATCTACAAATGACGGCTGAAACCAACGGCTTAACGTACTTTTTGAGGCACGGAGGAGTCTCGGTATGTAAAGATGGTGTCACACTCAACGACAGTTTTATATATTTGGTGTGAAACACCTAGTTCTATCACCTCATGTGGAAAAAGCCTTACAAACACAGGTGGCCGCGCTTCCACTTTGTATCGTTTTCCCAATGGTCGGAATAGGGTAGTTGACTAAAAAAATCTAATTAGTCCGTCAGATAGATTTCCAAAAAATATTGGACACATATTTTTTCTTTTTTCACGTAAACAAAAAATGAAGACGATACAGTGCGTTGAAAACTCGTGTGACGTCACTACTCGCTACAATTTTTACCGAGCCGTAACGTCACAAGCCCCCACTCCTGATCTTTGATGCTTTGTATCTTCGTCAGTTTTTATAGATTTGATAAAGGAAAAAATACGTGTCCAATATTTTTCTATAATCTAACTGACGGATTAAACAAAATCATATATTTTTTACCCAGGAAACACCCCTATTATCATGAATCAATCGTTGCGACAGCGGCATGATTTTAAAAGTTTATTTTTTATTTATTTAATTATAATTATTTCTGCATTTGTTGTTACAAATGCCCATAAAGTAAACTTGTACTATAACTAACTATTGCTATATATACACTTAAAGAAAAAACCCTTAACTAAATAAAACTAAAAATAGTCAAAAGATGGCGTTGCAAAATTCCTCCGCATCGCTGGCCACTAATAATGTACCCCACGCTGTATGGTAATACTGATCCTTTGTTCCATCTAAAAGCCAGCCCTTGGGTCCATAGAATAATGTATATTCTCATTCTTGCCTAGCTCAGCTTCCCACCATAAATGACCCTGTCTCACCTGAAATGGGACTGCAGATTGAATGCTAGTGTAAATTTGAATTTTAAAATGCAGTGATTATTATCCATTGAAAAAAGGGAAAAATATCGTTCAATGGAATCTTGGACAGTTTTTAAAAGTAGTTTTCTAGGTAGAATTTATGAGAGTCCTTTATGAGAAATGGAATTTTAAAATCGAGTGACTAAAATGTCACTTTATTCGGTAAAAAGAGTATATGAAATTCTTATTGTTTGTTTTCAAAATCACTTTTTAAGGTGAGTTTATATGTTTTGGAAGAACACTTTCCATGAAATATTCTGGACTGTTTTCGTTTGATGTAATTTTTATACAAACTCAAATATTTTAGATTACTGGTTGATCTTTTCGTTGGCACATTGGACTGTGGTTTCCTGATGTTTCCTACTTTTTTTAAGCATTTAATAGGATACAAGATTACGACACTTTCATATTAATATGATAATCACCGTTAGACATTCACAATAATATGAAAAAATTCGAATCCATAAGACATACGAGGAAAATATATATTTTTAATGCTAATAAATCTCCGTACTTATCACAGTGAAACTGAAGCCTAATTCTGTTTCATTTAAACATTACTAAAACAAAATATGCAGTTCAGACTCTTCACTCGAGTTGAATAATATATTCGTCTTTTTCTTTACATTTCTATTCTCTTTGATTGCTTTGACGCATCAAATAATTACTAAATCTCGGTACAAAGAAAACATGTTTTCCCTCGGGGAGTTGTTTTGAGACCCGTGATCGTTCATGTTATAAACAAAATGTATGATTATTGAGTAGAACACGGAATCGTAGCTCTGGCATTAGCAGGGTCCATGTAGATTTTTTCTTTACGGAAAATATTTGTTCACCACATGTATGTTGATTCAAGTAATTATAGACCACATTTTGCTGCTTGGGTAGTAACTATTCCTAGAACATAATATTTATCTAGATGTTTTTAGGTTCTTTTAAAGTTAGAGAAAAGACGGCAAGAATAACAGCCGCACAGGTCGATTTTCAAGATTAAGCAGCGCTTGCAAAGGTTGGTTTGTGGATGGGTGACCATTTTAACACACCGAGTTTCCTCCGTGCCTCGGAAAGCACGTTAAGCCGTTGGTCCCGGCTGTCATTTGTATATCTTTGGCAGACGTTACGAATTATCAGAAGCCAGAAAATCTGAAACCAGTCTTGCTAAGAAGTACCGTGTTCCCCCGTTAATGGGTTGTGGAGGTCTGGTAGGCAGCCGCTCCACGTTAAATACTGGTATTCAGCTGAATCCGGTATGACTAGAAGCCGACCCCAATATAGTTGGGAAAAGGCTAGGCAGATGATGATAAATTCACAGTAATACTTTTGTCTGCATAGACTTTGTAGCACAGACTTTGTAACACATTCTATAAACTTTATGAAAGTCTGTATCTTGTCGATGGTCTATTAAGGCTTGGAAGATGTCATTTATTTTTTTGATTGTGGGTAGTTGTCAAATAATTTATTTCGCTCTGGGTGGAGCAGAAGGAAGTGTCAGACTCTAACTGGCTGAAACCCACCCGTGTATCTCCTAATGCCCTTTGCGTTCCAGAGCCGCGGTGACTTTTCCGATCAAATTCCGCATTGGACAATGTCTTGTTAGTTATGGCCATCGAAGCATCTAGGTGCTCTGTGGATTAGCAATTGTTTGTTGTTTCTACATGATATTTGCTTGTTTGCGCCTTTGATTAAATATGACATCGTGTTATTCTTTATTAGAAACATTTTTTCTTTTGTTTTTGAAGTGAAAGTTTACTTTGAATGCTTGATTTGTAATATTGCTGGCGTATCGTATTCTAATGAGATCGGTGAATTGTGCCTTAGGTAATGACAATAGTCTAATAGGCAGATTTTCTATGTTTAATATCTTTTTAACAGTTTTACAAGATGGTATTCAACTATAACTTGAAGTGTTTTAAACGGTTTGATGATATATTATCTCCAAAATACCAATAAACGAGAAAACATAAAAAGTAACGTTAGAAGCTAACCTTTATACACCAGTTAAAAACACCGTAAAATGGTAGATTTAATACTTTAGAAGAAGACGCCCCGGGGGTCGGGAAACGCAGGGCGATTCCCGGCCACTGTAGGCGCAGGCCAGCGGATGGATAACTATGTGTGGCTCGCCGTCCAACAGCAACCAAGTCCGGGTAGACGGCGCGTCGTTTTTCATGCGCTCCTCAAAGAGCCGTCAGCAACGTAGACGGGGCCCCATAGGGTCAGTGCCTGCTAGGGTTGCGGATTTTGTTCGAAAGAGTCACCGCAGCCCTGGAACGCAAAGGGCACAAGAAGGATCACGGGTGGGTTTTAGTCAGTAAGAGTCTGACACTCCCTTCCGCTCCGCCCAGAGCGGGAGAAGTCATTTGATGATTTCCCATCCAGAGAAAAAAAAAAAAGGTGTAATTTAAAAACACACACAAAACGAAAACCTTTCTTAGGTCAAAAAACTTTTTCCAAAAAAATACAACCGACTTCCACAAAAAATCAAAAAAGTACAAAATAACTTTAATTCGGAACTCGGTGTTTGTGGTTCCTTTTTCGTTTTTTTAACACCGACTTCCGAATTAAAGTTATTTTGTACTTTTTTGATTTTTTGTGGAAGTCGGTTGTATTTTTTTGAAAAAAGTTTTTTTATTTTTCACTTTTTAGTGGTACCTACAGCCCCTCCCCTCCCCCATCTAAACGAACCAATTACATTAGTGTAAAAAAATGCACTGCTCCAATGCAGACTAAACTAAAAGGTCGTCAATGTAGATATTTTTTTTAGATTTTTGTTGATTTTTCAAAAACCGCTTGTTCGATTTCGATAAAATTTTCATGGGACCATTTGGGAAGTATACCCTTTCCAACAAAAAAAGAATTTTTCAAATCGGTTGGCAAGCGACGGAGTTATGCGTGAACAAACATAAAAAAAAAAAAATACAAACATCCGAATTGAGAACCTCCTCCTTTTTTAGAAGTCGGTTAAAAAACATCATCTATGAAGGTACAATTACTACAACATACTAGTCTACTTAAGCAATCTTCACGCAGATCTTAACATTACACTGTACCCACTTAGTGCCGTACAAAACCCAACATGAGACATTAACACAAATACAGCTTGTATACAATGTATGCTAAGACAAATCTTCAGATATGTTGCATGACATTGTCCCACTAATGGCTGTGCAGTGTCTGATTATCACTCAAGTATATTATTAATCATTTAGCCTGTAGTACTAGTTTGCTGAATACATGTATTGTACTTTATTAGCGAATAGCGGCCCGTCGCAGCATCGCACGGGTGGACAACTATTTATTTTGATATAGCCTATGTTACTCAGGGTTAATGTAGCATTGTAATGATGAAAGATTTTTTTAAATCGGTTCAGTATTTTTTGAGTTTATTCGTTACAAATATACAAAATTACAAATCTTTACTCTTTATTATTATACAGAGGAAAGATTTGTATTTTTGTATGTTTAGTGTGAATAACACACATTAGTTTGGATTTGGGTACATTTAAGGATTTTACGTGGATGGCTTTTGTGACTTTGTATCCTTCAAAACTTTAAGGTGTTCATTGGTAAAAATGTTTTAAGAATGACTAAGGGTTGGCGAAATGTACTACAACATTTTAAAAGATAAGATATCCTTAAACTGACTTCTAATTTTTAATTCTACTTGTTGATTCCTTAAGCTGGATTATTTCTGATTTTATAAGTGCGTATTTGAAAAATTAAGTGCTGGTGTGTTTTTTAATTCATCTGTTTTTGAAATTTAAGCAGCCAGCACTCCAACAATGACAATAGAAACAACCTACATACATACATACGTATGTATTTCTACCGATAGGTATAAGATATCAAAACAAACATCACTACAACATTCGAGCGGGTTTTGTATCAAATCAAATGGAAAACCCATTCGAATGTGAAGTGGAGTGAACAGTTTTGCGCCGTTGCTCATGAAAAACCTTACGAAGTGCAGTTTTTTTTAATGTGTTCTGTATATTTTGGTACAGGGTAAAATGGTGAAGGTGTAGAATGGTTAAATATTCAAGCATAAACATAAATATAAACATAATCAGCCTTTTTAATGTTGTCCCACTGCTGGGACACAGGCCTCCTCTCTAGGAGAGGGAATGGGCCGTAATCCACTACGCGGGCCCAGTGCGGGTTGGTGAATGTCACATGTCTTCGAATTTTTGGTTCTAGGACATGCCGGTTACCTCACGTTGTTTTCCTTCACCGTTTTGAGAGCAGTGGTGATGAAATTAATTACACAAAGTAATGCGCCTGGCTGGGTTTAACCCGCGACCTACAATTCGTTAGTCGGGGCCGTTACCACTCGGCCAGCATAAACATAATTGCTTATAATATTTTCACAGTTGGACACTGATGTTCCTCTCCTAGAGTAGATCCCACTTCAATACATTAGACTCAGTATGGATTGATTGGTTGTGACATATTGTCTTCGAATTTTTGGTCTGAGAATTTACCTATCTTCCTCATGTTTTCCGTCACCTTAGTTTAATACAGCAGTATTTTTTTAATGCTTGTTTGCTTGGGAGAGGTGATCTCTGAAACTCCAAATTACGACATTTTTTTCATAGGTTGTAAGCTAGCTGTCACCTTGTGCTATGTGCAACTGTTGCCTGTGGTATAATTTTTTATGGATGGGAAGTTATCAAATGACTTCTCCCGCTCTGGGCGGAGCGGAAGGGAGTGTCAGACTCTTACTGACTAAAACTCATTCGTTTTCCGAGATCACTCTTTCGGACAAAGTAACCGACTGCGGTGTCCTGGGATTGATCATACGGATAAGCTTTTATAGGTTATAGCTATTTTAAAATTAAGCGCACAAAAGTAGCAAACAAATGTGGGCAGACCATGCTCTCATATCCAGTGGCGGCCTTTACCGTTGCGAGGCTACGGGCGGTAGATATTTGCGAGGCACCGGGCGAAAGATCTTTGTGAGGCCCTTGTTCTTTTTAAATGAATAAATAGGTATTTTAGGATTTTAGGGAATACCCTTAATATTAAAATTATAAATAAAATCAAATGTAGCTAAGAAAATTTCAAACGAAAAAATTGCAAAGCCCATTTGTGTCACTTCTCTCCCTTCTTACTCACTTCAAATCTAATTTACTATGGAATAACTTCATTTATTACAAACATCTGAAACGTGTTATAAAATGTAAGGTAAGTACTTTGAACTCAGGTTGCGCGAGGCCCATGACAGAGCGAGGCCCAAGGCGGTTGCCCTGTTCGCGACCCCCTAAGGCCGCCACTGCTCATATTTATTCGTTAGTGGTAAACAGGAACAGTGTCATAAACACTACAATGCAAGCGAAGCGAATTGAAATACTAACAACGTTTATTAAAAACAGCTTGAAAACTTCCAACCTAAAAATAAATAACAAGAAGAAAACGGATTCCTCAAATTGTGTTCGTTTTTGGAATTCGTGTTTAGTATTTCTGGGTAGATGGCAGGGTGCAGAGTTGAAATTTTGCGCAGGGGCCAATTTTGTGCCGCGACTAACAAGGGATTTGGAAAAGGTGGTAAGTGCGCTTGGTTAGATCTGGATTTTGAGCATAACAATCTATACTATTCTGTACTACAATTATAAAGAGGAAAGATATTCTTGTTTGTTTCTTTGTACCGAATAAGCTCCAAAACGATTGGACAATTGTAACCGTTTTTTCCCCAGTGGAAAGCTACATTGTCAGCGAGTAACATAGGCTATGTTTTATTCCTGTATTCCCACGGAATCGAGAACTACGCGGGTGAAACCGCGGGTCACTGTTAGTAAAAGATAAACAGGATGATTTCACTGATGATTTAATAAAAAGATATCCACATAGCATTGTAGTAAAAATTAAAGAAAACTGTTATATAACTAATTTTTTCAACGAGACAGTCAAAATAGAGTTTTAAAGTAAAGTAGAAGCAAAAAAATATTTGCTGTTTTTCTTTTTGACAAAGCTACCTATAAATGTTTTACACTAAAACCTTTTTCGGGCCTTCCCAATCAAAACGGTGTGTTGTATCGCTCTTGCTGCCGAAAACTGCATGTATGTTTTTCCAACTTTTTTTTTATTAAAAATAACTTTTGTAAATATATATTTTTTTTTGCCACAAGGAGCGAAATTACTTTAAATACTGACTAGATAGAAAAAATACTGCATGATAACTTTTTTTTATACGAACTGATTTCAACGAATTTTCATGTGAATGTGAGCTTAGCATTTAAAATAAAAGGAAGACCATGAAATTCAACATTCTTCTTCAAATCACACAGCTTTCTAAGTTTTACATTTTTCAAAGACATGCAAATATCCTGAAGTCTGAACCTTGAACTAAGAAGTTGTACGTAAAATAACGTTAATTTTCTCCATCACCATTATGTATATTTTGTAAAATAGTCTTGTTAAAGTAAATACTTCAACAGGACAAAACGTTCCTCTGGGATCTAAAACAAAATTGTTCTTTCTCATTGGCTTAATTTAGCAAAACTTCTTAACGAAGCTTTTGATTTAAGACTAAACAGACTTTTGACGAAGGTCTATGTACGGTGAACCCGCACATTTCGTAACATTAAGTCGGTTAAGCTACATCAGCGTTTGCATACGCGCGATCATTTAGTGAACTGGCTAAATAAAATAAATCAGTGATTTTACCATGGCCGCTCACAATGGGCCTCATCAGAAGGATTAAAAACAAACAAAGGGCAATGAAGAGAGCAATGCTTGGAGTTTTCTTGCTTGATCGAATGGAATGATGATATCCGCAAGTGAACCAAGGTTACAGACGTAACCCGAAGGATCGCCAAACTGAAGTGGCAGTGGGCAGGGTACATTACTTTGCACAGAACAGATGGTCGATGAACCAGCACTCTTAGGAAAAACAAACACAGACCGCGTTCCGTATGCTGACCTCGCCGATGAGGTCCATCGCGAAGCCCCCGTCAAAACTCCACCCCCCACGACTTTTGCCCAACGAGCCAGCCCGCGCCGCTGAGCTATTAGCGTTAAATCCTCAAGATAATATCAACCTAACCCAGCCTGTCCCTTGCTGCCCTCCCTCAATGACCCCGCTAAGCCGAAGCCCGTGTCCCACAGGGGATGCCCTTAGCGAGCGGTCATTTCGTTTTTAAGTAGTTTTAAGCCCTGTCTGGGGGCCTTAAATTTATTTGAGGCCACCACAGGAAGTATCGGTTAAGCAGTAACCAGCCTTAGTGTGGAGCCGATGGACGATGAGACCGAAAAGTTCTGGAGTGGCGACCGCTTACCACAGAAGACGCAGTGTTGGACGCGCGCCTCCTAGAAGGTGGACCGTTGACCTGGTAAAAGTCGTAGGTAGCCGGTGGATACGAGCCACACAGGACCGGTTGTTGTGTCAACACTTGGGGGAGGCCTTGATAGTGGACGTCTTTCAACTGGTAAGATGATGATGATGATGAGACATCTGAAAGAAAAAATAAATGTTTAAGACATCGCCCCGCGGTTTCATCCGCGTAGTTCCCGTTCCCGTGGGAATATGGGGATATAATATAGCCTATGTTTACCGGAGATAGTGTATCTTCCCAACAGTGAAAGAATTTTTCAAATCAGTCTAGTAGTTTCAGAGCCTATTCAATGCAAAGAAACAAAAAAAAAACAATCAAATTTTATAATATTAGTGTAGAAGAACGAATCCATAGACTAATTACATGTATTCCGATGATGTAAAACAGGCTAAGCGCGATTCTGATTCGAGTTCTTTCAAATGAGTCATATTTTTGAACTGGTTATCTCAAAAACACTGAATTCTTGAAATGTCACCCTGCACAATTTGAAAAGTATTTTTATTGAATCATCTAAATTGTTCCCCAGAAACGAACTCGTACCTTCTCAAAATGTACTGTATTTATTAACGTTACCCTACGACCTAAACACGGATAAGTTTAGGTCACAAAAGTTCACGCGTATGAATCCGAAATTATTAACCCACAAATATAATTATACATTCATTGAATAACCCGTAATGACCAGTTAGATTTGTTACTAATCTTACTATCTGAACATCTGTCTAAAAGGTCTTCAGCTATAACATAACACACGCCACTGAATCAGTTTGACACTTGACTTCCTCCCAACAACGCGCCAGCCCCCACACCCTGATCAAAGTTCCTAAACTTAATACCCCGTAGAACAAAACTTTAAAATACCTCAAAGATATTTGAGTCTAAACATAAACAAAGGCATTAACGTGCCGAAATACTGTTGAGAACTTCGTTACGAAGTTATTTAGTAGTTCCAAAGAGTAAGATTCAGAAATGAGGAGACCACCAAAAACATTTGCATGTAAAAATGTTACCAAGACGAGTCTACGTAGCTTACCCTGTGAAAAAGTTATTAGGTCTCGTATAAAGCCAAGCTCTAAAGACTGCACGCTCTAAATCTACAAGCACGCTACACCTTACACAAAATATATGAAAAAGTGGTCAGATCTCATGTAGAGCCAAGATTTTTGATCTATGCGATCTAAACGTGTTGCTTGGCCGTTTTGTTATCGTCACGAAGATTTCATAGGCATTCGTTCATTGGGTGTGAAATAAAACGGCCAAGCCACACGTTTAGATCACACAGATCAAAAATTTTGGCATCATATAAAGCAAAGTTATGAGAGTTCAAAAAATGACGAAGCGTTTAGAAAAAATGTAGTGCCCTTGCGCTTCGCTTGGCTCGTCTTGGCAGATTCGAAGTACCATACTAACAAACTCAAAAGGATTGCCATGCAAACTTATGTGACAGTGAGTAGAATATAATACTCTTAGAAAGTATGGCTATTGAGCTATTGAGTCATGGAACAGGCGCCTTACATATATATTACTAGATGGTGCGGGTGGACCAACAACCTGGTGAATGTCAGGGTAATTTCCTAAAGCTAAATTGCTTGCAATACTTACATACTCTCTAGAAACTCACAAACGTCCATTTCGGGCCACAGGCGAGTATTTGTGTGTCCAGCAATGATGCATTTATGTGAAAGTTTTGTCTTAAATAGTCCTATCGCTGACAAATCTGTTTCGTTACTAAATAGTAGGCAATTATTACTAACTTTTGCCCACGACTTCGTTCGCGTGGAATAGTTACTAAGCCCCCGATTTTGAAACATTCTTCATTGGTGCTCTGCTCCTGTTGGTCTTAGCGTGCTGATATAATTATAGCCTATAAGCCTTCCTCGATAAGTGGGCTATCTAACACTGAAATATTTTTCTAACCAGACCAGTAGTTACTGAGATTAGCGCGTTCAAGCAAACAAACAAACAAACTCTTCGGCTTTATATATTAGTATAGATTTACAATGTATTCGAGTCTGGAGTCACTTCTATACATAATATTTTATTCTATGGCCATTCCTATGAAGTTTATAAGGCAGGGTCAAGAAGCTCAGGGTCGTACGTGATTTTTGCACGAAACAATGTTTTTGAAAAACTTATAAGAGTTTTTAGTTGTTGCGTTAATTTTGTTGCCTTTTAGTGAAGTGAGTTTTCCAGAGTGACAAAGAGATTTATGGATAGGTATCTTAACTTTTAATTTAACTTATGTGCTTCAATAATTTTAAAACTTTTTGCTTGTATCAGTACATCGCACTTACTGTTAGACTACAGAATATTCTCTCAGGCTGACTAAGGGTAAGTTTTTTGATCAGTACTAAATCAATGATTAAAAAAATTGTAAACCAGTATTTCTATAATTAGCATCTTTCGACCAATATTTAGCTTGACAAATGGTCGAATAAACATTCATTCGTTAATAACTACTAATAATTGAACGGTGAATTAAAACATCGTGCAAAAATTTGATCCGCACTGGGCCCGCGTGATGGATTTACGGCTCATTCCCTCTTAGAAAGGAGGCCTGTGTCCCAGCAGTGGGAACATTAAAAGGCTGATTATAATAAAATCCATCCCCAATCGTATTTAATTTTAATATCAAAAGAAGATTTTTTATATTAACATTAAATACGATTGGGATAAAATAAAATAAATTATTTGGCTTTGTATATTTCTCTCAAAACTAAAGATATAAGATATCTTGAACGTTATTTATGAATCAAAACTAAGAAATAAGATATTTTACTTTCAGTAATAAAGAAAAGAAAACCAATTAAACTGTTGTATCTAAAATAATATTCACCTAATGAAAATTCCTTTGAGAAATAAGACTCACAGACCGCGTAGCTAAACAAATGAAAAATGTGTTTAAGAAAACGAAAGTTATATTAAAAGTTAGTCTGCACTTACAGTACAACAATATAATGAAATAATGAAAAAAATATGGTACAACAACAGTCAGACCATAACTGACTGATGTAGTTCATACCAAATGCCTACTTCTCCTCAATCAAAAAAGATGATCAGCGGACGTACCATGAGGTGTTAAAACGTGATTCTTCCGAGCGAGAAAGAGGGATAGAGTTATACACACTATATAGCTCCATCCCTTGTTCTCGCTCGGAAGACTCACGTTTTAAGACGTCATGGTACGCCTGCTGGTAACTCAACTCTTCCCTTCTTCTTTGCTCAGCTCTTGAAAAAGCGGTACAGAGGTCACTATGAGTTATCTGTCCCCAATCTCTGGTGTTGTGGAAACTTGCTTCAAGATCTCATTTCATCTGATGCTATTAAATGAAAGTCTAGTCACCTATGCCTATTTACGAACTAAAGCCATGACTTCACAAAAACCTAAGTCACGGAATCAGAGTTTTCCATGGGATATACAACAGCCCAAATGTCATTCATTGCGCAGTTGGCCACCAGTTAAAACACCCACAAAAGTTTGGTCGGAGAATCCTGCCTTTTCTATGGAGTTTTAAGGGACTTAACACCCTATTCTGCATGGCTCAATAGTCTACCAAATTGACTCCATCTACAAAATATATAAATTTATGCAATTTGTCCATATTTGGGTCAAAGGGGTTCAAAAACGTGTACACAGTTTTAATTGAATCAATTCATATTTAAGAAAAAACGTACTCTGACGGAATGACACAAGAGTGGTCACGTTTTTTCATTTGGTCGTACGGAATCCTAACAAAACACATATGACGTATGATAATAACTAAACACGAAAATTCGTCCCTTTACTAACTTTGAATCTTTCAAAATGACTATTGTAAATGGAGAAGCCTAGAAGATAACAGCCACCTGTGTCAGTACTAATACCGCTATGCAAGCGGCAATGCTAAGTGTTATTATAGCAATATTCCGTCGTAACTCTACAATACGGATAGCCAACGGATGCCTAACTATGCTTCTGTGTGTTCTACCTTAAGCCTACTCATAGATGGGGGCACTGCAAGTTAATGTTATCGGTGGGGTAAAGACATAACACTGTTTAATGGTATCGTATATCATTGCTATTTTGATTGGATTTGATTTTAAATCGAAATCGTAGTCTTGCCACTTTCTGGAGAGATTTCAAGATTAAGCTACACTTACCGGCGACAGTCTGTCGATGGGTGACCATCTTAATAAGTCGAGAATTCTCTGTGACTCGGAAAGCACGCTAAGCCGTTCGTCCCGGTTTTCATTTGAAAATCTTTAGCAGTCGATACGGATTGTCAGAAGCCAGAAAATCTGACACCAGTCTTACCAAGAAGTACTTTGTGTAGGTATGGTAGGCAGCCGCTCCACGTAAAATACGTGTAAATTCAGCTGAATCCGCACATTATTTTTCAATTGATTTACCTATCAATTAACCTATAAATTAATGTTGGCTGTACAGGAAACATTTTTTTCATTTCCAAATCTCTCATCATACCTAAAAATAAGTAACAGATAATAACCATACCATTTATTAAATACGATATTATTCACATGTCTTTTGTTGATCTATCAGCTCAGAAACTATGAATATCTAAATACACACGAGAATATCCCCCAGTTTCTACCAAGTTAATTTGCTTTGGAATATAATCGGTGTAATACAACCACACAACCAAATTACTGACCCAAAACACTGAATAGCATAAGCATAATCAGCCTTTTAATGTTCCCACTGCTGGGACTCAGGCCTCCTCTCTAGGAGAGGGAATGGGCCGTAATCCTTCTTCGAATTTTTGGTTCTAGGACATGCCGGTTTCCTCACGATGTTTTCCTTCACCGTTTTGAGAGCAGTGGTGATGATATTAATTACACAAAGTAATGCGCCTGGCTGGGTTTGAACCCGCGACGTACAATTTGTAAGTCGGGGCCACTTTACCACTCGGCCACCACTGCTCCATTCCAATTCCAAAAACACTGAATAACTGACAAAATGTCTTTTGATCTATGAATATCAATATAAATCCTGAAAAGAAAATTAATAGAATCGACATCAAAGTGAAAAAAAAAACTGACTCCAGAATCACTAAGATGCTATAAACCTTGTTTTATTCATAAACAGCGCACCCCAGAAGGTCGTGGTTCGCCTTTTTACGGATAACATTAACATAAATCCGTTCTTAGCCCTTATCTATAAATAATACAAGCAAACAAAATGTGGTTAAAGTAGTCGAAGTCATAAGATATGGTAGAAATATTGTAGCTGGAAAAATATTCCATTTGCGTAATCTTACAATGAAATAAGAAATAGTGTGTGACACAAGTAACGGATTTCTATATAGAATTTCTTTATCATTCTTACAGAAAAGGGACCCGATATTCGACAGAGTAACCGCGGCCCTTTTTTTTGTTGGAATATCATTAAATGACTTCTCCCACTCTGGGCAGAGCGGGAGGGGGGAGTGTTAGACTCTTACTGACTAAAACCCACCCGTGATCCTTCTTATGCCCTTTGCGTTCCAAGGCCGCGGCGACTCTTTCGCGAAAGAATTTCTGCAACAAAAAATTCATACTTGGAATCAGAAAAAAACGATGTACAATATTAAATTACTAGAGACCCGTCCCGGCTTCACACGGGTGCAATGCTGATACTAAATCTCTACTATATTATGCATTTATTATACATATATAAACCATCCTCTTCGATCACTCTATCTATTAGAAAAACCCCCATCAAAATTCGTTGCGTAGTTTTAAAGATCTAAGCATACATAGGGACAGACAGTTGGAAGTGACTTTGTTTTATACTCTGTAGTGATTTCACACAGCTTTTTACTGATTTTTTAATAGCGTTTTTTGTAAAAATTAAATGATGCTGTTTTTGGTTCTAAGAAGTAAGCTACCATACATTTTACAATCGGTTTTATAAAGTTTTCAAAAAACAAAAAAAAAGTTTTTTCTGGGAATATTGGATCTATGCTTGTATTTCATGACTAACCTATAATTTTAATCATTCAAATTATCTTACAAAATCAAACATAAAATGTTCTCAAGAATAAATTTTACATACGAGTATTATTCCATTTAAATATTATTAGAATTCTAAAGGTCATTCACACCAAAAAGTAATTAATCTTAATTCAAAGTTTTGGGAACGTTTACAAGCTAAGTTTCTGAGTTAAATACTTATAGCCCGTGAAATTAAGATCATTTGAATATTACGCTTAAGCGTTGTTGGCTACGAGTACCTACAATGAAAAAGGAAACATTTTATTTTCTCTGTATTGGTTTGTTTAATGTTGAATTTGTTATGGGGCTGTCATATTAATTGTACATATATAAAATTTCACATTTTGACGTTAGACCAAAAAACCAGCGTTGAATTGCTGATAAGTCGAGGAAATTTGACGGTTAAATACCATCTCGGAATAGGGTAGTGACTAAATGTAAATAGTCTGTCAGATAGATAGATATCCATAAAATATTGTTCACGTAGTTTTTTTCTTTTTTCTCGTAAACAAACCATGAAGTCGATACAGTGCGTTGAAAACTCGTGTGACGTCAGTACTCGCTCCAATTTTAACCACGACGTGACGTCACAAGCCCCCGCTCTTGATCTTTGATGCATTTTATCTTCGTCATTTTTTATAGAATTGATAAAACAAAAAACAAATGTCCAATATTTTTCGATAATCTAACTGACAAACTGAATAGAATCATATTTTTTTTACTCAAGTAACATCCCTATTGCATTAATTAACATAGAAGACAAAAGGCTCATCATTCCTCTATAGTGATCCCAATTTATTTGGGGCCGACGCAAACTTTTTTTCATGAAAAAAAATGTTTTTATTTACGAACCATGGCTTCCCAATTTTTACTAGCATATTATGTTACACGGGATAATTCACCGCTTCTACCGATACCGATACATCGATATCAACTAAGCCGTTTAGAAGTTATGGTGGATTAAAGAAACTCACAAACATCTGTACAAACATACTTACATACATGAACCTTCAAAACATAACACTCCTTTTTTGGGCAGTAGTGTAAAAAATAACATTTGACTGCAAAATTACACGGAGTTCGTGATTAAACTAGTACACAATAATAAAGCCAATAATAAATTAATAATTTATATCAACCACAATAATTTCAATATAATTAATAACATTAATGTTATAATATGTTATAATGGTCACTCGAATGCAACTTTGATCATTAAGAGTATAAGGCTGCGTGCTTAGTGGAACTGAACGAGGAAGCTGAACTGAACGAGTCATCATTGGTGTGTTTTCATAAAAAAATCACCTTGTTAAAAAGGTGACGTGAGCTGACAATCATCACGAACAAGATGAAATGACAGTTCGCGTCACCTCCACCTAAGTTTGAACGGTGATATGTTTATCGAACAGATCGGTAGTTCAGAAGAATAGGGTAGTTAACTAACACGTATTTTTTCTGTTTTCACGTAAACAAAAAATTAAGACGATACAGTGCGTTGAAAACTCGTGTGACGTCACTATTCGCTACAATTTTTACCGAGCTGTAACGTCACAAGCCCCCACTCCCGATCTTTGATGCTTTGTATCGTCAGTTTTTATAGATCTGATAAAGGAAAAAAATACGTGTCCAATATTTTTCTATAATATAACTGACGGTCTAACCATAATCATATATTTTTTACTCAGGAAACATCCCTATTGTATATACTATTTATGTACAGACGTGAAAATGAGCGTCCCAAAGTCGTGATACCAGAGCGACAAAGCGTTCGAAGAGTTTGATGGTGAGAATTATACATATTATCGTACTTTGTAAAACGATAAGAAGGAAAAATAATTTAGTTAGTGTCAAATATGACGGTTATTTTAAAATGTAAACAAAACTAGTGACTTATAAAGTTTGTAAAATTGATTGAGTCAGGCGTTACTTTGCGGAAATCCATTTTTAATTTAAAATTGAAAACAATATATCTAGTTTTAATTTCCGCGAATATTAGTGGGTTGCAGGTATGCACCTCCCTCCCGCCCGCAATATTATGCACATGCAAGATTACAAGGCAAATGCAAGGATTTTATGCACATGCAGGAAGGCAAAGCAATACCCAACACCATTACCGACACGTGTTTCGCCTCTCCACGAGGCATCCTCAGGTGACGTATTGACTCGCTGACCGTTGAGTTGCGACTGAGCTCAACGGTCAGCGAGTCAACACGTCCGAAATTAAAACTAGATATATTGTTTTCAATTTTAAATTATACAGTTTGTGCTAAAACGGCCGTTACTTTATTTATTGGAGTTACTCGTCTAAGATCATTTGTCCTATCTGGGCGCCTCTCCACTCATCTCCGTCCCAATGGACATACAGGCATTATCCACAACGATATTATTCTGTTCAATTAGACCAACTAGTTAAAATATAGTCATTATAACTCGTAACATGAAACTGACTATAATTACTCCTGTAATTTGAGATATTACTGAAAGTCCTCTAGAATTCATTATTAATCTAAATCTCGCTTCAAAATTTTTGTTTAAAATTATTTTGGGATTTAATTTGTGTATTAAGCAGTTATACTTTCGCTCGGTATTTTGTTTCTGAACGAAGAATTTTGAAGTATGTCTTCATTAAGTAAAGTTTGAAGAAGGTATCGATTCATTAATGTTTTTGATTATTCTCGTCGTTTTTGAATAGAATATTATGTAACTTGTACATAACGTACTCGTATTATTTTTGGAAGCAAATGATGATAACATGATTGTATGTATTTGGGCTTATTTTTCAAGAGTGAGTTGACCGTATGTTTGCTTGCCATCAGAAAGAAAGAAGGAATAAAACATTTAGAGTGATCGAACTGTAAATAATCTATACTAATATTATAAAGCTGAAGAGTTTGTTCGTTTGTTTGAACGCGCAAATCTCAGGAACTACTGGTTCGAATCGAAAAATTATTTTTGGGTTGAAAAGCCTAAAGCCTTCCTCGATAAATGGTCTATTTATCGAGGAAGGCTTTAGGCTCACGCTTAAGCCAATAGGAGCGGAGCAGCGATATAGAATGTTTTAAAATCGGGGATTCCACGGGGACGAAGTCGCGGGCAGCAGCTAGTCAATGATAAAAACTCTCGCTAATGCTTTTTTGGATTTGTATTCCGTCGTTATCATCTTCAATATTTTTTTAATTATTGGATCAAGCGATCGATATCCAGAGCTGCACCTTTTTTTTTTAGATTGTGATTCTTACAGTGTTGGCACCTGGACTTAATTGTGTTCCCGCCGAATCGGGTACTTTCGGAAACATTCGTGTTCGGTGAGTGCCTGCGTCAGGCGGAAGGAGAGAACATCGTGGTGCATCTGCAACCACTTTTCAATACGGCGATAAGTTCCCTCTGGAATTATCTATTGTATTGGCGATAGTCCAGAGGACCAATCCACTTCTGTACCTCTCCTCCCACAAATGTCGCCATATCAAGGGTTACGCATCATTGATCATCAGAATGACTTGGAACAATTACATACATAATGTATGTACGTATACGAGATTCATCATATATCTATACTTAATATTATAAAGCTGAAGAGTTTGTTTGTTTGTTTGTTTGAACGCGCTAATCTCAGGAACTACTGGTTCGAATTGAAAAATTCTTTTTGGGTTGAATAGACCATTTATCGAGGAAGGCTTTAGGCTATATATCATCACGCTTAAGCCAATAGGAGCGGAGCAGCGATAAAGAATGTTTTAAAATCGGGGATTCTACGGGGACGAAGTCGCGGGCAGCAGCTAGTATAACATATTATTACATCATTTAGAAATAGATTATTTAAATTGCTGAAAGATATTTCTTATATTATTTTTATTATACACTCGTTGTCTCAATTATAGAGGTAATTATGATGATACAATGAAAATAACCAATCTATACTAATATTATAAAGAGGAAAGATTTGTATTTTTGTATGTAACGAATAAACTCAAAAGCTACTGGACAATTTTCAAAAATTATTTCACCATTAGAACGCTACATTCACCCTGAGTAGCATAGGCTATATTTTATCCACGGGAACGGGAACTACGCGGGTGAAACCGCGGGGCGCTGCTAGTTCCAGGTATAGAGGTTTGTTTTGTCTCACTAAAAGAGGTAGTTTAGTGCAAAAGTGTCGAGACCTAAGCATGAGTTCCAGCTATGGAGGTTTCTCACTTATCCTGGTCCCAATTGACCAACTTTTACTGTAAGACTTACAATAAGGCAAATAAAGACTTATCTTATCTTATCGTATCTAGCTATCTAGTCACGTAAAGAATCGAATAATTTAATTACCCGATAAAAATGTCATAGTAATATTGACTGAGGTACTTTAAATTATTTAATTGTATATATATTTGTACAATGTTTATTAAATACTGACATTGTATTTTAATTACTCAAAGTGCTATAACACTTACAATCCTATAAAAACTTTTATAATCACTTCTCGCGATTTCTCGATAATTACTTCGGTTTTCAAGCAATGCAAAAAGTTTTTTGTATTTCATTTAAACTAACAAATAAAAATAGGACTGGTATATCAGTCACAGAAATCAAAACAATCACAATGATTTACTTAACAAACCTGAAAGACCAAGTTCGACATAAAACCTTCTCGTATATTTCTGTCAATATACGGAACACTCCCATACAAGCTGCGCTGACACGACCTTATGGTGTCACATGAACTTTCAATACGCCAGAGGTCCCATGGGTCTCGTGAAATTTGTATACACGGTGATAAATCACTTTCAGTTCAGAAATATATACCTAAATAGCTTAAGGCAAATGGAGTGCTTGTTTGGGAGCGGATTTTGTCATTAAGGTATTGTTTATTAATCGTCTAAAGTATATATGTTTGAAAGCTTTGGTGTATAACTTTTTGATATCCTTACCAAGAACTCACTATACAAAATATCTAGTAATATTTTTAAAGCCAATCAGTTGTTAGGTACTGGATTAAATACTGTAGTTTTATAATCTTACTCATTTTACAATTATCCGGCAACATAAATACATACAAACACCACATACACATCTTAAGTCAACCAACCAAAGGTAAACCAATAGCTTATTAATCCTTTGTCGTCGGTCCGAGCAGAATAGTAAACTATTAACGTTGGTCTACTGTGCGGGCTACTAAATTATTTAGACTGTGACTTCATAGTTTGACAGCTGTGTTTGAGAGATATTTATAGAGTAGGCTGTGAGTTTCTGGTGGCTAAATTGGTAGAATATTTAGAATAAGGTGAGCTGTGCATTATTAAACAGTCATTAAAAATTTAAAGCTTCGTTTTTGGCTTTAATAATTTGAACTTTTGACAAATTAAATATAAATTACGGCTGCGGAATTTGTTTGAAAGATCACGGCTGGGTTTTAGTCAGTAAGAGTCTGACACTCCCTTCCGCTCCGCCCAGAGCGGGAGATGTTGACCCATCCAAAAAAAAAATTACGACTGCAAAAATCAATTTCATACTACTTTAGATATCTACGATTTAATACATTTAAAAATAGTTTGAAATTGGGGCCATCCATTATAGTGCCAGACTAACTACAACAACAACAAAAAATGACTTTACTGTTAAATCCAGCGAGTATCATTCACCGAGCGATGTGTGTCTCCAAATTGCACCAAATGGGAGTCCAAATCAGCAAGTGCCAGGCAAATATACCTGACGCTGGTATTCTGCTGGATCCCGGTAGCGATATACGGACGTCGAGCCAAAAAGTTAATTGTTGTTTTGTGTATCCTGTATGGTGAACTTGGTGAGTACGTAAACACTGTTTTTTAAGTATTTGACTTATTGATCTTCGTTCAACAGATTTTGACGAAAGTAGTGTGAATAAAAGACTCATGGTAAATTACAGGAGACTAGAATATAATGGAATGGAATATAATATAATGGTATCGAATAGAATGGAGTACATTATTCTCTCTTTGTACAATAAAGAGTATTTATCACAACAAATTACAATAGCAGCTTCTAATAATGGGCGGCCTTATCGCTAAAAGCGATCTTTTGCAACAACTTTGACCGGGAATGGGGATGTTCTATTTAGTCCGTCAGTTAGATAACGAACAATATTGGACAGGTATTTTTGCTCCATAAAAGCTATAAAAAATTACGAAGATAAAAAGCATCAAAGATCAGGAGTGGGGGCTTGTAATGTCACGTTATGGTAAAAATTGTAGGGAGTAGTGACGTCACACGAGCATTCAACGCACTGTATCGTCTTCGTTTTTTGTTTACTTGAAAATACCTGTCTAATATTTTTTGGAAATCGTATCTGACAGACTTTTTTTTTAATCAACTACCTTATTACTTTGCTAAACAAAACATTAATCTGAATTTATCATTAAGGCCTCCTTATACGAATAATTTTCAGACTTCTTGTTGTCTAACTAAAGTTATCAGATACCATCGGTCAGTCCAATTTTTAGGAAGACTTTTAGATAATATCTTTCCAGCTAAGTTATCGTTTCAGTCTAGTGTCTTAAGTGCTAGATTTAAGCGCTTTAGCTGGAAAAGAGCTAGAGTTAGTAAAACATTTTTCAAGTTAGCTGAGAATAAAATCTCATCTATGATAAGGTTTATAAATTGGTGCATTTAATTTAAGCGTTCAGTTCATTCTTTCGTTTTCTACTGTATGTTTATTTGGTTCAATACGTTGATTTCTTTTGATTCGATCGAGTTTTTGATTCGATCTACTAAGTTTGGTTTGTGGTTTATAACGGCAACCTATATTTATTATACTTCTGATGATGATGTTCTAATTCCATAGTTTGATGTTTGCAATACATTCAAGAGAACTGTATCGGTAAAGGCGGTATCAACAAATAGGTAGGAATTCCCTAACTAAGGTGTTTAATGTATAAGTCACTTTGCATTTGCCTGCCAGGGTTGATTGGGGAATTGGTTCGAAAGAGTCACCGTGGCCCTGGAATGCAAAGGGCCTTAGAAGGGACTTTGATGGGTTTTAGTCGATAAGAGTCTGACAGCGGAAAGGATCCGCTCGGCCCAAAGCGGAAGAAGTCATTTGATGACATCTTATCCTTAAAAAAAACCCTCACTTCACACAACCCCAGTTGACGATGCTGTCAGTAGCTTTAACTTAATCTCTTGAAACGTCTCACAGAAAGTATATTTGGCTTGGGTTTAGTTAAACACCAGATCTAGTAAAATTTAACAGCAAACCTCACTTTATGTTGCCGAACAGTAAATGATCATCAAAATGAAATCCCCATTTTAGTGTATAATAAGAATAGAAAATTTTACGACATGTTATCCCTACTTAAAGCAATCAACTCCAAATTGTGATTGTTTTATCCAAAAACGGTTAATGACTGACTGACTTAAAAGTTTCGGAGATGCATAGATTTTTTCTATATTTAAAATTCTCATTTTGAGGTTATATTTGCGTACTTTTTTAATATCATAACCTGATTTATGGGCGGAGAGAAGATACCCACATTTTATGGCAACCAAATGGTTTATTTAGGAAGAAATAGCGCAATAATCTTCTAAATAAAATTTGCTAACTTATATAATAAAAATGTTTAATTTTAGGTTTGTTTAATCTTAATTCTTTACTGCTGGGTATATATTTAAGTAATACAGGTTTTGGTAACAAAGTTTGGTGGTCATTATATTTTTCCGCAAAATATTTCAAAGATATCACCAAAACTTCACTTAAATCCTAGTCTACAAACTGACTTGCTTTAGTTACCCAAGCATCCGCGTTTGTAGTCACTTTTCACTACGTTAAATCTAAATATTCATAGACAGATTTTCCTAGCTTGCTTCCTAAGCAGTTCCAGCAAGGGCTGTTACATCCTATCTTGCTCAATTAACTCTTAAAAGTACTTTAAAGTGAGGACCTTTCCCAATTCCTTCAGCAAGGCTGTACTGACCTGTTCCATTAGACTTCGGAACTTTAAGGTCGTTTTTCCTGCTAAATAAACGAACTTATCTTGCACAGAGGTGTATGCCAGTGTATTTATACGTTTATCAGTCATTTATATATTTAAGAGCGTATACCCACAGAAAACCTGGTCAAGATACAGGGTGCTCGGAATCATATTATTTGTCAATAAATCAAATTGATTTAAAAAACCCCATTTTCGATGTGAACGGCATTTCATACAAATTTTCAAGTTCTTATTTTCTGAAATTGACTAAAACTATGTCACCCAGGATAAATAAATGCTTCTAACGATACCACATACGTTGGTTGGTTCATCGGTTAAGACGTTAAGAAGTTATGGTGGAATTAAGACCGGCTTAATCTAGCTCAAAATGACCAGAAATATTTGACGTGTAAAAGTGTAACGTTTCTCCTACTTACAAAATAAATATTATTTATCATTTATAAGGATCTCACAATATACATATATACATGAACCCTGAAAACATAACACGCCTTTTTTGGGCAGTCGTCTAAAAAGGCATTTTAATACTAAAGAAAAACTTCACTAAAAATAAACAAAACAAAAGAACATCAAGCTACAAAAAATAACACTCAAAAGATCGTTGAAAGAAAATTTAATAAAAATACTTAAGCAAATAAACTTGGAAGCAATTATTGGTTTTTGTCCTTTTGTTTCTCTTATTCCTCCATTTACATAGCTTTCGTAGTCGCGTACTATAAATTTCCGAAGTGGCGCCCATAAATTTCTTATTTTACGCTTTCCGCGAATATTTAGCGATATGAACTGGAATAAATCTCTTTTATTGTCTTATAGATTATCTTTATTTCTGTCGGTTTATGTTATATGAATGTAATGGCTGCCTTTTACTGTGTAGTAATATTTTGCAAGATCTGCAGCTGTAAAATTGTGATAAAATTCTTCATCTGATTAACGGGGTTTTATTGGTGGTCATAAGACTTTTCATGAGTTTATTAGTTTAAATGTTTTTTTCAGGGCAGTGGAAAGGGTTATGCTTGAAGTTTCATTATCCGCAGAAGCACCAAGATTGCTGTCATAGCCTGAAAAATTGCTAGCGAACACTTCGTTGAAGACTTGCTGGCATCCAGTGGATGCAAGGCGTGCAAAACTTGGCGGAGATCATTCTTTTTTCTTGATGGAAAATCATCAAATGACACAGAGCGGGAGACGCTCTGGGCGGAGTGGAAGGGAGTGTCAGACTCTTACGGACTATAACTCACGCGTTATCTTTCTAGTGCCCTTTGCGTTCCAGGGCCGCGGTGACTCTTTCGAACAAATTTCGCAACCCTAGCTGGTATGTCTAGCAATGTTTCGGCTGAATTGGTGATGATTTGTAAAAGTTTAAGACTCATATACTATGATTCTTTGGCCTTGTCTTCTGTAACTTATGTTTTTATACTATATTCTAACAGCAAAAAAGTTACGTTTTTTGTATGGAAGCCCGATTAAATATTTATTTTAGGAATTTTTTTAGTATTTGTAGTCATAGCGGCGACAGAAATATTACATCTGTGGAAATTTCAACAGCCTGAGATATAGCCTCGAGACAAACGGACAAACAGACAGACGGACAGCGGATGTCTTAGTAATAGGGACGAAACCCTAAAAATAATCCGTTTACTACCTTATAATAAGTTGGATTAAAGTAAGTAAATATATAAGAGAAAATGTGTAGGAAGAATATTATAAAATAATATTATACGATGATAATGAATCCTTTATATCGTTCTAGTTCAGAAGTGATGCTGTTTCTCCATGGGCATGAAAGTTATTCGCAAAAGCCTAAAGTTTAGCTATCTAGCAACAAAATAACTCCAATATTATCAGAGCTTACACAAATACGCAAAGGGAACAGAAACATGAATATTAATAAAAGTTGGGATTGAAATTTTCAACCAAAACGAAAAGAAGCTTTTAACGTTGTGTAAAAATTTACAAAATCACAAAAGGAGGATTTTCTCTTCCAAATGGTTAAACTTCTAACAGATTGTTAAATTAATTTTCTCCTAAACAAACAAGCGTATAATATCTCCTTAACATTGAAATGTATATTAAGTAGCTGTTTTCTTTTTACCCAGTTTCTGAGAAAATATTAAATAATTGAATTATTTCGTTAGCATTTCAAAGCATTCTGGTTGTGCAGGTTGAGTTAGGATCCAGCTGCCATATCTATACTAATATTATAAAGAGGAAAGATTTGTATTTTTGTATGTAACGAATAACCTCAAAAACTACTGGACCGATTTCTCTCACCATTAGAAAGCTACATTCACCCTGAGTAACATAGGCTATATTTTATCCCCATATTCCCACGGGAACGGGAACTACGCGGATAAAACCGCGGGGCGCTGCTAGTTATGAATAAAACTTCAACAAGTCTTGGTATTTCAACTATTTTGATCTACTAAGGCCAACTGTTGAGTTTTCTAGGTACCTAGTTAGTTAATATGTTTGATACAAAAACTGTTGCTTGTGTTACTTACAATGATGTTGATAGACATTTTGATGTATTACAATAAAATCTCAAGCATTTCGGCGTGGTGTTCTAAAATACAGGCTTCAGCTTAGTTTAGGCACCAGTCTCCCATAAAATAATGAAATATTATTATTGTGTATATTTATCTATTATGTATTTATCGTATATATAATTAGTATAATTATGACTACCTACAGTATTGTATTTCCTTTTCTCTTTAAAATACATCCAAAGGTTGTCTTGAAAAGATCTTCATCTATGTATATTTTCTGTAACTTATATGGTGTACATATTATACATATATATGCATACACCTCTGCTTTACCCTTTGAAGAAACAGAAGTGATGTTGTGAGCATTAAAACCCGGCCAATTCGAACTCTTACACGAAGGGTTCCATTCTATAAGTCGAAAAAAAAACACGATTCAAGTATATGAAATATTTTATTTATTGTTACACCGCTAAAAGAAATACAAGTACATACTTTCTGAAAACTTAAACTGTCTACCTATTGCGGTTCCTGAGATACAGCCCGCTGACAGACGGACGGACGAACGGACAGTGAAAGATTAGGCTTCATTGGTTACCCTTCAGTCCCTACCTGAAGGGTAACCAATGAAGCCTAATCTACCCTAAAAATAATATAGTATTACATACTACCGTTACAAAAACAGCATAGTAACTATGTTCTACTCTTCATCGTACTAAAACATAAACCCAACAAAATAAGGCCCCGTACTCACTCACCTCAGAAAGTGCATGGCAACATAAATTCCTAGCGCATGGCTCACGTACTAACTTTATACACATCACTCTGACATAGACTTAAAAATTGTACTCCGCCGAGTAAAATAGAAAACGTGTGTTGCTTGCTGTATGGGCTTCCATGTTGTTACGGTAAGACGCAATTTAGAGGTAACATCTGTAGTTGCGGAATTTGTTCGAAAGAGTCACTACGGCCCTGGAACGCAAAGGGAACAAGAAGGATCACGGGTGGGTTTTAGTCAGTAAGAGTCTGACACTACCTTCCGCTCCACCCAGAGCGGGAGAAGTCATTTGATGATTTCCCATCCCAAAAAAAAAGGGTCAAGGGCCCAGTGACAATCCTAGATCCACCACTGCGTCCGCTACTCACGGCGTTGTGTGCTACACCTAATGGCCAGCTTTGGTTCGCTCCGCCCAGAGCGGGACAAGTCATTTGAAGATTTCAAATCCCGAAAAAACAGTAACATTATATTCACATTTTTTTTACAGATGTTCTGTAAAAAACGTGAATATAATTTTACTGCTTATAAATATCAATTACACAGTTATCACTTTTGCTCGTGGCTTCGCTTAGTTTTGCTTAAAAATATTAAACTATAATCGTATCCCGGGTCCCATTCATGTATGGACAAAAATATTCATCTCAATCGGTTCAGCGAATTAGACGTTAAAGCATAACAAGGAAATAAACAAGCTTCCGCATTTATAAATACTGTTTACGGTGCTCGTATATAATAAGTTTTAAGTGAAAATAAAGTCAGCGTTTAGATTTACTAGTTATGATTACTATTATTATGCATATAATTTACATAGTCTCGATGAAACCTCTAAATTGTGTCGCACCGTACTTAGTCACGTGAGATGGCGTATCAGTAACTTTGTTATTTAAGTTATACTTTGTTGAATGTTATAGGTGAGAATTGAAAAGCTTCGGTTGCTACAAATGATCCTCATTGGCTCGGTTGCTCTTCATTTATTTTATAGAGCAGATTACAGCTCTTTCTCCTTTGAAATTGTGTAAGTACAGTTTTAAACTTTTTTGTATTCGTTTGAAGGTCTCTTTTTAAGCAATCAGGTTTTTCACTAAATTGGTTTTGTTCTTAACTTTCAGTTTTCCAGTTCTTTTTTATTGTTCATCGTGCAATCTTTGTAAAACCTTTTGACACTTATAGACAATCTGGGACCTATTTCCATTTGCTTTAATAAAACACTAGGCCGAAACACATAAGTGTGATGAAATCATATGCTTCAAGCTCAGTTTCGTAAATATTTTATTCACTCTTCTTCACTACAGTTTCATACACAATAATCTTATAGTAATATCAATTAAAAATTTAAGAAAAAAAAAGGAGAAGAAAAATAAAAAAAGAATCGGGTTCAAGACCGTAACACAGATTGGTTGAATATTTTCACTACAATGCCTCATTTTTTTTTATCGGACCACTCGATGACTGGTTGCAATACAGCTTAACCGGACTATATGCCTCAAATTAGACTGCCTCTATCCAAAACGGACATTTACCAGTTGAATGTCCCTCACTACAACATTAGTGAACACTCAGCTGACCAACCGACTAATCAGAGCAAAGTAAACAGAATTTATCATCAATATAATGAGGTTTATAAATTAATAGTAAACAAACATTTAAATATAATTAATATCATTTACTAATTGTACAAAATAATTTCAAATACTTCAAATAATTACTAATTCATTATTGCCAACAACGAATTTATAAAGCATGTGTAACCACTGACGCCATCTATCGCTAGTGGATAAAAATCGAACAATGTACAAATATTTTTTTCAAAAATCATGATAGAAAATTCTTCCTGTTGACTCCTTAACTTCCAAAATCTTGTAAGAAGTATTTAAAGAGACATCCCTTTACAACTAGACATACATAGACGTAAAATAAATTGAAAACTCACAGCATAAGATATTGCTGTTTTTCTTTTTTTTTGATGAAATACGCTAATAACATGAATATAATCTGTGCGAAAGTTCCCTAGCATTATGCTCAGATATTTATTCTGCTAGGTCCAGTGATGCCACGGATACATTCACAGAAAATATTCTTAAAAGAAACGTAATAATTATTTTAAAAAATGTTTTAAAATACATAGATATAAATAAGCCAACACCCTCTGGCCCTTCCTCCAGTATAAGGTTATGGTCGGCTGTCAAAATTTAAAAAAATGGTAGAAACATAAATATAAATAAAAAATAAAAACATCCCACCACTATTAATGTCTGCATCACCCAAAGCTTGACTGGTAGAAAATGGCTAAGGCATTAAGTCTGCCTCTGTAAATCTGTGAGCGTTAAGTATTATAAAAATAAATAGAAAAAAAATATATATAAATAGACTTAGCTTCATAAACGGCGTTTAAGCATAACAAAATTATTAAAAAAAAGAAAAACAAAACATTAACGTAACAAAATATCGACATAAGAAAATATTTTGTTATACTCAAACTCTATTTTTTCTTTTTCTTTTTTTTTTAATGCTTGCGGAATGTGTAGTGTAGTGTTTTGTCATACGAAGAGTTATGTTATACTGAGAACATGGAACATATAGTCACCAATACCAACTAAAGCTACGTGCAGTTACTAAGTATATTCGTGTTTCCTGTTTCAATAGGTGTGGTAAGTGGTGTTTCCTTTTGAATGCGTACTACGTGTTACTTGCATTTAGAACTAAATGTACCAACTATTTGTCGTTCCAGCAACGAGAAGCCGCGAATTTACAACTTCCACTGAATGTAGCTGTTCTATGAGGCAAGGTCAACAAGGGGTAAGCAGATGCTCTAGTGTTGATTTTCTTCATATCTTGCAACCAAGTTATAATATAGAAAGTCTGTTTTTTTTTTTTGTTAGAGCCTTGCCAAATTGCAGGGTACCTTTATATAAAAATCTAATTATGTGAGATCTAGGAAAGACGTTAAAATAAAATCTCGCTCAAGCATTCTCTAGGTACCCGCTGGATCAGCCTTTCACTCATAACAAGAAAGCTCGCCCTATCTATACTAATATTATAAGGAGGAAAGATTTGTATTTTTGTATGTAACGAATAAACTCAAAAACTACTGGACCGATTTAAAAAATTCTTTCACTATTAGAAAGCTACATTCACCCTGAGTAACATAGGCTATATTTTATCCCCGTATTCCCACGGAAACGGAAACTACGCGGGTGAAACCGCGGGGTACTGCTAGTACACAATATAAACGTTATTCAGCTTGAATAAAACTAGTGATAATAATATCCAATTTAATTCCCGACCAATCGTCCATTCTCTTACACTCAATTAATTCGAACCTCAATCTGAAACAGCTGACTATCAAAATATCTTAACAATAACTAGTTGGAAAGCTTACGAACTAATTGTGTGTAAATCTGCCTCTGAGAGAAATTTCGATAATTTGCTTTGAACAAATTAAATGGGGCTTGCTTGATTGGCTCATCCTTTGAATATAAATGGTTGTCAATTTCCATTGGGCAAGTCTGTTCGACACGATAATGTGGAATAGCAAATTATGCTGAATAAAATATACATAATGATTAGTGTTGGGAGGCTTTTACCTGATAATAATTTATAAGCTATCGGGGGATGTTTCGTTGAGGATTTAAGGATTCTGTTTTTGTTGCGCAGATGATGAGTAAGTTATTAACTATTTTACTGAAAAAAAAACTTATTAGTTCTTCAGATAAATTTCCAAAAAATATTGGATACGTATTTTTTCTTTTATAATGTAACCAAAAATTAAGGCAACAAAAGACATGACAAAAATACGTGTCGAATATTTTTTGAAAATCGAACGGACGGGCAAAATAGAATTACGATAAAAATAAATCCCCCCCCCCTCGTAATTTACCCTATAGGGATGATTCCTGAGGAATAAAATATGATTCTATTAAGTCCGTCAGTTATCACTGTATCGTCTTCATTTTTTGTTTACGTGAAAAAATACGTGTCCTATATTTTTGGAAATCTATCTAACGGACTAATTCGATTTTTTTATTCAATCAAAAACCCGTATTATCGTATAAACTACTATTAATGAATAAGGAATATTTACGTCATTTAAGCCTAACCAGAAGCTGGTAAGGGGTAACTAATGAAACGATGGAATAAAAGTTAAATGGTTAAACGGCAGGGTTAGGTTGGTTGCGGAATTGGTTCAAAAGAGTCGACGCGGCCCTGGAATGCAAAGAACACTAGGAGGGCCACGGGTAAGTTTCAGTCACTAAGAGTCTGACACTTCCTTCCACTCCACCCAGAGCGGGAGAAGTCATTTGATGATTTCCCATCCAGAAAAAAAAAGTGTTAATATTAGATGTAGGCTAGTACATTTCCCATCCAAAAACTAGTACAGGTTCTCAGAAGAATTGCTCTGAACCAATAAATCTGACGAGCTTTTCCCCAACTATGTCGGGCAAGGCTTCCAGTCTTACCAAAGACCGTACTGAACCGACTTCAAATAATTTAAAAAAAATGCCACTTGGATGATATGGCCAGATACAATACCAGGGCCTCAAGTCTGCTATTACAATAGTGTCAGAATGGTCAGTCACTGATTTCAAATGGTTGATTTTTACAAGTTTGGTAATCTACTAATATAAAAGCGTAATCTGCTAAAATTTTGATAGTTCCTTTGATCAGTGATCTACCATTAGAACGTCGTTGTGCAGTAATTGCTTTTAAATAGCTCGGTTATCAAAAAGTATTGCGAGACCATTGACCGACCAATGATCGACCATTATGAATTAAGCAGATTACAAACTTTTAGCAAAATGACAATAGGATCGTGTTGGAATGACAAATTTATAAAAATAGCAGACTTGGGGCCCAGGCAAAACACAGAGAACCGAACAACATTTGACGCATGAATGACATGTCCTTTATACATAAATAAAGTGGAAGCTCCAGCAACTTCTCTGTCCACAAACTAAATTGACGTTTGATAAAGGTTCATGACAGAAAATGGAACATCTAACACTAAGTAATTTACTATCGTCATACGTGATAATTACAGTAGAATGTATTCTGATAGGTACACCATTTTTTTCTGGAGTGGTAAACGTGTACCGGCAGACGAAGCTTTGAAATGCTTCCTATAAGGTGGACCTATTACTTGTTATAGCAGGCCACGGGAATCTACTGGATTTGAGACGCACATGGCCAGTCGATGTGGCAATTCTTGTGAGAGGCCTGTTTTTATGGATGAAATCATCAAAAATGACTTCTTCCGCTTTGGAAGGAGTGGAAGGGAGTGCCAGATTCTTACTGAATAAAACCCGCCCATGTTCCTTCTAATGTGATTTGTGTTTCAGGGCTGCGATGACTCTCTCGAAAAAATTTCGCTGCTGTGTGACGCCTATATCCGCCTATGTCCTGCAGTGAACGTTTTTGACTGGATTGATGATTAATGTTTTCAATGCTCAGCTTAAAAGTGCAAAATGATAAAATCATTGATAGAAAAGCTTTTTTTTTACTTGTCCTTCTATCAGTTTATATATATATATAGTCATTGAAATAAAACTATTTTATTTTTATTTTTACACGACTGTCCAAAAAAGGAGTATTGTTTTCAGGGTTCATGTATGTTTGTGAGTTTCTTTATTTGACCATAACTTCTAAACGGCTTAACCGATATCAATGTATGTTAGAAGCGTTGAGATATCCCGGATAACATAGGCTAGTGAAATATTTAAAAAATAAAAAGGGGGCCCATGGTTCAAAAAAAAGAAAAAAATAGTTTTCATGAAAATTAGTTTACATATGTATACTGTCATCGTCTAAAGCTTGCAAAAAAAAGTATGAAATACAAAACAAATAATTAACAAACACGCCTGCCATGTCAAAAAGTAAACTAAAAAATTAAAAACAAGATAGATAATAATCTTTTCATTGTAGTCAGGGGAACTGTAAAGAACTATTCATAGGAACCGTGCCCCGACTGCAATAAAAAGATTATTTCCTATCCTGTTTTTAAGTTTTGACATCGCAGGCGTGTTTTTCAATTTTTTTAATTATTTGTTTTTTTTTTATTATTTAATATATAGGTATCTATATAACGTAGCCTACCAGTTACAGTATAATGTGACATCGGTCAACATCCTACCGTTTAATAATTCACACTTCTAATAATAATCTAGGTCAGTAGGGATAGAATAGGATACATACAAATGGTACATAATTTATTGATGCTAACATTTCCAGTAGTTCAGACGACAGGTGACAATTGTAAGTGAAAGTGATAAGGATATTCCTTTAAGAAAGAATCATTGAAAAATTATTTGGAGTCGGGTAACGTTTCTTCGCTATTGTGGGCTTGCGACAAAAGGTGACTTTAGTATTCCAGACTAAAATAGGTCACCTGTCATCCCATGTCTTCGCTAGGATGTCGTAAGAATTTACTAAAATATTTTTTCAGGTAAAAATACTTAGAAACAGAAAAATATTCCGTTCCAAGACAATCCTGCCAAGAGATCTTTGTTAAATAATTTTTAAGTGCAAATTTAACGTGAACTAGTAATGTCTCTCTGAAAGTTGTCGATTTGTATGTCTGGAGTCTGGTTTTTTATACAGAAACGAATATTTGAACTTTCGAGTTTTTTTTTCCCCCACTGTTAGGTTTAAGTTTCTTCTTTTGCCATATTTTCCATTTCGAAAGGGCCTTCACAATGAAACACATAATTTTCTAATTCCAACATGAAAATATGTAGATATTTTCATGTTGGAATTTCATACAACAAGAGCGTATATGCCAAACGGCATTAAATACAAATTTTCAAATCGTTATTTTCCGAAATGACTGAACCGATTTTAATGAAACTTCACACATGCAAGATACATAAGTCTTAAAAGTTAGTTGAAAACATTTTCGATAAATAGTGTCACAGTTAAATTAGACCCATTTTAAATTTTCCATAAACACAAATTTCCAGTTATCTTTTTTTTTAATAAGACATTTCGAAAATGTTATTAACTAACTTTTTAGACCTAGGTATCCTGCTTATATGTGTGAAGTTTCATTAAAACCGACTTCTAAACAAAAAAACCAAAAAGTATAAAATAACTTTAATTTCGGAACTCGGTGTTTTTGGTTGCTTTTTTGTTGTTGAACACACCGACTTCCGAAATTAAAGTTATTTTATACTTTTTGGTTTTTTTGTTTAGAAGTCGGTTTTATTTTTTGTAAAAAGTTTTTTTTATTTTTCACTTTTTAGTGGTACCTACACCCCCTCCCCTCCCCCACCTAAACGAACCAATCACATTGGTGTAAAAAAAAAACGTACTGCTCCTTTGCAGAGTAAACTAAGAGGTCGTCAATGTAGACAATGTAGATATTTTTTTTAGATTTTTGTTGATTTTTCAAAAGCCGCTTGGTTGATTTCGATAAAATTTTAATGGGACCATTTGGGAAGTATACCCTTTCCAACAAAAAAAGAATTTTTCAAATCGGTTGACAAGCGACGGAGTTATGCGCGAACAAACAATAAAAAAACATACAAACATCCGAATTGAGAACCTCCTCCTTTTTTAGAAGTCGGTTAAAAATCGGTTCGGTCATTTCGCAAAATAGTGACTTGAACATTTGTATGAAATGCCATACGGCGTACACGCTCTTAATTGCAAATCATAAAAGTTCAGCCACAACAGAAACCAGAAAGTCATCCCAGTGTGCCAAAAACTTACTCTTTCCAACCGTTCTCCATATACAATCGCCATGTTCGATTCAGACGCAATAATATTCAAATATAAAACACGCGGGAACGGTACATCCCGTTTGGAATGCAATCGTGCGGGAAATTAGGAGGCGAGTAAGAAACATGTACACTCTAAATTGAAATCTGTCTCGGGTTGTTGAAGCACTCTGTTGAAGTTAAAGTTAAGAGACTTCAGCGGGATTAATTGGATAATTCTAATAATTCTACAGCAAGAAATATTATAAACAACTTGCTGACCCGGCAAACGTAGTTTTGCCACATAAAATGAAAATAAAAAATTTAGGGGTGGACCACCCTCAACATTTAGGGGTATGAAAAATAGATGTTTGCCGATTCTCAGACCTACTGAATATGCATTAATAAAATTTTATAAAAATCGGTCAAGCCGTTTCGGAGTAGTATGGTAACTAACATTGTGACACGAGAATTTCATATATAAGATGAAGCTTCTGTTGTATTTGTAATACATGATATCTTAACTAATATTATAAATGCAAATGTGAGTTGGTTTGTATGTTCCTTACGCTTTTACGCCTAAATCACATTTTATTTTTAATTATTTCACCAACAGAAAGCTACATTATCAGAGCGTAACATAGGCTATGTTTTATTCCCGTATTCCCACGGAAACGGGAACTATGCGGGTAAACCGTGGGACACTACTAGTACTTGATAAATTATCGTGAAATAAACTGGAGAAAAATATCTTAGTTATTGTACCTATCGAAATAATCAAAAGTTATTGGCAAAGATAAAAATAATATATCAGCCTATGATTTTTCGATTATTTGGACAGAGACAAACTCTCTGTGAAAAATAGTAGGCTGTAAAACATCGCATGGAACTGTACGGAATGCTAGATGTTGCATGAATTAAATATTTCTGAAAAGAGGAAACTTCCAGCAACAAGTTGGCTGGATGATAAGTATGAATAAAATATGAGATAAGTATTTTTAGAATGGCAAAAAAAAATGTTATATGATCACTTATAATAAACATTGTTGAAATAAAAAAGTGCCAGTAAAAACTGCAACAATCATTTGGTATTCTTGCACGCAAGCAAACTTCAAGTATTTTGTCAACTATATGCAAAGTAGTCGATGGATCGTTTGGTAAAATAAACACACGTAACTCCAGCCCCTCATGACTTGAACCAACCATAATGCTGTCCGTTATTTCGTGAAGTGAGTTTTACATCGTGAATACGTAATTCATGGCAACCTTTTGAGGTTACCACTGGATTTTTTCTTGTACCCTTTTATATATTTCAACGGTAAACCCTGTTTGGTACAACCCTCATATTGTACACTGAATCTTATTGAAATTGGATAATTGGATTTCTTTTTGGCCAACATTTTTTAATGTCCAATTTCAATCTATACTATTCTATATTAATGTATTTTTGTATGTAACTAATAAACTCGACAACTACTGGAGCGATTTCAAAAATTATTTCGCCATTAGAAAGCTATATTCACCCTGAGTAACATAGGCTATATTTTATCCCCGTATTCCCACGAAAACGGGAACTACGCTGTTGAAACCGCGAGGCGCTGCTAGTTAGAAATAAAACAAGAAATCTATGATATTGAGAAATAATCAAAATTCAAAAATTAAACCTATTTATTTTCATTTTCCTGTTTATTTCTTTCATTGTAAAACTTATTAACCACTTGTTTGTACGTTTGCTTCTGTACCTTACTCAGTGTATAACGACCGTGGGTTGCAGTAATGAACATTTTCGTAATCAGACTAACTTATTTTTATTGCTGGGACTCAAGACCTTATCTGTGAAGGAATTGGCAATAATCAACCACGCGGGTCGAGTGTGGATTGCTGGATGACACAATTTTCTTCGAATTTTGGTACTAAGACTTATTAGTTACCTCACTATGTTTTTCTTCAATGTTTTGACTATTAAAATCAGTGTTTGTCGGCAGTACGAAGTGTTTACACATGGCATGCTGCGCCAAGTTTCAATTGGCATAAGTATGTTACTCTACAAATTTTTACCCACGACGGAACGGAGACAGTGTATGCGTTTGGGGTGAGAGGATGTTTGTTTGTTTGTGGAAACCAATGTTCCCATTTATCTCCAGTATTACTAGTCCGATTTCCATGCGATTTTCAGTTATGGGTTCGGATTGGTGCATGTTCTTAGATATGTGTTGATGTGGTTTTCAGTAATAGGTTTGTAGTTGTATCTATATGTAGTACAATATTCATAATAAAGTTCTAAAAAGTTTGAAATAAAAGACAAAATTGACTTACAGAATTTATGTAACAGGGTTACATTAATTCTGTAAGTCGGGGGTTTTTATTGATTATTTAATTCTTTTTCAATTATGTTTTTACCGTCGTGGGTTTTTTTTTTCAAAATTTTTCATATTTTCCTTTTTGTACCGGTGTCTTTGTGAATGTAATGCCAATTAACAAGATTTATTTCTCTTCACTCTTATAACATTCAAGGTAAACAAGAAACTATCGTGAATAGTTAACTGACATTGATTTGTAATAGATATGCCACGAAAGACGCTCAGCGTGTTCTATTAAACGCTTAACTGTCTCAGAAGAAAGTAACGAATTGAAACGAAAGAAAAACAGAAGGAGTCTCAATGTAATTTCTTTTCCAATTTCGTCTTCGACACAACAGGAAATAGGAAATAAAAAGAGTTTATTGTGATAGCGTAAAGTTTAAGGGATTCGGACTGAATGATTCGTTGGTACCAAATCAAGGTTGCTGTGATTATAAGAATGATTTTCGTGCGGTTTAATTTGTACAACATTTTTTGAGCTTGAAGGACGTGTATGTACGTAATTACGAATACATAAGAATGACGGGTAACCACTTCATGTAAAATAACTGGTACTCAGATACGTCTGGTTATACTGGAGGCAAATACTAACCCAGTTGGAAAAAAAACTGTTTTTTTTATGGATGGGAAATAATCAAAAACTTCTTCTGCTCTGGGCGGAGAGGAAGGGAGTGACGCTTACTGACAAAAGCCCTCCAAGTGCCAGTTGGAAAAAGGCCAGGCTATTGATTATTTCTTAGACTTTGCAAAGAATGGTTATGTTTTTTTTTTTTTCACTTGGGTTCTCTGTTTTTGTAAATACTACATCTTAGACTAGTTACAGGGCAGTCTTTTTTTCTCTCTTAAAATCCATCCAACGGTTGTTTTTACAAGGCATTGTAACACCCTATGTAATGTTTTCTTCATCTATCTTTTCTGTATTCTGTATAGGTGTAGGTACCTACATAATAAAGAAAATTTTGTTATATTCTATGCTAGTAACAAATAAAATAATTTCAGTAGCTTTTTAGACTCAACTATTCCACACAGTACTGACTCCCGACGTGACTGGTGGTTGTTTTGGTGACTGTCTTTATGTTAAATTTGACGTTCAAAAAACCAAATTGAAGTTATTTATACTTTTTGTTTTTTTTTTTTTTGTTTAGAATGCGGTTGTATTTTTTTTTTTTGTAAAAAGTATTTTTTTAACATTTCACTTTTTAGTGGTTCACTTCCAGCTAAACATACCCATAACAGTGTACATGGTATAAATTGGTGTAAGCAATAAACAAACATGCAATTTCAGCTATCCCGACAGATTTGCTGTCATTTATTGAAATTAACAAAATTGCTCTTTAAATAAAAACTACTAGACGAAACTGAACTAAATTCTTATGGGACCAAATGGCAACTATTCTTCATCGAATAAAAACAACTACGTAAATCGGATCAGAAATCTCGGCGTAATCGCTGTACCAACATAGAAAAAAAAACATACCTTACGAATTGAGAACCTCCTCCTTTTTGAAGTCGGTTAATAAAGTGCTGGTTCTTAGCCTACTTTGAATAAATGACTTATGATTTTTATTCCTCAAAACAAATCTACCATCAAAACGTTCCCAAATTGAAAAGAATCAAGGCCACACTGGCACACTAGTACCTACATACGTTCAATTGTTGTTTATGTTGAGTTGAGTGATAAACAGCCTCAGGGTGTATTCTATTGACCTGGTTGGTATACCTCTACAGGTGAACTTGGACCCTCAACTGTTTGTTTAGGATCGAGGTCGCTTGTGTGCGGTGCTTGATAACGACTTCATATTGTGGATGATATAATTATTTTAGTCGGGAGGCGTGTTTAGGTGAGCTTATGAAAATCCGGTTTGATTGGTTTCTACAAGAAAGGTAAAAATAAATGTAATCTTTCATTGGACTTGCAAATATTAACAAAAGCCAATCAATAATTAAAATTGATTTAAATTCAATTAGCTAACGATGTTACTTGTGTAACAATATACTGGATAAACACAATTTGAACAACAGCTATTGATGCATTATAAAAACACAAATTAAAAACCGCTCAATCGACTGTTGTAAAATATTCACGTTCACATTTAAAACGTAAACTTTTCTAATAAAAGCAACGTGACATTTCAATACCATCCCCAAAAAGCTGTAGTACCTAAAAAAAATGTAAGAACAAATCGTTTTGTATTGGTTAAACTGACAACTGACTCCCTATAGAGCAATCCGGAGCTTAGATAAACATGATTTATATTGTGCGTAATATAATGTCACCCAGAGGACGGTACTGTCTGCAGATAGCTTAATATGAATGCATAGTTATGAATATACTTGAATTAATATCTTAATCTTTTTCTTAAGGTATATTTCACCCTCCACGTATAAGTTCTCGTTAAAACTTCGCAAATGATTTCACACCGTTCTATTTTCGAATGTCTTGATGGCAAAAATATTTTTTTTTAATTTGGTTAATACCTATCGTTTGATATATCATTACTCTTTTGTTATTAAGGTCGGTGTAACATGCTTACTTCTTCTGTAATTTGCTGACGTCACCTTAATGGTCATCTTTGATTTACGTACTGCGTAAAAGAGTGATACCACTTTTTAACGCAATAATTCATTTTCCATTGTTAGGTATTCATTTTTACTTTATTAGTATCTCTAACAATGAGGAGCTCGTGGCTAAAATACTATCAGCCGCATGGGTCGATCTTCAAGGATAAGCAACGCTTGCCGAGGTTGGTCTGTGCATGGGTGACCATTTTAACATAACGAGACTTCGTGCCTCGGAAAGCACGTTAAGCCGTTGGTCCCGGCTGTCATTTGGAGATCTTTGGCAGTCATTACGGATTGTCAGAAGCCAGTAAATCTGACTCCAGTTTTGCCAAGAAGTACCGTGTTACCCAATTAATGGGTTGTGGAGGTCAGGTAGGCAGTCGCTCTACGTTAAATACTGGTATTCAGCTGAATCCGGTTTGACTGGAAGCTGACTCAAATATAGTTGGGAAAAGGCTAGGCAGATGATGAGTATCTATAACAATAAATTCAGGCTAGCATTGCCCCAAGGTTTCACCCGCATAGTTCCCGTTCCCGTGGGAATATGAGGATATACGAGTAATATAGCCTATGTTCACCGGAGATAGTGTAGTTTCTCAACAGTGAAAGAATGTTTCAAATCGGTCAAGTAGTTTCGAAGCCTATTCAATGCAAACAAACAAACAAAAAAACAATCAAATCTTTTCCATATTATAAAGGAAAAGATTTGATTGTTTTTTTTTTGTTTGTTTGCATTGAATAGGCTCCGAAACTACTAGTGTAGACTAAATGGATAACAGAGATTTTTATCTTCCATCTCAAGGACACAGCATCTCTACTCTTATTAAATAAACAAATCAAAATGCTGTCAATGTATTTGATAGAAATTGTTTGATTGGCTGAAATAACTAGAAAATACATTACCAGATTCAATTACAATAATCGCGTAACAATCGATTCTTGACGATTCAAATTTACCTTCACACCGATTATAACGGTCGAATGAAAACAGTTGCGTTTTAATCTATTACGAAATTAAGGGTTGACCGCACTTGTTCATAATTTTAATTTACCTAACTTCTGGTTCAAATCCACTTGGGCATGATAATTTTATCTATATGTATATATAAAACCTTTGTGGATGTGTTTTGAAGAAGAAGTTTGTAGTTTGGACGCCAATATGCTAATTTTAACGTAGGCTCTATCTTTATTAAATGTTTTTTTTTTCGACATTAAAATCATGTACCTAGCACAAAATTATTTCTACTAACTTTTCCCGTGGCTCGATTCCCGTGGCTCAGTCCTACAGGAACCATACGTTTTCCCGAGATCAAATACATCCATAAATAGGTATCTTGACAGTGTTTTTTTTCCATCAACACTTATGTATCTGCCAAGCTTTTTCCCTAATAAATTTGGGTTGGCTTTCAGTCCAACCGGATTCAGCTGAATACCAGTATTTTACTACGAGAGACGAACTACCTGATCCCGACAACCCAGTAAATAGTTAACACGGTACTTATTGGCATAATTGGTGTCTCTCTTCAGATAATCCGTATCGTCTGCCAACTATTTACAAATTTAGAAGAAAAAAAAAGAAAATTCATTTATTCCGCACAAAAAAAAAAAACTAAATAAATAAACAAACTTAAAAGAAAACAACTTATCGACTAAAACTAAAAAAAACTGTGTCAGAACCAGACATAAACTACCACGAGTCTCTGATCAAACCACAGACAAAACAGAACACAGTCAATTTTTAGTCTATGGCTTGACATCCGGCACCGACAGGCAGTGACAGCATAATATTCATAATAACAACAAAATAAACCATTTTCACCCGGAACCAAAGGCTTAGCGTGCTTTCCGAGGCACGGAGGTATTTCGGTACGTTCAGATGGTCACCCATCCACAGATCGACCTTGAAGATTGACCCGTGCAGCTACTAGTACTAGGTTGCCACGAGCTCCTCCCTATTATAAATTGGAGGCAAATTTCCGGAGTTTACGTTTTATTTTAGGACTAATTTAATTTCAACTTTTTCACAATATTAGTATATATGTGTATAAGGGTTATTTTTAACTATATAAAGAACATTGAACTTTCTTTAATATCCACATATTGAATATTCTAATAAACTATGTCAACAAAGCCTACTTTAAACATAGACGTGCCTAAATAATATCTATAAAATTTTATGGAAAACCTTAGGCAAACATTATATTTCTAAAAATAAAATTGGTTTTATTTTTCATTAGAGATACGTAATGAGAACTCTCAAACCTTAATCGTTAGAGAAGCAATTAAAAAATGACACGTATGTCCAATCAAAAACAGTCAAAATTACTCTAACAAACTAATAAAACGACTTCTAATGTATGTTCATTTTGAATGCGTTTCCGTAAACAGCCGTGCAAAAAAAGTGCCAGATCATGTTTGTCGTCGAGATATTTATCGAAAAGTGGGAAAACCTTGTGTTTTGGACGAAGGCGACCGTTGCTAATTAATTACGATCGCTGCTTAACGAACCGTTCCGTCCCAAGGAAACGGTTGCAGATTTTTTTGTTCACCAGTGTAAAAAAGATTGGTGGGAGCCAATCCCGCGTATTTTTGTATCTCTTTAGGGAAAAAATGGCTAAAAGAAAAGTCTGCTCTTTTTGTAAAATATTTTCGCAATCTTTTTGAAGATGAATTTTAAGCTGTTTAAAGGTAAAATAAAATCTGTATTTGCCTTAAGTTTTTTCACAAATACTTCGTTTGTTTCTTAACAACTTTAAAGAGATGAAACTTCGTACTCTCACCGTATATTTTGGCTAGATGATATTATCATCACATATTATGATATTAGTACATATGTATGTAGGTATTAACCTGTTGTTGAATTTGTTCGAAAGAGTCACCGCGACTGTGGAACGCAAAAGGCATTAGGAAGAACAAGGATGGGTTTTCAGTAGTCAATAAGAGTCTGACACTCCCTTCCGCTTCGCCCAGAGCGGGAGAAGTCATTTGATAGTTTCTCATTCAAAAATAGCCTACATCAGTTATACTTATGTATTTGATGAGTTGATTAGGATATTATGTTATAATGCAAGATGATTATTTACCTAAATCTATTGCAACATAATGTGCCACATAGTTGTTTTTATAAGAATAAATATATCAAATTCCTACATAAAAGCATTGTTAAAAAGAGTTATCTCAGGAAATATTAAAATGATTGTAGTGCCATGGCATTAGAAATAAATTTAGAGCAATTCAGCGACACGATTTTCGCGTATGAACCAAATGTAGTAAAGATGTTGAAAATATGAAGATCATTGCAAAATAAATGAAAAAATAAAACAGACGGGTGATGCCATTGTCATCTGTACTAATATATAAAACTGAAGAGTTTGTTTGTTTGCTTGAACACGCTAATCTCAGGAACGACTAGTCCGATTTGAAAAAATATTTCAATGTTAGATAGCTCATTTATTGATGAAGGCTATAGGCTATATATTATAACGCTAAGACCAATACGAGCGGAGTAGTAGTGAAACATGCGATACAAACGAAGTCGCGCGGATCACCTAGTTGCTGATAAAATACTAGCTTCTCGCAGTGGTTATTCCCGCGTGGTAACAAAATTGATCAAAGGAACATAATACCATTTTCTACACTAGGAAATGGTCTATCCATATGCCAAGTAACATCCAAATCCGTTTGTCGTGATGAGGTAACAAACAGTTTCTGTCACATTTATAATATTAGTATGAATTTCAAATACATGTAGACCTTATTGTGGACATTGAAAATATGTATGTGTAAGCGTATCAATTCCCACTTGAGCAAATCCGCTAGCAAATGCTAGTTTCGCACAATTTAGGGCATTTTCTTTTATAGCCTTCAATCTAGGCTTTATATTTCCCAAACTAAGATAAACATTTATAGAGCTTTCCTTCATTACCGAGTGATCGTAACTTTTAAATTATCAGCAAGTAAATCACCCAAAGCACTCAACAGATTTAGATAATTCCTTCAAAAGAGAGATTTCTAAGTAAATGTTCAGGAGAGGCTTTTTAGTATCAGCATAATGAAAATAATTATTTGAGCCTAACAAGGCCAAGTCATTCAAGGAAGTGGGGGAAAGTAATTAACTAAAATATCTTCTTGACGTCTTTTGCCTTACTTTGAGACTAGTTTTTGTACACCTCAAATACATTCGCGCCGTTTTCCCACAAAGGGAGATATACACTATCTACTATGATACTTTCAGACTCCATTTGCTTTGTTAACATTAATACGTCTGAGGTTTTAGACAACGTGTCATCCTACCAGCGCATAAGATTGTCGAAATCTTCTAAATACACATAACTCAAAAGTGATTGACTGACTGACATAGTGATCTATTAACGTACAGCCCAAACCACTGAACGGATCGGGCTGAAATTTGGCATGCAGGTAGATGTTATGACGTAGGCATCCGCTAAGAAAGGATATTGATTAATTCTACCCCCTATGGGATAAAATAGGGGATGAAACTTAGTCAATTATAAACCGATCGGGCTGAAAGTTTCAAAATCTGGGGTAAAGTAACTATTCCACACGGACGAAGTCGCGAGCAGAAGCTAGTGTCAAAATATGAGGCATTGATCAAATAGTGAATTTCGAAGGTATTACTACATCCTATGCATTTAAATGCCTTTTTTGTGGATGGAATATCATCAATTAATGACTTCTCCCGCTTTGCGCGGAGCGGAATGGGGTGTCTCTTACTAACTAAAACCCACCCATGTTCCTTCTAGTGCCCTTTGCGTTCCAGGGCCGCGGTGACTCTTGCGAACAAATTCTGCAATATTTTTGTCGACTTGACAATATTTTAGCTACCAGGGCCCCAAGTCTGCTATTTTTATAAATTTGTTATTCCAACACGATCCCATTGTCATTTTTTTTAAAGTTCGTAATCTGCTGAATTCGTTGGTCAATAAATTACTAAATTGGTCGGTCAATGGTCTCGTAATACTTTTTGATAACCGAGCTATTAAAAGAAATGACTGCACAACGCCGTTCTAAAGGTAGGTCACTGATCAAAGGAACTGTCAAAAGTTTATCAGATTACCGCATACGTCTGCCATTCATTGGTCATTATGTACGAGATTACTATTCTATGCCATTTCTTTCAATGGCGTGTCAGTGGTTGACCATTGGAAAGTCATAATGATACTTTTATATTATTAGATTACCAAACTTTATTATGGAGTCAATGATTGACCATTCGGACACTATTGTAATAGCAGACTTGGGGCCCAGAGGCGTTAAACAAGTGGCAATCTCTCGTCACTTGCTTAAAGCCTTTTTTTTTGGATATGAAATCATCAAATGACCCCTCCCGCCCTGGGTGGAGCGGCAGGGAGAGTCAGACTCTTACTGACTAAAACCCACCCGTGTTCCTCTTGTGCCCTTTGCGTTCCAGGGCCGCGGTAACTCTTTCGAACAAATTCCGCATCACTTGTTTAAAGCCTCTGGTCATACTCGCTCTAAATTCTGTCTATTTCCCTGACCTCTCTGGAGAACATCATGAATTAGGTCAATGAATGCCCTTCGAGGGCGTCCCTCCGTCTCGGTTTTCTAACTCTCATCTGCTTCTTGTTACTTGTCTTTCTTTAATACTTTCGTCCATATTATTAGGTTATCTATACTAATATTATAAAGCTGAAGAGTTTGTTTGTTTGTTTGTTTGTTTGAACGCGCTAATCTCAGGAACTACTGGTTCGAATTGAAAAATTCTTTTTGGGTTGAATAGACCATTTATCGAGGAAGGCTTTAGGCTATATATCATCACGCTTAAGCCAATAGGAGCGGAGCAGCTATAAATATTTTTTTAAAATCGGGGATTCCACGGGGACGAAGTCGCGGGCAGCAGCTAGTAACCTAATAATATGGACAAACTCTTATTTTTGTTATTGTGACTTTTTATGCCAGAACGTTGTTTTATTTAATGATTTATTGTACACCAAAACAACTTATATTATATTAGTTATATAATAAAGTGCATGTACAAAGGCGAGCTTAACTCAAAGTTAAGTTTTTTCCCAGCAAACCTCTGAGTGATAGAGATCAGCATAGCGAGTAGGATCCAGTGTACTAAATAATATTGATCAATATATTTACATACATAAATACAATAATATAAGTATACGTATACATATTTACTAATATTATGTCTTTGTGATAGGAAATGTTTTTTAATTTTCCTCTTGAAGACATCAAGAGAAGGACTGTCGCGTATAGTGTGGAAGAGAGTTCCAGAGATGCACTGCAGTAACTGAGGAGCCATCATAGCAGCCGGAAGTGTGACGCGGAGTACGAAAAAAAAAGAGAAGTAGCAGTATGACAAGGTTCATTCTCGTTGGTGCATTCTCGGACTCATTTCATTAAAAATCAACCCTGAATAATGTGGTTATTTTTTAAAATTTATTTGGACATTTTCTCTGGCCTACCCTAACTCGAACCACTGCACGCCACTGCCCCCAGGATGAGGTATTCAAACAGTTCACGATGATATTTAATTTATTTGGTCATAGGTTAGTGTCAGGCACACGGGTTGAATAATCCCGTTGAGCCGAACTCTGGGCACTAAAAGTGTTAAGTTTCTCGCGGCTCATGGGTATTTCTTCAAAGTATAATCTCTTAAATAACTATGTTGAATATTCAATATGAAGGTTCCACTGCAATAACGATAAATGTCCTTGTCACCTCGTTTTGAGATAATTGCGTTCGAATTGTATTAATGGGAACAGGAAAGTCGTGTTTAAAGGTATGAACATAATAAATTATTTGTTACAGCACATTTTTATCATTGATATTATATTGTTCCTTTAGGCTTTACTCAAGCTTTCAAAACTAGGTAAAAAATATATGATTTAGAGTTATTTTTAAAAAACCAGGCCTCTATTGAGTACTTACCTTTTATCTAATATAAGCGTGCACTGTGTCAAATATCGGGATTTTAAGTGATATTGCTAAGTTTGTTAACGAGAATACCAACTACAGATATCCAGTCACTGAATGACTTGCTTACTTAGAATTTTACAAAAACGGACTTTCATCATTACTGCAGTGGACCCTTCATATGTTAATATGTGATGTTTGCCTGCCATTTCAAACATAAAAAAAGCAATAAAGAAATGAAAGAACAGAAAACATCAATTTATAATACTGTTTTCTTTCACTGCAATAATATCGTAATTAAAAGTGCTAGAGTTTAATTCTTTTAAGGTAATACTGAAACAATAATAATTCGGAGAGCTCAGCAATTATAAAAATAAAAGTCGTTCATTACTGTCTTTTCATTAACAGGTCATTAAATGCTTAATTAAGAATTTTAATGGACGTGTTTTAGCTAAAGTCCATTAAAATGTGTTACTGAAAAAAATATCCAACAGTGATAATTATTATTTTGATCTTGTGTTTTGGGCTTCGTATAAAATTAGAAAAGAACATAGCATAAAAGTAGTTTGTATTTTGGAGAGGGATACGCATTTTTCGCTAGTAATTTTAAATTCTACGTGCGTATGCATGCATGTACATATACGAACGTAGGGACAAGCCTAATCTAGGGTTGCGGAATTTGTTGCAACTAAGCACAGATATTTTTTTTATGGATGGGATATCATCAAATGATTTCTTCTTCCGCTGTGGGCAGAGCGGAAGGGAAAATCAGACTCCTACTGACTGAAGCTCCTCTGTGGTCCTCAAAGTGCCCTTTGGGTACCAGGGCCGCGATGACTCTTTCGAACAAATTCCGCAACCTTGGCAGGTCAGGTCTTAGACTCCGGGCTAAGAAGTTTCTACTAGAAAAATCCAATACTTAACACTTTGTTTGACCAGAGAATCAAACCCAAGACCAGAACCTCAATAGTAGCATACTCAATTTATTGATCTATCAGACAGTTCTTAGAGAAAAGTAATTCTAATAAAAAAACTGTCAGGTGCAAGTCGGACTTGCAAACAAAGGGTTTCGAACAAATTTCATTTGTGGAACTTATTATTATAACACTAAACGGTGAAGGAAAACATCGTGAGGAAACCAGCATGTTCTAGAACCGAAAATTCGAAGACATGTGACATTCACCAACCCGCTCTGGGTCCGCGTGGTGGATGCCCTTTCTCCCATTGCCTCTCCCAGAGAGGAGGCCTGAGTCCCAGCAGTGGGAAAATTAAAAGGCAGATTATGTTATGTTTATCACTTAACAATAAATAATAAATAATTATAGTAATTTAATTTGGCAATAACGGTGGTACAAAAAACATCTGGTTAGTACAAAACAAACTTATAAACTAAGGGTTAGTAATTAATTATTAATTATATCATTCAACTAGCAGCGCCCCGCGGTTATACCCTCGTAGTTCCCGTTCCCGTGGGAATATGGGGGTAAAATAAAGCCTATGTTACTCAAGGTGAATGTAGCTTTCTAATGGTGAAAGAATTTTTGAAGTCGGTACAGTGGTTTTTGAGTTTATTCGTTACATACAAAAATACAAATCAAGAAGTCTAAAATATTGTTGCTGCTAACCCTCATTTTGCTTATATACTTCTCAAAGACTATATACCTACTTCTCAAGGGGTTTCTTGTCAACTTTGGGAAATAAATAATCTTCATTTATTAAAAACTAGCTGACCCAGAAAACGTTGTTTTGCCATATATAAAAAAATGAAAAAAGATTTTCCCGCTTTTCTGTTGAAATTTTTCTTGAATTTTCTTTGCTATAAACCTCACGGAGCCCGAGACCTTTCCAACGAATGCAAAACCGTGGAAATCGGTTCGTGCGTTCTGGAGTTATAGCGTCAGGAAGGAAAACCTGACTTATTTTTATATAGTAGATTGTAGGCTCAGTAGGTATATATATAAATTATCATTTTTCGTCTAATTTCGTGATAAACATGAATACTATTTATTTTAAAATTATGAAAAATATATTTAAAACACTCTAGACAAACACACATGGTACAGCTAGTTTTCTTATTTTGTAGTCTGTTCCCCAAAAGTGACACCCATACTCAAAATTTATCTATTAACGTAACGCATCCGTGTGTGTGTCACAAAAGTTCATATGTGTACCAACTTTCAACAGAATCAGTCCAGGAGATTCGGAGAAAATTGGCTGTGATGAACAGACCGACATCCCAGTGATACTACTTAGGGATCTGTTTCTTACAGATATTCGAACCCTAAAAAGTAGAAATCTTTTAACTGAATGAACCTTCATCAATCATTCTACCTAGTCATTTCCCAAGTTGGTACAAAGGAATCAGCTTTCAGTCGAACGGCATGCATCTGAGAACATATATTACTATTTTACATGAAGTGACTACTTATCTGACCAGCACAACCCAGTAACTGGGTAACACGATATCGAAGACTGGTGTCAAAGTATCGTGCTTTTGACTATCCATAACGACCGTCGAAGATATACAAATGAAAGCCAACGGCCAATGGCTTAACGTACTTTCCGAGATACGGAGGAGTCTCGAATAGTCTCGATATAGTCATGTGTTGTTCCACGGATTGAACCTACATGATTTTAGTTATTTTTATCAGTAAACAGGTCCATATATTTTCTCCCCTGAACTTCATTTCCTTTGATTTATCAACGGTAGTATTTCAGCAGAATCTGTCAGATTTTTCACGCGTTTTCAAGCCACGTGCAACGGAACAAAAACCGTTATGTTCAAAAACATAAAGGTTTTTTGCACCGTAGTACTTTTAGTTTTGTTTAGCAGCTCGACATTGATGGATAGGCTTCATATGAAATCAGATTTTAGTATACACCTAGTTCTACTGGTAACGTTAGTTCCAGGAATTATTTTACCTTTTATTGAACTTTTGGGTCTCCAAAAGTTCAGTAAAAAGTTCATCAATCAACACGCACTGTTCCAGGGAGTGTGGGATTTTTACCTCGCTCAAACCACCCCATTGACCACAATTAACATATGAAACCCCGCTAAGTTCCCCGGTACCTCTTAAAATACAACTTCGGAACCCCTTCTGTACAACGCCTGTTAGGGTACATTACTGGGGTGACTGTAAAGGGCAACGGGCAACGGGCAACGGAAAGCAATATGTAAAAATAGCCATTCCAAAGTTTTCATTAGTACATGCATATATTATATTTATGTACGTATGTATAATGTAAATAAGTATAACAATATCATGAAAACAGTTTAGAACTAACGCGAATACGCTCATTCGACGCTTAAAAAAATAATAATACACATCACTGGTCAAGGAATACCAAAAAGCAATCAGTCACTTTTCTTTTTTTACTTCTTTAATACTGCTGGGAAACAAATCAAGCCTTCCATCGAGATCCTGACACACCATATTATACATACGATAAGTTCATATCATATACGAGTTCTTCTTGTTATTCGTTTTAACCTTTGGAACATGAAGGAGACTTTACACTACACGGTTGGAACTCTGACGGTGAAGAGAGCTCGTCGAATACTCAAATGTCGTTTAAAATTAAATTGGCGCGCAAAATGGCCCGCATTGCTACAAGAAATACTGTGTAGTCACTGTGGTGAAGTCGTCAACAGCTCTGGGTACAGCTGTTGACAACTTCACCACAGTGACTGCGATGAGGAGAATAACCCTTAAACGTAGTAAAGCAGCCAGGTGGAAAGATGTGCCGTCGCACTAAGTACCTACCTAGCTTAGTGTACAAAAACCTGACTCCTAATTTCCCATAATTAGCAGACGCGCACGCTCAAAAGTACTAGCAGACGTGGTCTGTAAGTTGTTCTGAAGTATTCTGCAGAGCGGCTCGTCCTACCGCCTTTGGGAAGATGGTTGGTCAGATTGGTTAGTATTCGAGCAAGCAAGTTTCCAGGGCCCCAAGTCTGCTATTTTTATAAATTTGTCATTCTAACACGATCCCATTGAGATTTTGCTAAAAATTCTTAATCTGCTAAATTCATAATGGTCGATCATTGGTCGGTCAATGGTCTCGTAATACTTTTTGATATCCGAGCTATTAAAAGCAATGACTGCACAATGACGTTCTAATGGTAGGTCTCTGATCAAAGGAATTGTCAAAATGTTAGCAGAATATAATAAGTCTGTCATTCATTTGTCATAGATTACCATTCTATGTCATTTCATTCAATGGAGTGTCAGTGGTGGACCATTGGAAAATCATAGTGACGCTATATTAGTAGATTACGGAACATGTAAAATTCAACCATTATGAAATCAATGATAGACCATTCTGACACTATTGTAATAGCAGACTTGGGGCCCTCGCATCAATAGCATCCGTGAAGCCGAGCTTCAAAATCAACCAGTGTGGAAGCCAGGATATTTCTGATTAATTTCTCAGTGCTGTGGAAATATCTCTGGATAATACTTTAATATCTTCGGATTAAAGCCGGTAAACTGATTCTAGAAATATTGCGAATGCTGAGCTCTCCCATGGGGATAGAAAAAGTAGCTTTTGCCCAAGCTCGGTCTTCCAAGGCCACATTCACAATTAATGTCAAAGTTCGTCGGATAATTTGATACATTTGATATCTAAAAGTGGGTCAAATCAGCAGAAAGTTGGAGCAATTTTTGCAAAAAATCATCGTTTTTTTTTCTGGAATAAAATCGTAAACGATGTATCAAAAATTGGATACACAAGGAAACGAAGAGTCCTTTATTTAAAACTTTGGATCCACCTTCTATTGCGCTAGTTCTTGCCAGTTTAGCGACTATATCAGCAAGAATGTTCCTCAGCAAAACACACTTACCGACCCTATTTCCAGCGTGGCATAGTCCATGTGACCATATGTACAACTTTCCTACAATTGACATGTGGAACTCTTCAACTGTTTTTATTCGAGCATTTTCTCAAAACTACAAACAACTTCTCTAAAATCAATAAATCAGAGGAAAACAACAAGATTGTCCCAAAACAGACTTCCTAATTCAAAAGTATAATGTCACCGGATAACTGTAAAATGCGTAAGATTGTAAAATAAAATATCTTGAGAGATTGTAAACTCTACTGGACTAAGATGACAACTTGAGCAGCTTCTATAGGTGCGGTTTCAATTTTCATAAACGCCCACTTTTTATAAGATTTCAGGTCTATCAAACAATATAACTGTTTTTTTTTTTTTTGGGTTTTTTCCCACAACTGCAAGAGCTTCCACCCTCTTCCAAAAAGTCAATTATCACAAGAAAATCAGTAAAATGTCCTAATCCAGACTAATTTAAAAGCACATATCACTCGTCAAACGTCACAGTATCTCCAAATAATCCATCAAACAACAAGGAGGTACTATCAACGGCTGTGCCGCGCGCCATTTATCTTGGCACTATCGCAGGAACAAATTAAACACTTTAATACATGAGGCGTGACTAAAAAAGGAAAAGGGGGATGAAAAAAGTTCCCTCTCGAGTGGCGGTGAAGATGTTTGTGGGACTGGAAGTGAAGTTTATAGTAAACAATCTTATGAAAACGAATCCAGTGTCTTCACAGTTGAATGAAAAGATAAACTTGCCTAGGTGTTTCTGCAGTCATAAGAAGTTATTCATTTATAAAGAACTGTTTTCTTTTTTACTGTTACTGCTTATATGTGTGAAGTTTGTTGTTATCGGTTCAGACATTTCGGAAAATAACGACTTGAAAATTTGTATGAAATGCCGTTTGGCGTATACGCTCTTAAGTCATCAGCAAATAAGTCACTGTATTTATAATTTTAAACAACTTAAACTATGGACCAACCCCGAAATCACGATAAAAAACATCTGCTGTTTTATCAAATTAAGCGCACATCAATTTATAGAACGGTGCAATGAAATTGCAAAAAATAATCAACCACTGCGTGTTGGGCCCATAGTAAAAGTATAGTTCTTTATAATTATAAGTAGTTTATTCTGCTACACGTTGTATTGGTACTTATGCTCTCTTTCTAAGATTTAGAAATATATAAAATTCTAACAAAGATAATAAACTACTAACTCAAAGTCACACTTCCAGTAAAACTAAATCCAAAACAGCCGTTAGCCATCAGTTGCGCGCCGTAACGCCAGCAAAAAAACCCAAGTTCGGTCCCCCTCGATATTCGGATTCTAAATCTGTCCAACTACCCACGTTTGACGTTTACCGAAACGATACCTTTGATTAGTAATTTTGTATTTCTAAACACGTAAATAGTTTCGAATCGACTTGTTCGAAACGAATGGGACGTAAACGCATTTGGTGGATTTTTATGACTGCGACCTTTTTGGTGTTTGCTCCAAAATTTTTACCGTAACGGTAAATAAGAAATAGGTAGTTTTCGTAATAGTAAGTATGTCTGGTTCAATTAAGTTAAATTAAAATATATGAATAGACTTCCAGTGCGTGGTTTCAGGTAGTCTGAATGTTTAGTGCCTTCTAGGGTTGCGGAATTTGTTCGAAAGAGTCACCGCGGCCCTGGAACGCAAAGGGCACTAGAAGGATCACGGGTGGATTTTAGTCAGTAAGAGTCTGACACTCCCTTCCGCTCCGCCCAGAGCGGAAGAAGTCATTTGATGATTTCCCACCCAGAAAAAAATAATAGAAATATGACTAGTCAGAAATATTTAGACATCTGCCCTGTTAGGTATTTCCTCCTTTCTATATTTTGTTGTTTACAGGCTAATCTTAATACTTGCCTTCAGTATCATAATTTATGTACCTATTAAAAACTATCTTTTCAAGAAATTTTTGTTCAATTTTGCATGTTAGTTCTGCAAAATAAATACATTTCCTTTTTTCTTTAACAATATTTGGTTAAAAAATCTTTTACTGAATACTGAAAAATGTCACCCACAAGATTGGCCAGGGAAACGAAGCCATGAGATAAGGCTAGTACATTAGAGTACAAACACTGTAACTTTCACCTTAAATGAAAGACCGCTCCATCCTTTTTCAATCCATTGTGGATCTAAAAACATCATCTACGAAAGCTGCAGTCCAAAGCGAGCGATGGAGCCAAAAATACTTGGACTAATATGCCTGATTCAAGTTCTCCAAAATTAGAACCGTCTAGACATCATCTGACTGCACTCTTCAAGAATGTCGTTCGGACGTATCATACAAAAACCTAATTATACTATGACTCGAGTGTGTAACTTGATACTTTCTAGGATTTTTAGGTCCTTCTTTGATATATTCGACTATTTGCGTCCAATTATAAGCGTGATAAGTTTGAATAATAATTTCGATATTGATGTCAAACGATTATAATTTATGTAACCATTCTTTAGTTCACGAAAGAATATGGTTTAAATGACTTGGTGACCGACATGCTCATGACATACAAGAGATACTTCAGAAATCATAACATGATTCATTCTTCCAGAGATCCACATCCTTTTTTATCGATAGGAAATCATCAAATTAATGACTTCTTCCGCTCTGAGCGGAGCGGAAGGGAGTGTCAGACTCTTACTGAATAAAACCCACCCGTGTTCCTCCAAATGTCCTTTGCATTCCATGGCCGTGAAAACTCTAACGGGCTCCATCAATTCCGCTGAAGTCTCTTTGAGGCGCGCGTGGAACACAACGCGCCCATGACCCGGGCCAAGGACTAGGCCGGGGTCATGGGCGCGTTGACCCGGGTTCATCCTATCGCTCGCTGGTGACCGGGAGTCACCGGCCGGGATTGAGGTTTACCTGACCCTCACACGTCCCGCCTCCTCCGTAGCTTGCATTATCCTTCCCGGAAGGAGGTGACTGCTTCCCATATCCCCTCGCTCCGGACCATGGATTGAACTACCGGACGCGAGAGGTCGCCGCAATCGAACACCTCTATGAGAACTTGACGGTGTTCCTCCCAAGCAGGACAGAACTCTGCATGCTTCACTGTGGGCTATCCACATGGTGGTCAAACTCGGGCGTCAGCTCTCGCTGAATCCGAAACAGGTACTTACCTCTGGAAACAACTTCAAGCACCTGAGTCAGTCAGAAGGTGAGGATGCAGTGGCGCCTTTTATAGTGGTCTGCCCAATCATTTACAACTTTGATGGAAATGCGCCTTAAAATAAGTGCCTTAAAAATTGCCCCCTCATCTAATTTTATGTTCTTAAAAACAATAATACATAGACATAGTGATTTGATACGACACCTAAACTGCTAACGAAATATTACTTTCATGGCACTTTTATCCTGTAACTTCTTCAAATGTGAAAAACTCTTCCACACTTAATATCACCCACAACAGCTCACATCCCTCTAAGCACGTTCTCAAACTTTTTTAAATCGACACCCATATCGCCAACCCTATCCATTCGTAATTTACGATCTCACCCGAAGTTTTACGACGTCATTCGGGCTACGTCACAGCCAAGACTCCGTTAATGAGAATGGGAACTATCAGTCAGCCACGGGCCGGAATCAACGGTATTGGATAGAAAACGGATATCTATTTCTGGTTTTTATCTTTGGTTCTATGTAAGTAAACGTGCGGTAAAAGTGTGGGATCTCCTTATTCAATTTTACGGGCATTTTGCTTTATGTAAGGAATAATGCTGCGGATTTTGAACGCGGCCATTACGCTCGATTGGTGTTGGATATGAGGATGTGTGGAAGTGGGTCTGGGAATCGATAGATTCATTTTGGCTGTTTTGATGGTAATTGCATATTATGCTTTCCTTGTTTTATGGCTTGTCTTTAGAGATGATAGACGACACACAATCAAATGTAGTTATTTGGTAGCTAGTTTATGGACTCCTTAACGAGTATAATTTTGGATTGTTAACTAAGGCCATGAACTACTACTAACTATTAAATTGGATAATTTTCCAATTTAGCAGTTTATTCATTATTTCTGAAATAGAATCGATCATGTCATAAATACAAAATGATTATGCTTCATATGATACAATACTAAGCATGTCTTAAAAAGTTCAATAAAATATACGTTTCACATACCTAATATTTTCTTAACCCATTATTAAGCGTACCAAAAAAACGAGATGAAACGTTTAGTATAATATGATTCATGGGGTTATTTTAAGTACGTATTATTTCTGTGTTGGAGATCAAACAATGTTTCAAATGGATTAATGCTTCCATAGATCTTCCATTGTTTTATGATGACGTGAAGGCAGATATTTATACAAAAAAAATTTACGTGTTTCTCTTAAATTGATTTGACTTACTTCTTTGAGGGTATGTCTATAAGAATATTCTTGTTTGTTTTTCCAGGCTTTTTGGCTGTGGATTTATTTTTCTTTGTATCCCCACATCGATTTGCAGCTCTTGGTTTTAGCTCGATCATTGGATTATCTTCATCTTTTTAGGATGTTACATTCAAATTACACTAAACTTAACTCGTTCAACATTATCAGAGTTGAATGTTAATTCATATGCGGCTGAAGGTATGCACATACGTACTTGACTCGACTGCTAAATATTGATCATTGATAATATCAATCATAAAAGGACAGGAATTTTGCCTTTTGTCCTATCCTTTACCTGCATGCGCAATTGTAAGCTGTGATATAGTGGTAATAATGAATATGTCTACATTTTTTTTAAATAGGTACTTATTAGTTTTAGTTAACAATAGTTCAATATTTTTTTAAATACCTTGATAAACGATGAAGTTGTAAAGCTTCAAAGTTGACAATTAGAAAGAAAGGTTCGATACGAATTCTGTTAAAATGTTGACTCCATTTTCATTGCGAGTATTACATTTTTGGATATTTCTAGATAACCTATTAGTTTTTCTTCTTCATGCTTATTGCAATTAATTTAATTTATTTTGCAAAGCATTCTGTTTCAACTTGCAACTTTATCAAGCTACATATTTTTTCCATAATTCATGGTCAGACTTTTTTATTGAAACGTATGGCAGAATTGACTGCAATGTATGATGGAATATAAGTATAAATAATTTCAACAAGCCACGAAACATCTATACTTATAATAAATCTGTAGAGAGGTCAATTCTGTACAGGGAATATATTTTCAAAATAACTATCAGGGGGTGATTAGTGATCGATACTGGTGCCAAAAATGCAATCAGTAAAATTTTTGTCTGTCTGTCTGTCTGTCTGTCTGTCTGTATGTTCTTTATAGAAACAAAAACTTCTCGACCGATTTTAACGAAACTTGGTGCAATTATTCTTCATACTCCTGGGCAGGTTATAGTATACTTTTCATCACGCTACAATCAATAGGAGCAGAGCAGTGAAGGGAAATGTTGAGAAAACGGGAGAAGTTACTCCATTTTTTAAGCTAGCCCAACCACTGAACGGATCGGGCTGAAATTTGGCATGCAGGTAGATGTTATGACGTAGGCATCCGCTAAGAAAGGATTTTGATTCATTCTACCCCCAAGGGGATAAAATAGGGGATGAATGTTTGTATGAAACTTTGTCAATTTTAAACCGATCGGGCTGAGAGTTTCAAAATCGGGGGTAAAGTAACTATTCCACGCGGACGAAGTCGCTGGCAGAAGCTAGTACATAATAATTTAGATTCTCCGTTTGCCATACTAAAAAAAACTTTTTACAAAAAAATACAACCGACTTTTACACAAAAAGTGCAAAATAACTTTAATTTCGGAACTCGGTGTTTGTGGTTGCTTTTTCGTTTTTTGAACACCGACTTCCGAAATTAAAGTTATTTTGCACTTTTTGGGTAAAAGTCGGTTGTATTTTTTTGTAAAAAGTTTTTTATTTTTAACTTTTTAGTGGTACCTACACCCCCTCCCCTCCCCCACCTAAACGAACCAATCACATTGGTGTAAAAAAAACGTACAGCTCCTTTGCAGAGTAAACTAAGAGGTCGTCAAAGTAGACAAAGTACATATTTTTTTTAGATTTTTCGAAAACAGCTTCATGGGACCATTTGGGAAGTATACCCTTTCCAACAAAAAAAGAATTTTTCAAATCGGTTGACAAGCGACGGAGTTATGCGCGAACAAACATAAAAAAAAAAAATACAAACATCCGAATTGAGAACCTCCTCCTTTTTTAGAAGTCGGTTAAAAATACAAACCTCTCGTATGAACATTTTTATTTAAAACTTTGGAGGATACGCCTAAACTTTTTAGCTCATCAAGGCTAATAAAGTTAAATTACAGATGTCATATCCTGCTCCATACAGACCCCGCCGAGTTAAGCCGCGGGCAAAAGTTAGTTTAATAACGAACAGTTTTGAAAGGTCTGAGCTTTGGACTGGACTGAGGTTATTTTTCGTCTATTTATTTTAATGTGTTTGGCTTTATTCAACTTTGGATGTGTAATACCTGAAAAATATTTTTTTTTTTTTTTTTTTTAACTTGTTATAAACTAGTGCTTGACTGCGATCCCACCTGATGGTAAGCAGCGATGCAATCTCTGATGGTAAGGCGCACTAGTTTATGAGCCTATTCACTCTTGCCTTGAAGACATTCAGATTATAATCGGACGGGAAGACCGCCGCAGGCAAATTGTTCCAATCCTTCGATGTTCGCGGTATAAACGACGAGGCAAAACGCTTAGTCCGGACCGTAGAAGTTTCAACAACGTATGGATGGATACTCGCCGTACGTCGGGTCGTCCGATGGTAAAAAAGGGATGGCGGGATCAAGTTATGCAGTTCCTGCGCACACTCTCCAAAATGCAACCTGTAAAACACCGAAAGGCTGGCTACTTTACGCCTGTGCTCAAGGCTTTGAAGATTGGATTTAACCAAATCTGGATCACCAATTAGCCTCTTCGCTCGCCTTTCCACCGAGTCCAAAGCCGCTAGGTGGCATTTCGCAGCACCAGCCCATATATGGCTGCAGTACTCCACACACGAACGAACCTGTGCCTTATATAGCATCAAAAGCTGTTCTGATGTGAAGTACCGGCGGATTTCCTACTCACTGTATTTAAAAATTACAAACGTATAAGATGAACCAATTTACAGCTTTTGAAATCTTCTCTTTTAACTCTTCTTTCTTCACACAATGCAATTTTAGATTATTATTGTTAGTTCTTTATATACATATTTTCTTTCCCTCTCTGTTTTTTGCATGCCTGACTATGTTTCAGTTCACAAGTAATTACTACCTATTCTGTTTTAATTAGTTAACAATATCACATTGTTAGATAAAACTTTTGATATGTTGTGGAAAATGTCGTAGGTTAGATATACATTTATAATTTTTGTAGAAGTACCTGTAAATTAGTACAAGATTTTAATTTGTAACTGTTTATTTTCCAAAATGAATAAAATAAAAATGAAGGAGGACCAGGCCTTTCTTCATGTAATTTCTCAAACATATCCTCTTGGCCTCGATAATATGCAAGGACGTTATGTACTTCTTCTTCCATACATCATTGATTAACATTGATGTTATTCATATCTCTCTCAAGCTCCGCTTTATTGCTATTTTACTTCCAACATGGAATTATACCGATTGTGTTCTCAAGGTATTGTTGAACCGGTAACTTCTTCATTTCTTGAGACATAAGACGCTTCTGTCTGCATTTCACCTAATTTCTCTTCGCATTTCATGGTCCTACTCTCAAAGAGGAAATGAAACCGGTTTTACACCAGGAACCGAACAATAAAATAATTTAATTAACACGTATGACAAGAGTCGTGGTTTATAAAGCTGTATCTCCTGTCTTCGACTGCAAAATTAGCTTGGAATTCAACGATAATTAATTAATTTTATTCATCAAAAAGATGAAGCAGAAATTACATCTGCTCTGAATATGTTACGAGTATATTTCGAAGAATGCAGCACAAAATGAGAATACGGAATACGTCCGTAGATATATACCGGAATTCATTGAACAAAATGATGAAAAATTAATTTTATTGCGCCGCTTGCATCGGAAGGCATAATATATTACGGTTCCGATACTATCGCATTTTTACGGATGTAATTTTATTTCAGACATTTTCTGTTCTGAATAACACTACCTATGTGTGGAAATTTTAATTGATAAGTTCTATATTTTAATGAAGTTACCTATTTTTCGGTATCATACACGTACTTAATATAGTTAATAAGACAGTAATCAATCAATCTTACTCGGACTAAAGTTTTTATATGAAAATTTATGGGAAAACCGTTTAAAATCTCGACCAATATTATAAATATAATTGCAGACACAAAATATCGTTCTTTGTTTTAAATCAAATTCTTCTTCTTCGGTTCTAACTAATTACCAAACAACTCCGTTCCAATCTACCAAAATTTCACTTTAAATAATTAAGAAAAACGTGAAAATCTAATTATAGCAACACATTTCGGGCTTACGTTTCCAATAAATAGCTGACACACACACACAGTTACATAAACCATAGAGCACTCTTCCCTCCCTAATGTTTCCATCAGTTACAGCTGAACTTCAGTTAAAACAGAATGACATCGGCATACCTTTCCGTCGCAGCCGAGTGAACGAACCCGAGTACACCCGAGCGGGGAACACGCATGCGCTTGCGCAGTCGAAAATAGCCTGACGGAGGGCGCTCGCTCCCCCCTTCTTTTGTTCCTATTTTGTAATTCAAAAAATAGAACTGAAGGGTGTTTCGGGATGCGCGTGAGTCAGTGTCGGTCGGCGCGCCGGCGCGTGCGTTGCTTCCGCCGCGGAAATTGGATTTATTTGAATTCCGGAATTCCGTTTTTTCTCCTTTTTTAAACTGGTGTTGAGTGGCTGTGTTGGTAGATACGGATGTGTTGTGAAATTGTGATCCATGAATATTTTTTTGGGAATTCTAGTTATTTTTGGGTATGTATTTGTATTAATTTGTTTTTATCATCATTAAGTTACGCCACGTGCTGAAATCGTTTTGCAGATTTTTGCTGCCTGAAAGTTTCAAGAATAATTAAGCAATTTCTATTAACCCGATTTTGTGTACTTTATTATTTATAAAAATATGTTAGGGTTCGCGTAATTGGGTTGTATATTTTGAGCTGTTGTAATATCTATGCAAATGGGGAAAATACGTTGACTGAAAATATTTATTTCATAATGATTGGCAAAACCCTAACTATATAGAATGTTCTTAAGTTTATCCGAATGAAATAAATTACATACTTACTACTAATATACAACAAAAGTTAAAAGACTTTATTCTACGAGTTAAATACGGTGAAAAATAACTTGTTTTAGTATTGTTGGTAAAATATAGGACCCACCCACCATTCCTAAGATTTAAATAGTTTAGCGACCTCATTATTTGTAAATATCGTAAAAATACGTCATTGGCCCGCTCGCCTCGTCTTTCACATGAAACAGTTCATACACTTCTAGTTTTTTTAAAAAGACTATGGTTCTAGAATTATAGAATAGGTACTATTTGAAATAAAATTAATGATAATAATTAAACATCCATCCATAGTAAACGTTATACTTAAACGCGAAATTAAGTTTGTCTGTCTGTTCCTTTGTTTTGTTTTCACGCCTAAACTGCTATGCGAATTTTAATGAGTTGGCATAGAAATAGACCTTTGAAGAAAAGGATGCTTTTTGTCTGTTCCTTTGGATAATCACACGGGCAAAGACGCCGGCTGTCGATAGTATTCCATAAATTTTAAAGTATCAGGCTGAAATTATTGAAAACCTCGTTATGCTACATTATTAAAAGCGGCACTTAACGAATTAATAAAGAGTAGTTACTGACCTCATTTGTATGTATTGCTAGTGATGTGCTTGGTATTTGCGGATATTTGCGAGCGGAATAGCCGCGGTGCTTTCTTTTGCGGATATTTAAGTTGCGTTTTCGTTAGTGATGTTTTCTGCCTTTTTTATTCTTTAGATGATTTCTTATCGATCTTATTTCATGGATATTGTTTGTCAGATATCTGAAATTAGCCATGGATTCTGAATTGAGAATTTGAAGTCGAGAATTTTTTATAATTTCCCAACTTCAAACTGTCAATTCTGAAAATGGGTTGGTGTTTGGACATTGAGTGGTTTTATAATGTCAAGATAGAAATATAGTACGTCTTTTGACTTTAAATGATAAAATTGGAAATTTTTCTTGAATATACGTGTTACGTATAAAAAAACTTTACATGTATGTACCTACATGTTTTGCAAATTTTTAATCCCGTCAACTTTTCATGTCCGCATAATTCGCAGCCCATCACTACTGTTAACGTTAATAATTCGCTCGTCCATACGTACTGTAAAGGGGCCAACAGACGATCTACAGCGGTCGATAACATTTACGAGTACAAAGAATATTTCCGAACATTATCACTATAACTATTTAAATTGTTTCAGCCGCTTAAGTAAGCAATTGATTCGTGTAGGGATTTGGAAAATGAGTTTAGGGATTTCCTTAGAACGAAAGATAAATAGGGAATGAGCTGAATGGATGAATGAATGAAGTTTATGATGATGGTGAAGGAATGAATTGGATCGGTTCTTGTAAAGTCGATAAAGCATGTGTTTTGTACTTTGTGGACTAGTTGCTTCATATATTTAGGCTAATAGTAACTTAGCTTTGGAGTCACTGATAGACAGAATTATATATCTACTAGCTGACCAGGCAAACGTCGTTTTACAACATAATTTTTTTTAAAATAATTAGTGTGGACCACCCTTAACATTTAGGGGGATAAAAAATAGATGTTGTCCGATTCGCCACCCTAGCCGATAAGCATGCTCAGATTCACGAAAATTGGTCGAGCCATTTCGAGAGGAGTTCAACCACAAACACTGTGACACGAGAATTTAATATACATATAGGATGTGTGTCATATGTATGTATGATTATATATGCAAATATGTCGGTATAGATCACGGTCTCACTGTTTTGACGAAAACATTTTTTTCTCACTTTTTTTTTCAGTGGTTTTAATAAAACTATAAATTGTTTTCAATATTGACTTTGTGAAGGCTCGCAGACATATTAGGTGAAAGATGGTGAGTGAGGTTATGCCACAAGTTTTGTTGTCTTACGTTGATTTTACCTAAAAATGCAAACGTGACAAATTTTTCATTGTTTCGAAAGTTAATAATCAAGAAAAACCCTAATCCAGTTACGGCAATACATTGGAATATTCAATACATCTGAAAAAAAACACTAAAATTATCAGTTTAAAGACTTAAATAAACTAATTGGAAACGCGGTCTGAAATACCCTTACCCATGATCTAAACCATAAATTAAGTCTAGACAAACGACCATAAATCACTATTTTCGCAGAAATATTGCACTATAAATTCAAGTAGAAACAGTAGACACAAATGAATTGAATCATTACCTTGACACATAAAGACAGCTGATGCGTTAAAAGTTAATTTATAAATAGATGGCCGCACGCGTTGAACTGATACGCCAAAACATTCCTGGAAGAAAGTGAGGAAAGCAGTGTAATCGTTTTGAGGGTTCCGTACTAAGACTTTGCTGTTTGTCCGTCTGTCTTTCAACGGGCTGTATCCCACGAATAGTAATAGGCAGACAGTTGATCACAGTTTTCAATATTTGTAAATATCTGAGTATCATGTACCTACTAGTTAGAATTTTAATAAGTTTACCTCTGCTGGTAGTACTTGGTTTCATAACTAGTTTACCAAATATTATAAATCATTTATTTGAAAACAGTAACTATTGAGTTTCTTGCCCGTTCTTCTCCATAAGATTTTTTAACAGTAAAAATGATGACGTTGTATAGTGCCGTTTAGCGGCCGTTTGGTGGTAGTAATATGGTTCCGTTGGTTTTAAGAATTTATGAGTTTAATGTTTAGGATTACGGAACCCTAAAAACTAAACTCATAAATTCTAAGTGAATGACTACATTACCTGCGGTCGTCGACCACGAAGTCAGTTGTCGTTTTGCTTGAAATAAAAGCTTTTCTGTTTTATTTTCATAAGATAAATAATCCCAGCACGTCCGTTAAGTCTCGCCAGTTTATTTTATTTTATTTGACCCTGTATTTTTAAATTTCATCTTAAGATTAAGGAGAGGGACTGTCTTAAAGTCTTTTCAAATAGTTTGTCCTATAGTGATTTTAAAAATCATTTCAATGTACAGGTATACAGAGTGTTACTCAAATACGCAGTGTCTGAAAAGTCGTGTACTATATCGTAATTATTATTACCAACCTTAAAATATATGGGCAGTTGTTATTTTTTACATGAAATCACGAAAAATGTATAGGTATTCGCCTTAACAGGGGGAGTAAAAAAAGAGCTTTTGGACACATTCTTAGTAAAGACAATGTACCAGTTTAGAAAATTTAAAATGGGTTTAATTTAACTGTAACACTATTTATCTAAAATGTTTTCAACTGGTCAGTTCTGTCATTTCGTAAAATAACGATTTGAAAATTTGTACGAAATTCTGTTTGGCGTATACGCTCTTAATATATGGTTATGTATACAAAGCTAGATTGTAATACGATTAGGGTCCATCCTTTTGATGAAAACTAAAATAAATCGTTGCGTTCCAATTGAGTGATCCCTTTTCAATTTTGAATTATTTTTATTTGAACGTTGTACCCTTTACAACGTTCAAAGTAGAAGCCAAACAAGTAAAAGGACCGAATATCTTAAAATAAATACCTAGCTTGATGCAAATCTGTAGATAAAATAGGTAAAATACTTCAATTCTTTATTCACATAGAGCTGTGTACTTTTATCGCAGCATTGCCAGTAAGCAGCTTATTGACTGTATATCGTTCGGAACAACTGAAATGCTGGCTCATTTCGAGCGCATCGGCTGATCGGTATGGTTTTGTTGGAAGTAACTGTGATTTTATGCTCACCATGCACTTAAATCACTTCATAGTATAACACAAAGTATCTTCCCTTTATATTCACCATGCACTTAAATCACTACATAGTATTAAACAAAACAATAAAGCCGCTTCCCGCTGTCTGTCTGTCCCTATGTTTGCTTAGATCTTTAAAACTACGCAACGGATTTTGATACGGTTTTTTTTTTAAAAAGGTAGTGATTCAAGAGGAAAGTTTATATTTATAATACATGCATAGAGAAACAGAGGTTTCTAATGTGATGCCGTAAATAAAAACATAAAATATAATTTTAAAAAAATCAGCTGTTCCCTACATTTTGATTAGTTATACGAACATAAATGTAAAGAACAGCTGATTGTTTTTTTCGCGATTTCAGGTTTGGTGCCATAGAAAAAGTTGTTTATAATGATCTTTTAAGAGGTTGTTGGTGTTTTACAAATAAATCTGTATAAAGACATTCTGTAGCATAATTAATATCAGCATTGACGTGCGAAGCCGGGGAGGCTCGCTAGTAATAATAATTCCTTAATAATCAGATAAATTACCAATAATATTGGATATGGGAAATATCAATTATTATCAACAACATAGTTTCAACAGCGATTTTTGTTTCTTTCCGATGCTATCCTGTATTATTAAAAAAAGCTATCTAAAATTTATCAAAATATTATTAAAACAATAAATGGGCTAACATCATTTTTAGTGTTCGTTTACACACTATATTAGTTGAAAACTATTTAGTAAAGCAAAAAATATTTATTTGAATCGGAACAAAGATGAGTCGCGACCAACTCTTTCAAATACTTCTCTGAAATGGTTCATAGTTAAAACCGTTTGATCACAAATACACGGCTCCAAAACAATTTCAGCTCGAAATATTTTAAAATAGGAGTCGGAATTCAAACATGTACGTGGATATTGCCCTACTACTTATGATCGAAGCCCTACTATCATGTTTATTTGTTTTAGAGCGAATGAGAGGGTGTGACGTCATATTTAGATATTTAGATGTTTAGCATCTGTGGCGGGTTCCCAAGAAATGTTTCAGTTTAGTGAATTTTTTGAGTGGTTAGATATGAATGAAATGATTAAGAATTAGGTGGGCGGATGAACTGGTGAGAGAGTCTGCTGAATGCGAAGGATAGGACCGTTCCATGCGATGACCCTTAAAAAAGGAATACCATACCTTGAACCGTCTGCCGGTAGATATAGGGCATGAAACCAATAAACGCAATATCTCTAAGGGGTCAGCGTACCGTGATAGCGTAGCGTAGCTTATAATGAACAACTTTGATTACGGAACTGATGAGTAGAGGACTTCATAAAAAGGGGTAGCGCATAGAAAATATGGATACCGACTGTGCGTGTTTTTTTTTTTGTGTGGACCACTCGCAGTTCAGCACACTAAGGCTGGTTACTACTCAACCGGACAATGCCGACTGTGTGTGAAAAGCGATGATTCTTGTCGTAAGGAAGTAGTAAGTAGTTATAGTTTTCATTGAGCTATCGGTCACAAAATCTGTCGTCGAAGCGGATCAGACTCCACGAGTTAGCCAGACAGGCGGCCCATTATGACATCGATGTCCTATTTTTTAGCTAACTCTCTGAATGAATCGAAATAAATAGAAACGAGATCGCTAATTACCCTCGTTGCTTATCGATAGCTACGTTTTAGGCTAGGCCGCAGTCGGGTAAAGGTAGTTGTTGATTCTAACCTCAAAAAGATTGTTGACGTTATTATGAAAAATCGTGGCTATTTAGACATGATTTTCAAATGGGATGGTATTTATAACTTAAAAACGAATCAATCTAAGTATAGTTTATTTTGGGACATGAAAAACAAGTCTAGTCCAGCTCCTATAGAAATTTGGCCAATGTTCTTTCTGTCTCACGAATTTATGTCACTGATTCACATTCGATTTAAATATTTCTCTAAATGTTATTCCTTATGAATATTTGGAATCTTAAGGAATAAATTATCTCTATTAATTATTAATTACTTTCTTAATAAAAACAAAGCGTACATAGGAAATACCTCATAGCAACGCTGAGCATGCTTACAAACTTCACAAGGCAGCTCTTTAATAAATTTCAACCTTGCAAAACATCCGCCATCTTTGTATCGCGCTCTTTGCTAAACTGGAATTTATTATGTCTCAGTAATTTTGATAAACGTGAAAGCTCAAAGACAAAGCGGATTCTGTTTCTTAGAATATGTTGGGCAGGAAGCGAATGTGGTGTAAACGTGAGATGGTTGAACGTGTTCCGACTTGTTGAGTCTCAGATGAGCAAGGATGTGTTCGGTGGAGATATATTTAGAGTTTAGAGTTTAATGGAGAGTGATTTGTGTCGCCTAGTTTAAAAGTACTCTTATACATAAAAACATTTTCGAGGCTCCAACTTGAAATCTAAAAATAAATAAAAGCAGATATTCAGTAGGTACACATTGTGATGAATTATTTTTTTTAGCAGAAAATAAAAGACTGAAATGATATGTCAAGAAACTGAAATAAAATTACTTCGATTTCCGGATTTAACAGTAAATAAGTAATAGGTAGCTAAAAATAGGGAAGAGACGGTAGGCTTACTATCTACGAAATTCGGAATGAGATTGACATTTAAAATTACGCTTTTATGTTTTACTAGCTTCTGCCAGCGACTTCGTCCGCGTGGAATAGTTACTTTACCCCCGATTTTGAAACTCTCAGCCCGATCGGTTTAAAATTGACAAAAGATAGACATGCTGTTTTGGGATATTTTTTAGATAATTTTATGTACAACATTTCCGTAATACATGATTTATATGTAACTTTAACCATTAAGGCTACACACGCGACGGAAGCTTAAAAAATGGAGTAACTTCTCCCGTTTTCCCAACATTTTCCTTCACTGCTCTGCTCCTATTGATTGTAGCGTGATGAAAAGTATACTATAACCTGCCCAGGAGTATGAAGAATAATTGCACCAAGTTTCGTTAAAATCGGTCGAGTAGTTTTTGTTTCTATAAAGAACATACAGACAGACAGACAGACAGACAGAAAGACAGACAGACAGACAAAAATTTTACTGATTGCATTTTTGGCACCAGTATCGATCACTAATCACCCCCTGATAGTTATTTTGAAAATATATTCCTCGTACAGAATTGACCTCTCTACAGATTTATTATAAGTATAGATTACTATCCACCTCCACTACACATACAGAGCCAAAGAAAGTGAAAAAAGAAAAGAAAAATGTAATTAAAAGCAAGTATTTGACTAATAATTAAAATAAGGTTTTCATCCATCCATATCTACGTCTTCATAATTCCTCACACATTTCTAAATAAGTAGAACACATTACATAAATAAACAATAACATAATCATCAAGTTTAAAGAGAACATAACTTCGTATTTACGCGATTAATTTGCCACAACTTGAGCTTTATAATTTAATTATGCCACTTCAAACACAATAATATGTAATTAAAACAATATTAAACTAACTTGGAAACCCTTTGACCATAGACTTCAGATGATCTTTATGGCCACTGCAGTGCTAGACAGTACATTTTCTAGACTTCACATACAAATCAAGCGTGTCAGATTATTTCTGTTCACTTACAGAAATTGACAGCCCGTGAACATTTTGAATCTATGACAAAGACCTTGTGTATTTTTTTTAAATTAACTTTCTGATAATCTAGAGTTGTATAATCTTTGATTAAAAGACACAGCACTGATTGTCTGAGTCACTCGCAAGCCCTAAGGATAACTCAAATATTAGTCGTCAGATCTTGTTCAAATTTAAATAAGGCCACAAGACAAGCACCAGCTTTCAAATATAAAAAAAACATCATAAAAATCGGTACACCCAGTAAAAAATACAGTCGATTTGAGAACCTTTTTTGAGAGTCGGTTAAAAAACAGAATTCCTATCGGTTCACTCGTGTGTCTGTATGTCCGTTGTCAATTTTGCGGCGACAAATTTTATCAGTAATGACGTCCCAGTTGTTGCCCGTGCGACGTTCCAGGCTCTGTACCTTTGACCAACTAGTTTAGTATTGTTGGAAGGTCAACAATAATTATTGTTATTATCTTAAGGGTTAAGTTATGTTATTATCTTCTTGTCTTCATGTTTGTGTTTGCTTTGTTTGAGATTTGACACAGAGTACCTATAAACTAATGAGTATAATACATGTATAATGAAAGAGAGGGTTTCCTTTTGATTTGATAAGTTATAAGTCATTTATTCATTTGTTAACATATGTAGATATAAAAATTGCAAGCGCGTGGATATTACGATTGATAACATAGTTACTTGGAATACATAATAGTATTAATTTATTTTCTTAAAAATAGAATCAAAGAAAGAGAAGTCCTGAACTTATAGCAAGCAAGAAATAAGGATGTCATTTATTATTAAGATCAGTGTACAAAATCCTCGTTCAGTGTAGAAAATCCTCCTTCAGTGGGCAGTTAATATACCTATAATTATGTTGCTGAATCAAACCTAATTAAGTTTTTAATCAAAAAACTAGTGCCCGAATTCTGAGGTAAATTATTGGTTCAGCTGTATATTCAACCAATAGCGTTTTGACAAATAAACGATCGATAATATACCTCAAAAGCCTGACATAAGGTGATTAAAAGCTTTTAGAAATATTTAAGGCACCACCAAAAAGTGAATATATTGAACACTAAAGAGATTTTATTTACTATTTATTTTGTTTGTCCTATAAACGTGCTGTGGGTGTGTGTGCCTTTAAGTTTAAACTAAGTAAATGTATTTAAAAAAAATCATTAGTAAAAATATTAAAAGTCTGTAACCGAATCAGTTACAAAAAGCCCAGTAAATCTCCAAGACGCTCTAAAAGGACAAGATCCCACAGACCAAAAACATTAATTACTAAAATTCTCTTTTGAGTAATATTTACGAGAGTTTCATCCTTCCCTCCAATTCTTGACATTGTACAATGGCGGACAAAGGTGCGGATACACAGGCGTCCGTATATTCCGACGTTTAGGTACACATCATATTGAGGGAGAATTCCGCTATGCATCCGGTACCGGCGTCCTTTGTGAGACTCACGTATAATGGAGTGCGTTTGATATAATTCTGGAGTGATTTTTGTGGAGCCGTCGTTGTATTTAAGCTTTAGATTACTTTAAAGCATCTTGGATAAAATTTTGTGTTATTTGTTTATAACCGGATTCAAAAATGGAACGGTTCTCAATTCAAAGTCGATAGTTTTTTTTTTTTATTAATTACCGCATAACTTTTTATTTTTTTAATGTCTAGACTAGTATCTGTGGTATCCCTCATAATGCGTGGCTTCGACTACATGAATGATGTGCTCATTCTCTCTGAAAATTGAAAAAAAAAAGAAAACTGTGTACGATGGTTTGGAAGAGTTTCTTAGTAGTTCACGGTTACCTTTCTAGTTAAGTTAAGATCTGATGAAGAACGGAGATAGGAAACAGAACTCTTCAATAAATGATAGCAAATCTTTCGGGATTGCTGTAATCGCATATTTGTTAATTGTTTACACCAGTTTATAACGTACCATCACGCCGGTACATTGTGAAGGGGTAAGCAGACAAGTACAACTTTAATTTCGGAAGTCGGAGTCAAAAACCGAAGAAACAACCAGAACACTGACTTCCGACATTAAAGTTACCTTATACTTTGTAGTATCTGTCTGTTTTGTTTTGTTTTTTAAAGTTTTTAGTGCCTTGATCCAATAATGAAAGTAGGTACTTTTACTCTCAGAAAGTTTCACAGCCGCGGTTATACTTCTATCAATACTAATATTCTAAAAAGGAAAGATTTGATTGTGTGTTTGTATTGAATAAGCTCCAAAACTACTGAACCGATTTGAAAAATTCTTCCACTGTTGGGAAGCTATACTATCCCCGGATGACATAGGCTATACTTTATCTTCGTATTCCCACGGGAATGGGAATAACGCGGATGAAACCGCGAGGCGCTACTTCCCATATAAATATATAATTCATTAGCCTCGTGAAGGCGTGGGATACAGCTAGTTTATAATACTTAATTGTGAGGTTACCAACATTTTCAGCTTTTAACCAAATATTGATAAATTACATAACGCGAGGTAGGATCACTGACTGACGGCATCACAGTGACTTCGTTAGGAGAGACCATTATTTTCCTAGTACTGTGTCCAGGTTTATTTTGTACTATTTTTAGTGTTGCGGCTATTTCCACTGTTCGTGGCTTAGTGTTTAGGGTTCCGTAGTCAACAAGGAATCCCAATAGTTTTGCTATGTCCGTTTGCCTGTCGTCGGCGGTTTAGCTCAAGATGCTTAGCGGTAAAAAGTTGGAATTTGGTATGGGTATACGGGTATATATGGTAATCACGTCAATAAAGTGGTAAAATAAAATCATAAATGTTGTTTTTTATGGAACCAACACGTAAAGTGGACATTTTTTAAATCATCCTATAGTATAGGCTGTCATTAGATCGGTAGTTTTAATATATTGAGGGTGTGCAAAAAACATTTTTCCATACAAGGATCCGTATGAGTAATGAGCTTTAAATTGCTTATTTTTTTTTTAAACCGTGAAATGGATTTGCTCTTGACTCTAGTCTAGGTCACAGGTGACAAAGAAGAAGAATTTTGTTAGAGTCAAGTATTTCCTCCCTTTGCCAGCTGAGCGGTTATTTTTGGAAACACGAAAAATACTTGGTAGTGCAGTAGTATTTAAGAAGGCTTTAAAATTTAACGGTAATAGTTGGCAAACCTATACAATGTACTCGGACAAGGAAAATTTCGTACAAATTCTATAGATTTTTTATTGATACTAGAAACAAACAAACAACAACCATTCTAAGTCGTCAATTGTGACATGCAACTACAGAACCCTACACTGCACGTGGCTCGACACGCACTTAGCCTTTTTTTTCTGCTTTGAAGTAAGAGGATGAACGATTTTTTTTACTATATGATATGTTAGTTTTTTCCGCCATTTTGGTCCCGCAACATATTTTACAGGAACCGTTAATTTTTCAGGATAATAAGTAGCCACAAATCCTAAGGGCTGATTTTTCAATAGGTTTATTTATTTAAGCAAGCCAACTAAATACACACAAAGACTTTCATAAAACATATAATTTACAAATATGTAGTATGTACTAAGTACATCTAAATTATAGGTAAACACAGCATTTAATTAAAGCTCACTATACAATGATAATTAATTAATTTGAATTCATAGAATAACAGTGCAATTAGCAATTATGTCAGGGTTCAACTTACTAATAACATATTTTCTATACCTGTCGAACCGCCATTTTCTTTCTTTCTTGTCTGCCTATTCAAAAACTAACCTTCAGCTATAATTATATTCTATCGTTTTAATATTTTCATATTTGGATAAGTACCTAGATACTTTCACAGATTGCTTTTAAAAACCTTTAAACTTAGTTTAGATAAGATGAAAAATAAAATAAATTTTTAGAAAGATTCAATTATTATTCTCAACCGTAACAAGAAAGAAATTACAACATTAAAATAACACAACTTAACATCCAGCTAAAAAATAAAAACCCGTTTCATTTTCAGGATAACATAAATGGAACTATATCAGAATGCAAAATTACCTACACGAATGTTAATGGCTATAAGAAAAAACGAGGTATTGTATCACACATAATAATGTACGGCACAAATACAGCTCTACACAGGTATCATAAATCAATAAATTCCATAAGGAAACTCATTTAAAAATGAATCCGTTCTCCATTAATAATAGTACGGGCGAAGCATTTGTAAAAACGAAACTCTCATAAACTTAACAGGTGGACGAGGCATACTGAATTTTTCAGCACAATAGGTACCGTTCTCGCTGAAATTGTTCGAAATACCGAAAATGTTGCCGATAAAAATTGTTTTGCGTCGAATTTTTGTTCATTACAGCACGATTGTGTGGTGTAAGTATAAAAAGTATTGATTTAAGTTCCGGGAAAACGAGGTTGTAAAAAATGCAGGGGTGAATAAAAAAAGCGAAACATTTATTGGGATTTTCACGTAAACACCATATTAATGTTTTCTCACAAAGCTTCCATTTAAAACACAAATAACATCATCTGCCTAGCCCTTTCCCAATTATATAAGGGTCGGCTTCCAGTCAAACTGCATTTAGCTGAATACTAGTATTTTACGTGGAGCTGCTGCCTACCAGAACTCCACAACTCATTAACTGGGTAACACGGTACTTCTTGGTAAGACTGGAATCAGATTTTCTGGCTTCTGGCAATCCGTGGTAACAATTACCAAAGACCTACAAATGACAGTCGGGAGAAACTTCTGAACGTGCTTTCCGAGGCACGGAGAAATCTCGATGTTAAGGTGGTCACCGATCCACCGACTGACCTTGGCAAGCGTTGCTTAACCTTGGAGATCGACCCGTGCGGCTGTTATTATTTAGCCAAGAGCTATCCTCCCATCTAATCCCACAATAAAAACCATCATCACCTCCTCCTACCTATTCAGTTGGATGTTTCTAAGTGTCGCATCATGAAAAAAATTACTAGGAACAATCCTTTTTTTTCTGGATGTGAAATCATCAAATGACTTCTCCCGCTCTGGGTGGAGCGGAAGGGAGTGTCAGACTTTTACTGACTAAAACCCACCCATGATCCTTCTTGTGCCCTTTACGTTCCAGAGCCGCGGTGACTCTTTCGAACAAATCCCGCAGCCCTAGCAGGCACTGACCATATGGGGCCCCGTCTTCGTTGCTGATAGCTCTTTAAAGCGCGCATGGGACACGACGCGCCGTCGACCCGGGCCTGGTTGATATCGGACGGCGAGCCACCCATAGCTCGCCATCCGCAGGCCCGTACATACGGTGGCCAGGATTCGCCTTGCGTTTCCCGATACCCGGGGCGTCTTCTTCTGTTACGGCAGCTGGGACGTGAGGTTTCCCTCTCCTGCACGCGTTCCGCCTCCTCCTTTGCTAGCATTACTGCTTCGCAGAAGGAGGTGACCGCTTCCCATGACTCCTCGCTCCGGACCATGGATTGAACCAGGGCTGGACGCGAGAGATCGCTGCCGCCGATCGCCTCGACGATGACACGGTGTTGCTCCGCCCAAGCAGCTATGCTCCACCGTGTCCTCCAGTCCTCCGGGCGATCCACACAGTGTTGATGTGTGGTTCCGCTGGATCTCTAGAAACATCCCTAAAAGTCTAAATTCGCCTTTGTCTTAGACCAAACGATTGCAATACGAGGAAGCCGAGCCTACGAGTAAGTTTATTTCGACGACACTAATTGGAAGGACAGATAAATGATTACCATTTTAATTGTTTTTCAAGTTTTGATTGAAGAATGATCCGAGTTTGAGACATCAATCTTTGTTTCCTGTTTGTGGAACTTTTCAAAATATCAATTGACATTAACCTGAATAATGGATTTAGTTTTTGTTTGACTTTTACTATTAACTGCTGGAAATAACTGAAAATATGAATAAATACTCGGAATGAAAGCTTTGTCAAATAGGTACTTTGATCTCGGCTAAATAAAGATGGAACGTAATTTGGCTGGGAATAAGTTATGATTTCAAGGATCAGATTATTCGGAAGTAAGATTAATTGACTTGTTAATAACACTAAACTGAAGCTTAATTTTGGCAGATTGTTGTCCAACATTACATTCTATTAGTCTATCCAAAATCAAAATCAAGGCTCTAACCAAAATTACATTCTTTTAGACATAATGATTGTCAAAAAGTTAGGGATGTATTGCATTGACAAGCGCCACTGAAATGTCACAGGGTCAATATCATTTTATTTTGATATTTCAACAATCGATATTGTTGATAGAAAGTCATTCTGGAATGAAGATAGTTATGCAGGAACGAAAGTGATTTCAGATAAGTCAGTTATTTGATGACTAATTCAATTAGCATGCAATCGAAATTGGTTTTGTTGCGGAATTGGTGAAAAAGAGTCACCGTGGCCCTGGAACGCAAAGGGCATTTGAAGAAATACGGATGGGTTTTAGTCAGTAAGAGTCTCACACTCCCTTTCGCTCCGCCCAGAGCGAAAGAAGTCACCTGATAATCTCCAATCCTTAAAAGAAAAAAAAAGCATCAATTAGGCTTTGTCATGATGATGTTATGAAGTCGATTAGGACTACTAGAGATCAACCAAATCCCAGAACGACACCTATAAAACGGATGTAAAATCATCCACGCAGAAAATTAATCTTAAAACAACTTTAAATAGTAAATTTAACAAATAATATAAACTAAACCAACCACTAAATTTATGTAAATGAAAAATAAACAAAAGTATAGCATCAAAATATTCGTCCTCAACGCTGTCTGCTGGTAATATTTCCAAGAAAGTGGGGATATAATATAGAAATATAAATAAATAGTGTCAACTTTAAATCATCAAAGATCTCTCTGTTATTACGTATCATGCTACCTTCTATAACATTTGAAACACGGAACCAAATATGACAATTTCTTTTAAACACCTCGGCTTTCTATAAATGCCTTCTCGTTTGACGTGAAAAATTGCTAGCTCCAAAATATGGCTTACCAATGACAAGATTCTTTATAGGTACCAACATACTCGTACATCTCCGACTCTTCAGTGTTCAAAAAACACAAAGCCTGTTGAAAATCTGAATCCAAAAAAAAGCACGAAAAAAATTTAAAGAATTTATTGTGAGAATAGACGCGTTTCGTTATCACGTTTTCGACTCGATTAGGACAAAAGACGTTCCGTTTCCGTTCCGTTCCTCAGTCGTATTCAGTGCGCACTCATTTCCATACTATTAAACCTCTATGCTAGGCATGTGCCTCGGTTTCGGCTGAAACCATAATTCGTTGGCCGATACTGAAAGTTTACGATGTTTGAACCTTTTCGTTCGTTTGAACTATATGTATACAGTCTTGAAATAATTTTACCTTTGAAGACAATTAAAATGCATTTGATCAGTCATATAATTTTGTTTAATAATGCTACTGGTTTAAATAATCTTCTCGGCAGACTTTCGTCTACAAAAGTCAACCTCCGGTGATAAGCACAAGAGACATAATCAATTACAGTACATATTTAAGTGTATTGATACGTTACGAACACATTTGAGTGGAATTACCTGCTGGTGTCCTGTATTCTTGATATCAGACATACAATCTGAACTAAAAATATAGGTGACTTTAAGCTGGCTTGCTATATCGTCAACCACATCTTCGCTTACTGTCAGGCGGTATTATGGTCAGAGCAAGCCTGTCTTCAGTCTGAAAATTGTTGCCAATGACGTTCTGGTATCTTAGTATCTTACTATTATTAAAGTGAATGTTTGGATGGATATATAGATGTTTGTTACTCAATCAATGGACGGCTCAATGATTAGCTGAACGGATATGGATGAAATTTGCCACAGAGATAGTTTATACAGTGGGTAAAGGATAGTAGGTACTTATATAAATAATACACAAATGAAAGATAGGCGCGATTAAGGATTTGTATAAACTCTGTTTATAAACCAACTTATGTAAAAATAATAGTTACTTTTATTAAATTCCTGATGAACATTACTTATCTTTAAAACTTCTTTGCAAGGTCAGAAGACGAGCGTGGGCGAGCTTTTAGCGCGCTCAGTCGAGCAAAGAAAGCATTAGCCTGGATAAATTAGCTTTAAATCTACAAAGACGAAGGATTAGGGAAACACTGGCTTTACTATAAACAGGACTTCCGTTTATTATTCCCTTTATGGATTCATTTGAGTAATTACTTAAAATTAGATGAATCCTCGTTTTGCTGGATACTTAGATCTGAATGTGGATGAAACCTCAATCATGACTAATAAAACAAATGTAGGAGTGAGATGTTTGTTTCGCTTTTACAAATGACCGATATTGATGCATTTTGAGAAACACGAGCGAAGCCGTGGCCAAAGCTTGCTCTAGTATAATTTTTTTAGAAGTAGAATTTAAATTTGAATTTGTCCAAATCTTGTTTACTTTTACAACTGAGGATTTCTTTCCTCATTTAAGCATGTCATACCTATTTAACCTAATTAGGCATACTGTGTTTAATAAAAGGCCGAAACTAAGTAGTAGGCCGATACCCAAACATTCGGCTTCCCTTTAACCTCAATCTCTACGTGAAATGAGTTCTATTCCACAGCAAAATGAAATTTCCCTTTATCCAGCTTTGTTTTGTTTGATTTTCATAATAATACGAAAACACATAAATGCGAAAATTATTTTCGTCATCAAAGAGAAGGGTGGTGGTTAAATTTAACTGTACGTTTGATACCGATTTATATTTACAGACGGTGCAAAATATGCCAGTATTTTTCCATAGAATAACAAGAAATACCGCCTGAAAATAAATATTTACGTAGGAAAGCCAGGAAACTTTCGTCAAAATCGAATTATATAATTTAGAAAAAAAACACGTCCGCGTTTTAATATTTCACGCCTGTCACAGCATGTTCAAAAGTGTTTCGGCCCACGGCCCACGCAACGAGGTATCCGCAGATTAACCGTGGAGGTCGAAAACCAGTCTCCTGGGGCCACAGCCTGAAAAAAAAAAACAAAATGCCAAAACTTTTTAACTTACCTTTTCCCAGTTGCGCACGCTTCACGGAAAACTACTAAAATAAACCGCATTTTAACGACCCTCCGTGAAATAGAGCTCAATTTTTTTTCTTTTCTTTTTTTAAATTACGGTACAGGTTTGTAGCCGGAGTTTTTGGTCCAATTTTTGATTACTCGACTGTGTTCCGAACGGTTTTCCCCGATAGAATGAATAGTTTTTACCGACGAATGTTTCGTTCGGAAACTCGTGCAAAGTCTAGACTTTTTTAGATTTAGTTTGAGATGCGTGTAGTATTGACAGATGTTTAATTAAGCCTTTGCTGGAAGCTTGCTTAAGTCTCTTCATCAGTAAACTACTTGTAATAGAAAAGAAAAATAAAATACATTTTACAGAATCAAATAAGTATTTCTAGAATAAAACTCAATAAACACTCATTTAAATTCAAAAGTAGTAACGAAGAAGTGGAACAAAAAGCAACGTTTAATCGAATGCCACCATAGAACAAGCAAACGCTGTCGAAAAAACTTCCTTTTACATGCCCTTGAATCTAAAGTAAAGGCAATTTTTCTCATCAGCCGCCATATTAGCTTTTATAAGGGTTCCTCGACGAAGATATAAAAACTTCTGGTTATAAAACGGTAGTTCGAGACGGGTCTTGTCGTGTTTGACGAGCGAAAGAATTGAATTATGCTAATAAAGTGTTAGGATATTTTATGAAGGAACACGTTCTGTAGTGGTTTTATGTCACTTATGAATGGATTCACGATCTTATTACTGATAGTAAGTTTTTGTACACCAGGAGACAAGAAGTACATAATATATATATGTATGATGATAATTATAAAATCTTGGAACAGTGGAAAACTATGAGAGACTTTTGCCCAGGACAGCGAATTTAATTGTCATGTTTAAAAATATATAATTGTATTTAAAACGTATGAAATGAGTATGGGAATTTTAATAATAAGGATGTTGTTTGATAAATATTGTCATGTGAAGTTCTAAAGATAACAGAATAGAATGCAAACAGTGGACAAACATAAGCACGTGGTTTAAAATTTTGGCACAAGCCCTAATGATCTGTTCAAGCTGTCTATGAAAAGGTCATTAAACCCAACAACAATAGTGAACTATTCAAAACATATTCGTTGCTAAATCTGGTTAGACTTAGCATCGAATTTAATATTTGATGTGGTTGTTGGTATTTGCAAAAATAAACATTAGTGAATAGAGACCTAGATTAAATGAAGGTCAGGGATTAAATAAGGAACCCAATCGCAGGAACACACCGCCTATAAAAATAATACCGCATAAAAAGTACGAGTTCAACTCTACGAGCTGATTCCACGTGAATTTTGCATGCGAAATGGACTTTTTTAATTTTTACACCGGTCCGACGAAATGATACGTTCGGGTCGGGTCGATCCACACTTGCCATACTGGTACTGATAAATTAAATTTCGCAGCGAACTGACGTGACGGCCGGAGCGATAAACGAAATAACACAGCGACACGGGAGCTACTGCAGTGGGGAAACTCACTACACTCCGCGTGGTTTTGCGTGTAAATATCTTGCACATTCGTATTTTTTGGTGGTATATGGGTGATTTAATGGTGTGGCAACTGGCCTGTTTTTTCGTGGCCAATTTTAGTCCGTTTCAGGCCAATTTATAACAGCATCCTGGCACGTTTCCGAAGCATGATATGCGAGAGATTTTCCGAACTTCCAATTCCCAAGGTAATTGTGCACCTATCAATCATGCGTGCTCTAAACCAGCTGGATTGCAGCTCGATTTTTGAATCGAGATACGGGGAGCGAATGTGAATCGGAAAATTGAGCTACATTAGAGCAATTCCACTCAAGCGCCAAAGTACGTGCGTGATTTGGGCGATAATTTGGAGCAAGCTACTGATGACTTTCACAAGTGGAAACGATCTACAATTTGATTCGAGATACGCCATTTTGAAGCTCAACAATTTCGTACTGTCGAGATTACGAATTCTACCTCCAAAAATATATTCTTACCTATCATTAAGCCTTACGTAAGAGTTTCGCTATACGCTTAGAAAAAACTTAAGTAAAGGTTGTGCCTTTTTCATTGTTAATACTTTCCTGTCTTCGCCCGCAGAACTATTCTTTTGTGTCGTAACTCGTAACTCGTAAAAAGCGTCTCATGACAAACGATAGTAAGGTGTAAGTTTTACCAGGTCGCCGTCTGAAATAATAAATTGTCGCCAACACAAACTTAATAAAGCCAGTATCTATGAGAGAAATTGCTTCTGTAATATTTCTGAAGACTTTTACTATGAAAGGAATTTCTGATTCTTTTCGCCCGAGGCAGAGTTTTGGAGAAGACAATTTATTTGGTTTGAATAATAACATGGATACCTAGCTACCAACCATGCTTATATAAGATACCTTGGTCTATTTATCGAGAAAAGAATTCATTGGAAATAGTCCTTATTGTACACCAAAACACACTTCAAAAGGAGCATAAAATATAAATACGCGGTTTTGTCACTAAAAGCGATCTTTTACTGGCACCCAGACCTTTGGATAGTATCGAGAATTCCTTTATAATAGAAACTCGCTGAGAGTTGTTTGTTTCGGTATTTTTTAAAATTCTTATTTTGTTGCTAGAACGGTTATCGTGTGTTAAATGATATTTATTTTGTAAGTAGGTTTAACATAACACTTTTACTCGTCAAATATTTTTGGTCATTTTAAGCTAGATGAAGAAGGTGTTTCCTAACCGACTACCCTGAGAAGAAACACCGAAACAAACTCAGAGGTCAAAGTCTCTTTTAAAGTCCATACAATCCGTACTGGTCAAGTCATATGAGAAGCATGTATGTAGGTTAATGTCTGAGGTAGTCTTTTGAGGAAAGTGCCACACAAATTTGAGTGGACCTGTCCAGACAGTGCAAGCATTTGTCAGTTACCGTGTAGCTCAAACGTAGAACTTTACGGAGCATGTTCATCTGAAACTAATAGAATTTATGCGGGTTCCCGCGGCCTTATGATAGAGGCCGTCAGATAGAGGATGTTCTCAAGTGTTTGCTGGCCCTTAAGTGCACTCGCCTACTTCTCCACAAAAAAATCACAATAACCCTCATTGGAGTTGTTACCACCAGTGTCCTAAAAGCGAGCAAAATATTTATTTTCGATGCCGACCGTCACCCGATTAACGCGAATATCCCGCTTATCGGCGTCATCAGTAACATTTGGTACATTTCTACTTTGAAACGTGTCCATTCGTAAAACGAAGGCTTTAATTAAGCTTTTATTGCCCCGAAATTGATTGCTATCATTTGCATATGAATGTTTTTGTTTACGTGAAAATGTGGAGCGAATTATTTTGTTTTCATCTGTTTCGTTGAATATTTTTTGGGTGATTTTGCTGTAATAGGTTTTGAATTTATAAGGTCTTTCAGTATGTATTTTTGGTATAAAATATTGTTAATTACTGTAGCAGTTTTTGAAAAGAACTTAATCAAGGTTGGTTTAGAAATCTTACTTTCTATATCTTATACTAGTAGCGCCCCACGGTTTCACCCGCGTAGTTCCCGTTCCCGTGGGAATACGGGGATAAAATATAGCCTATGTTACTCAGGAAGTAGCTTTCTAATGGTCAAAAAGTTTTTGAAATCGGTTCAGTAGTTTTTGAGTTTATTCGTTACATACAAAAATATAAATATAAAAATATTATTAAAAATAGACGAATAGCTATGAACTTAGTTTAAGTTCAAAACGTTAGTCTGTTTTCTCCGTAACCAAACCTTATTGTCTAATTGAAAAATATGCATTCGATCGCGTAGCTTTTATGTTGACAAAATACGCAATGAAAACGGTTAATTACAACTGTTTTCATTGCGTGTTTTGAGGACAGAGGATTTTTAACATCTTATGCATTAACGTATTAGAACTATGTGAAGTTCCTTTTCTATTAAAAAATTAACGCAATGATGCCAGAGGCCGGGCGTCGTAGCCGAGGAAAAGCTGGCTTTGAAGCATTCATGAAGGATTGGTCGGAGAAGGCAACACAGCGAAACAAAGGAAAATTGAAAGGCTGTGAGAGATACCATTACTTTAAGAGTTGACAAAGAAAATAAAAAAAAATTGAATGTGTAAATTCTATACTGTAAACAAACACGGATATAAAAATAGTTTACTATTTCACGTAGTTCATTGATTTTATTTTTAAATAGAGCCTTATCTATTTTATCAAGCAATGACACTAAAAAAAAAACCAAAACCATTTCAATCAACATTTCATTTCAAAAAGTTTACACCGTAGCATCAAACGCAAGAAAACTCACACATTCATCCACAAATCGCACGGGACAATTGAAACATCCCGCTTAAATAAACAAGACCAAACATTAATACTTAGAACGACACGAAATGTGTCTCTCGTGCCACATTTGGGGGCCCTGAAGCGAAAACCAATAACGTAAATATGCCTTGACTGTTACCAACTTCCTAGCAAGGTTACGAGTCAAATAATTTTGGAAGCAGAGAGATTAAGTTTCGATGCTTTGTTGCTATTTGCTCGTTTTTAGGGTTCCGTAGCCAATTGGCGAAAACGGAACCCTTATAATTTCGTCATGTCCGTCTGTCTGTATGTCACAGCCGTTTTACTCGAAGACTAATAAAGCTACATAAATGAAAATTGGTAGGTAGGTGCTACCTGTAAACTGCTATTCAATAGCGCTGTGATAGTATAGAAAAAAATATTTTTTGGTGTGGCGCTCCATACATGTAACCGAGGGATGAAAAAATAAATTTCAACAAACATAATTTTGTGGGGTAGCATTGGATAGCTCGTTTAAAATTAAATGGATGTTTCTAAAAAAGTTTTTTTATTTACGAATTTGGAAGCACATATCTCAAAAACTATTGGTTTTTGAGATATGTTCTTCCAAATTCGTAAAAAATGTGTCCACCCTCTAACTTTTAAATTATGAAGTTAAAAATTCAAAAAACAATTGAGCAAATAGAACATCACAGACACTTCCACGGAAAATTGTTTTGAACATTACAGCTTCTATAGGTACCTGTCTCTACAAGTACCTATACAAGCTGTGATGTTTAGAGATTTTATCAGTGAACCAAACGGAACCCTTCACTATGCGGGACACGCACTTGACCGGTTTTTATAAGGTTAGTATAGTTGTTGAGTTTCAACAACTATAATATTTCTTAGGGAAACTCAAATAATAATCTGACATTGCTTTCATTTTTGATAAGTACAAAAATTGAGGATCACGGTAAAGTTATTGTTGTCAGTCCTCGCAACGGAATTTTGGAAACACCAAGTGTTGAGGGCTTATCGGCATACAATATGCAGTTAATTTTAGATGCTTACTAGTTCGATAGGTGTTCATTATTAAAATATACTAGCGACCCGCCCCGGCTTCGTACGGGTTCAATGTAGATACTAATATTTCCTCTACTATAATATGCATGTATTATACATATAAACCTTCCTCTTCAATCACTCATCTATTAAAAAAAACCGCATCTAAATTCATTGCGTAGTTTTAAATTAAGCATACATAGGGATATAGGGACAGAGAAAGCGGCTTTGTTTTACACTATGTAGTGATTTGTGTGTTATCGTTAAGAACAAGTGATAGGGCTATGCTAGTAATACGGAATAACCCGTAATAATATGTCTTTATTTCTATGTTTTACATAACGAATGTCAATCAAGATAGAGATCGATACAGTCAGGTCAATGACCGCTATTGCTCTGTTAAAATATTGTACCTAAGATACGTGTAGAATTAGGTCTCTGACTTATTTATTTGCAAGTAAATTAATCAACTTTTGCTACAACTTCGGCTTAAAGGGTTGGGAAAGTCTGACTAATTTCAGTATCGTACGTAATATTTTCGGTATACCGAAAATATTACATACGGTACTGGTTAGATGGTACGGGGTACAAAACTGATCCAATGCGAGTCGGGTTTGTACAGAAAGGTTCCGTAGGTACCCTTTTTTGGATGGGAAATCATCAGATGATTTCTCCCGCTCTGGGCGGAGCGGAAGGGAGTGTCAAACTCTTACTGATTAAAACCCACCCGTGATCCTTCTTGTGCCATTTGCATTCCAGGGCCGCGGTGACTGTTTTGAACAAATTCTGTAACACCACGAAACACCTGACATATTAATTTATTAACCAGCAGAAATTTTTCCTACATGCATTATTCGTAACTAAGTCTATCATTCACAATCAAACATAGGGTTCCTTCAAACAGGTTACATGTTCAATAACATCAAAGTAACCCTTAACGGTAGGTAACACGTTAATAAATCTAAATTTGTATTAACCTACAAATCTAGAAATTTCCATTGAAAACTTTTGGTAATTACGAAGTAGAGCAATTATTTCAATTAGTGACTGGGTTAATTAATAGGTAGGTACACGTCACGACACGTCAAGGTTGTCCTTAATTTAGTCTCATTAATTTGTTGGGGGGGTTCCTGACCTAGCCATTTTTTATTATTAGACTAGCAGCGCGAGGAGCTCGTGGCTAAATTATATTCGTTCGATCGGTTCGATCTTCTAGGTTAAGCAACGCTTGCCGAGGTTGCTCTGTGGATGGGTGACCATCTTAACATAACGAGACTTCTCCGTGCCTCGGAAAACACGTTAAGCCGTTGGTCCCGGCTGTCATTTGGAGGTCGTTACGGATTGTCAGAAGCCAGAAAATCTGACACCAGTCCAGGGGCCTAAGTCTGCTATTTTTATAAATTCGTCATTCCAACACGATCCCATTGTCATTTTGCTACAAGTTCGTAATCTGCTAAATTCATAATGGTCGATCATTGGTCGGTCAATGGTCATGTAATACTTTTTGATAACCGAGCTATTAAAAGCAATGACTGCACAATGACTGCATAATGACGTTCTAATGGTAGGTCACTGATCAAAGGAACTGTCAAAATTTAAGCAGACTACCGCATACGTCTGTCATTCATTTGTCATTATGTACGAGATTACCATTCTATGCCATTTCTTTCAATGGAGTGACCACTGGAAAGTCATAGTGACGCTATTTTATTAGTAGATTACCAAACTTGCAAAAATGAACCATTATGAGATCAATGATAGACTATTCTCAGACTATTGTAATAGCAGACTTGAGGCCCTGCCAAGAAGTACCGTGTTCCCCAGTTAATGGAGGTCTGGTAGGCAGCCGCTTCATTTAAAATACTGGTATTCAGCCGAATCTGGCTTGACTGGGAGCCGACCCCAATATATTTGGGAAAAGGCTAGGCAGATGATGAGACTAGCAGTGCGTTGCAGAGTGAGAAGAAGTGCGGGTAGCTGTTTTATCACCAGTTAAAAGTGATACATAACAAAAAAAAAAATACAACCGACTTCTAACAAAACAATAACGTTAATTTCGGAAACCCGTGCCAAAACAACCAAAAACACTAACTTCCGTTTAAAGTTTCTTTTCTTATAAAGTATAACACCACATAACATCAATACATCATTTATAACTGCAACACACTACTTAACACTCACACAAAACAATACACAAGCACGTTAATCACTTTCAGCAGCCTTACCATGACGTCTTAAATCCATCATGATTCCTGTGTCAGATAGAGACGGAGTTACACAAGACGAATAGCACTCTCCCTTTCTCTCACACTGAATCATGATAGCATTGGCACTTCGTAGTACGACCACTGGCTCCCAAAACATTAGTCTGAATGTTTTCGAACATTCCTTCAGTACAGTAATACGCGTCGGTGGTTTACTGACCAGTTCGAAGTTGTAACTATAAATTCTCATTAGTATAAGTACTGGGTTTTAAACGCCTTATAAATCAGTTTCAACTGTTTAGTGGCTACTGTCGAAGTGCCGTGAATAATGGAAGCGAGGTTCTGTGAATGGTTGCGAAGTTAGTTCGAAAGAGTCACTATGGACCTAAAATGCAAAGGGCACTAGGAGGAACACGGGTCGGATTTAGCCAGTAAGAGTCTGACACTCCCTTCCACTCCACCTAGAGCGGGAGTAATCATCGTCGCAAGGTCGCCTGAAAGATTGTACTTCGGCGAGTGTGCCCATGAACTCCACCTCCTTATGTCACAGGCCCCCTTCTACCATAGACGCACTGTAAGTTACCATCCCTACCTTGTTACTATTTTACCAATTCGCACCAAGCGTTTCCAATCGTCTTTTGTAATTGAGTGGAACTCTCTGCCTGGGTCTGTGTTTCCGTACGCATTCAACTCTATCTCTTCAAAGTTAGAGTCAATAGGTTTCTTCTGGGTAAGCTCATTCCATTGTTGACTTTGTCTCTATCACCTGTTACCTAGACTAGCGTCAAGAGCAAATCCATTTGACAATAAAAAAAAGAAAAAACAAGTCATTGCTGAATCCCCATAAAAAAAGTTTCTGTGATTTTCTTTTTGTTTTCAGTTGCAATGGGGTTAATATTTTAGTGGATATTTTGAGGGCCTGTAGAAACTTGCTGTTCTTTTAGTTTCGATATAAAAGCTTTGTACACCCGTGGTGAAATGCTTTATTTAATAAGAGGTGCCATGATCACCAGTACAGTTGCTCCTGAATACGCTTACATGCAGCCCTGAAAACCTTAAGTGATGACTATTTAAGCATCTCATAGTGTGTTTCCTTGTGTAATAAGTTGAAGTTTCAATGGTCTCCCAAAACACGTAATTCAAGACTTTTAGTTAAAATACTAATATGAACCACCGACACTGTATAATTTCAAAATCATCATCATCTCTGTGCTATTTTCTATGTTCCATGGAATTGTACAATAATTTATTTCATTCCGTTAGGTACTTTAAACTTTCCTAAATATATTCCATTTCAAAAACAGCCCACAATTTACGTCCTCACCACACCAAAACAGTCCTAAAACACGATCACATAAATCAACATTGGTTGTTTACAAACTCCGACACTATTAGTACCAAACTACTGTAAACAAGTTGCAAGAAAACGATAAAATTCTAGTGTTAGTGCCTTAAGTTTATCTGTTCTTTAAAAGTTGTTGTGTTGTAGCCCGTAGAGTGCCAAGTAATGCTCGTGAATTTAGGTATTAAGTGCACTGAGAATAGTTTAGGGGATTGGAACTTGTAGGACTCGGGAAAGAAATGCATTTTTTATTTCATGGTCGCAAGAAAGTAAGTAAGAAATAAAATTCAACTAAATAACTTATACACCAAACGTACACAAGAACACCTATACAACTCACTAGCATCATCCATAAGACGTTGGTACCGGCTGTCATTTGAACAACTTTAACATTCGTCATAGGTGATCAGAAGCCAGAAAATCTGTCAACAGTCTTGCCAAAGAGTATCGTGTTACCCTTTTACTGGGTTATGGAGATCAGATAGACTGTCGCTCCACGTCAAATACTGCCACATCCAGTTAAGCTGGAAGTCTAACGTAGCTGGGAAAAGGCTAAGATAAATTGAAGACTGTATACAATTCCTGACTGCAGTAGTTTTCAATATAGTGGTTACCCTAGGTTACATGTAATAAAACTAATATCATAGGAGAGTAGTGGTGGCCAGGTGGTAACGGCCCCGACCTACGAATTGTAGGTCGCGGGTTCAAACCCAGCTAGGGGCATTACATTGAGTAATTAATTCCATCACCACTGCTTTCAAAACGGTGAAAAAAATCATCGTGAGGAAACCGGCATGTCCTAGAACCAAAAATTCGAAGAAATGTGACATTCATCAACCCGCACTGGGCCCGCGTGGTGGATTACGGCCCATTCCCTCTACTAGAGAGGAGGCCTGTGTTCCAGCAGAGGGAACGTTAAAAGGCTGATTATGCTAGGATACATGTTAGTGTTCAGCCCCCCTAGCCAAGTTGATAATCTGCAATCATTAATGCTAGTCGAAAACGAATCAAATGTATGGGAATGAAATCATCTCATCGTTAAGTCACGAGGTTAGAACAAACGAATAGAAAATTCGTAGCCAAGTTCACATCGTTCCAAATGATAGAATGAATTGTTATCGTTTCTACAATGTTCAACGCTAGATCCTTTGTAAAAATGTTGAAACTTAATGGTTAAAGCATTTAAACAGAGTTTATAACCTGTTTGACGTTTGAAGGAATGCTCGCCGTAGAATAAGAATATGTCGTTTTTCTAAAGATATTGTAGAACGAGCGGCTGACTCAGGCGCGTCAACATGGCTACCAACTTATTGTTTTCTTCAGTTGCTGACACCGAGGCGTTACCGATTGCAGAACGGAATTCGACACGAAACGGTTGTAACTTGGCTAGGGGGGCTATTTAATCATTATCCGTCAGCTTGCACCCTTTTTTTAAAGGACGGGGAATCATCAAATGACCCCTTCTGCTCTAAGCGGAGCGGAAGGGAGTCTCAAACTCTTACTGATTAAAATTCATTCGTGTTCCTCCAAATGCCATTTACGCTCTAGAGCCGCGGACTTTTCGAACAGATAACGTAACAGTTCGTACCCTGGGAGGTTAAGGATATTTGTTTTCGATCATTCTGATTGAATTTTAGGGCAGGTGTTTCAATGTTTTTCCCCAAAATTATACGGTTAGGCATAATATTGAAGGAAGGATAGCGGTCCCTGACCTGATTGGGAAAGGTTTTTGGCAAAAGATCGAGACCGAGATAAAAGTTCTAGGAGATAAACAAGTTAATTATTCTTTTTTAAAGAAAACAATGTTTATGAATTCAATTAAATGTATCAATGTAAACACTATAATTTATCATATTTCTTTAGGTCACATAATACCTTAGTAATATTAATTAACAGCTTTTTAAATACAAGTTCTTATTAAAAAAGATACTTACGAAAATCGTTATATAACATTGGGCCGCCAATCACACCGTTGTGTAACAAATATTCCCGAAAATGTTTACTGAAAAGGAATCTTAATAGTAAAATTGTTTTCTTGCCAAAATCTCCGTGACATCGGATTTATTTCCACGAATTTGGTGTTTGAAGTCAAATGCCACGAAACTTAACGCACTTCTTGGAAATAGAAAGTTTCACTTACATAAACAAGCCAAAGCTTTGGGCTGAAAATGGTGATCCCTACCTATTGTAAACATTTAATCTTTAACTAGCTTTTTCCGCAGCTTTGCTCCCACAATAATCGTGCAATATTGATCAAATTTAAAATCTTTTCGATCGTAATAATACTTTCAGAGGATACTTTTTCTTATTAATTAACAAACAATTTTATTTCCTTGTAACTAATATATCTACACCAGTTTTTTTTTTGCTTTCAAAACCTTCGGTGTACGGAATTATGGTGAGCTATTTTTAGGGACCCTGTTACCAAGACTCCGCTGTCCGTCCGTCTCTCTGTCCGTCTGTCACCAGGCTGTATCTCATGAACCGTGATAGTTAGGCAATTTAAATTTTCACAGATGATGTATTTCTATTGCCGCTATAATAACAAATACTGAAAACAGAATAAAATAAAAATAATTAAGGGCTCCCATACAACAAATGTGATTTATTTGCCGATTTTATAGATACGATATACATATAGAATAGTACGGAACCCTTCGTGCGCGAGTCAGACTCGCACTTGGCCAGTTTTTCAATCGAATCAGAAGTTCCAGATACACTTGAACAAACAACTAGCAAGAAACAACTAAATAGGTACATTCATTTTACCACTTCATTTTACGCGCATTTTCATAAATTTCTCAGTACGTCAAAGTAGGTATGATAAGTCATCATAATTGCACGATAACATCATAACTGACAGCCTATCAATACTGAACAACAACGACCTACCTATTTTTCTCGTTACTAATATCGCTTCTCATTACGGGGCGTTCTAAACGCGGTCTCGAACGTCGGTATTAATTTATTAACTAGTTTGTTAGTATTCCTCCGGGGCTTTCCTTGATGCAATAATGACAGCTATTTTAATTATGGATAGTGATATTCTTAGTAACTGTTTATATAACATGCTTGATCAGCCTTTTAACGTTCCCACAGCTGGGACACAGGCCTCCTCTCTAGGAGAGGGAATGGGCCGTAATCCACCACGCAGGCCCAGTGCGGGTTGGTGAATATCACATGTCTTCGAATTTTTGGTTCTAGGACATGCCGGTTTCCTCACGATGTTTTCCTTCACCGTTTTGAGAGCAGTAGTGATGAAATTAATTACACAAAGGAATGCGCCTGACTGGGTTTGAACCCGCGACCTACAATCCATAAGTCGGGGCCGTTACCACTTGGCTACCACTGCTCCCATTATATAACATAATTAATTATATTTTTTTTTCTAACAATTCCGTAACAAATCTTATGATACCATACCATACATTACACTTTGATCATGTTTATTGCAGTCGTTTCACATATAATAACCACACCTAAATCAAACTAGATCCAACTGAGTATCTTATATTTATCAATTAATCTGATGGTGTATTTTCTTTCTTTTGTGTATATTATCGACTTCATATGGTAAAGTAGCTCTCATTTACTCGTATCTCTACTTAGTTGTAATAAAAGTTTAGTTAATTTTAAATCTTCTGTTTGTATCACATAATGCGTGTATATTTTTAATTTACATATGTTTAAGCTGTGTACTTCTTTAAGTGACAAATTCACCATAATAATATATTAATGTTTATGTTCTTTTATGTTATACTAGCTTCTGCCAGCGACTTCGTCCGCGTGGAATAGTTACTTTACCCCCGATTTTGAAACTCTCAGCCCGATCGGTTTAAAATTGACAAAAGATAGACATGCTGTTTCGGGATATTTTTTTGATAATTTTATGTAGGTAGAACATATTTTCCGTAATACATGATTTCTATGTAACTTTAACCATTAAGGCTACACACGCGACGGAAGCTTAAAAAATGGAGTAACTTCTTCCGTTTTCCCAACATTTTCCTTCACTGCTCTGCTCCTATTGATTGTAGCGTGATGAAAAGTATACTATAACCTGCCCAGGAGTATGAAGAATAATTGCACCAAGTTTCGTTAAAATCGGTCGAGTAGTTTTTGTTTCTATAAAGAACATACAGACAGACAGACAGACAGACAGACAGAAAGACAGACAGACAGACAAAAATTTTACTGATTGCATTTTTGGCACCAGTATCGATCACTAATCACCCCCTGATAGTTATTTTGAAAATATATTCCTTGTACAGAATTGACCTCTCTACAGATTTATTATAAGTATAGATGTAATCAGTGAATAAGCCGTTGGAGTACGAATATAAATAAAATAAAAATAAGTCATCATCTGCCTAGCCTTTTCCCAACTATATTGGGGTCGGCTTCCAGTCAAACCGGATTCAGCTGGACCCGGAATTTTACGTGGAGCGACTGCCTACCAGATCTTCACATAGTGTTGTAAGAAACACAAGTCTTTTAGTCTTCATCTCGAGAACATGTTACATGAATCCGAGTCCTTTGAGTCTTTCGAGTCTTTTAAGTTCATTGAGCTATACTGAGTTATGAACTTGAGTCGGTGTATTATAATAGGTAACACTGGGTCATTTTATGTCATGTGTGTGTTTGTATTGTATTTATTTGTTGCACACCTACCACAATGTTGTCTTTTTAACCCAAAGATTGACTGGTAGAGAATGCTTTGTTGCATTAAGTCCGCCCATGTACCACTATTGTACATAAAGTTTAAATAAATAAATAAATCATCTATATTTACTTAATGATTGAAAATAAATTCTATGATAAAAGTTTGTAACAATTACATTGCATTAAACGCAAATACCTAATCAAAAGAAACCACCTAAAGACTGACGATTTGCTGAATCTGGATTTAGAAGACTCAGTCATGAGTTCTTTTAAAAAGACTCAGTCATGGAGTTCTTTTTGGCAGGACTCGAGTCATTTTACAAAATACTTCAAATTCTGAAGGACGTGAGTTCTAAGTTTTAGTCTTCAAAAATAGCCCAAGTTTTATTAAATAAGACTCCATGACTCGAGTTTCTTATAACGCTACCTCCACAACCCATTGCTGCCAACCCAGTACTGGAGGTACCGCGTACCCAGCCTATCCGCAATAACAGCCAGGATGCTGCTGGTGCTGGTGCGCAATCTGCTGAGCGCCGCGACGCATTGCTTGCTAAGCACGGCGTGGAAGCCGTTAACGCGTGTTTCTGCAAACATGCCAAATGCACTGCACCAGCTGCAGCGCGGCAGACGCAACAACGCCCTGAATGCATTATTATATTGGACGCGCCGAGCGACCAGATCCTTCAGACCTCTCCATTACGCCTTAATTATTCAAAAGCTTTACAAAAAGCAAAAATATATATCAGCGAGATTTTTCGCCTGTAACCACAATCAATAACACGAGAAACTTCACATCGCCATCCATATTTATCTGTATCCGCCATCCGGCTATTTACATATTTATCATATCGTCGACAAAAAAGGGAATGCTGGCTAAAAACCGTGAGATATGTTGGTATTTCCATATTTATATAAAAAGATGTTTTCAATTTTCCTCTTGGCTTTTATTTATTCGAGTTTTTCTTTCCCTGCGGTGGGAATGAGAAATTCTTGGATGTATCTATCGGGGTTTTAGGGTTGCGTAATGAAATTGCTTAAACCCTTTCGACTGTCTTTTTTACTATCTTTGTATCTGGGTTGTACTGGGTTTATAAAACTACAATTGCATTGATGCTTTCCCATTTTATGCTGGTTATATACGCAATCTCCTGCGCTCAAAACTCTCTTGAACGTGATTCCTGACTGAGAACGCGGACGAATGGAAGTCGACCATGTCAGTTTGACTGGAGTGTGCGAGTTTTTGTTATTTATTTAAAAAAAAAAACTAATTAGTCCGTCAAATAGATTTCCGAAAAATATTGGACACGCATTTTTCAATTATTTCACGTAAATAAAAAACGAAGACGATTCTATGCGTTGAATACTCGTGTGACGTCACTACTACTGGACCGATTTTAACTATTGTTTTATTAATGATAAGCTGCATTATCATTAGTTAACATCAACTATATTTTATCCGAAAATACGCGGGTGGAACCGCGGGTGTTGCTAGTGAAAAAATAAATATAGAAAACTGTAATAACAACTTATTTTGCATTCATTTATTAAATTAGTTTTTCATCCTCATCCTTCTCGTGCTTGACCGGTCTAATTTTACGTAAATTGCATTAGTCATGGAAAAAAGGGTTATTTTGGGGTTATAGGAAAAGCTGCCTGTAATTGCCTGCTTCCATGAAAGGATTTTTTTTACATAACCCCGTTTTTTGTTACATAAAACTATGGAATTTCATAGGGATGATCCCTTATTTTTTGGAAAATCTCTATTACAATATCTTTTAAACAATATTTTATCTTTCACATGTATTTATAAGGAATTTCCCAGAAAATAAATATTCAAAGAAAAACATATTCTTTTATCTGACTCAATTTCAACAACCTCTAATTCAACTTGTAAGCAACCCTAAAAAAAAAAAAATAAGAAGAAATATTTTCACAACACGAAAAATAATTGCCTCCCTCACATTCCATACCTTTTCTAACATTATATTTGTATCAACAATCAATAGAGGTATACCGTATTATTTACTAAAAAATCCGTATTTTACCTCCACATACAACAAGGTTGACTCATGTAACATACCCTTATTAAACTCACGAGTTATATAATAGTATATACCCTTGGGGCCAAGGCGGAGTCTGAAATATCAGACGTCTGCGTCTTGGTTTTACCTAATAGGGAACATGCAATATTTTCATCTTGCTTTCATTTATAAGAATTCCACGTAAAATAGACTATAAAAAAAAATGAATACGATTTAATGTATTGCCAAAATTGCGATTACTTATAAATTTACTGGTTTTTTTTCTGGCGAAAGCGGACGATGAGTCACTCACTCTCTATCAGAGATCACAAACTGTCATGTATTAAGATTTAAGTGCGTCTTCTCGTTGTCATAACACTAGTGACATCACTAGACGCTGATTGTTGTACGTTCCATTTTACGTTACATTAATTCGTAATAATTGTTAAAAATCTTTTATACTATTTTATCATTTCAATATCAAAATTTTCATGAATTCCGTAATTGCATCTTCCCTCGGTACAGACACAAATATACAAAGTAACAGATATAATAGTAGGTACAGAATTGCGCTGAGCGTGTCCATATCGAAATTTCTAGATTACCATCTCAGCATTTGCTGGGTTACAGACACCCAGCGCTGGTTTTTAATTAGCACCTCGCAGCGAGGAGCGACACACGGACGAAGGTAAATAAATATAAACAAAATACTTAATTAAATATCTACGCTATATATGGCGTTATGTTATTAACAGTGTTTTTTTTAATTCGTAAATAAATAAATAAAGTAGTATAATGAAATAAAAGTAAGGAAAAATCTATGTTGTCGCTCTGGGCGGTGCGGAAGGGAGTGAGAGTTCCTCTTAGTGTACTTTGTGTTCCAGGGCCACGATGACTCTTTCGAACAAATTCCGTAACCCTAGCAGTTCATAGATAGTCATACAATTACTTGTCTGCTAAAACCTACCTCATTTTCGTTCTATGCAGCATTTGCCTACCATAGGTGCAAGTTATATGTAACGAATTATCCTATTTAATTAGTGAGGATCTATTTCAAAATTTACAGATACATGGGCAATTATGGTCAATTAATAAATCCTATTACGGGAATGCTATCAATGCTCTAATTAGTTTTGATTGCTGTGATCAGCGAGCTTTACTTTTGTAAGCATCGCATTTAGTTGCAATAAAGTTCTACCTGAAATTGGATAATTGCTACTTTCTCATTTTAGTGTTCTGGCACCTATAAATTAAGACCCTAGAGGCTCCAGACAATATAAATTTTGTTAGTGATAAAATATGTTCGATGGCGCACTATTATTACCTACTTTGAACATACGCTTTTTTTTTGTCTGGGTCTATGTATAGAACACTTTATTTCAAATATTTATTTAAAACTAACAGCGCTCCGCAGTTCCAGTCTCGTAGTTCCCGTTCCCGTGGGAATATGCGGATAAAATGCTTATATTACTCACGGTGAATGTAGCTTTCTAATGGTGAAAGAATTTTTGAAATCGGTCCAGTAGTTTTTGAGTTTATTCGTTACATACAAAAATATTAAAATACAAATCTTTCCTCTTTATAATATTATTATTATAGATAGATAGATAAAACATTTATTCAGCGCAAGAACAGAGGACACACAAAAGCACAATCACATAAATCATACAACACTAGAAATGATTAATATTAAGGTAAATACATTTAAAAGATAGACTAGCAGCGACCCGCGGTTTCACCCGAAATAAATAATAGCCTATGAGACTCACAAATAATGTGGCTTTCAATTGGTAAAAAAATCGGTTCAGTACTCGTACATCCAGAGATTACCCCCTACAAACTCACAAACTTTACCTCTTTATAAAATTAGTGAGAAGTATAGATAAAATCGGGAGAAGTAGTACAACGGAACTACAGGCGATATAATCTGTCATTAGTTCAAGTCTAAAAAGAGAGACAAAGTTTAATTAACTAGTCAAAACATTATACCAATCTCGATAATCAAGTCAAAAGGATCAAAGAAGGAAAAATAAAAACAAGAAAGTAGCAGAACTGCTAACTAAAAAAAAAAGTAGCTAACAAAGAAATTAAACATAAAACTGCTTCAGTTGATTTGCAAAACGTTATTGCCACGGAAAAGAGTTTCCTCAAGTGGAAAAATAACCTCAATGAGGGGAATGTAGGTCAGTAATTGTTGGCTAACGGACGAACATTTACGGCTGACTTTACCTTGTATTTGATAATGGGAAAAACAGACTTGTACGATGTAGGGTTGCTTAACATCGTGTTGGGAAGAAAAACTGTTGTTTTTTGTTTTTTTTTCAGGAATATTGATGGTTTTCATTTTCGGTCATAGATTTTGTGTCTCAAAACTAACTGATAAAATAATATCTCGCCACAAACACAGCTTTATCAGCTTTATATTTAACTAGCTAACCCGCGCAAGTTCGTTTGAGTCACATTTTTCATGACTGTACCGCTCCTATTGGTCTTAGCGTGATGATATATAAGCTTATAGCCTTCCCCGATTAATGGGCGACACACTGAAAAACTTTCCAAATCGGACCAGTAGTTCCTGAGACTAGCGCGCCACATGTTCAAGTAAACGTGTTTGTTTGCTTGAGCTTTTCCAATCGTTTTTTCTAATGCGCACTCCAAAGGAGTGAAACTCCCTGCCTGCTTCTGTGTTTCCGAACGCATTCAACCCTAATCTTTTCAAAGTTAGAGTAAACAGGCTTCTTCTGGGTAAGCTCATTCCATCGTCGACTTTGTATCTGTCACCTAGATTAGAGTCAAGAGCAAATCTATCTCACAGTAAAAAAAAAATTAAAAAAAAATCGCAAAAAATAACCGGAATCGCTATAAATGTCTACACTTCAGGCCCTGGTTTTAATTTGAATTCAAATAAAGAACATTACAAGTTCGTAAACAGAATTGTTCATTTAACTAACATGAATTTCTAAACATAATTCATTATTATACATGGCGTCTAACATCTTAACGATATAGTCAAACATAGCAACATGCCACAACACAAGAACCTTTCTCAGAACAGGACCTAAGTAACAGTCAAAAGTAGAATGATAAATATAAGCATACCATGTGTTCAAGCTATACGTCTATACAAACAAATGAGAAACAAAGTATTTTCTATTTCAAATATAAGAAATTACCCGCGTGGTTTCCGTTCCCGTGGGAATACGGGGATAAAATATAGCCTATGCTACTCAGGATGAATGTAGCTTTCTAATAGAGAAAGAATTTTTGAAATCGGTCCAGTAATTTTTGAGTTTATTCGTCACATACAAAAATACAAATCTTTCCTCTTTATAATATTAGCATATTAGTAAAGATATAGATACAACTTTTTACTAAACGTATGCGATACATTTTGTTTTATCTGCCTATCTGTTTGTTCCGTCTAAACTCCGGAACGGCGGGATCAATTTTCACTGGCAGATAGTTGATGTGATAAAGACTAACTTATTATAGAAAGAGGATTAAGGTTCCGTGCAAATAAAAAACTCAAGTAAAAACTTTGAAGCTAGTTAATTCTTTATTAAATATTTATTGTATACAAAAACCAATAACATCGCCACTGCAAGAGTATTCCAATTCAAATTATTATTGGAAATGTAACCGTCAATATCACCTGAACAATCATTTAGAATACTAGCTTCGTTTTGCACCTTAGCCCACGTCAAACTCGAACAAGAGCACAAATACCACTCCATAGTGTAATAAACCTTCGCTCGCTATTAGGTCCAAATAAATATTATTTACTCATCTATTAAATACTATCTTTTCTCGCGGCTTCACCCGCGCTAATAAATTATTTAAATAATATCGTCCCCAAGTTCCCATCTATCTTTGTACCAAAATTCATCAAAATCGGCGCAGTGATTAAGATGTAAAAGTGTAACAAATAAACCCACACTCTTTTATTTATATATTACTAGCAGCGCCCCGCGGTTTCACCCGCATAAGTTTCGTTCCCGTGGGAATATCGGGGTAAAAATCCTATATGTGTGCCAAATTTCATCCAAATCCATTTAGTAGATTTTGTGTGAAAGAGTAACAAACATCCATCCATAGTTACAAACTTTCGCGTTTATATTTAATATTAGTAGGATGTAGAACTAGCAGCACCACGCGGTTTCATCCGCACAATTCCCGTTCCCGTGGGAATACGGATATAAAATATATCCTATGTTACTCCCTGACAATGTAGCTTTCCATTGGTGAATACATTTTTAAAATCCGTTAAGTGCTTTAAACGTGAATGCGTAACAAACAAACAGAAAAACTCACATTTGCATTTAGAGTTTTAAAAAGTTAGGATGTTACTCGCTGATAATGCAACTTTCCATAGGTAAATGAATTTTTAAAATCGTTTGAGTGGTTTAGGCACAAAAGCATAACAAACCAACTCACATTCTCATTTATAATATTAGTTAGGATTACTGAAAAAGCAGTGCCCGTACTTTATGTTCAATCAACTATGTGTTTTTTTTTTTTGATATTCTAAATTTATACCATTACTGATTAGTTTTGAAACATATTATACTCACAAGAAACAGAAAACGTTTGCTTAGGACACGATATTGTTCTTTTTATTATAGACTAGCAGTGCTCCGCGGTACCACCCGCGTAGTTCCTGTTCCCGTGGGAATATGGGGATATATATAGCTTATATGTTACTCAAGGTGAATGTAGCTTTCTAATGGTGAAAAAATTTTTGAAATCGGTCCAGTAGTTTTTGAGTTTATTCGTTACATACAAAAATGCAAATCTTTCCTCTTTATAATATTAGTATAGAAGTATAGATAGGCTCGTTTCACCTCAATCTTAGCATATAGTAAGCAATTACATGATTAATAATTTAGCATGCTGATCTAAATGTAGTGACTTAAGACTTGATTACGGTCACGTCGAATACGTTGAATAGAATAGAATAGAAAAACATTTATTCAGGACAGACACAGCACAACGGTTACAAACACAAATTACAGAAGAAGAAAAGTACAGAATGCGCCGAGCGTGTCCGAACCGAAAGGGTTACCACCTCAGCATTTGCTGGGCGTCAGACACCCAGCGCTGGTTTTCAGTTGGCACCCCGCAGTGACGCACGGACGAGGGTAAATCTATACTAATATTATAAAGCTGAAGAGTTTGTTTGTTTGTTTGTTTGAACGCGCTAATCTCAGGAACTACTGGTCCCATTTGAAAAAATATTTTTGGGTTGAATAGACCATTTATCGAGGAAGGCTTTAGGCTATATATCATCACGCTTAAGCCAATAGGAGCGGAGCAGCGATAAATAATGTTTTAAAATCGGGGATTCCACGGGGATGAAGTCGCGGGCAGCAGCTAGTAAAATATATACTTGAACTAGATACTGAGTTTGTGTACTGAATTTTATTAAAATACGTAGTTAAAGCATATTTGTATGTATGTATATATGTACAATAAAACGTTGCACTATGTCGACTTCTGAATAGCTGCTTTGATGCTGACTGTAACTAGCACTAACGACAAGGTAAAAGCTCCTAAATAATTCCAGCATAACTTCAGACCAGAAAGTCCAAATTCATGCCGGAATGTATTCCAGGTACGGCGAAGTTTGTGCACAAATGGAGTAACGTGGGGGACACGTGGCCAGAAGAGAAGTTTTGTGATTTAATAGTTAATAAAAAGTTGAGTGGATAGTTACCGTTCTAAAGTGGGGAATATTTTTGCTTAAAATTATCATAAGAGTGGGGACATACGTTGAGTACCTATTCGACTTTGCTTAAATTAAGAAACATTTTTGGATGGCATCTGAAACCCATAAGATAGAAATATGGCTGTTTGTAACTTCTAAAAGTTTTTACGGCTAAATAGATTTAGATGAAAATCGGCAAACGAGTAGATCATGTTCTGAAATGTGCCCTTGGAACAAATTTCGACTTATCTCTGTTGTCTAACTCCATGGAAGAGACCCTTATTTATCTATATCTATACTAACACGAGTATTATAAAGAGGAAAGATTAGTATTTTTGTATGTAACGAATAAACTCAAAAACTACTGAACCGATTTCAAAAATTCTTTCCCCCTTACAAAGCTACATTCACCTCGAGTAACAAAGGCTATATTTTATCCCCATATTCCCACGGGAACGGGAACTACGCGGGTAAAACCACGGGGCGCTGCTAGTTTTCCTATAAGAGAGAAAATGGCGTAATATGTCAGTTTTTCCGATTTGGTTTGTTAGTACGAAATTTATTAAAGTTACAACCTAATTTAAGACAGGATAGGTTTCAAAATCACATAAAAAGGAATCAACTTTATGCTCCGTAAATGAACACCGTAGTTTTTCATGTACCTACTAATAAAATTCTCCCTTGGAGATTCCAGATCCCCAAAAATACCCTCCGCTTAACAGAGCTAATAATACCCAGAAATATAAGGGCCCATTTCATAAATCTTCTGTAATTAATATCCTGTTTCCACAGTGAATAGATATGATGTATACATAGCCGTTTGTAGCTATTTTTTGTCCAACCCCTTAATGGGTAAGCGTAATGATAGAATGGTTGCACGCGATGGCACAAAAAATGAAAAGTAAGGGGTTGTTTTTGGTATAGTATGTGTTACGGCCCCGGCATTATCACAGGACGCCCGCGGGACTTTCTGTTGCCGTGCGGGGACTTCATTCGTGCCATGCCAGCCCGAATCCCTGCGCCGCGCTGCCCGAGCGCCCCACCAGTCGTTGCCCGTGCGCCGGAGTGGGTTCACGCTCGTCGCACGCGCCAGCAGCGGTCTCACAGAAACAGCCATATTAATTTGTACAGAAATTCAGAAATATACGTTTAATTATTGGAGCATCGAAGAATATTATTTCAGACCCACAGAACCAGATAACACAGCGCTAACAGTATGTAAGTGTGCTATGAAAAATGAAGGGGCGTTCCACTGATTTCCGGGTAAATTAAAGATAGTTCTAAATGTGACAGTAAAAAATGTTTTGTCCAACCAAAAGTTGTCTGGTTGATATTACCTAGTGATTAAGTTTGTCGTTTTACTGTAATTAATCAAACATAATGTTGGTTTGTAATGTAGGATATCTTTTTTTTATTATTGTGAAATGGATTTGCTCTTGACTCTAGTCTAGCTCACAGGTGACTGAGATAAAGTCTACGATGGAATGAGCTTACCCAGAAGAAACCAGTTCACTCTATCTTTGAAGAGATTGGGATTGAATGCGTTCGGAAACACAGACGCAGGCAGAGATTTCCACTCCTTTGCTGTGCGCATTATAAAAGATTATATTAATTATTATGGTAATATTCTGCCTAAACAACGGATTCTCACTGACCGATGTGAATGAATTTTTATGCCCAACGTTTTTCGCACGTATTCATGTTTTATTTGTCACCGGATAATTGCAATCACCAAAGACTGGAAAATAATGCGTGAAATTGTAAACATGTAATTTTTCAAAATAAGAAACCACTAAATTGGATGTTATTGAATTTAGATGGGATTATGTATTTAAAATGTTTATAATATATCGAGAATTATGATATGATAAATATTTATGAAAATCTTACGGAGTTTGCAATTTTACGGTGACTTACTTATATACTAAAGTATTTTTGGTCTTGTCGTTTATTAGTATTTTTAGTTACATTCATAATACATTACAAATACACCAGCATAAAATATTGACATTGTCATCAAGCAGACATCTTCAAAAATTATCAATGTTAAAACACTATATAACTAAAACACCAAAGAAGAAGAAAGAAAGAAAGAAAACTCGTTTATTCCGCCAGAAAATAAGCACAAAAAAAAAATACAAACTCCAAAGAAAACAACTTATCGACTAAAACTAAAAAAACTGTGTCAGGACCGGACATCAACTACCACGAGTCTCTGACCACACCACAGACAAAACAGAACACAGTCAATTTTTAGTCTATAGCGTGACATCCGGCACCGACAGACAGTGACAACATAGTTGATGTTTTGCACTCAGAAAAATGTCTAATAAGAAAATTCATACAGCAGCAAAAGCATAAACTTAACATACAGAAGTTACGCAACAACGCAACCACCTTTTTTAAAAACAAAATCTCTTTACAATGCTTTCATTGAATGGCATACTCACATAGCTCCGTTAGGTTGTCTTCAAACAGAAAATACTTTAAAATGAATGTCGTTTCAGAGTTGCCACTAGAAAACGTAGCAACATTCTTCAAAAACAAATCAAGCAAACAAAATCATAGACTGTCAGTCAAAAGCAAGTCAAATGAACTCCACTGTTTATCTTCCCCATTGATTTACATACATCTGTTTTGTAACGAGAGTTCTCGTGAAATTCTTAAGGTATCTCGTAAAACATGAGCATGTATCTCATTTACGGGCACTTGAGCTTCATAACAAACTGTAGGTATCACACTGGAGTGTAACTTTGGGCAAAACAGGGCTGGGCTTATTTGAATAGGTTTTATTTGAACAAGCAAACAGAAGGATTTTAATACTATATTTCAGATTTTGTTTTCTATACGATATATTTATTTTAAAAAAAAGAACCGACTTAAAAACTGTAATTAATTCATTTTAAAAATTAAAAGGGAGAAATAAAAGTAATATCTTGAAAAAAAGTGCAGTTCCACGTATAGTTTTAGAGATGTCCACAGAAAAATACATATGAAATTTGATACACATGTTTAGAAGTTAAGTTTAACACAAACAAAAACTGTGCGATTCTGACGATATTAGATATGAAAACGAATCCAATTGATAAAATTATTTTATGAAATCGGTTAAAAAAAAGATAATGCAAAAAAGAATCGAGCAGACGGTCAGTGTCTGCAGTCTGCAAATAGATATGGACAAGGACATTGTTCAGCTGAAGACAGACCACAGCTCATTAGTCGGCTGAAGACAGACCTCAATCATTTAAAAAAATATAGATGTCGAGACGGAAGACCTCGGGATAAGCAAATAATGAACACCTATACTCCATTCACAATAAGATTAGACATTGGAACAAAATTGTTTACAGTCCGTTGAACCGATCTTTACTTCTATTCCGTAGGCATAAGGATGGCAATAAAAGCAAAAACGTGATTACAATACCAACTGTTTACTGCAACTGCCATGTGTCATGCCACTAACGCAATAGAAGTCAAAATCGGTTGAACGGACTGTAAAAAAGATGTATTTCAATGTCTAATCTTATCGTGAATGGGGTATAGATGAAGTGAGCTATGAATCCCTAACACCAATTGGAATGACAGCTGAATACATGCTCACTTGCACCTAACTTCACTTTCCTTTCGAACGTTTCACTCCGGTGTAACAGTCAGCCACACGTTAACATCATAAAATCAGTGAAACCCGAACAGACAGTGTGGACCGCTATTGCCTCGCGGGAATTATAATGAGGTTCTTATACAGGATACAGTGCACTCAAATAGTAGCTTCAAGTTTCCGTTAGTACTTAACGGAAACTTGAAGCTTGAAGGTGGTATGAAAATAACTTGTTTGCAAATTCCTTGAAGTTTTCCGACTGAGAATGTATTTAGATATGAAGGGTTTCATAAAGGGCTTGTAGCTACGATGAATCGCAATTTAGTTCTTAGAGATGCTCTTAGTGAAGTCAATAGATAATGTGGCCGTGGATTTCATATAAGTTTATAGTTAGAATAGGATTATTATCAATCATACGGATAGAATGTGTAAGTAATAAAAAAATAGGAGTGATCAAAAGCTTGTTTGTCATGACAATACAAGTAAAATGAGACAGGGTTATAATATGATTAAGTTTCATCTTATATATAAAATTCTCATATCACAATGTTAGTTACCATAATCCTCCGAAACGGCTTGACCGGTTTTTATGAAATTTTATATGCATATTCAGTAGGTGTGAGAATCGGCTACTATTTATTTTTCATACCCCTAAATGATAAAGGGGATCCCCCTAAACATTTATTTTTATATGGAAAAACAACGTTTGCTGGGTCAGCTAGTATTAATCTATAAAGTTCTAACGTTCGATGCCTATGACCAGCATGAAAATCAAATTCAAAATATGACACTTTTTGTGGATTTAAAATCATCAAATGACTTCTTCCACTCTGGGCGGAGTTTAAGAGTAGACTGTTACTGACTAAAACTCATTCGTTTTCATCCTAATGCTCTTTGCGTTCCAGGGCCGCGGTGGTTCTTTCGAACAATAGGGTATTTTACTGTAAAAATCTAATTAGTTTCACGTAAACAAAAAATGAAGACGATACAGTGCGTTGAAAACTCACGTGACGTCACTACGTTGCTACAATTTTTACAAGCGACGTGACGTCACGTGAGTTTTCAACGCACTGTATCGTCTTCATTTTTTGTTTACGTGAAAAAAGAAAAAATACGTGTCCAATATTTATTGTAAATCTATCAAACGGACTAATTAGATTTTTACAGTAAAATACCCTATTCCACAACCCTGGAAAATATGACGCCCACTAATTTGTATTGTTATAACAGTTTTTAATACTGGCACACAAATTATCGTACTATTTGATTATTGTTTAAAATCTACAAAAAAAAAAAAAAAACTTTTTATTTTGTACTTTTTATAGGTACATACTTATAAGAACACTCTCGATTAAGTCATCAATATTCTCTTTTCGTGCGCTTTCATTTGAGACCCCACTCGAGTATATTTGCAGACATTCGGTATTTCTTCCACACTTTCACCCCCCACAACTTTTAAACGGCTCAACCGATTTTCATCAAACATATCTAAGAACACTTGCACATAAGTCACCTTTAATACAAAATAAAAAGTAAATTGAAATCGCTTCATCCGTTAGCAAGCTACGGCCTGCTACGGAGCCACAGACAGACAGACAGACAGACAGACAAACAGCCATACAGACACGTCAAACTTATAACACCCCTCTTTTTGCGTCGGGATAATTAATTAATAGTAATACTTAAATAACGACTACTTAAGTCGTTTTTTTATTTATTTATTTTTGCCTCGTTTATTCTTCTCTCCGGTTTTTGTAAAATTTTGTAAAAATCCAGCCAAATACCCTGTTACTCTAATAATACAATGAGAAACCCAAATCTTCTTGAATCTTTTGGTTTAATTAAAAGTGAGACATTAAAGAAGCAGCATTTTCCCCTAAGTGTAAGAGTACACCATCATAAACCCGAAACTTCGATATAAATTGTAATCGTTTCTATGGAGACGATGCTGTGGATATTCGCTATGAAATATATTTTTTTCCGAGTTTATTTAGTACCCTGATTTAGTGAGACACGTTTTGAGTATTAATATAAATCTACACTAATTTATATAGCTGAAAAGAGTTTATTTGCTTGAACGCGATAATCTCAGAAACTACTAGTCCGATTTGAAAAACTATTTCAGCGTTAAATAGGCCACTTATTGAGGAAGGCTATAAGTCAGCAGTATATTATTACGTTAAGATCAATAGGAGCAGAGCAGTCATGAAGAATGGGACACAAACGAAGTTCGGGTCAGCTAGTAGTAATATAAATTTATTGAAATAATAAGTTTAAGTTTACAAAAAAAAAAAATATTTAAAGTATAGTACTACTATAATAATTTGAATAGAAACTATAGTATAACAACATCGTTATATAACCATTAATTAATGTAATTTGTGTCAATCTAGGGGAAGACCAAGGAAACGATGAATGAACTTTGAAAGATGGTAAGGACTAACAGATAAGTCTAGAGAAAGATGACATGTTGACCGAGTCCACACATAAGATAAAACAAGACTTTAGTGAGTATGTCCACACATAAAATAAAGCTTTAGTGAGTATGAATGTGGATAACTCAGATTAGGGCAAGAACAAACAAGCGATCACTATAAAGGTCGGTCCCAATAAATCGGGGTATCGGCAAGAGAATGATAACGCACTTAATTTTAGACAAAATGAAATTCTTTATGAAGGTATTCCTAAAACTATTCATGGAAAACACATAATATCCCCGTCTACGTAGGCAGATACTTTAGAAAGCTCCAGCTATAATCTTTGCATACTGCAATTCATGTTATAATCAAAACGTTCACCAGTTTAAATAAAGACAACGTAGAAAATAGAACACAGCCAGAACATTTTAACAACACATTTAATCAACCATCGCCCCAAATTCACATGACGTCGAAAGTCCAGACATTTTGCATAACAAACATAACACAGTAACTGCAACAAAAAATAAATAAACGGGAAACGGACAACATTGTACCGGGGAATATGATGGAAAAAAATATACGCGGACTTGGCAACCGGACAAAGTTTTTTTTGCGAGGCAATTGACACGAATCGCGAAAGTAGGATTCGCGGCCAAGCGTGGGTGAGCCACCACAACATAGAGTTAAAAATAACAAAAAAATATACAAATTGGCTATGAGCGTTACGACAGACTGACATGAAGTTTGTGATCCATTTGACGAATTACCATGATGACGTATGTATTTTTGAATTAGGAACTGATTATTTTTTGTTTTTAGAATCGGATAACTCTGTAGTTTCTTTTTGTTTGTATTGCATCTCGTTGTGTGCGTTTGGCCAGTATTTGTAGGTCACTGTCTGGATTTTTTAATAATACTGCTATGAATTATGCTCTAAATCTGGCTTTGTTATAACAGGTTCGATTGGTACTAGTTTTGATGTATTCAGAGTGCAGTTGGTTCATAGTGATTTCATCATCTTTTTATTTCATGATTTACTGCGACGTTGAGAGTGTCTTGTTACAAATCGATATGACACCCACCAACAGCATTTTAAACCGAATTAGAAAGGGCAACTTGTGGACTTTTGTCTAGTGCCTAAGGAGCCTGTGGTAGATTTCGTGTTTCAAAGTCATCATCATCATCATCATCATCTGCCTAGCCTTTATATATATATCGGCGTCGGCTTCCAGTCGTACCGGATTCAGCTGAATACCAGCATATAACGTGGAGCGGCTGCCTACCATACCTCCACAATCCATTAACTGGGCAATACGGTACTTCTTGGCAAGACTAGAGCCAGATTTACTGGCTTTTGACAATCCATAATGACTGCTAAAAATCTACAAATGACAGCCGGGACTAACGGCTTAAAGTGCTTTCCGAGGCATGGAGGAATTTGGTATGCTGTGATGGTTTGTGTGGCGTTTTCGTGTCTCAAATTATTCACGATAAACAAAAAAAAAACATAACATATACGTTTTCATTATAATTGTAATATTACTGATGATCGATGCAGTTACATCACGCATTATGTGTTAACAATTCTAAGCTCAGATTGGGTCAAATTGGGCTTCCAAAAATAGAATTTGAGCAACACTCAACCTATTACATTTCTTTATCAGAAACCGAAGGTTACATTTATAATATGCAACTCAAAAACTCCATTACCACGTACAGCGCAATCCCACCTCTAGTTATGCAACAACTGAAAGGTATCAAATAAAGGAATCGATTTCCGTCGAGACTACATCCAGGGTACAAATAGGGTCCATCAGATCCGTCCCTGCATACAAACTGTTGGATTTGGACCCTCGACTCAGTCCGATGCGGTAACGAGGTCGGAATGTGTGTTACTGGACTTTTTTGTGTCTGAATTTTGCTGTGTTCGGTTTTTGAATGGACTGGTTTGGTTTTGTTCTAGAACGGATTTAAAAAAGTAACTTATTTTAGAAAAGATGTTTACGATAATACTAGCAGCGCCCCGCGGTTTCACCCGTAAAGTTCCGTTGCCATGGGAATATGGGGATAACATATAACCTATATTTCTCGTACATTTTCTATTTAAATCAGTTATCATTATTGCTATGATTTGCAAAGACAAGTCAACGACTAAGGCATAGTTAACATAAATATGAAAAAGTATGTGAACTTTGCTCCCAAATAAATAGTTGCCAAAGTCTTCCGTGACAGAAAAGACTGGCTAATGGCTACATCTAAATCAGTGTTAGACTATCTTTCCATTGACTGGTATTGAATGTACAATATTAGAATTTCTGTCCAATAACTGTTTAATTTAGTATATTTTTTATTTTATTTTGTATTTCCTACAAATTATTACACTTAACTTTAAACAAAGGTGACTATGATAGAATAAAACATCTACTACTAAAGTTTTAGTACCGAACATATAATATTTATCTTGCTATGGCTATCTTAACTGTTTAAAGTCTAAGACTTAGGTGTTCAATCACTAGTAGTTTACCCTACGTGAACTTTGCTCCCAAATAAATAGTTGCCAGTCTTCCGTGACAGAAAAGACTGGCTAATGATCTATATATACCTAGCTATATGTATGATGGATATTCTAGTTCTCTGTTATGTTAAGCGACCGCCATTCTACTTCCGCGTCCAACTTGGTATGTTATGTCATCAGTATCCTCTTATAGATGTTGCTGTTGCTTTGGTTAGTTTTTTCCCGTCACTAAATATAGACTGCTAGCTGACCCACGCTACTCGTCATCTGCGTCACATAAGAGAGAGAAAATACATTGGTGCTCCGCTCCTATGAGTCTTAGCGTAATGATATATTATAGCCTAAAGCCTTTCTCGATAAATAGGCTATCTAACACTGAAAGAATTTTTCAACCGATTTGAAAAATTCTTTGTAATTCCTGGAAACGCAGGGCGATTCCCGGCCACCGTAGGCGCGGGCCTGTGGACGGCGAGCTATGGGTGGCTCGCCGTGTGATAGCAACCAGGCACGGGTCGATGGCGCGATGTGTTCCACGTGCGCCTCGAAGAGCTGTCAGTAAAGAGGATAGGGTCCCATAGGGTCAGTGCCTATGCTAGGCACTGACCCTATGCTAGGCAGTGTCAGTGCTAGGGTTGCGGAATTTGTTCGAAAGAGTCACTGCGGCCCTGGATCGCAAAGGGCACTAGAAGGATCACAGGTGGGTTTTAGTCAGTAAGAGTCTGAGACTCCCTTCCGCTCCACCCAGAGCGGGAGAAGCAATTTTGATGATCCAGAAAAAAAAAAAAACAATAATATGAATAAAAATGACGATTTGTCAACATTCGCATAGTAAATAATTATGCTGAATCGCTATATTTATTCGTCATATAAAAGTCACCAATGTCTATTGAAAAATGAGACCTTAGTTAACAACGGTATCAAATGATTAAAAATGCGCGACATGTATGTATGTATGTATGTGTAAGTGATCCCAGCAACAAAACGAACCAGAATATGCTCTGAAAGGAATTACCGGAATCATTCTATTCTATGACCTATTTATAGGAATCGTATTGAATATAGCCTGATACAACCTCCGTGCTCTTCGTTTTGATCATTCAATTGTGACTAATAGGAAATGAAGGATTCAACTCTTCAATTGACGTTTTTCTTGAAATCTCCTCATAAATATTTCTTAAGAATTTTCTTTTCCACAGATTTCCTTCAACCGAAAAGGTTATTTTGTAGCGATATCTGGCTTTTTAAAGCTACAAGGATATAAAATACGGACGCGTAAAACTTGTTGAAGACTATTAAAAAAATGTTGAACGAAAATCCACAGTGGGATGAGCAAGATTCAAACCAGGTTTAATAAAAGTAACTAACTGTATTACTCGACAGGGTTTTGTTAACTTTACAAATCCAATGGGAAATCTCATTTCAAGTAAACATAATAAAAATCTTAGAAACCATTTCATTTCTAAAAATATTTCTTAGTGCTCACCTTCGCTATTAAAAGGAACTCTTCAGGGAATGGATAAATTTAATTAAAAAAATCTACCATACCATTACTATCTGCAGCCACTGCTGGACATAGGTTTCTATTTTGGGACAGCAGTTATGAGAATATGGGATATTCCCATACTGCTGTGCCACTCTCATTCAAGTTCTACCCAGGATGGCTTTTGCCTCTTTTTTTTTCTTTTTTATTTTTTTTTCTTCATTCTTCAAGTCGCAAGATTAAAGCTCCTGCCTAGTCCTTGGACATAAGCATAATCAGCCTTCTAACGTTCCCACTGCTGGGACACAGGTCTCCTCTCTGGGAGAGGGAATGGGGAATCCACAGCGCGCAGGCCCAGTGCGGGTTGGTGAATAATGTCACGTGTTTTCGAATTTTTGGTTCCAGGACATGCCGGTTTCCTCACGATGTTTTCCTTCACCGTTTTGAGAGCAGTGGTGATGAAATTAATTACACACAGTAATGCGCATGGCTGGGTTTGAACCCGCGTCTTACGTTTTGTAAGTTGGACCCTTTATCACTCGGCCACCACTGCTCTCCAGTCCCCAGTCCTTGGACGCTACTGAGTTACTGCCTTTCTCCACCGTTTTTTTGCTGTATGATAAATCATTATATGACTTCTCCTGCTCTGTGCGGAGTGGAATGGAGTGTCAGACTCATACTGACCAAAACCCACCCGTGGAACCGCGGCCCTGGAACGCAATAGGCACTAGAAGGACCTAGTGCCCGTTGCGTTCCTGGGCCGCGGTGGCTCTTTCAAACAAATTCACTTTGTAGCGAGTCCGATCTGGAAATTACCAAAATCATTATAGCTGTGTTATCAACAGTAACTGTGAGAAGCGAACCAGTGAATAGTTAACACCTAATGGAATATGCCATTAGTGATATAATCAATCTAATGTTAGGGTATGTATATAATAATATACGGACGGGCACGCTGGATCCGACTGATTCATTCCCATAATGATAATATACCCTATAGATTAATAGAAGCGTATGGTTTAGTTATGACCGATGATGACAATTTGATCCTGAATGATGGGAAAAGCGACCGCCATAGTTTTGCCAAGGACTGGCAAAACATAAGACCAGAGACGATAAATCAAAGTGTAATGAATTTTCCTTCATTCAAATGAGTTTGTAGTTACTTAGATACTAGGTGATGGTGGCGCTTGTGTTGGATCATTCAGTTCCCTTCAAAATGGTTGTGCTGAATGGCACCGATACACGCGTCATGTTCGTGAACGGGCGCCTTCAGTTGACAATGGTCAACTCTTAAAAGCCACTGTCTTGTTTTAATCTTTATGTTTTGAATATTTTCTTTTAATTGTTCACATATAAAAGCAATAAGGATAATGCAACCAGGATATTTGTACTACAGAACATGATTTAAAAGAATGTCCGTGGAGTTTCTTGTACGTTCTTTTCCTTCATGTTTTCGACTGACCGAACTTGACAATTCAAAAGAGCCTGTAAATGGTTTAATTGAAATAAAAATGTTTTGAATCACACAAGACATAATCAAAAAATGATCAGTGGAGATTTTTGGTTCGCTGATTGTACACTAAGAGATATTTAATAAAATTTGTGTTAGAAACATGGGGTAAACTACAACACTGCTAAGCAGTATAATATTAGAACGAAATCTCTGATATTTATCTCCAAAAGAGCAATTATAAGTACTTCAAAACAAATAATTAAAAAAAAAACACGCCTGTCATGTCAAAACCTGAACTAAAAAATTAAAAACAAGATACCGTAAAACGGGGTGAATAGAAATGCAGGGGTGAATAAAAACGAAACTTTGACTTGAATTTCCTCTTTATTAAAAATTAATATTGCTTGCAGAAATTAAAAACTCCAATTTTTGAACCAATTTTTTTTTTCTAGTGGATGGTTTATGAGAAACTGTTAATATGGTATTTAAGCGAAAATCCCAATTAATGTTTTTATTCACCCCTGCATTTCTATCCACCTCGTTCTACGGTACTGATTTTACTTCTTAAAGGCCAATTACATTTATATATATTAGGTTAAACCATTTAGAAGTTTAGTGGATTAAAGACACTCAAAAACATACATATGAAGGTGCATACTTACATACATGAACCGTGAAAACATAGCACTCCTTTTAAAAAAAAAACATATATTTCCACGCCACTGCCTTAATATTTTATTATGAGCAAATCAAAGCAACACTAAGGGAAGGTTCATATCTGACGGAACATGCGTCGCGTATAATCGGTCGCGTAACGCCAGAACAGACAAATGTATAGAAAAACACTTGACCGTTCACACTCGACGCACTAACGTATCATCGGTTGAGTGTGAACGCTCGAGTGTTTTTCTATACATTTGTCTGTTCTGGCGTTACGCGACCGATAATAGGTACGCGACGCATGTCCCGTCAGATATGAACCTTCCCTAAATAAAGCCCTTCTTTATTTCTTCACATTATTTTTTGTTTTTAATCTTCAAAAAGTAATATTGTTGATCCGTTGGTCACATAATTTCATTTTGAATTATACCAGAATATTACAAAACCAAGGTCAAAAAGTCAGAAACCTTATAATGACGTTGTGTCTAGAAAATCTTCATACTGTAATAGAAAATCTGGATGATACTCATATTGTATAGATTAGGTAAATTTTATTAGATGAGATACTTATTCATATAACTGGAACATAGTTGAAAGAAGGACCTAATGAAAAAGCGTTTTCGTAAGTACCTAAGTGGTAGATTAGGTTATGACCTATGGAATTACATTATGTTTAATATTGGGCTTAGTGTCAATCTCCATTTATCTTGAATTCATTTTAAAGCAAGTAATTGCACTAATAGGTTTTTACAACTAGGTAAATGTTAGTAGTTTTTTTTAATACGATCTATAGTATTAAATTTTTAGTGACTAAACCAATTTTTATTTATTTAGCTGTGACGTCAGAGTGTAAGACTTTTTGACACAAACCTTAAACATAATGGTTTGCCCTATTTGCCAACAGATTAAATGTCTAATCATAATGTTATCTATACATATAAATAAAATTGGAGCGTCTGTTTGTAATGTAAAATGTTACCGTATATTAATATATACGGTACATAGACCAAAATATCATTTTTTTCAATTTTTGTCTGTCTGTTTGTTCCGGCTAATCTCTGAAGTGGCTGGACCGATTTTGACGGGACTTTTATTGGCAGGTTGCGGATGTAATAACGTATGCTACTTTTTTTTTAATGAAGCAATGTTGCAATGTCCAAGTACTGTCCAGTACTGCGCGCAGCTCACGCGTATGTCACTGTGCCGTCACGTCGAGCGCCTCCCACCACTTCTCCCACCAACGAATCAATATCACAAAGAATCGAGGGGTTAGTAACTATTCATCGCGGACGAAGTCGCGGGCAGAAGCAAGAAGGAATACAAAAATTGCAATAGTTTATTTGAGTGGCATAATTACCACGCGTAATAGTTTCCCTTGCTTATCACAAACGACGATGCATCAAAACAAATCTCATCAGGAACCCGTAGCGTGTTCCCACAAATTCCTGCCATCCTAAACTTCGGTTATTAACGATCAAATATTCGTCAATCTCGCTCCAGGTCTGTTTACCCGGTTTATTAATTGAAAAACTTGAAGGGATTCCTTTGGATCAATCTTTTCGATTGGGAACTTAATTCCGTGATAAGTTGTTTTGTGGAATGTATTTTATAAGAGAGCTTAGATTTAGTAAGACGCTTTCATCTTATTGAAACCCAATGAAAAAAGAAGTGATCTATACTAATATTATAAAGAGGAAAGATTTGATTGTTTTTTTTTTGCATTGAATAGGCTCCGAAACTGCTTGACCGATTTGAAACATTCTTTCACTGTTGGGAAGCTACACTATCTCTGGTGAACATAGGCTATATTATATCCCCATATTCCCACGGGAACGAGAACTACGCGGATGAAACCGCAGGTCGATGCTAGTTGCTGGTAAATTGAAGGTACTTAGCATACTTCAAAGTATGCTAACTATCCAAAATCGCTGTATCCAAAGTACCAGCGATTTTGGATATTTAATCAATTCATTCAAGAAAAAGCTTGTCTGTCTGCTGCAGCCTTTACAGCAAATCACAAAGTTTTGCTGTAAGGGTTACCAGACGTACTACTTTTTAATCACACCACCAATATAAGATTTTTATTTTTTTTATTTGTCATCCACCCTTCACCTCATTTTCGTATGATAGACAACCATAGCCACAGAGTACTAATATATCGACCATAGCTGAGGTCAAAGATGGACCCAGTGTGCCCATAAAATACTTTTTGTATATATTTCTTTGAAGAATAATGGTACATAATTAGGTAGTTCTCAGACGGTTGCTGAAAAGTATTTTGTATATGCAAAATTAATGTGGATGTAAATATAAGTTGTTTAAAATATAAGGTAAAACTTTATTACACCGACTTTCTTAATTGAAATTATTTTATAATTTGTAGTGGTTTTTCTGTGGATATCGGTTTTTATTATTTTATATTAAAAAAAAAACAAGTTTTAGTGCTACACCCCAAAAATTGCAACTAGTCCATTTCAACTTAATAGGCTATCTCCGAAGATCTTCATCCGATTTTAATGAAATTTATCTGGAACCATTTCGGAATAAATTCCTTTGGAACTTTAAATATATGACGGAGCCCGTATATATATAATAATATATACATACACATCCAAATTCATAACCTCCTCCTATTTAAAGTCGGTTAGAAAATAGCCATAACAAACAAACGGTATGAGCTTATACAATGTCCCACTAAATATCGAAAAATTTCCAACACACATAAAGCCACAAAATGGAAATTCAGTCGCAACATTTCTAACTTCGAAAATGAAAACAATATATCTAGTTTTAATTTCCGCGAATATTAGTGGGTTGCAGGTATGCACCTCCCTCCCGCCCGCTATATTATGCACATGCAAGATTACTGGGCAAATGCAAGGATTTTAAGCACATGCAGGAAGGCAATGCAAAACCCAACACCATTACCGACACGTGTTTCGCCTCTCCACGAGGCATCCTCAGGGGACGTGTTGACTCGCTGACCGTTGAGTTGCGACTGAGCATTTAGTACAAGGCACCCCCCTTTTATACACTGCCACCGTTGGTTATTTGTGTACAACTACCCACAAATATTCGCAGTAAAGGGGAAGAAACCAAATTCGTCTGGTCATTCAACAGTGCAAAATTATTATTATTACTATGTTTAAAAATCTCTAATTGTTCTAAAACACACAGCCGGAAACCCTTATCACAAATATGTAGTATATTAAAACTATTGTTGTCGCGCAAAGAATGGCCGGTATCAATTAGATGTTTCGCGAAATTAAACTCACCCAAAAATTAAATTTAAATTAGAATTAGAGTCCCAAAACTCCCTTAACTTTTTGGATTTAACTATCACAAAACACAATAGTGACTTAGATTTCCAAATTTATCGAAAGCCGACACACACTGACACGACAATACCAGCCTCTTCTTGTCACCCTCTTCAACATAAATTAGCCGCCTTCCGCAGCTATATTCATAGATTATTTGCCCTCCCCCTTTCAGCAGAAAATTATGTAAAAGAACTTAATATTATTTACCAGATCGCAATTTCTAACGGTTACTCAAAGTCAATGGTAGACAGTTTAATTAGTAAAAAGCAGAAAGAAAGGGTTCGTTCACTATTATATGCATGTCCGCGTACTAATATTAATAGATATGTGGCCAGTCTGACCTATATGGGCCCCATTTCAGATAGAATTAGTAATTTACTTAGAAAAAACAACGTTTATGTGGCGTTCAGAACGGACCAGAATATACGCCGTATTTGTAACGGAAAAGATATTTTAGAAAATAGTAAAAAGTCTGGGGTGTATAGGCTGGTCTGTGATGAATGCAACGGGGTGTATGTGGGTCAGACGGGCCGAAACTTTGACATAAGGTATGGGGAACATGTTGCCGCGTATAGAAATGGTCATTCGGACAAATCGAATTTCGCGAAACATCTAATTGATACCGGCCATTCTTTGCGCGACAACAATAGTTTTAATATACTACATATTTGTGATAAGGGTTTCCGGCTGTGTGTTTTAGAACAATTAGAGATTTTTAAACATAGTAATAATAATAATTTTGCACTGTTGAATGACCAGACGAATTTGGTTTCTTCCCCTTTACTGCGAATATTTGTGGGTAGTTGTACACAAATAACCAACGGTGGCAGTGTATAAAAGGGGGGTGCCTTGTACTAAATGCTCAGTCGCAACTCAACGGTCAGCGAGTCAACACGTCCCCTGAGGATGCCTCGTGGAGAGGCGAAACACGTGTCGGTAATGGTGTTGGGTTTTGCATTGCCTTCCTGCATGTGCTTAAAATCCTTGCATTTGCCCAGTAATCTTGCATGTGCATAATATAGCGGGCGGGAGGGAGGTGCATACCTGCAACCCACTAATATTCGCGGAAATTAAAACTAGATATATTGTTTTCATTTTCAAATTTAAAATGGATTTCCGCAAAGTAACGCCTGACTCAATCAGTTTTATTTCTAACTTCATTTGAAACCAGTAGAGCTTGCCAATTACAGTGGGAATAACTTCAACCGAAACTTTTAATCAATCTTTTTAACTCGCAACTTGGTGCATGTAAGTGAAAACGGATCCATACATTCCGACTTTCAGTTGCAAAATGGATTCCGAAGTTGGGCATTTAAACTTGTTAGCAAGTACTGCCCTGGTTGCAAGTTATTTTTGCCCGTAAATCTTTTGAGGCAAAATTATGTTCGAGTTAAAGAAATCGCTATGTTTGTTGGTTACGTTTTCGCTCGCGCCTTTTCGCGAATTGCGAAAGAAAACTTTGATTTTTACGCCCAAAATGTTGGTGTGAATTTATGGACTTTCGTACGATTCGGATTAAGTTTGAAGTAGAGAGTTTCAAGTTTTATTAGAATTTTCTATGCCGCTATATAAACATTTTATTTAATGTATTGGCTGTTTGTAAATATTCTGTACCTACCACTTTTTCAGATATTATTTTATTACTTAGTAAATGTTTGTTACATTTTACTTAAGGGATCTATAAAGGTAAGGCCCAGTTTTTGGAACGAAAATGATCACAAAATGAATGGGGCAAATGGCAAAACGTCTGATAGTTGCTGTGATCGAATACTCAATAACTTATCACATCATGTGACTAGCATTTAATTTATGATGCGTCGACTATTCATTCCCAGAATTCAAATTTTAAATGTTCCTCCTCTCTAGGAGAGGGAATGGGCCGTAATCATAGATATAATAATATATTTACATGGCCGTAATCCACCACGCGGGCCCAGTGCAGGTTGGTGAATGTCAAGTCTTCGAATTTTGGCAAAATGCCGTTTCCTCACGATGTTTTCCTTCACCTTTTTGAGAGCAGTGGTGATGAAATTAATTACACAAAGTAATGCGCCTGGCTAGGTTTGAACCCGACCCGCGTCATCACTCGGCCGCCACTGCTCTAAAATTCAAGTGTTCGTTTGGAATCTAAACAGTGAGCTTATTCATCGTATCTAATATTTGCGATAAAATTCAATTTAATAACATTAGTTTCACTATAAAGTGAAGGCTATACATTTTGCTTCCTAAAAACAAGACTAGAACGCACCATTCCATCATCCTTACCTCAACTGGAGATAAATCCTGTACATCCTGCAACGCGACACGTTTTGCGCAAGTTATTTGCAACTGCAACCTTCACAGACTATAAATCATGCGTTGCATTGTTTTCCCGACAGATGGCGCTAACTATACATATGTGTTAATATCCGAGCCTCGTTCAGACCTGTCTACATGTACGGGGAAATGGCGCAAATTAACAGTTTGTAGGAAACTTTTGATAGGCCAATGATTTTTATATGATAAAAAGGTTACCATTTCAAACTTTCACACGTTTGAATGAGATGGAAATTTCATTATAGGGTTTCATATAAAATGCGAAAGAAGGTTACAATTGCCTGTGTACGTGTGTGAGGAAATGATGCAAATGAACAGTTACTAACCTTTCTGATTTCAATAATTTCGATTTAAATCATTAATAGATACGATAATAAATCATTCTATCATCAAAAACACTTTAGTGTCTACTTGCCTTCTTTTCAATACCTGTCTGTTCCCGTATGGTTTAAACTTGGAACATGCTATGTGGAAAACAGAGGCCAATGACACTTTAGCAACTGTGCAGCTTTCCCAGTAAAAACACAAATTTTAATTTTTAATGCTCAACATAGTACATAATTATAGATTTCCAGATGTCAAGTGAATGCGCAGTCCACTGTGTTGCACCAGTTCAGGCATGCAAAATTATTTATTGAGATTATACATGTGATAACTTCCAATTAATACCTTCTAAAATGTCATAAATTCCAAATAGTACCTCAAAATTTATGCAATCGAAAAAATTCTTCCCGAAATTACCTTTTCCTAGCGTCCTTATTACGTTCAGCAGCCCTATTATGACGTCTTAAATCCATCATGATTTCTGTGTCAGAGAGAGACGGAGTTACACAAGACGAATAGCACTACCTTTTTCCCTCACACGAATCATGATAGCATTGGCACTTCGTAATACGGCCACAGGTCAGGATAACTTTAGCAATAAAAATGGCACCAAATCCTAGGAAAAAAGATTTACCTATATTTTACTAAAGAATATTGCACTTTGATGACCGTTAATGTTCTAAAAAGGTGACTGGTTGGTTTTGAAAGCTAAAAGGGCAGGAATGTGACACTAAGAAAATGATGCCTCAAGGATACCCACCACAGTGTTGGCAGAACGCCAAATGAGCAGCTGTTGTATGATTCTAGGAAAGATCTTAGGACGATGAGTTTATATTACACTCGTAGTATAAAACAGAAGGTGGCTCACCGCGGCCCTGGAACGTAAAGTGCACAAGAAGGATCACGGGTGGGTTTTAGTCAGTAAGAGTCTGACACTCCCTTCTGCTCCGCCCAGAGCGGGAGAAGTCATTTGATGATTTATAATCCAGAAAAAAAAGGTGGCTTACCATGTTGTGGAATTCGTTCAAAAGAGTCACCGCGGCCCTGGAACGCAAAGGCCACTAAAAGGATCACAGGTGGGTTTTAGTCAGTAAGAGTCTGACAATCTGTTCCGCTCCGACCAGAGTGGGAGAATTTATTTGATGATTTCTCATCCAGAAAAAAAGGTGGCTTACCACCTATCTATACTAATATTATAAAGAGGAAAGATTTGATTGTTTTTTATTTGTTTGCATTGGATAGGCTCCGAAACTACTTGACCGAGTTGAAAAATTCTTTCATTGTTGGGAAGCTACACTATCTCCGGTAAACATAGGGTATATCTTCAAATTCCCACGGGAACGGGAACTACGGCGATGCTAGTCAGATATATGTATGTCACGTCATGTACGGTATTTTGCACCATTAAGCAGTAAAACCAAAATCAGAATCGTGATTCTGAACAGAAATCGCAGTATTTTAAGGAAAGAGTGTCCATCATCATCAAAATCTTCTTGGGCAAGAAAACATGTCATTAAAAATTCTCAAACCAGAAAAAAGAGCGTATGTCTCCTGTGTCTTCCTTAATTTTTCAGTAGTTACATAAATAATTTTGACGAATGAACATTGTTGTTGGATATATTTTCATAAACCAGTTTTTTGCATTCCTAACATTAAAGTTTTCCGACTTTATAAAATCGATCCTTATTGATCATGATTGCAATTGCTTCACAGTTAGAAAAGAAATCATGGAGTAAGTTCTTATTAAAAAAAAAAAAAACAATTAAAAAACACGCCTACGATTTCAGAAAGTGAACTAAAAATTTAAAAACAAGATAGATATTCATTGCAGTCGGGGGCAGTTCCTTTGAATAATCGTGAATAAATAGCTGCCGCGTTTTATTTTTATTTTATTTTGAGCTTTTCGTTTTAGCCTATGTTACTCGGGATAACTCAACGATTCTAACGATATCACATACATTAACATCGGATTTCGTTAAGAAGTTATGGTGGAATAAAGAAACTCACAAACATACATACATAAACCCTGAAAACATAACACGCCTTTTTTGGGCAGTCGTGTATTATACAGCATAAATCTAACGAACATTAATTTAAACACAGGAATGTTTTCACCGCACCGCTACTGTCAAGCACCAAGCACATCTCACTGATCTCACACGTACACACGCCGACGACAGGACGCGTTTGAAATGTGTATGATTACAACTGTTAGTGTTGCGTATGATAATAGGTTTAGGTTGTTGTGACGTGGTGTTTGTTTATTTAAACTTAATGTACAATAGTGGTACATGGGCAAACTTAACGCAACAAGGCATTGTCTACCAGTCGACCTTTGGGTTAAAAAGAAAACACTGTGGTAGGTATACAAAAAATAAATAAAATACAATATAGGGTGAAGTACCCAATTATCAGCACTTTAAGAGTTAGTCCTAATTTAAGCCTATTTATTATTGTGTGAAATAGTTCTTTACCCGTTAAGGAAAATTTTATAGGTCTTTTGTTTAATAAGGAAGACAATATTAAAAGAAAAACATGGTTGACCCCTATTCAAGGTTTTTTAGTCAAGTAAGAATAAAAAATGGGTCTCTCACCATTTACTGGCACCATCATCCCCAATTAATAGCATAGAGCAAACCAATTATCAGCACATAACTATTACTGTTAGGAATTGCATTAAAAAAAATATTTTCTGTATTTAAATATCTGTTTTTTATTCATTTTTTTAAAAAGTTAGAAGGTAGGTACCCTGTAATACAAAACAATCACTTATAATCTAATAATACTTTTATAAAATTGACAAAGTTTAACATGAATAAAGTTATCTTAGGTAAGAATTTAAATAATTTGTTCAGACTTACGAAAATCTCACTAGTAGGTAAGTAAAGTAAGTAAAACACTTTCTAGTACACCATATGGTAGCCGACCAATAGGCATAATAAACTATCAAGGTATCATAAACCATTAAGACACATAAAATTGCACAGAAAAAATTGTACCAGTAAATAAAAAATAAAAAAAGGATAGGCTCTTGCTATTACATCTTCTAATCCTCTGTAAGGATCTTCTCTAATTCTTGTAAAGAGTAAGTTTTCTTTCTTTTATTGTTTATTATTTTTTCCAATGGGTCTATTTGGTTGTTATCTCTTTGACCAACTTGCGAGGTTGTGGGTTGTGCATTAAATTTAATGTCGGAAAGAACTTGGATTCTTTTATTTGGTGGATACATACTCTGCTCTTCGGCTTTTCTTTTCTTAATGTTAAACGAGTGTTCATTTTCAGGTGAGGATGGTATATTTGTGTTATGAATCATAACTTCGTGTTTAAATGTCTGGTGGAAATTAATGAAATTCTCTTGTGATTTATTTTCTTTTGTCCCTTGTATATTATTAGCCTCTGTCTCTTGTTTTTTAGTATCTATTGCCTCTTTTGCTTTCTTGTTCATATTGTGTTTGGTGGTTTCTACTTTAGTTTTATTTACTTTAGTCTCTTGTATAAGATTAGCTTCAGTCTCTTGTTTTTTAGTTTTTATTGTCCCTTTTGCTTTCTTGTTAATCTTGTTACTGGTGGTTTCTTTTGTTTTGTTCTTTTCATCTTGTTTAAGTAATCTCTTCTTCTTGCGAGTCTCCTGTTCTTCTTCTTTAAGTTTTTTAGCTTTTAATTTGTCGTTTTCAGTCTTCTGCCATTCCGCTGAAGTAAGCACGAATGATGATCTCTCTACATTTTTAACACCTTTTCGTTCAGGTGTTTTTTCAACAACCAAAACGTCCTGTAATTTGACAGGTGTTAGTAAATATTGTTGACTATCAAGACATACCAATTGCGAACTACCAAGACAATCTTCAGTATTGTTATAACATTGCTCATTCGTTATAGAAGGTGTCATAGCTTGCATATCATCTATAAAGTCTTCTGCTAATATTACTGGTAATTGATCTATGTCTTGAAATTCAACTGCTTCGAAACTTTCAATTTCTATGTGAGTTTCTTTGGTTGTGGACGTATCAGTTTCTTGATTTTCGAAAAAACAACAAATTTTCTTCAAAATCCTTTCTGTTTCTGTCAGATTTTCAAGCGGGGTTTTTTGCAGAAATGTAACCTTTTCTTGCCCTACAATGTTTTCTAAAGTTTCACGTGTCATAATTTTTTCTTTATTTGAATTGTCTTGTAGTTTTAAATTGTCTTTTTTTGGTTCTTCATCGTGTTTACTTCCTTTACCCAGACATTTATTGTAGTTAATGGCATCAGAGTTCCAGGGACATAAGCCAGTAGTCCTGAATCCATTTATAACTGTCGTATCTTTGATACCAACCTCTAAAGCCTCCTTGAGAACAGGTACGAAATTGTTCTTTGTGAGACTCTCCAAAGGATGATCTCTCCTCCATTTCAGGACACTTTCCTTCCATGCAGCTTTGAGAGGTCTAAATGCTGACACGTCGGCTGGCTGTAGAATCCGTGTGGCGTTGGGATAAAGTGCTATTAAAACAATCTGCAATTTGCTGCACAATTCACTTACTTCAAGACTGAGATGTGTTTTGTGTCCGTCTACAAATAATATGACGGGGAATGTTACCTTTTTTTTGTAGAGATAAGGATGGAACACATTTTTTATATAATCATAGAAAAGTTCAGACTTCATCCAACCAGTATCGCTCAGACCAATGCCCCACTCATCTGGAACTGATGATGTTATATCCTTGGGAAGCCTCTTGTTCGGAAACACAACTAATGGAGGTGTTACATCTCCATTGGCGCAAAATGTAAACAGTACAGTAAGGGCTGTTTTAGCTGTCGCGTGATCGACTTCATAGACATCTCTTTCTCCTCTTAACGAAATAACTTTGCCATTTTTGGGACATAGCTGAAAGTTAGATTCGTCCCCATTAAAGACACGAGCTGGGTCCTGTAAGATGTCAAAATAATTGTTTTCCTTAAGATACAGCTCAATTTTGTGGAACCACCCTTTGATATCTTGTTCTGACACATTAGCACTGGCTGATGTGACAGCTTCGGCAGTGCGTTCGCTGAGCTCTGGATGACGGCGCATAAAAAGGTCATACCATTTTTTTCCAGGTATGTCATCTTTAAAGGGGTTTTCTCTTCCTGACTTCTTTAAGAAGTTTGCTACACTTAATTGTAAATCAGATTTTCTTTTTGGAAATCCTTTCCGACAGCAATCTACAACCCACTGTACCAAAACTCCTTCTTCTTCTGTCGACAATATTGGCCTAGGACCTGGTAGATCCTTGCACGTCTTTCTTAATCGCGACTGGATAGTTCCTCTTGGCACATTGTAAGTTTTCGAAGCCAGTTTTTTGGGCATACCTTTTTTAACTGCATCCAAGGCTTTTAGTAGATTTTCGTTTGTGTACATTTTTCGTTTATTTGGTTTATTTTCTTTCTTTGGCTTCATGTTCAAGGTAGATAAGTGGTTCTGAAAAAAAAGAGATGATGAAATTCTAAGAAAACCAATTTATCATCATGCTTCTAATCCAATTATCAGCATCATGCTGACAAATGGTAAGTAACATTTCAGCACCATGCTAAGATTTGGATTTTGATAGTATAAACTACTTTTACAAAACAAAATGAATTCTATGCATGAAATAAATACAGTTTAAATTAAAAAGTGTGAAATTAGTATTTACGTACGTTTTTCCATTTGTCAGCACCGGTGCTGATAATTTGGAATTTACAAAATATTCGATCCAGTTATCAGCACCACGTATTTTACCAATTTATCACCATAACCTCAAATTCTACTCTTAAAATTATCCTCATAAACTATCTCAAATATTAGAGAAATCGATAGTTTCAATATAAAATATGTAAAAGATCTCATATATCATAAAATGTAAACATGTGAACTTACCGGCGATCACAAGAAACAGGCAAAAACAGAAGAAACTGCAGGACACAAATGTTTGTTTACACAATTTCCGCCATTTTGAAGTCTCAAAGTATGGTGTTGCCAGTAGTAGGATTCCAAAAACATACATTTATTTATTTATTAGTATGGTAACCCAAATTAGTAAGTGAAAACCTTAGAATTTGACTATTTATTTGGAGTGCTGATAATTTGGTGCCGTGCTAGCGTTTGGGTTATTCCTACAGGGTTATTAATTGTAAAACATCAGCAACCTCTTAAGACACCATCACTCATCATTATGAAAAACTTTTACTATGAGACAAAATATCAAATTGCGAAAAAAAAAACAGCTGTTCCTTACATTTATGTTCGAATAACTCATCAAAATGTAGGGGACAGCTGATTTTCGCGAGCATCATGAGTTTATTCGTTATTTTTTTTTGTGAAATCAGAAGAAGAATATTGTAGTTGTTCTTAACTAGTTTCTACCAGCGTTTCGGCCGCGTGTAATTCGGATATTATCCGAATTACATAGAATATAGAATTATGCTATGTCCTATTTATTCAAATCCATTCGGTCGTCAAAACGTGAAAAAGAAACAAACAAACAAATAGACAGAGTTGCTTTTGCATTAAAATATGTTTATTAAGTATGGATTTTATCTTAGCAGATAGACAAGACATAATATAATTGAATAAATAATCCACAAACGTTATCTTCAGTTCAATCCAAAGTTATAACTAAAAAAGACGACTTAAATTTAAAAACAAATTTACTATTTAAGCAGTATATATTCCTGATTTATATTAATGATTTGTGCAATTTAAACATTAAACAAGGCAAAATTGTTACATATGCTGACGACACGGCCATACTTTTTACCGCTAAAACCAGTATAGAATTGTACGAATACGCTCAATTAGGTTTTAATACCGTGACTAATTGGCTTCAAAATAATTTACTAACATTAAATGCTGACAAGACCAAATATATTCACTTCTCCATGCGTAAACCTCAATTTAACTTAGCAAATCCTCATCTGTTTGCTCATAAATGTGGACTCTACCCAATCAGTATATGTGATTGCCCTTTTATCCTCCAAACATGCAACATTAAATATCTCGGAGTAATAATAGACGAAACACTCTCATTTAGACCACATATAGAAATTCTGGTTAAAAGAGTGCGCAAGTTAATGTATGTTTTTAAAAAACTACGAGCTATTGCAGATTCAAAATTAATCACACAAGTTTATTTGGCCTTAGGTCAATCTATAATCCAGTACTGTATTACTTCGTGGGGTGGAGCACCCAAAACTCACTTACTTCCACTTGAAAGAGCTCAGAGAGCTATTTTAAAAGTAGCTTATTTCCATCCCTTCCTCTATCCCACAGAGCTCCTGTACAAATCGTGCAACGTACTGACTGTTCGCCAGCTTTTCATTATGCACTTGATATTAAAACAGCACACCATGCTTTCTTACAACACTAGTATTACTAATAAGAGACGGAACGATATTGTATGTGATTCCAATGCGTTTTCAAAATATGTGTTTGTAAAAAGATTTTTTACATTTTTAGGTCCATTTCTGTACAATAGATTAAATAGAAAATTAAGTATCTATAAGTTAAATTATTATAGCTGTAAAAAGATAATTGTGCAATATTTACAAAACATCTCTTACGAAGAGACAGAAGATCTTTTTTGTGTCTGTAAATAAAACATGATGTGTTCTTTAATTTAAGTTTTAATTATATAGTCATTGATTCATTGTTAATTTATTATTTTAAGTTAGTATAAGCACTGTCTAGCCTGAAACACAGGTTCAACCTAGTTCAGGCATATAATTAATCGTGTTCTGTATAAAAAATGCAAGTTATTTTATTGTATATGTGCCCTGTTTTATAAATAAACAATTATTATTATTATTATTATTATTATTATTAGTATTATGCAGTCGATAGCATTTATTTTCATTCAATAATATAGATTTGGTCCTTTGAGAAGAAGAATATGTTTACTTTAAACATTTCATTGTAATTTGAAAATTTATTTAATACTAGCTTCTGCCAGCGACTTCGTCCGCGTGGAATAGTTACTTTACCCCCGATTTTGAAACTCTCAGCCCGATCGGTTTAAAATTGACAAAAGATAGACATGCTGTTTCGGGATGTTTTTTAGATAATTTTATGTAGATGACTTCTTCCGTTTTCCCAAAATTTTCCTTCACTGCTCTGCTCCTATTGATTGTAGCGTGATGAAAAGTATACTATAACCTGCCCAGGAATATGAAGAATAATTGCACCAAGTTTCGTTAAAATCGGTCGAGTAGTTTTTGTTTCTATAAAGAACATACAGACAGACAGACAGACAGACAGACAGAAAGACAGACAGACAGACAGACAAAAATTTTACTGATTGCATTTTTGGCACCAGTATCGATCACTAATCACCCCCTGATAGTTATTTTGAAAATATATTCCTTGTACAGAATTGACCTCTCTACAGATTTATTATAAGTATATAGAAGATAGATTAATCGCGTTCTGTTTTTTTTTTTTTTTTTTTTTTTTTTTTATTATTTCACCTACCAGTATTAATATCTGCTAATCTGCATCACCCAAAAGTTAACCGGTAGGAAATTCCTAAGGCATTAAGTCCGCCTCTGACATCTGTGTGCGTATAGTATTAAATAAATAAGTAAAATACCTCACACAAAAAGACTATTTCAGCGATAAAAAACTAAAAACTGTCACCTTTTTCAGACCATAGAGTGTGTATGGTCCACCATCATTAAGCCTAGTTCTAACAGCTGCGTGAACGTAAAAGCGTGTTCTAATGAAGTGACTGTGGAAAGCCGCGCAAAGGACTCTCGCGGCCTACTCCCTTTGACTGTAGTGTGTATGTTGCTTAATGTACATGTACTTTTAGTCGGATGACGACTTTCAAAGCTCTGACTATTATACGTAATGAGAGTGTCTTTTGGACAGAATTTTTGTTGGGTATGAAAGTAATGGTATGGCAGTACAATCTAATCAATGTGACTCAATTTGAGGCCTAGAAAATATTGGACAACTAGCTTTTTGTCGGCCTAAAACAATCGGTATATAACTGGCGATAGCCTATAACGATTTTCAGAGTCCCATCTATCTGCAAGGCTTGCAGAATTAGTTCGAAAGAGTCACACAGAACAGAAGAAAGAAAAAAGCAGGAAAAATACACCTCGGGCTCCAGAGTCGCAGGGCGATTCCCGCCCGAGCGGTGGGTGGCAAGTCATCCGATAACAACCAGGACCGGGTCGACGGCGCCTCGTGTTCCACGAGCGCCTCAAAGAGATGTCAGTAAAGATGACGGGCCAGTACCTATAGGCCTTAGGGTTAGTAGAAAGGGCACTAGAGGAACGCAAAGGGCACGAGAGGAACACGGATGAGTTTTAGTCAGTGAGAATCTGACGCTCCATTCCGCTTCGCCCGGAGCGGAAGAAGTCATTTGAATATTTTTAATCCATAAAAGGGGTCCCATTTGTATCTGTACCAAAATTCGTCAAAATTGGTTCGGCAATTTAGACTTGAAAGCGTAACAAACTCTCTTCCACATTTATAATAATTGTTAGTATGTAAGTAGGTAGTAATTTTTCATGTTTGCTGTCAAAAAATAAATAAAACATGACGTTCAAACACTGCTAACGTGGAGAAGTTACACAAATTATACACTAGTACATTGTACATTAGTGTATTGTACATTCTACTAAGTACATTGTATCTGCTAAGTTCATTTAAGAACTCCCAGAATGTTCTCTTTTCTTTGTTATTATAATAATTATCTGCTTTTTCAGAAGTTATTACATCCTAGAAAGTTAATAAAACACAGCAGAATAGAAGCAAAAGTTTAATAAGCACAGTAACGTCGTGTTTTCAATGAGAAACAAATTTAAAACATATTAATTCTGTATAATTCACGTCTTGGAGCGTCAGACGTAGGTACCCCTATCGTACGAGATGAGATTACACGCACCTATGTACATATGTATTGTTATGGCAGAAAGATGCAGAAATTCCATTCTGAATGTCTGTCAAGTTATTTATGACATTTTTAATAACAATTCGAAATCTTTTCATCTGCCTAGCCTTTTTCCAATGGGATTAGAGTCGACTTCCATATTTTACGTTACGTCAAACCGGATTCAGCTGAATACCATATTTTACGTGGAGAGCCGGTATACCAGACCTCCACAACCCGTTAACTGGGTAACACGGTACTACTTGGCAAGCCTACTTTTCTGGCTTTAGTCAAAAACCTCTTTTTTAAATACTGTCATTTTCCATCCTTCGAATAAGTAATTTATATACGAGTATGTTGCCCTTTCACATTTCAGCACGCAGAGAATGCTATAAAGTGAGCAATCATATTTTGTTGAATCAAGTCCCATTTAAAGAAAGAGGCAATATACCCCTGAACCTAACCTCTGAAAGTGGTTGATCCTTTGATACAGAAATATATTTTTACCATAAAATAATTGTGACTAAACCTTTTGCATTACCTGTATTATGCCATCGTACGAAACAGAACCAGGTGGCGTGTTGAATTAAAACGTGAACAAAAGACGGTACACAATGGACCAAGAATGAAAAGCCTACGGAGATAGACGCTTTCAGGACGTGCGTTATGAAATCTAACCTGTTATGTATGTAGACCGAGCTTAAAATATGACGCAGTCTAGTGCTGGGTTGTAACGGACACCTTCACTTCCGCAGATACGGAACTTTTAGAAGAAATTGTAGAGCCTCTAATAAGGTTGTTTTTAAAAGATTGGTTTTGATTTTTAACCGACTTCTAAAAAAGGAGGAGGTTCTCAATTCGGATGTTTGTATTTTTTTTTAATGTTTGTTCGCGCATAACTCCGTCGCTTGCCAACCGATTTGAAAAATTCTTTTTTTGTTGGAAAGGGTATACTTCCCAAATGGTCCCATGAAAATTTTATCGAAATCAAAAAAATGGTTTTTGAAAAATCAACAAAAGTCAAAAAAAAATATCTACATTGACGACCTTTTAGTTTACTCTGCATTGGAGCAGTGCGTTTTTTTTTTACACCAATGTGATTGGTTCGTTTAGGTGGGGGGAGGGGAGGGGGTGTAAGTACCACTAAAACGTGAAAAATAAAAAAACTTTTTACAAAAAAATACAACCGACTTTTACACAAAAATAAAAAAGTACAAAATCGATTAATTTCGGAAGTCGGTGTTCAAAAAACGAAAAAGGAACCACAAACACCGAGTTCCAAAATTAAAGTTATTTTGTACTTTTTTTATTTTTGTGTAAAAGTCGGTTGTATTTTTTTGTAAAAAGTTTTTTTATTACTATTTATCGTTCAAAGCGATGATGTGGTCAACGATAGATCACGAATGGAACCGAGATTTTTTCGATTTTGATTTTTCAACAAAGTAAAGACAGTATCAGCGAGTAACATTGTCACATTTTTGATCTCCGTATTCCCACGGGAACGAGAACTACGTGAATGAAACCGCGGGGTGCTGCTGCTACTTCAGTAATAATATTGAGAGGCAATACTGAGGAAATGCCTTTACTAAAACACGAAAGAGTTAGTACAAAAGACTGACCAACATAAAATGCCCAGCCACGCATTCTTCCACATTCCCATTGATCTAGTATGTCTCCAATAGGGTAGTTGACTAAAAAAATCTGATTACCCCGTCTGATAGATTCCCAAAAAATATTGGACACGTATTTTTTCTTTTTTCACATAAACCAAAAATGAAGACGATACAGTGTGTAAAAAACTCGTGTGACGTCACTCCTCGCTACAATTTTTACCGGGCCGTGACGCACGCTCCCACTCCTGATCTTTGATGCTTATTATCTTCGTCAGTTTTTATAGATTTGATAAAAGAAAAAATACGTGTCCAATATTTTTCTATAATCTAACTGACGGACTAAACAAAACCATATATTTTTTACTCAGGCAACATCCCTATTAAACCAACACTCCAATAAAAATCAACACAATCTAAAAGTCACATAAACATTCAACTGTCTTCAACAGCTTCCACCAAAAATACCCCACTTATATCCACTCCCCTAAATTCAGGGTAAAACACGAGATGCATAATTTTCGAGCAAGCAAATCGTCTGAAACATTATGTGAAGCTAAATTCACGGAATAAACAAAGCCACAGGTGTGGGTAGCAAATTAAATACGAAGTGTATAAGACTGGCCTTTGTACAAATAATTCGTCCTTTAATTTGTGTGTATTATATTATGGCGGGCACGGAGAATTGAGGGCGGTGAATTGAGGGGGGGGGGATCAGCACACAAGTGATGTTGTGTAAGCTGTCTTATTGTTTTGAGATATACTGTTTTAGAGGATTAATTGTTAATTCTATGTTATTTTTAACCGACTTCAAAAAAGGAGGTTATCAATTCGACCCGTATGTATGTAATATTTACAGTTTTCGTATATTATGTTAGTCTATATAAGCGTCTGAAAAAATGTGCCAAATTTCAAACGTGTATGTATGTTTGTATGTTTTAATGTTTGTGTTCGCATATCTCCGGAACTACAAGTGCGATTTAAGTAATTTCTTTTTTAAGGAAGTCGGTGTGTTCAAAAACAAAAAAAAAAAAACAACCGAAGACACCGAGTTCCGAAATTAAAGTTATTTTGTACTTTTGGTTTTTTTGTTTAGAAGTCGTTTATATTTTTTGTAAAAAGTTTTTTTAAATCCGAAAATCTTTCAAGCTACTTTTCCAAGAAGATAACCAGTAGAAGAAAAGTGCGAGTGTTACTTTTTAATTAGACATGAACTTAATTTTAAAGTCATGGAGGAAGGTGTGTTTGGAAGGTGTGTTACCGCTTGTCTTGGTATGGTCATGTAAAATGGGATGAAACACATGTAACTAAAAGGGTTATGAATATGAATGTGGATGGATGGAAAGGGAGAGGTAGGCCAAAGAAACGATGGATGGATTGTGTGAGGAGTGATATGAAAGAAAAAGGAGTCAGTGATAGCGTGGCGGCTGACAGGACAGAATGGAAGAAAAAAACATGTTGCGCCGACCCCAAGTAACATGGGATAAGGGCAGGAAGATGATGATGGAGGAAGGTGTGTTTACGAGGGGCCGAAGCCAAATCACAGACATCCCGTCGGAGGTCCCGGTTTAGATTCAATGTCGTGAAGCACCAAATGTGAAATGATATACGAATGAAGATTGTAGAATATCAAAATAACTAGAACTGAAAGATTTACAGCTCAGTCACAAACTGATTGGATTATAATTCTGCCGTTTGTAGTTTTATCTAGACACAGTTTGTTTTTTTTTATTTTGTCATTGCTATTATGTTTGACAATTAGGTTATGTGCCCGTTTAAAGAAAGAAACAATTCGCGCTCAAATCTGGGTTAGTTCAGGCGCGAATTGTTTTAAAAAGCTTTTAGTCCTTTGATAAAGAAATATTTCATCTTTCTGTATCTTTATTGAACCTTCAACATTTACGCTCTTCTGGAACTGACATCTATCTGTTATTTTTTTTTTTTTGTAGAATTTAAGTTATAGTCATGGTCTGCTGTCTCCACCATTACCCAAGACAGATAAATACTAAATCTTACATTCCAAAACACTTCACTTCCTCAATATTACACAGCAAAACAAAACATCGTAATAACATTTTATCATCCCGTAGTTAATCAAGACGAATGTCGGAAAAACAATACAATAAAATAAGGTTATCGTCCAGTAAATAGGGCAACGATATTGCGTAATAAATAGCGAGTATTATTATATTATTGGAAACCATGGTAATTAGGAATATGGGATACGATGTTCATTCTCTGTATCTTAAACGAGAATAATATGTACAAACAGTTAGACCCGCTCAAACTGCTAGTATTTGTGAAATGATTTATAAACATAAAATGCCATGCCTAAAAAATATCCGAGATTAGTTTACGAAAGCCTGATAATTTGTAATCTATATCTATACTGATATTATAAAGAGGAAAGATTTGTATTTTTGTATGTAACGAATAAGCTCAAAAACTACTGGACCGATTTCAAAAATTCATTCACCATTAGAAAGCTACATTCACCTTGAGTAACATAGGCTATATCTTATCCCCATATTCCCACGGGAACTGGAAATACGCGGGTAAAACCACCGCAGAATCTGGATTTTATAGTAGAAAAAAGTAACATCAGTTTCGAATTTTACAGGCAATATATGTATTTACTTCGCTTTATAAGAGAAGAGTTTTAAAGTGAATAAACTTGCTCTGCTTTTTGACGTGACAACATCTAATGAATCGATGAACGCCGGTTGCACGCACGAAAACGAATGACTCAATGTAAAGTTTCGTTCATTGTAACGTTACGATCGGAGCGCGAGCGGTGCACGGCACGAGCAAGCGAAAGGCATGATCATATGTGTGTGGTTTTGTTATGACGTTGTTACGTTAAACTATCATCCTTAAACCACTTCTCAGACAGCCATTTTTAAATCATATTTTCACTAAAAAATATAGCTTGCTGTAGCAAAACAGTGGAACAACTCAATTCTAATTCATTCGTCTTATGGTCCCCTACATTGTAAAAATGGAAAATATTTCGCTGTAATAACAGTTTATTTTATATACATATTTACGCTTCATCGAAACCAAATTGAATATCTTTTTGTTTTACAAAAATAGGATTTCTATTAACAATATTAAATAGTTAGTTTAGAAATATAGAGGCTTATTCTTACCCATTGGATGATTCTATTATATCTGAATTGGCTACTAAAATTTGTTGTGAGTAAGGTCTGTTTCACAGTAATGTTAAAATTGCTGGACCCATATTCGAGTAGTAACATGACTCGTAAGACATGTTTATATTAAAACTAGCTGCTGCCCGCGACTTCGTCCCCGTGGAATCCCCGATTTTAAAACATTCTTTATCGATGCTCCGCTCCTATTGGCTTAAGCGTGATGATATATAGCCTAAAGCCTTCTTCGATAAATGGTCTATTCAACCCAAAAAGAATTTTTCAATTCGAACCAGTTCCTGAGATTAGCGCGTTCAAACAAACAAACTCTTCAGCTTTATAATATTAGTATAGATATGGAAGGAACGACCTGAATCACATGCTTCTTTCTATCGCTTACAAGAGATCCGGATTAATGGATATAAAGTTTTAGACTGAAATGCGAACGATTGTTTATTTTTTTATACTTATCAAAAAAAATATCAGAATCTACAACTTTTTAAAACTACATACTTGAACAAAAAATATATATTACACGTAATAATGTATTTGTCACATAATTCGCTTTAATCTATTCAACTATTCTCACAGTCTGAAGTGTGCCATGTCTTGCATCATCAATAATTAATAAGTTTCAGACACTGATATGTACTGGTATGGACATGTTGAGATACTCAAATGGAGAGGAGACGTGTAGTGGCCTGGAGTGGTTTGGGTGTAGTATTCTGTATCTAGGTAGTTGAAAATAGATGCTGAGTTTGGGTTGAAATTATGGACTTGCAGTGTTTAAGCCATAAGAATATTTTGTTGTAGACTTTACCCCTAAGTCTCAGTTACCCAACTTAAGAGTAAAGTCAAATATTAAAACTAATGTTGATTTTCAATCCTCTGTAGGTATAGTCTATTGGGTACCTCTCCATCGTCTTCGTCGTTCTTCTTCATCCTTGATGAGTGACTAGAAAAACACCGCAGCGTTTCACGTTTCTCCTGACGCAGGTACTTACCAAAACCGGTTGATTCAAGAGCTACTTCTATCGGTTTCGGCGGGAGGTCAGGCTCGGTTGTCATTATTGCCTGGATCGTCCCGAGGATGATCCAGGCAAGTGGCAAGGCAAGGCGGTGGCGGCACCGACCTCTTCTAGCCCTGATTCAATCCATGGTCCGAAGCGAGGAGGCATGGGAAGCAGGCACCTTCTTCTGCGAAGCAATAATGCAAAAGACGGAGGGCGGCCGCGTGAAGGAAAGGCTAACTCCACGCCCCAGCCACTGCAACAAAAGAAGACGCATTGGAAGTCGACAGTCGCAGAGTGATTCCTGGCTACCATAGGCGCGGGACTGCTAACGGCGAGCGGCCAGATCGATGGCGCGTAGTTTTCAATGCGCACTTTTAAAACTTGTTGGCATATTAGCCGGGGCCCACTAGGAACTGTGCCAGGCCTGTGGATTTTTTCGAAAGAGCCACTGTGGCCCTGGACCGCAAAGGGCATTAGGAGGATCACGGGTGGGTTTTAGTCAGTAAGAGTCTGACGCTCCCTTCCGTTATACCCAGAAGAAGAAGTCATTTGTAGATTTGCCGTCCTTAAAAACAAAAAAAAAACTACATATCTACCAATTTGTTGGCCGGCTTGTGAACACGACCTTATTTTCTCGAATATCATAATTTTAGGCTCCATGGATTTCAATATGATAATACGTTCGGTGTTAGGGGCAATTTACATCAAATCGTGCGTAAACGGCTTCTGTCCGGTAGTTGGTGTCCAATGAATAGAAACTGTGATAAGCTGATAGTGATATTTTACGTGGTTAGGGATGGGATTGGCCGAGATTTGTGCGTATAGTTTGTCTTTAAATAAATAATTCCATTTTAAAGTTTTTTAAGCTACTGCATAGCTTCTATCGCGGGCTTTGAGCGTGGCAACCGAATCCAGAAATTCCGTAACGAAAATAACCTAACACCGCTACGTCATTCGATTAGGCCCCGCCTTTTTAAAATGGTCGCTCGCCGTCACCGAGCCGACCCGAACGTCTGCGTTCGGAAACAATCGGTGGGACAAAGTTAAGTGAAACGTATGTGATTTACATTAGTACAGTAACCCAGGTGAACGAATCGAGACCATATCACAATGACGCAGAGTACTAAATATATAATTGCATAAGTTGATAAAAATGCTATGCAATAGCTTTACCGCGGCAGTCCCCGAGTGCCACATGTATTTTTTATTTTTTTTCTCGTTTATATATTTCTATAAAATATTCGTTGATAGAGATTTCATTGTTGGACCACAAGGAAAGACTAGAACCCTTGTAGGATCACTTTGCTGTCTTTCCGTCCATCCGCCAGTCTATCAAGACCCTCTTTATCTCGGGAACGCGTGGAGGTCGATGTGGAAATTAAAACCTTAATGGGACCAAAATTGAACACGCGAAAAAAAAAATCAGCAGTTAGCCCTACATATTGATCAGTTATACGAACATAAATGTAGCGAAAAGCTGACTTTTTTTTCGCGTTTTCAGGTTTGGTCCCATAGTAAAAGTTGTTCATAATGATGAGTACAATGACCTCTTCACCAATGAACCCTGTATACTCAGGTCTACAGTCCCTTGAAACGGGGAAAAAACAAACGTCTAAGTTAACATACAAAAAGATTATGGCCGTTTATGCCGCAAAAAAGTATATTTCGACACTCTCAAGGGAATCAAAATTTATAGGGTACGTTGACCTAAAACAATGAAATTTTGCAAGAAGATAGATCTTACAGTATGTACAAGTGCAGGAAAAAGTCTGAAAATTGGAAATATGTAGTTTTATCGTATAAGAAAGAATCACTATTTGCGATTACAAACTTATATTTTCGGTCGAATTGTTAACCGTGATGTACATGTATGGGAGAACATTTTGTTCAACAAAAATATTAAGTTTGCCCTTCTATCTTACGTATTACATTTTTAGCTTTTTTTTATTTTTGTTTATGAACTTTTTTGTTTTTGTTTGGTTGGAACTTGGACTAGTCCGGTTGTTTTTGTTTTTTATTAATGTTTACAATTGAATATTGGTTAATAAATAAGTTAGCACGAGAAAGTCTATCGTTACTAGACATTATGCAGGAAGTGAGTTACAAATTTATAATAGACTAGCAGCGCCCCGTGGTTTCACCTGCGTTGTTCCCGTTCCCGTGGCAATACGGGGATAAAAAATAGCCTATGTCACAAACCTCCAAAAATTACTTTATAATATTAGTATAGATTTAAATTTAACAAAATCTTTAACAAACAATCCCTAGGTTGGTAGAGCCCTGTCCAGCGCAACTAGTATAACAATAATATAAATATGTACTTAATTTACGTCCCAAAACTCGGCACCAATATTCCGATAAAAAAAATTAATCGCAAGGAAGTCTCCACTTATTTTTACTCTGTTCTACTGACTTCAACTTTAGATATATTAGTTGTGATTCTACCTATTCCAATCACTGGTTATACTGGTTAATCACATAATGTGTCCAGTTTGGCAGCCGACCCCAATATAGTTAGGATAAAGCTAGGTAGATGATGATGACAATGCGCCAAGTTATGAAAAAAAATCCGTCCCATCCCACTAACAAAGCAAACCACTACGTTCCACGGAGTTTATTTTATCGGAATACTCTCATAGCACAATTTATAAGATGGCGCTCAATTCTGAAGCAGATTAAAACCGTCCTTTACCTAGCTTTTCTAGACTCTGCTATCTTTTGACCTAGATTGTAGTAAAGAACAGGCCGTGATCTACGGACTTGGGGAAATCATTTGTTACATTTCGGAATTGTGGTTCCGTCTTTGGTTTTCCTTTTAAAGAATTTTCTGTGGTTTCTGGATTTATGGGATACGAAATATCGTACCTGCGTTGAATAAACGGGATATTATTATGTAATATCTAGCTTTTGCACGTGGCTTTGGTTGCGTATACCGGTGATAGGTCATCGGGTCCTATCTTTCCCTTTGCCAAAGTTAATCATAATCAGCCCCCCTAGCCAAGTTACAAACGTTTCGTGTCGAATTCTATTCTCCAATCGGTAACGCCTCGGTTTTAGCAACTGTAGAAAACGATAAGTTGGTAGCCATGTTGTCGCGCCTGAGTCGGCCGCTCGTTCTACAATGTATTTCGAAAAACGACCTATTCTTTAGTCTCTGGCGATAGATCCTACAAACATCAAACAGGCTAAAATTTAAACTCTGTCTAAATGCTTTAAACATTGTAGAAACGATAACAATTCATTCTATCATTTTGAACGATGTGAACTTGGCTACGAATTTTCTATTCGTTTGCTCTAACCACGTGACTTATCGTTGAGACGATTTCGTTCTCATACATTTGATTCGTTTTCGACTAGCGTTAACGATTGTAGATTATCAACTTGGCTAGGGGGGCAGTTCAGCGGTTTAGACTAGCAAGCGTTACAGACTCATTCTCACTTACAGAATTATTTAATGGTTTCTTTATTTTTGATTATTGTTCGTAATGGTTTTTGATGGAAATCTTTAGACCTAGAATGTTCACTTGAAGTATTTTGCCTTTATTGTCTTCGGTGTTCTTCTCTAGTGGATAGCCAAGTCAAGACATTGTATTGGCCCAAAGCCCATCTCGCGAATTCAAAAAAATTTATAGCAGGAAATTTAATTTACCCAGATGTCAAATCTTCGCCGCATAGCTCTCGATCAAGCTTTAATTATTTTATACATCTTTCTTCTCTTATTTGTTCGCGTTATTATAGACTTATAATAATGCGTACAAATAGAACACAATTATAGTATTTAATCACGCCTCCCTTAAATACACGAACAAAATACACTTCATTTGAGGGTCAAAGACTAATGAAGTATGAAAACCCTGAACGTGGACATCAAGCCACGCGGAAGAGATACAAGTGTAGGTAGATATAAAGGAGGAATTCCACTGCTGCGTTGGTTTCAATCTCTCTATTATCAATATCCAAGAAGTAAAGAGCCTAAGTTAACACTGAGTTGATCCCAAACGTCAAGGCGGCAAGCCTAGACAATGATGATGGAATAAGATGGAGTTCTTCTTAAAGATTAGTTCCCAAATTACAAAGGGAAAAGCGAACTTTGACAGGGCAAAACATATTTTTCTTCTGATTTTATTCGCGTCGATGATTAACTTTTTACATTATTTGGATCCACTGTAGATGGCGGTTGTATCGGTAGCGTTCATTAACTCCCCCAAGGTCAGTCATAGTGGCACTCCAACGTGTAACTTATGTCTTAAAAAGGCGAGTAGAACAGTGCAATCTTATAATATTAATAACTAGCGACCCGCCCCGGCTTCGCACGGGGGCAATGTAGATACTAATGTTTTCACTACTATAATATGCATGTATTATACAAACATATAAACCTACCTCTTGAATCATTCTATCTATTAAAAAAACCACTTCAATATCCGTTGCTTAGTTTTAAGCATACATAGGGACAGACAGACAGCGAGAAACGACTTTGTTTTATACTGTATAACTATGTTTTATTAATGACACAATGGAAGTACCTAGAAGGATGTAATTTTGCCAAGTTTGCTAATGCGTGGGCTCGGGTCACAGTGGATGACCACTTGATCCGCCTACATTTTCGTACAAAGCTCACTACACCCCCGCGCATCGCCCCCGTTCGCAGCAATGGAACAGTACCTTTATACCCACTAACCAAACTTTATGAACCATGACACTATTAACGAATTAATGTTTTCCGATATTTATTGGGTGAAGAGTTTTATGGTACGAATCTTGTGGTATTAAATTCTGATAAGTGTGATGGGTGTATTTAATGATGATCGTTTCATTTATTGTGCACTTACTGTTCTATTTATTTGTTTTTCCACAACTAGGTTCAGCGTGTGTAAATTATGGGGCGAATAGCATGGTTTTCTCAAAATTCTTTCTTTTTCAATATCTAATATAAAGTAAGATAAATTTAAATTTGAATTTTTTATAGGTTTTACCATAGAAATCTTGTTTATTATATCTATGGGTTTTACCGATCCATCTAGAGATTACATATTACAAACGTACTCCTATAAACAAGCAATTATAATGTTTACTCATTATCTTTTCTCATCTTTTCAAAGATTACAAGCTCATTCTCACTTTTAGAATTATTTAAGGTTTTCTTTTTCAAGGATGGTAAATCAACAAATAACTTCTTCCTCTCTGTGCGGAGCGGAAATGAGACTCTTACTAACTAAAGCTCACCCATGTTCCTCCTAGTGCCCTTTGCGTTCCAGGGCTGGAGTGACTCTTTCGAATAAACTTTACAACACCATCCTAAGGCCTAGGATTTTGACTTGAAGTATTTTGCCTTATCTTCTTCGGATTCTCCAATGGGTAGCCAAGTCAAGACATTGAAATGGCCCAAACATTATCTCGCAAATACAAAAATGTTCATAGCAGGAAATTTCATTCACACAAATGTCAAATCTTCGGAAGGAAAACATCGTGAGGAAACCGGCATGTCCTAGAACCAAAAATTCGAAGACATGTGACATTCACCAACACGCACTGGGCCCGCGTGGTGGATTACGGCCCATTCCCTCTCCTAGAGAAAGGAGGTCTCCCAGCAGTGGGAACGTTAAAAAAAGGCTGACTATGCTGTGCTCTGCTATGTCTAAAATCTTCGCCCAATCCATCCAAGGATTAAATTTTAAGAAACGTACTCGTACAAACAAGCAATTTTGTATGTTTACTCATTATCTTTTCTCATCGTTTCAGATTCATGCTGATAACATCTTTGGCTGTAAGTTTTCACTTCCAATGACCTTGCTAATTATATCTTCAACAAGCGTTATTAGACGATACGGTTGCCGCAGTGGTTGAGCGATTAGCTGCTATACTGCGTGTCGCGTTTTGATTCCCGCACGGAACAAATACTTGTATGGCCTACAGATAGTTGTTCCGGATCTGGCTCTTATTGTATGTGAGTTTATATGTTTGTTAATGCACCCACGATACAGGAAAGATTCCTAGTGTAGGGCAACGTTTATAAAATAAAATAATTATACATTCATGACCTTAAATGAGACAGCTCACTTTACAATAGTAAAAATAACACATTTAGAATATTAACACCTGGTCTATTACTTTTCTTCAAACCCACAGGAACTTGGAACAAAGACAAAGGTTCTTTGATGTGCCTTAATTATGTGTAGTTGAATGAATGTGAAACTAACGTTAGCTAAAGCCCTCGCATTAGGGAATGTAAATAAAGGGCTGCATAGTTGAATGTTCACTAATGTACATAGGTCTGAACGCGAGAGTAATGTGTGTATGTTTAACCCTATACTTGGCAGGATTTTTTTTTCAGTATTTATGAGAAAAAAATGCCTGGTTTGTGTTCCTAGGTCTTCACTGGAAAGGAAAAAAATAATTTAAAAAATTGTAATTATGTAGTTTACGTTTTATTGTATGTATCACATTAGGCACATTGCCAGGTTCATAATAATCAATAGAATAAAAACTACGTATCATATTTGACACATTGCTTAGAATAGGAAAATTAAAAATAATATAAATTCTGTTTTCATAATTAACAAGTATTAAAAAAAACCTTCTAAAAATCAACATAATTATCAATCACAATCAGCCTTTAAGTCTTACCTAATTAATGAGCATTATTTATGAATAAAATGAGATCAAACAATTGAGATCAAGAAAACATATCAGTCTCAAGAGATCATTTTTGTTATTAATTACTAATTAGAATGGTACTCTAAAAACAATTGCGTTCGGGCAATAAGCACAGTCGTATTTCACATTTTTGGCAAAAATTTCGTCTGTCCTTTTGTGCAGATCTCATATAGTGGAAAGATCATCTTTGAAGAACAGGTGTGCTATAGATATTTGTTTGTTCGACTATATGAGAGACGATGTCGTCTGAGAAGAACAGCTTGAAGTATTCAATGGCACTGTTTTCTCCACGAGGCTCAAATGAAATATCTTCTACTTCTGGGGAACCAGTAAATTTACAGCAACGCCAATTTGCTGCTAATCTTTTAGGTGGTATTACTCTTCGCCGTACCGTGACAACTCTAGGTCTACTTGAGCGGGTAGCCGGTGATAATGGAGACAAAAGCTGGTTACGACGCATCAAGTTATTGACGAGTGGTGCAGGTACTTGTGGGGACGAAACCAGTGGAGATGGTAAACTTACTTGATACGATGTAGATGGAATTGGAGACAATGGTATGGTCTCCAACGAATGCAGCTGTCTACTTGCAGATACGTTTGGCGAACAAGGGTTGGTTATATATTGTTGAAGCAGCAATGGCTGCTTCTTCAACATCTTTAGTGTTATACCAAAATTCATCGCCGAAATTCATAGGTAAATCATATGATTTACCTCAGTATCGTCATCTGATAATAGATGGAGGTTTTCCATCGAAGATGGTAATAAGAGCGGTGGTGAACTACTGTCAGAATTTGCTGGGCTTTCATAATACTGGAGTTCATCTCCCGATGATGCACTTTCGTCTAAATCAGATTTTGCCCCCGGCTTCGGTACAAGAGCCACAAGTTGTCGAGCTCTATTTTGTTGATGCATAGTTAGTTGACCGAAAATCTGTAATTAAAAAAAATATTAGATAAATTTATTAAGTTCGTATTTATTACTAACTTAGTAAATGGTATGTTAAATCTGTACACACCACTGGCAATGTAACATATTAGATACATAGTCAAAAATATCTATAATATTCGTTATCTGGCAATGTATCAGATCTGATACACTCGAAAAAACCAGTGATAAAAATATAGTTACAATCAATTTCGAACAATCAAAATAGAATACCAACTAGTAAAATATTCTAAGCTATTCAAATAATATCACTTTCGTTTCAAATTATCGTTTAATAAAATTTAAAATGAATTTTCTTACCTTGCGATGAGTAGACGCGTTGGTTCGGTTCGGCATCTTAGATTCTACTGCTTTTTCAGTGTTGCCAATAGTGAAACAACTTTTTCGGTAGAAATTTAATTATATTTTGTTTCTTCTAAACTAATAAAAGTTTTCAAAATATATCTCATTTTGTGTCTAGATTTTTGAAAAGAACAACGTATCAAATTGTATACAGCACCAATAATAGGGTTAAGTAAAGCGCGGTGTGCCTTTGATGTGTGGTCTAAAAGTTTTCGTTTTAGAGCAAAGGCGAAAGTGCCTATTAATTACTGCTTAAAATACAGAAGATATATTAAGAGCAAAAATAACAATTCTACATGATTTTATTTCGCTTTAACGTTCGTCGTCGACTGTTTCAATAAATGCGAAATGAGCAGAAGGAATTATTGTTATCGCGGGTAAAACCTGGATGAGGTTCCTACGAAAACAATGGGGGCATAGGAAAAAAGAGGTCTGTGCCCATGTGCTCTGGATGATGATAATGACCTTCATTTAGAGTATACAACAGTATATTGTTGTAAAAGCCAAAACTTTTTTTATATTCAATCATCTGCCTAGCCTTTTCCCATCTATATTGGGGTCGGCTTCCAGTCATACCGGATACAGCTGAATACCAGTGTTAAACGTGGAGCGGCTGCCTACCAGACCTCCACAACCCAATAACTGGGGAACAAGGTACTTCTTGGCAAAACTGGTGTCAGAATTTCTGCTTTCTTACAATCCCTAACGACGGTCAATGATCTACAAATGATAGCCAGGACCAACGGCTTAACGTGCTTTCTGAGGCACGGAAGAAACTCGTTATGTTAAAATGGTCACCCATCCACAGACCAACCTTGGCAAGCGTTGCTTAACCTTGACGATCGACCCGTGCGGCTGTTATTCTTTAGCCACGAGCTCCTCCGTTTTTTTATATTCAATTCTTATAATAATAATCTTAACTACTTGTTACACCACCTGGCAAAAAAACCTGGCAAAAACCAACCAATTCAAAAGTCAACTTTTTTGTCTAAGCTTGTAAAAGCTATTAAAAATAGACTTAAAATAGACCTTAAACCAAGTCACACATTTCTGCTTGTATAGATTGTAATTTTAAAGTCAGATAACACAATACCCTTTGGCAAGACTGGTGTCAGACTTCTTTGCTTCTGACTGCCCGTAAGAACTGTCGAAGATTGACAAAAACCAGCCGGGACCCACAGCTTAACGAGTGTTCTGTAGCAGGGTGGAATCTCGGTATGTAAAAGATGGTCAGCCAACCATCCTGGGGCCTTTTTTTTTGGATGGGAAATCATCAAATGACTTCTCCCGCTCTGGGCGAAGCGGAAGACTGTCAGACTCTTACTGACTAAAACCCACCCGTGTTCCTGCTTGTGCCCTTTGCGTTCCAGGGCCGCGGTGACTCTTTCGCACAAATTCCGCAACACAATCCTGGGGCCTAGGTCTGCTATTTTTATAAATTTGTCATTGCAAAACGATTCCATTGTCATTTTGCTAAAAGTTTGTAATCTGCTAAATTCATAATGGTCGATCATTGCTCGGCCAATGGTCATGTAATACTTTTTGATAACCGAGCTATTAAAAGCAATGACTGCACAATGACGTTCTAATGGTAGGTCACTGATCAAAGTAACTGTCAAAATTTTAGCAGACTACCGCATATGTCTGTCATTATGTACAAGATTACCATTCTATGCCATTTCTTTCAATGGAGTGTCACTGGTTGGCTATTGGAAAGTCACAGTGACGCTTTTTTATTAGTAGATTACCAAACTTTTAAAAATGAACCATTATGAGATCGATGATAGACCATTCTGGCACCTTTGTAATAGCAGTCTCGGGCCCTGGTCTTTACCTTGAAGCATGACCCTCTCTTTTTTTTAAGTGAAAACTTCTTTAGCGAAGTTGTGCACTTTTTTTGGGATGGGTAAATAATGTTAAACTCGCGCCAGGACACGTGACTTGATCGAACATTCATAAGACGGAGGGAGAGTAGACCGCCGGCGCGGCGTAGGAGAGGAAGTAATATCCCCTTGTATTTCCACCGCGCGTCGAAAATGTATGCCTGCTCCTGCTGTTTCGTTTAAACGAAGCAGGGCGCTTGCGCGAAAAATCGCTAGAGATAAACTTTTTATTGTATAAAAAACTTTTTACAAAAAAATACAACCGACTTTTACACAAAAAATCAAAAAAATGCAAAATAACACCGAGTTCAAAAAACGAAAAAGCAACCACGAACACCGAGTCCCAAAATTAAAGTTATTTTGCATTTTTTTGATTTTTTGTGTAAAAGTCGGTTGTATTTTTTTGTAAAAAGTTTTTTATTTTTCACTTTTTAGTGGTATCTACACCCCCTCCCCTCCCCCACCTAAAAGAACCAATCACATTGGTGTAAAAAAAACGTACTGCTCCTTCGCAGAGTAAACTAAGAGGTCGTCAATGTAGACAATGTACATATTTTTTTTAGATTGTTGTTGATTTTTCGAAAACCGCTTGGTTGATTTCGATAAAATTTTCACGGGACCATTTGGGAAGTATACCAACAAAAAAAGAATTTTTCAAATCGGTCGACATGCGACGGAGTTATGCGCGAACAAACATAAATAAAAATACAGACATCCGAATTGAGAACCTCCTCCTTTTTTAGAAGTCGGTTAAAAATAATTGTAATAGTTCTGAAGTTTCAAATTTTTTGTCTAATATAAATTGCCATGCCTGTGTACGATAGCGCAATAAATGAATATTGCATTTTACCACATAAATGATAGTACTTTTATACTGATAAATAAAGCAATTCGTGCGTAATTATTCTTTTGATGAAATAACTAGATGACTAATGTAGATTATGGAATCGGAAAAGAAAAACGTTGTTTGCTCAGAGAATTTTTTACTGTGTGTCCAACAAACCAATGACACAAGTCAATTATTAAAACGTACGATATTTGAATAGCAAATGGCTTTCGCTGTATCTAAAAAGTTTCAACACTTCCCCTCAAACAACGTCCAGCCATTTATCAGATATCCTCACATCCTCACACTTTACCACACACACCCAAACTCAGATCGCGCACACATTTACTAAACGCCACACGACCTAAGGGTTTTGTCAACACATCTGCTGGATTATCTTTCGAACATACATAATCCAAACACACAACATTCGTTAAAATGCAATTTCTGACATAGTGCGCCCTTATATCAATATGCTTCGTCCTCCTATGCGCTACAGGGTTGTACGCAAGTTTAATGGCACTCTGATTGTCAACAAAAATACGAATAGTCACTAAAGATTCACCTCTTATAAAAGCATTTAGCTGCCGCAAGTGTACTGCCTCCTTAGTTGCCTCCGAAAGAGCAATGTACTCTGCTTCCGTTGATGACAGTGCTACACAAGTTTGCTTACGGCATTCCCAGTTGATCAAGCAGTTACCGTACCTAAAAATAAACCCAGAAAATGATTTTCTGTCTTTGACGTTCCCTCCCCAGTCAGCATCTACGAATCCCGCGATGTCTTGCACCGGCGACTTGGGAAATATCAATGAAAGACCCTTTGTACCCTTAAGGTACCTCAAAACATGTTTAGCTGCCCTCCAATGGCGTTCCTCACAACAGGAATTATACTGCGCCAAGAAATTTACCGCAGCTGCAATGTCCGGGCGAGTGTTACAAGCTAAATAGTTCAGCGAGCCTATGAGCGTTTGAAACCGACGAGAATCTTGGCAGGACAAGAGCTTACCTCCTTCCCCTTCCGCCAAGGTTTTATGGAAATCCATTTCCATCGGAGTTTTCACAGTTTTGCAGTCGGCCATACGGTATTCGTCCAAGATCTTCGAAATTAACCTCTCTTGATTCAAATATATTCCGGTAGCCGTTCTAGACAAAAGCATTCCCAAAACTTGCCGTGCTTCTCCTAAATCTTTTATGCTGAAATGTTTCCGAAGATTGTCTAATAAAACTTCCTTTTGCCGTCTGTCTTTGTAAAATAATAAAAAATCATCGACGTATAAAGCAATATAAAAATTATTATTTTTGTAAAGACAGTTGTCAAAGTCACAACGTTTGAAGTTCAAAGACAATAACACTTCATTTACTTTTTCATTCCACGACCGAGAAGCTTGTTTGAGGCCGTATATCGCTTTTTCTAGAAAGCAAACTTTTCCCTTCGAGTTTTCTTCTATGCAACCCTCCGGCTGTTGCATATAAACTCTTTCATGTAAATCACCGTTTAGAAAGGCGGTATTCACATCAAAATGACTGATGAACAAATCCTTTTCAACAGCCAACGATAGCAGCAGTCTAACTGTCGATCTTCTCACGACCGGTGAATAAGTTTCGAAGTAGTCGACGCCGTAGGACTGAGTAAAACCCTTCGCCACAAGTCGAGCTTTATAGGTCTTGTTACCATCTGCATCGAGCTTGTACTTGAAGATCCACTTATTTCCCACGATCTTAGCTCCTGGTGGCTTGTCGACGAGCTTCCAGACTTTATTTTTGTACATAGAATCCATCTCCTTCTTCATGGCTTCCTTCCAGTAATCCTGGTCTTTCCGACTCAAGGCTTCCTTAACTGTCAAAGGTTCCGCATCTTCTGTACAGCATGCCAGTCCATGATGATTTCGATCACGGATTCTACTACGTAGAGGATAACGACATTCACCTTCGTTTGATTCTTCTCTTTCAACAATCTCTTCAACTCCAACGTTGTCCACCACGACATTTTCTGCTCCGCTATAACCCGTTTCTCCCAACTCCATTTCCGCATCTTCGTACACTTCAGCTACATCTGTAGAACTCAGCCCTTGAGAAGCACTACCAGGTGTCGAACCTGACTGACCTTCTACCCTCGTGAGTTCCCATATCACTTCAGCACCTTTCTTACCGGTTTCTACAAGCTGACTAGGATTCTCTGAAATCGCTGCTGTAGAATCCTCCAAGAAGACTACATCCCGTGCTCTAACAATGACGCGTGGATTACTGGGATTTATAAAACGGTAACCCTTGGTTTCTTCACAGTAACCAACAAAGATATGTTCTACCGCTTTAGGGTTCCATTTCTTCCGAGTTTCCTTAGGCACGTGCACAAACGCTTTTGTTCCAAAAACTCTGAAATGATCAAATGACTGAGCCTTCCCTGTCCACAACTCCTCAGGAATCTTACCATGGTTACCACTGTGAGGCAGCCTATTCTTCGTGTAAACCGCAGTACTACACGCTTCCGCCCACAGTTTCACACTCAGACCCTTTTCCGCCAGCATAGCACGAGCCATCTCCACAATAGTGCGGTTTGCTCGCTCCACTACGCCGTTCTGCTCTGGAGTGTAGGGAACAGTCAACTGATGTTTTATACCCTTCTGACGTAGAAACTCATCGAACTTCTTGTTCACTAATTCTGTTCCATTGTCCGTGCGTATGCACTTCACCTTCAACCCGGTTTCAACCTCTACAGATACTAAAAATATTTTAATATGATTTAAAACCTGTTCTTTTGATTTAAGGAAAAATACAAAAGACTTACGTGTATAATCATCTAAAATAACTAGCATGTACCGAGATCCACCGTACGAGGGTTCAGACATGGGACCACAGATATCTATGTGAACTAATTGCAGTTTCTCGACCGCCCTGTAAGCCTCACCAACTGGAAAAGGTAAACGGTGTGCCTTCCCCTTAATACAGGCAACGCAAGGCTCCATTACACTTTTCCCAAAATCCATACCCGGAAGCTTACGTAAATCTTGCTCATTTACGTGTCCAAGCCGCCTGTGCCACAACATCAAAGGATTACCTGCTTTCACTGACGCCAACGCAGTCCCATCTACAACCACTTGACAATCTTCAAGTTTGTAGATCCCCGAGACTTCACTTGCAAAAGCTTTCCTTTGAAATGGTCTGGAACCAAATGGTGAATTAGCTTACATCCATCTCTGTCAAAACTCACTTTCCATCCATTCTCTACTAATTTGGAAACAGATAACAGATTAACACGCATACAAGGTACATACATGACATCCCTCACAGCAAGCATTCGTCCTTTCATACTTACCATGATGTCACCCTTACCCGCGCATTCCATCTTATCATTATTCGCACATGTCACGTTACTCATAGAGACATTCATAACCAAATCTTTAAACCAGTGTTTATTGAATGACATGATGCCCCGCTGTCAATGTACCACTCCGTCGGATTGAAGGAGTCCCCGGCGCTGAACGAAGACAGGCTCACGACGTCCTTCGGCTTGGAGGTCGAACCCGCTATCCTTCCTTCAGGACAGTCCGGCTTCTTATGTCCATTCTTTCCACATTTAAAGCATTTTACCTTGGTTATATTCTTCACTTTGTTCCCGTTCCGTTGCTTACTCTTAACAGCAGCCAATGCCGAGTCCGCTAAAGACGATATGCAACCTTGACGTGGTTCTTCTTGCAGTAATTTCTGCCGTACATTTTCTGAAGTAAGTTTCATACCAGAATGTTCCAGTGCCATACGCATGGGTCGGTACTCTTCAGGTAGTCCTCTCAGTAATACAACAGCTACAAGATCATCGTCAAATCCGGTGGCAATATCCTTCAACTTTTGAGCAAGAGACATAACTGCAGCAACATATTCATGCATAGACGAGTGTTTCTCTAACTTCTCGTCCAGCAACGCGTCCATAAGGGTAATCCTACGATTAACGCCTTTATCCTCGAACGCTTTTGCTAAGCTATCCCAAGCGTCTTTGGCATGCTTTGCATCTTGTACGTACGCATATAGTGTAGGTTCCACATGCAGACAGATCAAAGCCAGCGCATCTTGGTCCTTCTCGATGGCAGTAGAGTTGTTCGAATCAGGATATTTCGAAGTGTATGCGAACGACTTTTCTCGAATCAAAATCATTTTGATTGCGAATTTCCACGTAGAGTAGTCATCTAGACCGCAGAGATTCTTGATGGCGAATTTCGTGGATAGGGCCATAACCTTTTGATGAAATAACTAGATGACTAATGTAGATTATGGAATCGGAAAAGAAAAACGTTGTTTGCTCAGAGAATTTTTTACTGTGTGTCCAACAAACCAATGACACAAGTCAATTATTAAAACGTACGATATTTGAATAGCAAATGGCTTTCGCTGTATCTAAAAAGTTTCAACATATTCCTTAACCTTTTCATTTCTGCCGGCACACCCGGTGTGCAACCCTTTGTTTTTTTTTTTTGGTACAAATAAAAATCAGCGACGATCTTAAAAGTTCTCACATGTTCATTTCAGGCCACCCCTTCTAAGGTTACCGATAGACGACACGTGCATAAGCACATGTTTCTAAAGATATCCCAATAAATGCTTCTAATTTTAATCCTTAGGCTTTTAGTAAACCGTTGAGTTGTTTATCTTTCGCGTGAGATAAGACGAAACTTAGGATGCCATCGACAGGCTTAAATTGGGGTGCATCGCTATTTGTGTTTGATTTGTGATTGGGGTGAAACTGTATCGGCATTTTCTGTAATGATTTTGGGATAATGTTGGAAATATATACTGGTGTAAATTGGATTATCTGCTTATTTTCTATCTATCATAGCCATTTGACCTACAATGAGTACATGAGAGATTTACTGTGAAATCATTTTAACATGCGTTTGCTTGTGCGTGACGATTTTCATTTCCACGCAAGGTCAAGTAGTCAAATAATGAAAGTTTGTGTAGAACTTCGTCAGTATTGGAAAAGGAAATTTCATCGTTTGTCATTGAAGAAAGTAGTGATTGATATTATAAATGATATTTATTTATTTCTGGTCATTTTAAGCTAGATGAAGCCGGTGTTTCCTAGCCGATTACCCTGAGAAGAAACACCGAAACTCAGAGGTCAAAGTCTCTTTTAAAGTACATAGAATCCGTACTGGTCAAATCATATGAGAACCATGTAGGTTCATGTCTGAGGTGGCCTTTTGAGGAAAGTGCCAGACAGATTTTAATGGAATAGTCCAGACATTGTAACCATTTGTCAGTTAACGTGTAGCTCAGACTTAGAACTTTAAGGAGCTCAACGGTTTGACGAACAATACCAAAGTAGGGACATTTGGGTAGACCGCATATATGCCGCAAACTGCCAGACTTACTGAAATGAGACCCTAGTATGGCAATCTACATAGTCCTCAAATTCACAATATTTTATATGAGAACCATGCAGATCTGTGTCTGAAATGGTATTTTGAGGAAAGAACCACACAGATTTAAGTGGGCCTGTCCATTCAGTGCAAGCCTTTGTCAGTAGTCGAGTAGCTCAATTAACAAAAAATAAGGAGCTCAACGACCCGACGAACAATACAAAAGGCCGCAAAAGTACTTAAACTGCCAAACGTGATAAATTGAAACTGTGACTTTCTACATGCATACCAATAACAGAATTCACCATTGGGAATCCAGACTCATTTACTGAATCAGTGGTATACGTTTGCGCAAAAAAGTGTTATAGACTATTTGTTGGCCCTTCAATAACTGATATATTTAACTTAAGGTTATGTAAGTTTTTTTACAGTTGGGAAATCATCAAATGACTTTTTGAAGGGAGTGTCAGGTTCTTACTGACTAAAACCCACCCATGTTCCTCCTAATGCCCTTTGCGTTCCAGGGCCGCGGTGACTCTTTCGAACAAATTCCGCAACCCTAGCAGGCACCGAGGTTACATAGGCAACATGATTTATCGTAGTACCATATTGAATAACTTCATTCTACTCAAAACCGACATTCCAAAGAGGCCTGCATAATATAAATCTAGTTGGTACGTAATGGTTTTAAATATACAACAATAGCATTCTACTTTTATAAACAACTTTATTTATAAATTTCTATTAGAGATTGACCTAGTTATGAAGGCAGCAGTGCTTTGATTCCTTTCAATTTATCGTACAAAGGAAAGCTAGGTATGAATGTGCTCAACAGTATATTAATTTAATGTCGAAGTTTGAAATGCTTATAGAAGCCCACAAGTAATTATTATGTTTACTCTTTGCCCGTGCATTACTGCTTAGCAAAGCAAATGCTGAGATGGTAAAAGGTTACCATCATAGCATTTGCTGGGCGTCAGTCATGGGCACGCTCAGCGTAGTTAGAATCAAAGAGAATCTATTCTAAAGCTAGTCTCATCATCTTCGTGGCGATGTGCCTCGGTCTCATCTTAAGCCATAACTATCCTACTGCTGAGCAAAAGCCCCCAGCTGGGGGCATTTTGGTCTTTATTCTAGTACCACGCCGTCTTGAACCAACCCAATTGGTACTACTTATTACGGTACGCTTCTTACAACTACTAAATCGTCTTATTCGTTACTGAAGAAAAATCATCTTGCTTACAAACAACGTCCAATTAATTTCACATTTCCCTATACCATCTCTTATAAATATAATAAAAAGTACTCCATTTATCTCCAAGAAAAAGCAGCATTATTCACGAAATATTGTCAACGAACAATCTCAAAATTACTCGCACAAAAACCCTTGCAATCTGCCTACACCACCCGGTCTCACGAAAACGATTTGTTATTTCTCTGTGAATAATGTTAAATAGATTAGCTCAAACAAATGGGTATATAAGTGGAGACTACATGCCGTGTAAAAATTGATCTAATATTGATGAGGTTAGGGGAGGAATTAGGGTATTAAAAGCTAGGTAGGGACCAACACCCCTGTCCTTGTCATTAGCTTTATGAATGCGTTGTGAAAAGAGATGGTGATATTTGTCTCTATATATCCATCTTTCTCCTACAGCGGAATCATGATGGCATTGGCACATCATAGGAGTTTGTTGCACCACTTTTTCTTCCCAGCTAAAATACTAGAAAGAGATGACGGGCGGGTGTTTTGGGGGTACTTACGTAAAATTTGACGTTCAAAAAGTTTTGATATTGATTTTGATTTCATAGTAGAGGGCAACGGGGTTTTATTTACAGACCTTGATAATTATTGTCAACTGTAGGACTGCCTTTAACTAGTACGACCATAGATATAATAAACAAGGAGATATGCCCTGTAGCCGAAAATGTATCGGAACCTGTGTCTCCTGTTTTGCCCTACCACCCGGCAACTACTACGAATGCAGTTCAGTAAAAGCAATAGATACGCAGTCGCGCACACACCCGCATTTTTGAAATCGGACTGTACTACACAATCAATTATAAACCTTATCCTAATAAACACAGCGTATATTTACAGTACACCGTGCAACTTACTCACACAAAAACAACGCTGGGTATCGTTGTGCTGTGCAAAAGCAATTTATTTTACATATACGCTAGTGATTGACTTATCGATTCTGGCATTTATTACACACGCCATGCTGCCCATGTATAACAAATAAATAGCATGAGTATGTTGACTATTTTAAGCAAAGGTCACTAATATATTATCTTAAACATGCCGATTACTATAATGCATTCGAAACTTTATCGAAAGTAAAATACAATTACCATAAAAAGTAAGGAAGTAGCACGAGGATAAGGCATACATACGATAATTCAAAGCCAAAAACACTTGAACGATTATTTACCAAAAATTTATTGCAATCTAAGAAAGTTTGGTAAACTTTTGTAATATTTCATTCAACAATCGACATTGTTGTCGACAGTGTATCTGCACAATTACATCACTAACTCGCGGCAAGAAGCAGCGGCCGTACTATGCGATACATCGGCTTGCTAAAGTATCGTTTTATGATTTTTACATTGCTCATCCAGTCACTTAGCGACAAACTTAGGTAGTGGTTAAGGAGCAGTGTATTCATTGTAATATGTTATTGTCGCTGTGACATTTGAAAACAAAAATAACATAGTATAAGCAAGAAATATTTTACGATTTGTTGTTTTTCATGATTTTAAAGACAAATATAGTAAAATACTTGTATTTTGATATGGTAAGTGATTCCATAATTAACAAAGTTTTGGTTTATGCTTCGGTTTTTACAAGAAAACACTGAACAACACGGCATTCTTATATCTTATCACGCTCACGGTCGTAAGCGCACTAGTTCGCGGATTCGACCATTGCGTAAGACATGCTCGCCCAGAGCATGTCGCGAGGACACCGACACGCCCCCTTGCCACTTCTCCTGTATTTTATATTTCTATGAGTACGACAATCTTCTCAGGATCTCCAGTCGCTAAGAAAGCGATAAAAAAGACTTCAATTTATGTAAATTAATAACAAGATATACTTACTGTCAATGTGATTGATTCGATTGTAGAAAATGTCTAAGAATATTGGAGTTCCCAATATTAGAATATTTTCAGGAACCGCAAATCTCTAAAACACGATCTCGATGAAGTAAGAACTATGATAAACTTCAATTAAAATAACTTCAGGCAGGAATTGCCTCATGCAATACTCTCCAAAGTGAAAATGAGCAATGATATTTGATTTATTGTATGAATCACGTACGATTTAGCTTAAACATTCAATACTGCCAGCGATATAGAGACCACTGAGTGTGTCCACATCTCTCGCATCGGAAGCGGCTGACGTGTAAAAATGGATGTAATATTGATAGCCCAACAGCCGGGACTTACGTGTACCTATCTATCAGGCGCATAAGTTAGTGGCATCGATCTATAACTTATCTAATCTATTTATATGTGATTTTGGAACCGTGTTTTGAGTAAATTTTTGTTTGAGTAAAATAAAACCGTAGATAAAATAATTAGAAAAAGTGGCAAGCTCGAAGTTAGCAGGAAAATAAACATAGAAAAAGATTCCAAGGCTTGAAAAAAACTGTCCTACCTCATGCCGAAATAAGAAACTTTGGAAGGCCTCTCTTAACGTTTTGCGGATGAATAAAAGTTATCTTTTTTTTAAATATTTTTCATCAAATGACTTTTTCTTTCTGCTCTGTGCGGAACAGAATAAGTCATTTGAGTGGAGTGACAGACTCTTACTGAATAAAAAAACATCCGTGTTCCTTCCAATGCCCTATGCGGTGACTCTTTCAAACAAATTCTGCAATTCTGGCAACAACTGGCCCAGCAGCCTAGCGGGCCGTCTTCTATGATACCTCTTTGAAGCACGCGTGGGACATAAGGCGCCGTCTACCTAGGCCTGATCGGATGGGGACCCAACCAATACCAGCAGTCCGCAGGCCCGCGCCTACGGTAGCCGGAAATCGCCCTGCGACTCCTCACGGCCGGGGCGTCTTCTTCTGTTGCGACGGCTGGAGCGTGAGGTTTGCCTCTCGGAACACCTCCTCCTTCACTAGTACTTTTCGCAGGAGTAGATGACTGCCATGCCTCCCATGCCGCCTATAGCTCCGGACCATGGCTTCAACCAGGGCCGGATGCGAACGGTCGCCGATAAAATTTGTCTAAGACGCACATGACCAGGGCCTCAAGTCTGCTATTACAATAGTGTCAGAATGGTCTATCATTGATTTCATAATGGTTGTTTTGTACAAGATTGGTAATCTACTAATATAAAAGCGTCACTATGACTTTCCAGTGGTCAACCACTGACACTACATTGAATGAAATGGCATAGAATGGTAATCTCGTACATAATGAAAAATGAATGACAGACGTATGCGGTAATCTGCTAGAATTTTGACAGTTCCTTCGACCAGAACCTACCATTAGAACGTCATTGTGCAGACATTGCATTTAATAGCTCGGCTATCAAAAAGTATTACGAGACCATTGATCGACCAGTGATCGACCATTATGAATTTAGCAGATTACGAACTTTAGCAAAATAACAGTGGAATCGTGTTGGAATGACAAATTTATAAAAATAGCAGACTTGGGGCCCAGTTGATGTGGCGATACTTGGAGAAGACCTATGTCTAGTAGTGGAGGTCTTTCGATTGAATTGATGATGATGCAGAAATCTTAGCAAGAAATTAGTTCTGGTTTTCGTAATTAAAATATTCTGATATTACGGTAAGTTACCCAAACAGTTTCCTAAAAATTGTACATTACATCGTGAAAAACTAGGTCTTAATTCTTCCTACCGATCTAACTATAGAAACAAGGCATTCCTTATTAAACAGTTACCCACCTAAAGATCGTACTTACTGCGAGTAAACCGTTATTCAAGCTATTGTTTTCTAATAATAGTACAGGCTCCTGTATAAATACCTCACAATATATGTACATGTATACGTTGATCTAAATACCTGCGGCCTTTACAATACACCCAACATTACTGACATCAAATTTTCCTTAGAATTCCTAAAATTCCTATTTTGGGAAATGTAACTAAAGTTCTGCCGTATCGGTCTCGTTGTCACAGTTGTGAGTACTCAGCACCTGGCTCCGGGATTCGAATCCTGGTTTGAAAAAATTAAATCATCTGTCATTGTGTAAATAACTGCACTCCAAACGGTGCTCTCAAAACGGTGAAGGAAAACATCGTGAGGAAATGTCCTAGAACCAAAAATTTGAAGACATGTGACATTCACCAACCCGCACTGGGCCCGCGTGATGGATTACGGCCCTTTTCCTTTCCTAGAGAGGAGGCCTGTGTCCCAGCAGTGGGAACATTAAAAGGCTGATTATGATTATGCTTATGCTTATGCAATCATCTGTCTAGCGTTTTATCAAATTAGTTGGTTCGGCGTCCAGTCTTACCGGACGCATTTGAATACCAATAGTTTACGTGCATGGAGCTACTGCTAATTTAACCGCCACAACCCAGTTTTTGGAAAAACGACACCCTACAAAGACTTTTTTACAAAAAAATACAACCGACTTCTAAACAAAAAAAAAAACACAAAAAAGAATAAAACAACTTTTGTTTCGAAAGTCACTGTTGAAAAAACGAAGAAAAAAACAAAAACACAAACTTCCAAGTTATCTTATACTTTTTGAGTTTTTTATTTAGAAGTCGGTTGTATTTTTCGTTGTTTTTTCATAAGGAATTCTCCTATTACAACTCATAGTCTGAGGTAATGACGACTAAACGTGGACAGACGGCTAGCCTTCTTGCAGCAAAGAAGACGGGGCCCTATAGAGTCACCGTGGCCCTGGAATGCAAAAGGCACTAGAAGGATCACATGTGGACTTAAGTCAGTTAGTGTCTGAAACTTCATTCCGCTCCGCCCAGAGCGGGAGAAGTCATTTGATGATTTCCCATCCAAAAAAAAACGCTAGCCTTCTTTTACACGTAGCATCATGTGATTATTCTATACAACTTTGCCTATACCTCAGAGGATGACAGGTGTGAAACGTCACACCTATCATCCTCGGTCATCAATGTCCGAGGACATCCGAGGTAATCTATGTCCGAGGTCATCAATGTCATGTCATCAATATTAGATCTATTTTAATAATGTGACTTAACGACATCACATAAGTAAAATAGATCTAATATTGATGCTTAGCCTGTTACGTGAAGGCTTACATAAGTAACAGTTAAGTTGGACCCTCCAAATGAGGCGTTAAGTTTGTTCGAAGGCTCGAGATTCCGTCACACGTAATTCCTCTTGTAAGTCAGTGTAAAGATGTTTATAACTTTAGACATTCGGGTGAAAACATCGACGAAAACTGGTGATGGATGTTGAGCATAAAGTAGAGGCAGCAATATGTCTGTTACTCAATATGTTTTTTTCTTTTGCGAATGCGAAATCATTAAATGACTTATTCCGCTCGGCCCTGAGTGGAAGGGAGTGTCAGACTTACTAAAACCCTCCCTCCTCATCCGCCCCTTTGGATTCCAAGACCGTGGTGACTCTTTTCGAGAAATTCCGCAACACTCAATGTGTTAAATGCGAAATAATCTTGCAATGTCATTCCTGCACACATCAATAATATTTCGTGAAATTAATGTCATAAAGAATTAGTAGTATATTTCTAAAAAAAAAAACAATTTAATCCGTCAGTTAGATTTATCAAAACAAAATCGGAACCGCGTTTATTATTTTATCTCATGACGTGAACAAAAAATGAAGATGGTCTCCGTGAATACTGTATCGGTCGGTGTGGATAGAAACGCAGACGTGAATAGAAAATAAACTTTTATTGGAATTTTCAGAGTATCTCAGATACCATAAAAAAAAATTGCGAAAATTGGAGCTCTTCATTGCTGCGAATAATATTTAAATGATGTGAAAATTCCAATCAAAGTTTCATTTTACCCCTGTATTCCTATCCACCTCGTTTTACCCCGTACCACTTTTCACCTAGAAGTGACGTTACAAGCCAGCGTCACTCCTGTACTTTGATGGATTTTATCTTTGTCAATTTCAACTGATTTGATACAGCAAAAATAATTATACGTGTTTAACATTTTCTCATAGACTGACCGGTGCGTGTTGATCTAAATCAACACTAATCCTAACTAATATTATAAAGCTATAACGCTGGCAAATAGCCCTTTCACGTCAAAACCACAACATTCTTCCACTAATGGAAAGCTACATTATCAGCGAGTAACATAGCCTATATATTATATTTAATCCCCTTATTCCCACGGGAATGGGAAATATGCGGGTGAAACCACGGGACGTTGTTAATCTAAATATATATAACTCAAAAGGGACTGACTGACTGACATAGTGTTCTATCAACGCACAGCCCAAGCCACTGAACGGATCGGGCTGAAATTTGGCATGCAGGTAGATATTATGACGTAGGCATACGCTAAAAAGGATTTTTGAAAATTCGTCCCCTAAGGGGGTGAAAAAGGGGTTAACATTTTGTATGAAACTCCACGCGAACGAAGCCGCGGGCAGAAGCAAGTAAGGTAATAAATGCGAAACCCTGTTCTATGTTTGGATGGATGGGTGTTTGTTAATCAAACACGTCAAAACGGCTCAACGGATCTTGATGAAATTTAGCATAGAGGTAGATCTTAGTCTGGCATAATACTAAGGATACTTTTAATCCCTTGGGAGTATGTTCTCTTTGGGTAATTTTCGACATTCAAGCGGGCAGAACCGCATGCAGCATCATACTTTTTTAAGGAGGAAACGCATTGATGGACTCGAATTTTACCACTATCTCACCTAATAATATACAAGTATCTATTCAATGAAGGTACACGCTTGCCTGGATGTAGGTACCTAACCCAATCCCCTGAAGCACATGTATACTTTGCTAGTTCATCACGGACTTTCCTCCAACACAACTCCATGATTAATTGGCCAAGGACAATCCCGAATTCAGCCAATCATTATTCAGTACTCTCTTTTATTCTGGTGACCCCGATTCGTCTTTATTACAGCCTCTAGCTAGGTAATAGCAGCATGACGACACAACGTCAAGGGTACCCATACGTTTGCATAAATAATGGGAAGGAAAAGTATGTGACCCGTCAAATGAGGGTGTTAAGTCACGAAGGGACAAGTCTTGTAGCTCATTTGTTGAGGGATGAGCTGTCAGACGTCTGATGAAGGTATTTTTAGATGGGCGGCGGCGAAGGGATGAAGTTTCTGGGTTATGTTGGTATGACTTTTGATGTTATGTAATGTGTTTGTGTTTAGTGGAGCTCATTATTACTTACTAGCAGCGCCCCGCGGTTTTACCCGCGTAGTTCCTGTTTCCATAGGAATACGGGGATAAAATATAGTCTATGTTACTCAGGGTGAATGTAGTTTCTAGTGGTGAAAGAATTTTTGAAATCGGTCTGGTAGTTTTTGAGTTTATTCGTTACATACAAAAATACAAATGTTTCCTCTTTATAATATTAGTATAGATTTACAGTGTGTTTAAGCTTATTCAAGGCATAAATGTCTTCAAAACGTTTTCAGGTTTTTCAAAACAACATAAATAAAAATCAATGTTGAGTCTTCTCCTAAACAACCTTCGAGTTATAGAGATATATCACTGTACATGGTAGAAACCAGTGTACAGTTAACACACACACGTTTACAGTGTACAGTAAGTAGTTCTTACACATATGAAGACTCCTCAGGAAAAAAAATAATTCTCAAAAATAGATTATGAATAGAATATTCCCACTGCTGGAACACAGGCCTCCTCTCTAGGAGAGGGTATGGACCGTAATTCACCACGCGGGCCCAGTGCGGGTTGGTGAATGCCACATGTCTTTGAATTGTTCTAGGACATAAAAATACATAAACTACAGAAACACCTGTTTTTTTTTAATTTAAAGTGTGTGAAAATCTTGGTTTTGCGGCCACACGTGCTATTTTTAACCGACTTCTAAAAAAGGAGGAGGTTCTCAATTCGGATGTTTGTATGTTTTTTTTTTTTTTTTTTTTTTTTTATTGTTTGTTCGCGCATAACTCCGTCGCTTGCCAACCGATTTGAAAAATTCTTTTTTTGTTGGAAAGGGTATACTTCCCAAATGGTTCCATGAAAATTATATCGAAATCGAACAAGCGGTTTTTGAAAAATCAACAAAAATCTAAAAAAATATGTAATTTTCTACATTGACGACCTCTTAGTTTACTCTGCGAAGGAGCAGTACGTTTTTTTTACACCAATGTGATTGGTTTGTTTAGGTGGGGGAGGGGAGGGGGTGTAGGTACCACTAAAAAGTGAAAAATAAAAAAAAACTTTTTACAAAAAATAAAACCGACTTCTAAACAAAAAAAAAACAAAAAGTATAAAATAACTTTAATTTCGGAAGTCAGTGTGTTCAACAACAAAAAAGCAACCAAAAACACCGAGTTCCGAAATTAAAGTTATTTTATACTTTTTGTTTTTTTTTGTTTAGAAGTCGGTTTTATTTTTTGTAAAAAGTTTTTTTTATTCATACTGCACGCGCGATCACTCATGTTTCTTACGTTGGATGAACAAATAAAATTTAAAAAACAAATGACACACATATTTTTTCCCGCGGAGTCTTCATAATTATATCAATCGAGAGTCTGACACTTCCTTCCGCTCCGCCCGGAGCGGAAGGAAGTGTCAGACTCTTACTGATTAAAACCCATCCGTGTTCCTCCTAATGCCTTTTGCGTTCCAGAGCCGCGGTGACTCTTTCCAAAAATTATTATCAAAACCGTACCGTAAATTATTATCTATAACATTTTCTCGAGAGTTGTACATGTACTCAAAGTTTTAATCTTTATTAGTTACACAAAAGCTCTTGAAAAAATTTAAATGTTTGGAACAAAGCACACATACCACTACAATACATACAACTAGGAAGGTTTATCGCAGGAAATTCCTAATAATGTGACAGTTTTTAATGTATAGAGCAATAACCTGTATTTCTATACGGGAAACAAAACCAAGAAAAAAAAACACGAATATCATTCTTTGTTAAAAATCAAACCGAATTTACTAAAATCAAAATTCCATTGTAACTCCCCAAACCATAGCAGAAAGGCAATAAGCATTAAGATCATTGAAAACGTTCCTACACCTATACAAAATGGTATTTTCTCCTATAAACGCGTGTTACGTGTCAAGAAAACCTAATAAGCATGCTTACTTGCGAAGCCTGAAGATATAAATTATTCATAATGACAAAGTTATAAATCGTGAGGCGAAAATCTCATCCTAGCAGGGACGTTAACGGCGGGAAGTGATAAGTAATCAGGTTTGAGCGAGAATATCATATTATTACCTCACAATTTATTAAAAGAAGTAGTAAATAAACTGAATTCTAGACTAGATTTTAAACCGACTTCTAAAAGAGGAGGTTCTTTACGAAGCTCAAGAGGTTCTTTACAATTTCGGAAGTCGGTGTTCAAAAAACGAAGAAACAACCAAAAACACCGAGATCCGAAATTAAAGTTATTTTATACTTTTTGTGTTTTTTTGTTTAGAAGTTAGTTGTTTTTTTTTTTGTTAAAAGTATTTTAGACATAGAAGATGCGGCGTATATTTGGTGCTAGATAAAAGTGAATGTAACACTAGGTAAAAATAACAATAGCTGTCTATTATTTTCCTTCTTGCAGGGAAACGACTCTTCTTATAGAATGATTAGCAGTTTGATAAAGCATTCAAATGAATGAATACGTCTTATTTGAAAGTTGTTACTAAAATAAATGAAATCTTTGGAAAAATAGGGAAATAACACGATTTTGAAGCCATTATTTTATCCTTGTTACGCAAAAGGTTATTTTTACATGACGCAAATTATTATGTATGGGTTGACTTTCTGGTGATGTCACACACAAATAAGTAGTTTGAGTAATAGTTAAGTAAAAGTTTGATTAATGTAAGAAATCAATTCAAATACCTTATTGCGTAAATTACAGTCAACTCCTTATGACAAGTCATTCCCTTTTACTAAGACATTGCATTATAATTATGTTGAAAATTATTATAAAGCAGTGAAATAGGTACATATGTATATTCTACAAAATCCTTAAGATTGTAATAGAACATCGCAATTATGTTTTTAATGATTCTTCGTTCACTAATGATTTCCCGTTGGTTGGAGCCTCGTCCTTCGATTTTCTGATTCATTTCTACGTGACATTTTCAACAAAATGGATTATATCCAGCTAATAAGAACGAACAAAACCCATGTCCCAGAAAATCCTCCTTAATATTCACGTCCCAAACCAATGAGATGCGAACGAGTTGTATTAAGAACAGCTACATAAGTACTTCAGGTGGAAAAGGGAAAAGTATCAACACTGCTCACGTTTTGAATTTACGTTCATTCTCTTGATCTCAATCGAGATAAGTGCGCAAGCGTCGTCCTGACGATTGTACACACGTTCACTGTATAGTTACATTCGGAAGGCAATTGGTTTTAGGAATACGGGGTTCTGGATCGACGAACAATGGTTTTCTTTTTTCAGATGCGAGTGCAAGTGTGTGATCGGTTTTCGACTTGGTGTCGTGTTAGTTTCCTGCTGATGTTGGGTCTTTAATGGGTTAGGGCTTGTCTGTCATTGAACGAATTTTAGTAGTTATTTTGTCACTAAAGAAAATATAAAAAAAAAGTTTATTTTTGCCAAGTATACCACAAAAAAAACGAATACACAAATTGATCTGGTTGTGCAATTTAGGAGCATATGCGTCACATCAGCGCAAAATAGCCATCGCTCAACATAATGCTCGACTCGTGTTCGAGACTCAGCCACAGCACTGATTTTCAGCAACAACCGGCTTTGAATGATAGACGTCAGCCGGAACAGCATGAAAAAATAAACTTGTAGCAGCGTCCACTAGAAAAAATAATGAAGCGACATTCGTTCGCCAATAAAAATAACTGCAACGCCATCTAGCCCGAACTACTTACGAAATCCTGCATCGCGGTAAGAGTCTTTCATGCGATTAATACGTGTACAACAGCCCGAATATCAACTATAGGGCAGTTGCTCACGTTGCGGAATTTGTTCGAAAGAGTCACTGCGGCCCTGGTACATACGCAAAGGGCACAAGAAGGATCACGGGTGGGTTTTAGTCAGTAAGAGTCTTACACTCGCTTCCGCTCCGCTCAGAGCGGGAGAAGTCATTTGATGATTTCCGATCCAGAAAAAAAAGGGCAGTTGCTCACCGGACAGAACAATCGTGTGGTTAGAGAATCCTATTTTTTTTTTTTTGGATGGGAAATCATCAAATGACCCCTCCCGCCCTGGGTGGAGCGGTAGGGAGTGTCAGACTTTTACTGACTAAAACCCACCCGTGATCCTTCTTGTGCCCTATGCGTTCCAGGGCCGCGGTAACTCTTTCGAACAAATTCCGCAACCCTAGCAGGCACCGACCCTATGGGCCCCGTCCTCGATGCTGACGGCTCCTTGCGGCGCGCGTGGAACACAACGCGTCGTCGACTCAACCTGGTATCGGACGGCGAGCCACCCACGCTCACCGTCCCCAGGCATCAGCCACTGCGCAATAGCACAGCGGCCGACTTGTCTCTGGAGGAGGCCGAAATGGGACCATTACTGGCACTCCATCTCAGCACCCTCCCGAGCGTTGGGAGTCGCAGCACCGTGGTTAGAGAATCCTACGTTCTCTATGTAGGTTTGCGGGACTTTACTCTCTGTGCCTTATGGCTGACACTGATGACCTTCGAAAAGAAGTATGCAGTACTGCTACTTAAAACATAAGATATTCTTGGATCATTTATTGACAGTCTAATAACCTCCTCGCATAACTCTTTTTTAATGTTGGGAAATAATTAAATGACTTTTTTGAATCAAATGATTACAGTTATAAGAGAATATAATAATACTTATACATATTTCAGAATATAAATTTTCAATGTTTCACATTTAAAACAAAATTTTTAGTGCTTAGTCAAATAAAGCGTTCGGAATATCGATACAGCCCAAATAATCTAATAAAAAAGTAAAATTATTATATAAAAAGTAAATTATTATTTATAAAAAACAAAAATTATCTGGAACTTGAAATGATAATGCTAGACGTTTTTCTAAGCCGTACAATCCAAAAACGATACTTTTCACAATAGCAAACGAAATCAACTTAAACCTACAGACTACACCGATACGAGTAATCTAATTACTTTCGTACTTTTGCTCATTGCACTCTAACGTAAACGTGAGCGTTAAGACCATTAGATTTTCTGTTTTTCACAAGTGTATTTAGCTAAACGAACCAGGTGAATTCGAAATAAATAAGTGTAGTTACACTGAAAACAGGAATAAGCTTGCATATAAGCATAATCAGCCTTTTAATGTTCCCACTGCTGGGACACCGGCCTCCTCTCTAGGAGAGGGAATGGGCCGTAATCCGCCACACGGGCCCAGTGCGGGTTGGTAGCTTGCATAATTCAAGCTTTTTTAACGTCAAAGGAATATTTTAAATATTTGCATATACGAACCATTTACCATTTAGTTAATTGGTAAATAAACTCTAGCGATTGGACCACGTTTATATTTTCAGTAAATAGTTTTTACCTTCGGAAAAATATTTCCGCGAAATATTTTTTTAATAAAAATGTGTTCCTACCAGTCTGCACGTATTTAAATATCTTTTTTAATTACTTTTATGCTAATTAAGGAGAAATAAAAACCGTCAGCTGGCCGTAATCTTAATTTAATTTTTAATGAGATATCTTTAGTGTTCTACTCGTTTCTCGAGTGATTAAAAAATGTCTCGAGTTTTTATTGCTCTTTTATTTACCTATACGTTTAAAAAGACGCAATTAAGTACTGACTTGAATTCTACAAGGTGTTTTTTTTTAAGACGCACCATCATCATCATCATCATCAGCAGCCTGTTGCAGTCCACTGCTGGACATAGACCTCTCCAATTGCACGCCACTTAGATCTATTTTCGGCTTCTCGCATCCAGTTTCTGCCAGCCGTCCTGCGCAAATCGTCACTCCACCGTGCCTGAGGACGTCCTATACTACGTTTGCCGAGACGCGGTCTCCACTCTAGAACTCGTTTACCCCAACGGTTGTCGGTTCTACGACTAATATGGCCAGCCCACTGCCACTTCAGCTTACTAATCCGGTGGGCTATATCAATTACCTTGCTTCTCTGACGGATCACCTCATTTCTGATGCGATCCCTCAGAGACACACCGAGCATAGCCCTTTCCATAGCCCGCTGAGCGACTTTGAGCTTATGGACCATACGAGCCGTCAGTGTCCACGTTTCGGCTCCGTATGCCATGACGGGTAGGACGCACTGACAGACGCACCATCACGGCTAAAATAATTTGTTTTTTCTTTCAGATCCAGTACCTACTGCGGTACCAGAAACAAATGTAAGTTAACATCGCTTAATTTGATCAAAGTACCGGGAACATCAATATTTTACAGGACTAGCGTCACCGCCTACGGTTTCACCCGCTTATTTCCCGCTTCCGTAAGAATACGGGGATGACCCGCTAATAATGTAGCTTTCAGATTGGTAAAAATGGTTAAAATCAGTCCAGTACTTTCGGAGCTTATTCGGTACAAACAAACAAATAAAAGTATATTTCCTCTTTATAATTGTTTGGGTTTATTACAGTAATTGATACATAGGTACCTACAATGTATCATGATCGAAATTCGAATTTCAAAATCGTTTCTTTATCAATACGGGTAAACAGTGTATGTCTTGCAAGAACCTGCATTCCAATTCACAATCACATTTTCTGACAAAATCCGAAGAATTTTGAAGAAACTACTCTTTTGCTTCCAAAACGTTCGAAAAAATCTGTTCGACAGCGTAAATAACACAGTGAATGGGGTTTAATTGTCTGATGGCAGCCATCGCCAGTTGGGAACCTCTTTCTTTTTGAAGTCGGTTAACTACAATACAATAGAAATAAGAAAGCCGTTCGATAATACGGAATACTACAGAATCCCGAAGGGGTGCTCCATCGTTTAGTACGTGCACTTTGTGCTATTAGTTCACAAACTTGAACCGAGATAGGGTTATTATATAGTTGAAGTATTTTTATGGAAAAGAGTAGTTTGTTTAGGTATACTGATACGTGCAATAGGAGTATTTCAGCTATCTTTACTAATATATAAAGCTGAAGAGTTTATTTGTTTGGTTGGTTGAACGCGCTAATTTCAAGAACTACAATTCTGATTTGAAAAAAAAAATCAGTGTTAGATAGCCCATTTATTGAGGAAGGCTATATCATCACGCTAAGACTGACAGGAGTAGAGCAACAACGAAGAATGTTTGAAAAACGGAGGGTTAATACCTATGCCATGCTGACGAAGTCGCGGGCAGACTTTAGACACTAGGCATATGCCTAGCATTTTACCAACTATTTTGGGGTTGGCTTCCAGTCATACCGGATTCAGCTGAATACCAGTAATCAACGCGGAGCGGCTGCTTACCAGACGTCCACAACCCAATAACTGGGGTACACAGTACTTCTTGGCAAGACTGGTGTCAAATTTTCTGGCTTCTGACAATCCGTAATAACTGCCAAAGACCTACAGTCGGAACCAACGGCTTAACGTGTTTTCCGAGGCACGGAGGAAACTCGGTACGTTAAGATGGTCACCCATCCACAGACCATCCTTGGCAAGTGTTGCTTAACCTTAAAGACCGACCTGCGTGGCTGTTATTCTTTAGCTACGAGCACCTCAGACGCGGGCAGACGCTAGTAATCAATATAAATATACAAAGCTATTCCGTTACTGAGTGACTGACAAATAACGCACAGCTGAAACTGGTGGTCCTAGAAGATTTAAATGTGGCATGAAGATTACTGGAGCACTGAAAGTTTCGGATATCCGGAAATTCCTACGGGAACGGGAAAAATCGAGATATTCGCTTACGTAGTCGCGGACAAAATCTGTTTTAAGTATAATTATTAAATATAATATTGTAATTTATTGTTCACCAATTATAGTTATTGTTGGAAACATTAAATTGTCTATTGCATTTTTGTCTATGACATAACGATATAAAAAATCCCCTTGCCAATAACGAACCACACGCTTTTATTTCGAAGACATGCAATATTGCTCCAACACGACAAAAAGGCCAGCAAATAACCTCACCAAGCCTTTTACAGTTACTCCAACTCTTTCTTTCACAACTTAATTCTATAGGTACAATGGCGGTCTTATCGCTAACAGCGATATCTTCCAAATAATTGAATTACTATATGTCATACTTATGCAGTTAATGATAATATCAGGGGTACAATAACTACCTAGCTTTCACAATTTTACTAAGAAATCATACGGACACAATTTTACCCCTGATATTTCCAATTTATTCAAGTGTAAACACATTAAATTCTGAAATAGTAAGTTATCAAAATGGTCGCACTTCGGTAAACAAATATTCTCAGTCACAACGTTTTTTTGCAGGAGAGCAGTGGTGGTGGGTTTCAAACCCAGCCAGGCGCATTACTTTGTGTAATTAATATTATCACCCCTGCTCTCAAAACGGTGAAGTAAAACATCGTGAGGAAACCGGCATGTCCTAGAACCAAAAATTCGAAGACATGTCATGTCACCAACCCGCGCTGGGCCCGCGTGGTGGATTACGGCCCATTCCCTCTCCTAGAAAGGAGGCCTGTGTCCCAGCAGTGGGAACGTTAAAAGGCTGATTTATGCTTATTATGCAACGTTTTTTTCAAAAGTCCTTATAACAAGCAGAATAAAATATCTGTTGAAAGAAGTTTAATAAGACTTATCACATCATCAGATAGAACATGAATTGAGAGAACATTCAAATTAGATCCACCCTGTTAATAAGTAACACATCGACTCAACAACTCTCTTGTAATTTGAGATAGCAATTCAACTACTAATCGAGTAGCATTTAGCGCAAGCAATTTCCTCCAATCAGCTTCCTCGGTTCATAGCACAATAACTCTTCAATGCTATGTTTACATTCCCGCTGAAAAGCGAATTGTGTTTCTAATCTTTGAGACAGTAAAATACCGAACAATGAAATATTTACTTGAGCGTTCATTTGATTTACAGTTCCTAAAGGTTTTTGGGTAAAATATATTAATCTTCGTTTCGCTAATGATATCATTTTATTAACCAACTTCAATAAAAGGATGAGGTTCTCGAGTAGAGTGTTTTTTTAAGTATGTTACCTCATAACTCTACTGGATATACCAATTATATAGTGTGATTGTCTTTATATTCGAAAACTGGTGCTTGTCTTGTGGTCACATTCTATATATAAAAAATAAGTTTGAGATCTAACGTCTAGTATTAGAGTTATCTCGAATAATGCGTATTTAATTACCTTCGACTTGTTTGATGATTTTCTCATTTTCACTTATCGAAGTAAAACGTAAAAAAAAATCTTATACGTTGGTTTGGAAGAGCATCGTAGTATTGCGAGGTATTTCTTTTCTAGTTTAGTGAAGATGGCGAAATTCAGAGATAGGAAACGAAGCTTTTCAAAAAAATATAGCAAATCTTCCGGGATTGCTGAAATCGCATGTCTGTTTATTATATATCTGTTTATTATAGTCTGTTTATATATAACTCTCTAATAATTTTTACTGGGTGTACCCATTTTGTTATTTTTTTATTTGATTCTTATAAAATTTGAATGATTGAGATCTGACGACTAGTATTTGTGGTATCCCTCATAATGCGTGGCTTCGACTACATGAATGATATTCTCATTCTCTCTTTTCGATGTAAAATGAAAAAAAAGTAAACTGTGTACGAGGATTTGGAAGAGTTTCTTGGTATTTCAAGGTGGTCTCCTCTCGGTTCTAGTTAAGATCTGATGAAGAACGGAGATAGGAAACGGAACTCTTCAATAAATGATAGAAAATCTTCCAGGATTGCTGAAATCGCATGTCTGTTTATGTTTACACTAGTTTATAACATGCCGCTGTGATGGGGAACGTTTAACTGTGGGGTGTCACCACTAAAAAGTAAAACATAAAAAACATTTTTGCAGAAAAATATAGTCGACATCGTACATTTATAAAATAACTATAATTTCGGAAGTCAGTGTCAAAAAACGAACAAATAACGAAAAACACACACACTTTATGTGTTTTTTTATTCAGAATTCGTTCGTATTTCTTCCAAGATATGATTTTGGACTACCTCCCGATAAATTACCAACCCGCACTGGGCCCGCGTGGTGGATTACGGCCCATTACCTCTCCTAGAGAGGAGGCCTGTGTCCCAGCAGTGGGAACGTGAAAAGGCTGATTATGCTTATGCATGATAAATCGGTCGAAGACAAGGAGCAGGGTTGAGGTAAATGGACATGGCTAGGAAGTTGCTGACACGCAACACACATGTGCATTCTACCCATCTTAACCTATGGTCTGCAAACTTGGTCCCCGACCGAGTCTTAAAACACAGGAATTGCCCCTATGAGCAAGAAGGCTGCCAGGCTGAAGTGTGATTGAGTGGGTGGGCTTGAGTCACGCATTGGATCCAGAGGACGAGTGTTGCATCGTCGCTGAGAAAGGCCTAAAAAGCACTGGCGCGACAAGAAGACAACCCACCACAACTTTTCCCAGCAGTGGAAAAATACATACATACATAACATAATCAGCCTTTTTAATGTTCCCACTGCTGGGACACAGGCCTCCTCTCTAGGAGAGGGAATGGGCCGTAATCCACCACGCGGGCACAGTGCGGGTTGGTGAATGTCACATGTCTTCGAATTTGTGGTTCTAGGACATGCCGGTTTCCTCACGATGTTTTCATTCACCGTTTTGACAGCAGTGTGATGGAATTAATTACACAAAGTAATGCGCCTGGCTGGGTTTGAACCCGCGACCTACAAATTCGTAAGTCGGGGCCGTTACCACTCGGCCACCACTGCTCCACGGTATAAGCCTCTAAATATTAAAAAAAGCATGCAAAAATACAAGCAACAAAAACACAATTTACCATTTCACAAATCTTTGCTTAATAAATCCAGAAAACACTTCGTTACATTGTAACGTAACACATATTTTATTTTATAAAATAAAAAAGTAATATCTTTTAATTTGTTTCCTGAGTCCTGCTGAATCGGATCTCCTCAAACGTAAAATTAAAAACCAAAAAGCATTGTAATGTGAATTCTTTGTGGTGTAAATGGGACGAGTTCACGAATTACGTTCGAAATTTAAATTAAAGCTGGTTTCTGGTGAGCTTAGAGGGTGTTAGTTAGAATTTAATTTATGGACCGCAGAATAATATATTCTGTTCAAAACCTGATATTATGGAGACTAGCTCCTCATCTTAGTTAAAAGCTAATTATTTCACTCGAATAACAGTCTAACAAGTTTGCCAAATTCTAAGAGTGATAGTGATTTAATTACGTGTAGTTAATACGAACGGTATCACGTTAGTAATTTTGTTCAACATATTCATTAAAGTAAGCACTTCTAACTTTGTCGTAACTTTTCTTTGTTACTTAACCTTTAAACTAATTAAACACTAAAGAGCATTATAGAAGACTAGCTTTTACCTGCGACTCCGTTTGAGTGGGCTTCAGATCGGGAAAAATGTTAATGAATGGTAGAATATTATATATGCGTTAATCTAGGTTATAAGCACCACATGTATGGAGAATTTCATCAAAACCAGTTCAGTAGTTTTTGCGTGGAAGAGTAACAAATATTCCTGCATCCATACCTCCTGTCAGCGTTAATATTCACATTTATTTTAATATTATTAAGATATCTCAAGCAATATCATTTCGAATAATTGTAAATATCTCCGCTGCTGACATTAAGCTCTGTCTTCTAACAAGTAGAGAAGATAAGACGAAGACAAAATGACATCAATTTCCGCGACATTCCATTTAAATAACTCGGTTGCTTGCAAAATTGTCAACTGTCAACTGTACGCGTCTGGACCCGACTTAAAGCTATTATTATGAAAAAAACGCAAAGCGGTTTTACTCTCACCTCAGTTGAGGCGGATTAAAATATTTGCCCTCATATTTGTAGGCGACCATTTTTTTTGTCCGCAATTGTCATTCAGGAGCCAATTTTATTCGAACTCTGTTCATATGGAAATTAGATTTAATTTAGAGTGTCTTCTTTGTTATAGTATTTTGGGATATTAAAATTATTTATTCTTGAGCTTCGATCAATAATACTTCTTGAGGTATGAGCAGTATAATACGATCTACCTTTTTATTTGAGTTTAGTAGAGCAAATGAATTTTGCTTATAAAATTACTAACAGATTTAGAGCTGAATTTTTGATCATCAGATAATTTTTAACCTGAAGATTCGAATACACTACGAGACCAGAAGACGAACTTTTTAGCATACGAGTATATCCTACAAAAAGCTGTTGTACTTACATTTATTTTTAGGTAAAAGTCGTCCCATAATTTTAAAATTTAACTAAATATATCCCAGAATTCAAACTTAAACAATCAAAATCTACAAACATCGCAAAAAAACTTAACAAAAAACTTCACAATCGGTAACTCTACCTCCCTTTCCTGTTTCTTCTAAAACATTATATAACTCAAGCTTCCAGGAAAACTTTGAATCTGTCACCAACTCATTTAACATTCCTCAAATCTCAGAAGAACATAAAGGTGAAAGCAACAAGAGTAAGCGTGTATCATTCCAATTTATCGCCATCATTCATCAAGTAAAAAAACCGTAGTAAGGGAACTGAAAATTTTAATAAATTGTCAACGTGTGTAATGTGCTGAGAACTGTGATAAGCATGGCTACAAGTCATGTTGGATATAAAAATAAATAGATGGGTGCTATGTATTTCGAGTGGGAATAGGGAAGATGCAATTGCAGAACTCATGAACATTTTGTGATTGAAATGATAAAAGAAGGGCCAGAGCAATGTTTTTATTGTAGTTAATATTGATTTTTAACAACTATTACGAATTAATATAAAACGTGAAACGGAACGTAAACAATCAGCGTTTAGTGACGTCACTGGTTATGACAACGAAAAGACGAACTTAAATTTTAAGGCATGACAGTTCATGATCTCTGGCAGACAGAAGTGACTTCATTATTCGTTTTCGCGGGAAAAGAAAAACAGTCAGTTTATAATCGCAATTTTTGGTAATACATTAAAGCGTATTAATTTTTTAATTTTTGTATGGTCTATTTTACACGGAATTCTTTTAAATGAAACCAAGATGAAAATATTGCATGTTCCCTACTGTACGCAATTTTCATTGATTTCCGGGAACCCCTCTGTGTATTGTAACTAATCGTTGAAAACGTTTTGGCGATACGGTTGGTGCAGTGGTTGAGCGATTGACTGCGCTGCATATCGCGGGTTCGATTCCCGCTCGGAACAAATATTTGTATGGTCTACAGTTGTTCTGGGTTTGGCTGTTTGTGTCGGGAGAGTATATGTTTGTAAACCCACCTATGTATGATACAGGAAAATATTCAAGTGCGGGTGAGAGTTTAAAAAAAAAGATTAACTGGGGCTTAGTACGCAGTGTTCCGAAAAAAACATATTATATCATCTTTTTTATATTTATCTTTTTTAAATCATTCTTCGTCTTTTTATAGGTTTTCCTGTAATTTATAGGTAACGAACCAATTGTTTCCAAGAGGAACGTTCCATTTTCATCAATATTCATTTCATCTAAAATTGTATTTAAAAAAGAAAAGTGTTTTAGTCACTCGCTTATTGCGAGTGACTACTTCATTATTTCATTTGATACGTAACACAGCACAGTTTGATAAACAGTTTTTCTACGTACATACAGACACATAAGTGATCCTTCAACGGTTCCGTATTTTCATACAGACTCAGTAAGATTCTGAAACCTTAAACGATATGTGCGTAACTTATTCGAGATGTAAATGTTAGCAATATTTTTTGGGCAGTTGTGTAAAAAAATGCAGCACAGAAAATTCGATTCACAAAACCTGATGACACATTCATTAGTACTAAAATAACAGAACTCGCCCATTGACCCAAAAGTTATTAATAACTACAATACCCATTCTCACTTCTCACTCTGACTGCGGTACAATAGTAATTTTTCTCTGAAATTCAAAGCCACTAGGCGACACGGATTTATGTTTGGCACAAATCAAAATTTACGCTCACAAATACAAATTTATAATTCACGGTGTTAAACTTTAAATAAATTGCTTGACACCTTTATGTGTCGGGTGATAGAGTCCACATTGGCCTGCTTGTATATTTTTAGGCGTCAACAAACTAAACTGTTTGCTTACCGGCGGGATATGGAATGGGCGTTCTGTTACACCGTTGTAGAACAAAGATAAAATGGTTTATTGCCATTATTTAAATTTCGTTTTTGATAAATATTTTTAAGCTGTCGGGATTTGCAAACGGTCGTGTTGTAAAATATTATAATATTTTCTCATTTTTTCATTTATATATACCACAATTAAAACTGTGATCGACTTCTTTGACAATCACGCTTGACATAGACCATTGATTTGATGTGCTGTAAAAAGTCTTAGCTAGATACTATAACATGGGCACTTGGGTACTCTTGGGTTTTAAATTAATCTATAATAATACGGTATTTTAAAGAGATTTTTTTTTGTACCGAATAAGCTCCGAAACGATTAAAAGCCTTCACCTATGGAAAGCTACATTATCAGTTTAGTAACATAGTCTATATTTTATCCCCGTAATAACACGAGAACGGGTACTGTCACTATTATTATCTGTATCACCCAAAGGTTGACTGGTAGAAAATGCCTAAGGCATTCAGTCCGCCTCTGTAGGTATGTGTGTGCATAAAGTATTAAATAAATAAATAAATGAAATAGCGCAGGTGAAACCGCGGGACGCTGCCAGTCGTAAATATAACCTTCTAATGCAACAAGGACTTAACATCTTAGATAATTAATCAACCATATAATAATTATGTTTTGTTGTCTTATGAAAGTGTCTGATGTTGTGCCTGATGAAAGTGTGTGATGTTGTTTCCTTGGCCATGCAGAATTTTAAAAGTTCCTAAAAGGTTGTCACATATTACACTACGGTGTGAACGCATCCAGTGAAACGGATCAAGCAGACGGAGGTGACGTCACGGAAGCAACGCGGCGGAAGCGCGCGCGCCGCGTTTCCGCTAGAGCCGCCGCGCTTGAGCCGCGCTAACTACATCTCCCGTCGACGCTACAGGCCTGGTACTCCGGGCAGGATTCAATTTGCTTTTCATCTGGATTGGATATGTTAAAAGTTTGTATGTTGAAATGTCTGAGTGTCTTTTTGCTTATTTATTTTTCAAATTACCTAGTTTTTCTTCTTTTGCGAGGATAAATTAAATTATCCAGCTAAACTTTGCGACGTTTGGGGATCTCCTTTGTGGTTATGCTAATAAGTTGGATTGGTCTTTGTTTTCTGCGTAGCCTTTGAGCCACGTTTAGGTCGGGTTCCAGTCTGACTGGATATACCTGAATAATTTGACTTTGTGGCCTTATACTAATTCGATTGTAGCTACAGCCAGTTTAATTGAACCTCGCAAACTACATCTCCTGTCAACGCTGCAGGCCTGGTACACCGGGAGACATGCACAGTATTAAATTTGGTTTGCATCTGTATTGGATATAAATTTCAATTAACATAAGACATTTAACGGAAACATGTCAAAATATACCTTACAACTATTAATATTAAGGGTATTTAACAACAATACAAAAAACTCTTATAGGTTAATTGATACTTCTAGGATCGATATGTTAAAAGTTTACGTGTTGTTCTTTTCTAAACTGATCATATGGGCGTTTGGGTGTTCTCTTGCCCCTTTATAGCTGACTAGCGACCCACCCCGGCTTCGCACGGTTGCAATGCTGATGCTAAATCTCTGCTATATTATTATGCATGTATTATAGATAAACTTTCCTCTTGGATCAATCTTTAAAAAAGAATGTATCAATAACCGTTGCGTAGTTTTAAACATCTAAGCATATGTACGTAAAGACAGATGGACAGTGGGAAGCAACTTTGTTTTATGCTATGTAGTGATGATTAATTTTTCCTCCGATCTATGAGAAGAGTCTCTTCCAAATTGCCTGATTTCGTTATATTTTTCAACTTTGCAACTTTATGAAGATCTCCTGTGAAGTTTAATCAGACATCGGAATGTCTTGCCACATTTTTTCCACTACCATGTGTATTACACTTGAATAAGCTGACCTTGTTTTATTGAACTCATTCAACTGTAGCTAGAGCTTATCTTATATATAGAGAGTTATCAATCATATTTACATGTTCAAGTTTTAGGATGCAACGAAATACTGCAATAATTGCCATACGTGGAATATTTTCATCGCTAACAAATACTGTAGCTTAAGTGTTTGCAATAAATGTTACTATTTCTTTAATACCATAAACGCTTACACAGATAATGACATTTTTGTTTTCAACACAGCCTCCCTTTGTTAACCACCATTAAAGTTTTCACCGCTCTTCAATTAACTACGGAAAAATGAAAAATTCTTGCATTCAGATTTATCATCGTACGTCGTCTTTAAGTACAATAAAATTTGAGAATTCACTACTGGAGTTATTTGCATGAATAACTTGAGCTCTGTTATCAATCACATTTACATTTTCAAGATAGAGTATGCAACGAATTACTACAATAATTTCCATACGTGCAATATTTTCATCGCTAACAAATGCTGTAGCTTTGGTGATTGCAATAAATGTTGCTATTTCTTTAATACCAAAAACGCTACAGTTAGTTACACCGGCAATGACTTTTTCATCTCTGTATTTACCATCCACATTTTTATTTTCAACACAGCCTCCCTTCGCTAACTACCATTAAAGTTTTCACCGCTCTTCAATTAACTACGGAAACATATAAAATTCCTTCGGATGCATCACCATACGTCCCTTCGTTAAGTACAATAAAACTTGAGAGTTCATTACCGGAGTTATTTGCGTTGGTTATATTTTTGGAGCGGAAATGACGGGAACGTCCGTTCGCTGGGGGTCCTCGTGTCTATGCACTGTTTCAGCGTTTACAGTGTGTTTTTGTTAAGTTTATTGACCTGACTGGCAGAATTTAAGTGTGAAAATTATCATCGATTACTTGATAGATTTTTATTATTGATAGATACTTTCTCTATGTTGTACACCTAAACAAAATATGTACAATAATAGCTAAAAAGGGTGTAGCAATGGGTGGTCTTATCACTAAACGCAAGAGGAACACAGATGCGTTTTAGTCTGTAAGAGTTTATACTCTTACAGACTAATACTCCACTCCTTTACGCTCCGCCCAGAGCGGAAGAAGTCATCTGATGGTTCTCATCCTTAAAAAAATGGAAATACTTATATATGCTGTACAGTTAACGTAATGTTTGATCTCCAGTTTGTTGATATTTGTTCCAGTATAACATTATTTTCATGTCAGATGGTTATTTTTTATTTTATTATTTGGGCCCAATTGACAGTTTTCATTGTAACCACTGTCTGCAACGTTCTTGGCACTTAATATATAAGCCCTAAGCCTTCTTCTCTTGTTGAAGATCCTTTGCTCAGTCTCAAAAAGCCAGAAAAACATTTTATAAAAATTTTACAAAGACATTCAAATTTAAAACCTAAAGAACAAAAAAATCCAAACCCCCTCATGATCCCATGAACTGGTGTCAAAATTAATATGCCAGAAGAAAAACGTAGATAGCTGCGAGCTATCTACGTTTTTCTTCTGCATGCACTCAAAACCTGTTATAAAAGAAATAACACGATCAAAACTCTGTCCCGTAGGAATAACTCTTAATTGTTACATTCGACTCGAATTCATTGGATATTCTTGCCTATTAACCTGAACTCGTAGGGCCATTATAAAAGTCCCAAAAACTGGGCTATCAAACTCTAAGATATAAAATCTGAACTTACTTGTTTTCTAGTTTAACAAATCGGTAATAAGATCATCATGATATAAAATTTTTGGTCCATATTATTAACTAAATCTCAACAAGAAAATCAGCATTACCTATTTATCAAAAAATCTTTCACGCTTTCCTTATAAACATTAAACATCAAAAAAAGTTCACCCACCCTAATCCAAGCCCAAACAATTTTAAGACTGGCTTCACGAAAAAAAAAAAGATTTGAAAAAAGTACATCGTCAGATTATCGCAGATTCGATTTCCACGTCTAAACTTCCAACGCTTAAGTTAAGGCGTTCGAAATGTTGTTGAGGTAACAAAAAAAAATGTAAAAAAAAAAACATATTTCAAAGAATCGAAAAGTTCGGAAAAATTCCAGCCAAGGATTTTGTGTCGTACCCGGTTGACAGTTTTGCAGTAAGCCGAGTGCCAGTGGAAAATCGTTGCTATTACGTGTTTTGATAGGCGTGAGTTGCTTTCCTGGTGTCTATTGAATTCTATATAAGTAAAACTTTTATTTTTTACTGATTACGTTACATTTCAACAGCGTTTGTCAATCTAATACATATTTGTCATTTTCGCCACGCTACGGCTAACAGAATTATTTCATTGTTAAAACCTGTCCGTCACAGGCTCTAACAATGAAGTAATTCTGTTAGTGCGCTGCTATTGAGCTTTGGTTCTTACTATAATAATACCCGAGTATTATTATAATAAGAACCAAAACTCTCTAGCAATTTACTGCAACTGAAGTTATATATTACCATCACACGTAATTGTGCCAAAAGAAATTCTCACAGCGCTCGCCAATAATCCTTTTGTAACAAACCAGTTTGACAGATGAGAATTCTATTGTTGGATTTTTTCTCGATTTATCACGTCTCTGCTTTGAATAATGGTGCGTGTCATAAATTTTCGAATTAATCCTTTCATGTGAAAACGTATCACATTATAATGTATTGTACAATATAATAACGATGCCATCGGAATAATGATGAGTATTCGGAATCAAAATATCATAAAATACGTATGGACCCAATATTACTCGTATAGCACTGGCAGATTCCGATGTTTAATCGCTTTATACGCATCATTGATGACTTTGTATCAAACGATCTATTACAATACTCCTTATACTAGATTGAATGAAATCTCTAGCTTTAACTTTAATTAGTTGCCTTAGTTTTTTTGCTGCAATGATTATTTCGATTATCATCTTAACAGAATTTATTTGTTAGGATGTTGTACTGTACTACATGCCCCACTGCTAGACATAAATCTACCTTCAGCATTGCCCCTCGATTGGTTCTCTGCTTCTTGCATGCTGCATATTCCTGCGCCTTAATATTTCTGATACATGGTCTTTTCTTATTAGTCCGTCAGATAGCTTACCAAAAAATACTGGGCACTTTTTCTTTTTTCACTTAAATAAAAAACGAAGACGATACAGTGCGTTGAATACTCGGTGACGTCACTACTCGCTAAAATTTTTACCACGACGTAAAGTCACAAGCCCCCACTTCTAATCTTAATCATTTTTTTCTGATTTTATAAAGCAAATAACATGTGTCCAATATTTTTCGATAATCTAACTGACAGACAAAATAGGATCAATTTTTTTACTTAGGAAACATCCCTATTCTAGCAAGCAGACTAAGTCTTTGAATAGCATTTGCTACTCACGGTGTACGACAAATGCCAATCTTTATGAAACTTGGTACACAAACGCAAGATTATTAAAAGTGAAAAAGAAACAGAGATTTTGTTTTTCATAGAAAGTGAAAAATCAATCTCTGTTTGAGTTGTCTATCGTCACACAATTAGTTAGTGACATCCTAATATAGCAAAGTAAACCATATAAACTAGACGGCATACCGTGCGCACTTCGTCTTCATGAAAATAGTCCTTATAGTATTTTAAGCTTATGACTAGTTTAGTAGAAATTGCTGTGTAGCTGTAAGCAAAGATACGTATACATTTTGCTTACCAAACCTCCTCAATCCAGGGTAACATGGCACTTCTTGGCAAGACTGTGATTCAGATTTTTTGCTGGCTTCTGACAATCCGTAACGACTGCCAAAAAACTACAAATGACAGCCGGGCTTTATTTACTTCCGACGCATAGAGGAGTCTTGGTATTTTAAGATGATCACCCATCCACAGATTAATCTTGGCAAGCATTGCTTAACCCTTATGATCGACCCGTGCAGCTGTTATAATTTAGACATGAGCTTCACTAAACAAAAAATTAAAAGAATATTTCAATCTTGCTGAAATAACTTACTTCTTTCAAATATAAATATTTTTTCATTAAATAACATAGGTAATCCGTAAACAAAATTCATTCTCATCTTCTTACAAAATAAAAATAATTTCACGCAGCGCCGCTCCAGAACGAGTTAATTTTTACATCGCCAAAGATTTTCTCAGACGAAAGTTGATTTTGATGTTATTTATTCGAGGAACATCCGAGGAAATTATGCGAAGATGGCTACGAGCGTGATGGAGAGTCTGTCGAGGGCATTACTATGTCGAATCAATTCCGAAACCCCTACTAAGAGGAAGTATTTATTAAAAAAATATTATTCAAAATGTGAGGCGAGTTTGATAAGTACCTCTTGATGGTGCGACTTAAGACAGACCTATTTTTAACTGTGGACGTCTTTTATCTGAAATGAAAATGACAGTAAGAGTAATAAAAATAGTAATAGGCCTTAACTCTATTCTGTTTCTTTGCAATAATCAAAGCTAAATAGTGTTCTTTTTTTTATTGTCAGATGGATATGCTCTTGACTCTCGTCTAGGTCGCAGGTGACAGAGACAAAGTCGACGATGGAATGGGCTTACCCAGAAGAAGCCTGTTCACTCTAACTTTTAAGAGATCAGGGTTGAATGCGTTCGGAAACACAGACGCAGGCAGAGAGCACTAGGAGGAACGCGGTTGGGTTTTAGTCAGTAAGAGTCTGACACTCCCTTCCGCTCCGCCCAAAGCGGGAGAAGTCATTTGATGATTTCCCATACTACAAAAAAGGCAGATAGTTCTACTCCTTTGCTGTGTGCATTAAAAAAACCATTGGAAACGCTTGGTGCGAATTGGTGGAATAGCAATAAGGTAGGAATGGTTACTTACAGTGTATCTAGATGTCCTATGGTAGAAGGGGGCCGATGGGATAAGGTCGTGGAGTTTATGGGCACACTTACTGAAGTACCATCTGTATAAGACTGATAAGCAGGCGACCTTGCGTCGATGACCCAGGCTGTGAAGCTTGGCATTCACCAGTTTTTAGTTACAGAAGAGTTATTTTCGCATTTTTTTTTTCTTTCTTTCAATTCAACCTTAACCATGAAACCCAAAGAGATAACTGCCTGGCTAGTGTTCAAACCTCTCGCATGTTAGTCAGTGCTTTGCCTTGTATCTTTGATGGAGGTTGTTCCTAGCTCTGGGTTGTGGCCATATGTACCATAGAGTACCGTGGAGTTTCTTACCGGTTCTTCTCAACAAATAAGAAATTAATAAAATTGAAAGAAAAATCTTCTGGCGTTCTATAAGAAGCCGTGTAATATATCTTTTTAATTTGAATTTGACCACTTTTAATTAATTGGAGAACAGCTTTTTGCTGATGATGAAATAGAAATGCGAATAAAGAGATCAAAAATGTTTAAAAATATAAAACGTTGCAAGTAGTAGTATCCACATCGTGAACCGCGACTTATCAACACAAATAATTTCCTATTGCAACCATACACTAAGCCGGTCTTCCAATTTTCTTAAATAAACATTCTTCTGCTTGAATTTTCACATTTAAAGCCCAGATCAAACTGAGGATGGGGTGATAATATGTGGTTTTAAGGAAAATTGTTGAATTCGGTGAAAATATATGAAAAAATAAAAGAGCGGAATGTCTCCTATCATGAGATTTACAGGCAATTTTAAATTATAAAAGTCATGAAGACAGTCAAAAACATGAAGCTTTTTGCACGTTCAAAAGCGTGAAAGATCATTATGGAGAAGAACATGAAAGGAATTCCACGAACACTCCTTTAAATCATGTTGTGTGTCTGTGTGTGGTCTTTGTTGCTTTTGTATGTGATATAATTGTAAAGAAAAAAAAATACAATCTGTAAAATAATTCAAAATATTTTTTTGAGAAACATGACGCGACGAGGTGGACTACCTTACTAATATTGTAAACCCGAAAATAGCTAGGTCTGTAGGATACGGATAATACACTTTCAGAAATCATCAAATGACAAGAGTCATTCACCGAGTCACGTACGGCTCTGGGCGGAGTTGAAGGGAGCGTTAGATTCTTACTGACGTTCCAAAGCAGCGGTAACTCTTTCGAACAATTCTCAAACTCAGACAGGAGATGGCTAGAAGTCCGAGACGGCTATAGGCTACTTCAACTCGAGTAAAGCCAAAGTAAAAAAATAAGTTTTTATTATGACGAGACATAGAAATTCTTCCATGTGCGTTATGTCGTAAAACGAATGTGCAGTATCGTCATCAGTGTATTTAGACCAAACCCCTTATCTTTGGCATAATAGCCGCAGGGGGCTAATAACAACAAGCAAACTTGCGAGGACCGAAATATTTCCGGAAATAGCTGACGGAATATCTAAATCATGGCATGCTTCACAATCTTAGGAATAAGGATGTGGTGGCTACATTTTGTAATTGTTATCGATATAAAGACAAATGTTAATCTTGGTGATGGTATTTTATATAATAGAGTAGAACGTATTTTTTACTATTTGTTTTATAATTAAGCAGGACTTTTTTTTATTTTTATTTATTTTATTGTCTCTGCAGACTCTTCACGTCATAACGGCTGAACAATTTAGATGAAAATGAGCACACAGGTAAACCATATCTAGGAATGGAAAGAAAACGTAGGAAGTTTTATCCTGGGATTTTATTCCTTTATGATAATTTTAGAATGTCATGTGGGCGAAGTTGTAGCACAAGATATATGTAAATCAAATGTTATAAATAAATACAAACAATACTAAAAATACACAAAGATATGATTTGAAAACGGTATAGTTTTGATTTTTAATCTCCTTCGCTTGTCGCGGTAATTTAACCTTATTATTATTTCTTTCAACATTTTCTGTCCAGATTATATTTCTGCTTTACCTTTTAATTTAAAGCTCGTAAAACTCCAAGCAGAAGTCAGAAATACTCTGATTCCGCTAGTATTGTTACCGAAAATAGTACTCTATCTTTAGAATAACGAGTTATTGTTCTCTGGAATACGGAGCGTTGGATTTTCTTTGAGAATCAAACTTTATCTATAGAAGTGGAAACTAGAGGAGTGTATTATTTAAAGTTGCTTCTATAGTCGAACAAGAATCAAACTCAGTTAGGCCACCTTTTCATTCATACTTTAGCTCTGTACTAGTTGCTTTCGTCTTGCTAGTTAGGCGAACTGTCAACAGGATATAAGTTGGAAACTTCATGTTTATGCTTTTAACCAATTTTATGCTGGTCTTTCATAAAAAGTAAGGATACGAGTAACATGAAACCGTTTAGTTTTTTTTCTACCCCACCTCGCCTCTGTAGAAGAATGTAATTAATTAAGAATAACACCATTTTAGACCCAGTATTAAATTTTAAGCCCGATGTGACGTTCGCATCTTAAAAATCCAGTCCTAAGATAAAAAAAAAACTCGATAAAAATGTCTTTATGTCCAGAGATGGTGTCCCATCCCTAGTTCCAACGTCGTTTACTTTAACAGCCTCGTTTGCCCTGAATAGACAATTTCCTTATACTTAGCGTTATTTAGCTGCCGGTATAAACGATTAATCATTTTTTTGTTTAGGATAACAACGTGGTGAATAAAAGTTGACAATTGTTTGATTCAACTGCGGTCGCGACTGACACGATTTCGAGAATTCTAGAATGTTCTAGCACAGAAAAGTTTGAAAGGATCTTGACTTTACTAGTTCTGCTACTCGATACTAGACAGCGCTAGCGGTAACGAATGCTGCTATCCCTTGCCTTAATTGTGGCGCACAACAGAATTTATTCTACACAATAATAATTTTCATAATATTATTATATTAATCTTATATCTAAAATTCTCGTGTCACAATGTTAGTTACCATACTCCTCCGAAACGGCTTGATCGATTTTTATGAAATTTTATATGCATATTCAGTAGGTCTGAGAATCGGCTACTATCTATTTTTCATACCCTTAAATGATAAAGGGGACCCCACCCTTAACTTTTATTTTTATTTTATATGGCAAATCAACGGTTGCTGGGTCAGCTAGTGAATTATAAATTAATAAACATTTATCACAATCTAACGGACTCTGAAATTTTCTGTTGACATATCTATATGAATTATTGTCTACCTTCTCCCTCTTTACATTCATTAGCTCTTTACATTAATGTATCCGATATTTTATCGAAATCTTTACGTGCAAAAAACACAAGAATAATTTCAGAGACTTCAGCAGTAAATCCCACAAATTCTAAACAGTTTCACACGCATTTAATTTCCGACGAGAAAATCTGTGAATTCGCAACGAAAATTCCATTTTGGACCCGTAAATAAATAAAGTATTCAATATCTTTTAAGTTGAATTTTCAAATCTCAGCGGTAATCGAATTTATTGGATGTATGAGGTAAACCGTTTATTACGTAGCTATTGACAGAATTGGTTTATTGATGAGCAGAAGATTGCAATCTGATATTATTTGATAAATATTTAGATTTTCCATTAAATATAAGTAACGTTTGCAGCTTCGAAGATGTGAAAGTACACTTACAACGAATAAGGTAACACTCAAAATTTCTCGGGAAAAAATATTCGTGTTTGCCATTTTCCTGTGTCGTATCCAATGAAGCTTATACTCGTATCAAACGAAATTTCATCTACTCTTGTATATATATACAGGGTTATTTGTAAAATAGCAACAACCTCTTAAGAGGTCATTATACACCAACAACCTATTAAGAGGTCATTATAACGTGAAATCGCGAAAAAAAAAAAAAACAGCTGTCCCGTTCATTTTGATTAGATACGAACATAAATGTAAGGGACAGCTGACATTTTTTTCGCGATTTCAGGTTTGGTCCCTTACGGCCGAACCCAATAACCGATCTACCACATACTGGAGATAGAAAAACAAATGAAACAACAGAAAAATTATATAGGTTTTCTGTTGTTTCATTTGTTTTTCTATCTCCAGTATGTGATAGATCGGTTATTGGGTTCGGCCGTTAGTAAAAGTTGTTCATAATTATGAGTACAATGACTTCTTGAGAGAGAGGTTGTTGGTGTTTTACAAATAACCCTGTATATATAATTTCATAGAATCTACTTTTAATTGCATTTATTTTTTATTAATTCTTATTATGTTGTCACTGTCTGTCGGTGCTGGATGTCACGCCATAGACAAAAGCTTAAGTGTGTTCTGTTTTGTCTGTGGCGTGATCAGAGACTCGTGGCAGTTGATGCCATGATAAGTTGTTTTCTTCTAGGTGTGTTTATTTATTTAGTTTAATTTTTATGCGTCATTTTTGGCGGAATAAACGAGTTGTCTTTCTTGTTTCTATCTCTTGGACGTATAACAAAATTGTTATAGCTATAGATGATCATAAAAATGAAAACTATGCAAATTGTAATGATAGGTATAATTCATTGTTTTACTAAAAATATTTATACCAAACATTACATACCCTATTTGAATATCTATAAGTCATCTAGGTTAATTGAAACTACATTTCTTTGGATGAGATGATCATCTTTTATTTACGTACACACAAACTATTTATATAAAAAATACTCGCAAAATATGTATAAGAAAAAAAAAAACAGAAACTACTTGATTCAAAATAAAATTCTTCCAGCATGCCTACGTCTGACGAGTAGGATGAGAAATGTAAACAGGGTGGAAAGAAAATATCTTTAGAACCTTTAATCTAGTAATTAGTATTAACTAGAAAACGTGTGGTTATCCATGTCTGGTTATTTTTTTCAATACATTTTGTTCTTTGATTTGATCTCATTAACACTTTTTGTTATCTCGGACATCATCCCCGTCACTTCCATCACCACCATCATCACCTCATATTCATGCCTAAGCTCGTATTAAAAAATCCCTCCTATGTCTTCATCATCACCCCTTTCAATCGCTCCACCGCCGCCATCATCATCATCATCATCATCATCATTTTAGTCACTTCCATTAAACCCAAAATCACCAACTTCGTGGTAACCGCCGCTTTCATACTCATCCCTGTGCTCATATTTTTCTCCCCCTATATCTTCACCATCACTTCCTTCAACACCACCATCACGTCCATTATCATCTCCATCACTGCTATGCTCTTCTCTGTTACCTCTAACATTACCCTTGTCTTTACTCACATCTCCGTTATTTCCGTTACCACAACCATCACCTCCTGGGTGGTAACCACCGCTTTCATATTCATCCCTATGTTCATATTCTTCTCCACCTATATTTTCGTCATTTTCTCCTTCAACCCCACAATTACCACCATCTTTATTTACAGCATCTCCATTGTTGTATCCTCCGTTATCATTTTTATCAATTCCGTCAATTTCATTACTACCATTATCGCTTTTTCCGTGGTGACCACCGCTTTCATATTCATCCCTATGTTCATATTCATATCCCCCTACATCTTTCTCATCATCCCCTTCAAACCCACCATCAATTCCGTCGTAGCATCCATCACTTCCATGAACATTTTTGGGGTCAAATTTATCGATATCTTTTCCTGTCGCAGCAGTTTTTTCCCCATTACTACCTCCACTTGCAGTTGCTATCTTTGTCCAACCACCTCTCCCTGGAGTTGCAGTTGTTGCCCTGACACTTTGACCTGCTGACGTAGGCTCGACACTACCTCCACCTGTCACTGCAGTCATTTTGCGACCGTTTTCTCTACCTGGCTTTGCGGCCGTTTGCCCAACCCTGTCCTCTTCTGTCCTGTTGATCTCTTCGTCAGTCCAGGCAGCCTTTGCTTCGGCCAATGCTATGAATGATGTTATTACAACGGTTGGTTTAGCTTCTACTGAGATCCGAATGTGTGATAACGGCACAAGGCAAGACGTCACCTAGACGAATTAAGATTTATGTCAGTATTATTAACTTCAATGCTTTTTGCTGAAATTGTGGAGAAAGAATGATCTGGGTAAAATCAAACTAGAAAAAAGTTTAAACTATTAAAATACACCAAAATCAATATATTTATGTTCAAATTAATGCGCCTAGCATTGATTTTGTCAAATAAAAAAAATATATAAATAGTACTTCTGATTTGGATCTCTACTAATCCCAGTGCTGTTACTACCAATCAACCAGAAATCCAGAAACTAAAATAAACGTAAGGTCAGGCTATCGAAAAAAAAAGAAAAAATAAACAATGTTAAACAACATATTACTTACCAAAACTAAACATTTTAAATTTCGCATGATGGTACTTGGCACTTCAAAGCTAAATGTGGTGAAATTGCAGCTGCCATGTATTTTATACGGACTAAATTACTATTTATATTCAAATAAGTACTATGATTAAACTTTCGTAGCTATCTTTTGAAATTCTGCTTTTTTCGAAAAAACTTTTTCAAATATCATAAATAATATTTTTTATATTTTGTTTATTGGACTACAATTGCATCAACAAGGACTACATTAATATTTTTCTAAAAACCTCTGTTCCCAAAAGCATGTATAAAGTCAAGTATGGAAGTCCGTCATTTTTTGCCAGTAAAAACTGGCAAAAATGACAGACTTCCATACTTGACTTTCAAATAAAAACTTATTTTATCTTATCTTATCTCAATTTGACCTCTTAGGGTGATAAATTTTCAAATTATTGTTCTTTCTGATCACTTTCTTTTTGTTGGGAACTTCAGTACACAAGATTCTAACAGAAGGCATAATGTAAACCTGCCGTCCATTGAATAAATGTAGATCACACAAATTTAATTCAGTTACGATTCCATTTTGATTTCGTATGATATACATACAATACTACAAGGGCGAATTACCATTTTTTCAACGTAAAAAAATCTAAAATCTTTGCTCAACACTTTTTATTTCGAGATACACGTGTGTGGATTGTAACATTTTAAATACATAATGATATCTATTATTACAAATTTTTATTCATATATCATTATTTTATACATGTTTACATCATGCATTTCACCACAGTATTGTTTCTGATCTAATCATAAATTTCAAGGATTTCTTTTGAAATAACTTATAAACCACCCAACTGATCTATAGTAACTTAGAGTTAAAAAAATAAACAAACAAATTTTCATAAATATTAAGCACAACTTCAAAAATTAATTAACCAGAACATCTGCATCGGCATCCACAATCGTGTGCTGCCTTCTCAGTTTCTGTTGTTACTTCTTCTATCTTTTCCTTTTCTTCAATCTGTTTCCCAGGGCACTTATGACCATTACCGTCGTCACTTCCATCATCATCATCCTCATCTTCTTCATCTTCATCGTCATCATCATCATCTCCTTCTTCATTATTTTCCTCATCCTCGTCTTCTTCATCTTCATCATCATCATCGTCTCCTTCTTCATTATCTTCCTCATCCTCGTCTTCTTTATCTTCATCATCATCATCGTCTCCTTCATTATTTCCCTCGTCTTCGTCTTCTTCATCTTCATCATCATCATCGTCTTCTTCATCTTCATTATCATCATTGTCTCCTTCTTCATCATTTCCCTTACCCCCTTCATGTTTATTATCATCTTCTTTATCTTCATCATCGCCTTTTGATTTAGCAGTTGTGGTACTGCTGCTGCCGTCAACTGGTGCTTTAGTCGTTGCCCCACCACTGCCTCCACCGCGCGCAGGTGTCGTAGCCATATCGCTGCCTCCACCACTGCCTCCATTGTTCACAGCTGTCGTACCCTTACCGTTGCCTTCACCACTGCCTCCATTGTTCACAGCTGTCGTACCCTTACCGCTGCCTTCACCACTGCCTCCATTGTTCACAGCTGTCGTACCCTTACCGCTGCCTCCATCATGTGCAACTGTTGTTCCCACATCGCTGCCTTCACTACTGCCTCCACTATGCGCAGCTGTCGTACCCTTACCACTGCCTCCATCTGGGGCAGTTGTCGATGCTCCTACACTACCACCACCCCCGCTGCCCCCTTCTGATGGCTTGTTACTCTCATTGTTGGTCCAGATAGCTGTCTTCGTTTCTGCTAATGCTTTTGAAGAAGACAATATTACTGCTGGTTTGGCTTCGATTGAAATTCGAGTGTGTGATAATGCCATAAGGCATAATGTTACCTGGACAAAACAAAATTGTATGTAAGTACTGTTATTTTTTTAATCCGTTGAGTTGAAATATAAACATTATTACTCAAGAAAAATAAAAAAAAAAACACAAAAATCAACAAAAATAATCAGAATCAGTAAGCTTTAATATAGATGTTTGTAAAATATAATAAGCAAAATATTTTTGACTAAAATTAATTAAGTTCATTCAAAATTTCAAGTCTTTAATCTTGGAAATTAATGAACCAATTTTAATTAAACCTTAATGCATAACTAGGTATGTAAAATGGTCTTAAAGTTTAAAAAAAAATTAGGAGACAGACAGTGATTTATTTGAATTACTCTTTCTCTCTCTGAGATCATTTTAGAAAAAGTTCGTTTTTAACGTTTTAGGTCTCGGCGACATTTTCAACATGAAAATTTATATGAAACACCGCGAAGACTTAACACTGTAAATTTCATAAAATTCAATAAAACTGTCAGTCTTGGTACTTCACAGGATAATTACTCTTCTTAACAAACAAAAGTGCATATCGCATGCGCACCAAACGTCAGAATAGTATAAAATAACATAATGACCGTTATGTCCTAGGCTTAACGGCATTTTTTTTTAATGTTTAATAATATTACACATTGCTGTATTTATTTATTATTCTATTTAACCCTAACACCTGAAATAATACATATTATACTTATCGGATAACGATACCCGTAAGAAATTAATAAATGATATTTATTTTGTAAGTAGGTTAAACATAACACTTTTACACGTCCAATATTTCTTGTCATTTTAAGCTAGATGAAGCCGGTGTTTCCTAGCTGACTACCTTGAGAAGAAACACCGAAACAAACTCAGAGGTCAAAGTCTCTTTTAAAGTCCATACAATCCGTACTGGTCAAATCATATGAGAACCATGTAGGTTAATGTCTGAGGTAGCCTTTTGAGGAAAGTGCCACACAGATTTGAGTGGACCTGTCCAGACAGTGCAAGCATTTGTCAGATACCGTGTAGCTCAAACTTAAAACTTTAAGGAGCTCAACGGCTTGACGAACAATACCAAAGTAAGGACATTTGGGTAGGCCGCAAGAATTACTCAAACTGCCAGACAAACTGAAACAAGACCCTAATATGGCGATCTACATAGTTCCCATTCATAATGTCAAACATCAACAAAAAGTTTTTCTCGGAAACAGAAGAGGACATTTTAGAACCTAATATTTACTCAGAAAATGAAGCACTGTTTTACCCGATATCTTATATTTACTAAGCATTTAAAATTAAAAGGACGTCAATTATCAAATTTTATTTCAAATTTTGCTCTTTACAATCAGGCTATACTAGTTGCTGTTATTGTACGCAACTTGTGAGTCGTTGTAGTAAAATATGCTTTTATTCCTCTTGTAACAGTGATTTTGCCACAAAAGTCTTGCATTAACATCTGCATCTGTTTTTAACGTATTGAAATGAAGCATTATTACAACATGCAGTAGGAAACTCGCTGAGAAAACTATCACCAATTGCCTTAATAGTCGCTTCATGAATATACTTAACATACAGGTAACAAAAGCTACCACAAACACTGGAGTGAAAAAAAGTCCACATAAAGTTTTATGACTATTGGATTGTGTGGTCTCTGTTGTGATGGGCAAATTTTCTTGTAAGTTACTTATCAGAAATAGAAGGCGAATTTTCGTAATAAGATGATGTGGAAGCAGTTAAGGATGTACAATAATTAGCACACCGCTGTTGTTCATTTTAAGGCGCACTTCTTCCACTTTTTCAGTCAAGTTTTATCCACTCCACCAAAGGTCAGGCATAGAGTTACCTATTATACAACACTACGCGACTTGGTACGCGCATAACCTATTTTTCCCATTTACGTAGGATTTCGGAAAATCCTCTCTTAGTGCTTCTTTTCCAAGGAACCTACATGCCCAATTTCAGCTTTCTCCAACCAATAGTTTTGGCTGTGCGCTATTTATCAGTCATTCAGTTAATCAGTAACAGAAGAGTTTTATAAATATGGTATCTTGGTCACCATCATCATCGAAAGCTCGACCACTGACCACTGTTGAGCATACGATGCTTTTGACATCAAACGGAAACGACTCCGGGATTGCGAAATTCAACACTACAACTATGAAATCAGACACTTTTACTATGAAGTAAAACGGGCTACTTCGCCACTTCCCAATTATATTGGGGTCGACTTCCAGTTCAACCAGATGTAGCTAAGTACCAATACTTTACAAAAAGTGACTTCTACTAAGTTACTACTAAGTAACTGAGTGACACCTCTTGGCAAGACTGGGCTCTGTTTTACTTGCGTCGTTATGAATAGACAAATTCACTTCAAATCACAGAAGAGTCTCGGGATGTAACAAAGTTGAAATGTTTGTCAAAAATTTACATCCAAAAAGAATAATTACTTACCAAAACAAGACTTTTGAAATCACCCATGATTGGACTTGAAACTTCAAAACTGAATGTGTTGCATTGACAGCTGCCATGTATTTTATACAAGCTAAATAACTATTTATAGTCAACTGATATGATAAAACTTTAAAGAACAGTGTTATCAATTTCGAAAATTGCAGGAATAGGTACATATTAATGCTGTCTTTTTTATTTTGATAAAGGTACACGTAGTTCAGTTTAGGTCGCTCAAAATTTGTCGTTTACAATGATAAAAAAAGTTAGCATAAAGCATAATCAGCCTTTTAATGTTCCCACTGGACACAGGCCTTCTTACTAGGAGAGGGAATGGGCCGTAATCAACTACGCGGGCCTAGAGCGGGTTGGTGAATGTCACATGTCTTCGAACTTGTGGTTCTAGGACATGCCGGTTTCCTCACGATGTTTTCCTTCACCGTTGTGAGAGCAGTGGTGATAAAATTAAACCAAAAAAAAAGTTGTTTTTGTTTAATTACAAAAATTTCAATATTTTTATTTCTATTATTAAAGTATCTGTTTCTTATTTTTTCAGATTCGCTGCAGTGCTCCAAAAAATGTAAGTGATAGATTCTGTAAAATAATAATTGCACGAATAACGTGTACGTTATCAAATGACTATTAAAATATTTAAATTGATGCTACAACAAAAAGTATAAAATAAATGTCGAAATAAAATTGATACAAATTCTTATGAAAAAAATTAAACATATCCTTAGTATTTATCAACTTAATTACAACAGGCACGATGGAGTGACGATTTGCGCAGGACGACTGGTAGAAAATGGATGCGAGAAGCCGAAAATAGATCTAAGTGGCGTGCAATTGGAGAGGCCTATGTCCAGCAGTGGACTGCAACAGGCTGTTGATGATGATTGATGAATTACAACAATTATTTGGAGATCTTTTTTTTTTTTGAGATCATTAATAGCAAAAAAACACTAAACCTACTTATTGATTACCCTTAATTTCGGATTCTCTCTTTTTCTAGCCTCTTCTTCTATATTGTCCTATCAAATGTCATCTGACATTATCTTTATTAACTTGTTTAGTAGGTTAATGGCATTTTATTAGCACCTAAATGCTTTTTTAACCGACTTCTAAAAAAGGAGGAGGTTCTCAATTCGGATGTTTGTATGTTTTTTTTTTTTTTTTTTTTTTTATTGTTTGTTCGCGCATAACTCCGTCGCTTGTCAACCGATTTGAAAAATTCTTTTTTTGTTGGAAAGGGTATACTTTCCAAATGGTCCCATGAAAATTTTATCGAAATCAATCAAGCGGTTTTCGAAAAATCAACAAAAATCTAAAAAAAATATCTACATTGCCTACATTGACGACCTCTTAGTTTACTCCGCAAAGGAGCAGTACGTTTTTTTTTTACACCAATGTGATTGGTTCGTTTAGGTGGGGGAGGGGAGGGGGTGTAGGTACCACTAAAAAGTGAAAAATAAAAAAACTTTTTACAAAAAATAAAACCGACTTCTAAACAAAAAAACCAAAAAGTATAAAATAACTTTAATTTCGGAAGTCGGTGTGTTCAACAAAAAAAAAGCAACCAAAAACACCGAGTTCCGAAATTAAAGTTATTTTATACTTTTTGGTTTTTTTGTTTAGAAGTCGGTTTTATTTTTTGTAAAAAGTTTTTTTATAATACTATCTAATACGTCATAATACATTCATTTTCTACCTTTCACATTAAGATAACCGAATACCTGAAACAAACGTTTTTGCATGCAGACGACATTAAACTAGTTTCCTATCAAATTCGTTACTTTTTCAATAATTACATTTTACTTTATCAATAGAATTCAGACTCTTTTTGTTGATATCTTTAAACTGAAAAGTTCGTTCTCATTAGGTTTGTTAAATAAAGTTATCAGTTTGTAATTAACCCGTTGTCTCTGAAATTGTATTTAAACTATTTATGTTTTGTTGAAATCAAAATCAAAAGTCATTTATTCAAACTAGGCTGAGAGACAGCATTTTTTGAACGTCAAATTTTACATAAAGACAGTCCCCCAAAACGCCCACCCGTCACCGTTGATATCTGACTTCCATTTTACAGTTCCAACCTAGATGTTTCTGATTATCCTGAAAACGTTCCTACTCACAGTTGCTGCTAGAAAAACAAATAAATCCACCATTCCCTTTTTCATCTAATTCCTCATTTATTTGCACTAAAAAGTCTACATAATATGGAAAACAGCCATTTGCTAACTTTGTAGAGAGCAAATATCCATAAAATAGTTGTATTAAGAGATATGAGCACATTTGAACTCCGACGCACTTTGTGGAGCACCGTGATTTATCTAAACAAGCTAAAAGCTCTCAGAAAGGTATGAATAACATGGAAAACTAGATGACGTTTTTGTTTATGTTCTGTGTGAAAGGTTGTAAGGCTCTACTTGTATGATAAAACTAATGAACCTAAGGTTATCATAAGAAGGTTGCTTAGTAGAAAATACTTAAGGCCTTTTTATTTATTGGATGGGAAATCATCAAATGACTTCTGGCACTAAATACCTAAGGCCTTAAGTTTTCATTTGTGTTGTGTTTTTTTTTTCACTTTTGCATAAAATTTTAATAGATTTTAAACAAAACTTATGAATTATAATTATATACACTTGAGAAGTAAGGGTAGTACTAAATATAATTTAGACACCAATAGCCAGTGATAAGCCTTCACATTGGAGGAGCAGGGTTTCATACATATCAAGACCCTCCACGACTTCTCTAACCTTTCTATTTAAAGGTTGGGTAATCGGCAATATACTTCTTCCGTTCAGTTGCGAAGAGGTAAAAGAAAGACAGTGCTACTTTCCAGAAATATGCATAATCAGCCTCCTCCGTAATCCACCACGTGGGCCCAGTGCGGGTTGGTAAATGTCACATGTCTTCGAACTTGTGGTTCTAGGACATGCCGGTTTCCTCACGATGTTTTCCTTCACCGTTTTGAGAGCAGTGGTGATGAAGTTAATTACACAAAGTAATGCACCTGGCTGGGTTTGAACCCGCGACTTACAACTCGTAAGTCGGGGCCGTTACCACCACTGCTACCACTGCCGGAATTATGGATGTTCGTCAATAGAGTTATTTTGTACTACTAGTTAAGATACTGGCAAAAGTACCCACTAAAACTTCGCCATATTTATATTGACGTGATATTTTAATGTTAATGCAAGTGGTTTTCGCAATCAATTAGAAGGAGCACTTATCCATAGCCTCGAACGTCAAGCCGGCGTTCCATGTCGGACCAAAATTGGCTAGAAAATCTAAAAGCCCACTTAGCTTATAGGCTTTCTCGCAATTTCTAGTAACCTACATCAGTAAATCATCATCCTGGTGTAAATAAGCTGTCATAGTGTGATTTATGTTTAGACATACTCGTTGCCTTGTTTTTGGGCTAAGTGCTCGGTTCGATACACGCCATTTGGTCGACTCCGTTAGTTATATTTTACCTTTCCACACGACAGCAAAGTTGAGCTGGTAAAACGACGTGACGTCATTTTTGGTCCGTTTTTATTGAGGTTCCGTTCATTCGAATGAAAAATTGAACTCTAGTGATTTAATATATCGGTGCATTATGTATTGTCATTGCCTTAATTTCACGATATTCAAAGTCATCAATGCTAAAATCCTATAAAGAAAGAAAAAGAAAGAAGGAAGATATTGCGTGCCATACGGACGACTATTTTAAGATCCCGTCCGCCAGACCTCGTCAGTGTATTAATAATTATGAGTAGAAAAAAATGTTACTTACTACCGGTGCTATCTTCATAGTTACAAATTCAATTGATTTTTATTTAAACTCTTTTATTGTGTTTGACTTTCAATTATCAATATTATTTGTATACTGAGTAAAAACAAAGTAGGCTTTACTTTTATGGGCTAATTATCCATCAACATTCTTGAAAACGAAATATTTAGATACAGTAATATAATTCGTGCTAAACTAGTTTTATGTGTTGACGTAAAACAGGTTTAAGCCGTATTTTATTACTTATGGCTAATTCTGTCCCCTTCAAATTGACAAATGTTAAAAACTCAACCTTTATTGTTTCATCCTGTCTGTCTCTCTTCGGGCGTTTTTTTTAGATGGGAAAACGTCATATGACTTCTCCCGCTCTGGGCGGACCTGTAGAAACATCAATGGTGCCACAAGAAAAAGTAAGGAAGTGAAAATTGCACGGCAATAAAAATAAACGCAACGCCATCTACCCAACCAACAGCGAAGTAACTGAACGAATTCTTGCATCGCGGTTTCAGAGTTTTCCGTGCGATCTGAAAATGTAAAATAGACCGAATCTATCAACTATTTGGCAATTGCCCACCAGACACCACAACCGTCTGGTCGAAGGATCCTACCAAACCTTTTTAATGGAGATGTTCCACACATCTCCATTAAAAAGGTTTACTCTCTGTATGGCGTACCCTATACAAGCACACCCGTGCCTTACAAATGCCCTTTACGTCCCAGGGCCGCAGTTACTTTTTCAAACAATTCTGCAACGTCTTCAGATGCTACACAATCATATAGCTCGGACATTGACAGAGATTTACATATCAAATTTTAACCGCGGCCGTCAAATTGTACGTAGTTATCATAAATCAGTGCGCGTCGGGTGTGTGGTCGTGTGTGTGTATATGCATATCTTATGCGTACTGCTTCCACTGACACCACCAACAATTGACAGTCCAATGGTAACCTAGGCTCGAACTACTGACTCAAACTCTACTAATCGATTGACTGCCGACGGTTCCTCCAAACCTCAATATATAGCGTTACCGCTACAAAAGGTTTGTAGTGAACCAATACTGATAGCGGACTCTGCCAGAATGCAAACAAACCAATTTATTCTTTCATACATAATATCTACTAGCGGCCCGGCTCCTGGCTTCTTGTGGGTAGACATTTATTTACTTTTTTGTAATATAATTATGTTAATCATGGATGATATTGCATTGTGATGGTGAAGCAATTTTTAAAATCGCTCCGCTTGTGAGTTTACTCGTTACAAACATACAAAAATACAAATTTTTCCTCTTTATAATATTGCTAGCTGATCCGGCCAACGTAGTTTTGCCATATAAATTATTTCTGAAGAGGACATCCCTTATCACTTAGGGGTAAAAAAATAACCTAAGAACCATTCTCAATGCTACCAAATATACAGAAAAAAAAATCGGTAAAAAAACAAAGAATCAACCAAAACACCATTTTTTAATTTTCTTTTATATACAAGCTAGTAGAAAGTATATATACATGTACAAGCGGGGTAAAAAAGTTGAGAAAGGGGAGGAACTCATAGGGTATGGAAAAATTCATCCACATCGCTGTCAATGGGAAAAGTGCCCATAACACCGGCCGCATTGCCACGTTGACCAAAGGCCAGCCCTCTGGTCACGTGAAGAGTCGACTAACTGCTTGCTGATTTCATGAAAAACTCGATGAGCAGTCAGACCCCATTTCAACTCCAAACAACTGCAATACATCCCAATAAGATTGCTGTAATCGCACCGTTTGAGAGTTTGCAACCGCCGCAGCTGCCCAGCGGCACAACCTGCGTGCTCAGTTGAGACAGCATAAGGGTGTCGACATACGTTTCATCCCAAACCAAAGGCCTACCTGCTTTCCAAGGCTCATAAATGGTCATCCCTTGTGGTGTGGTCCTTTATTTTCTATTGGAAATAATCAAATGACTTCTCCCGTTCTGGGCGCAGAGGAAGGGGAGTGTCACACTCTTATTGACTAAAACCATGTGTTCCTCTTCCCAGTACTTTTTGCGTTCCAGGGCCGCGGTGACGCTTTCGAACAAACTGGCACTAACCCTATGGGGCCCTGTCTTATCCCCTCTGGTCTCCCCCCATCGTTTCGCGCCAAGCCATTCGGTTCTAGCCGACAGCTGGCGGTGAAAAGAGCCCGCAACTTAAAGAGCAACAGCCATGCAAGCGGGCTGTGCTATCCGACCCGCGCTTCTGGTGCAGTGTCCTGCAGCAGAAGCGCGGGTCTGATACACTGCGAGTGCAAATATCATATTTCCACTTAAAATTTATTGCAGTTTACTAGGTTGGTTGTAAACTTGACGCTCGAAGATCCCAGGCTAGGCTAATGTTCAGCTAGCCAGTTGAAAGAGTTGAGATAAAGTCGGCCCCAAAAAAATGTGAAGCCTATCATAAAAAAAATGGGAAAGACGTGTGACGTGTGGCTAAGAGGTCTATAAAACCAACAACTGGATTGTGTAGACCAGATAAGCAGTTGATTTATGTTTAAAATGGTATTTAGTTGTATCCGGTTGGATTGTTGGTTGAGTTCAATATATGTAGCTATGCTTACTCTTTTTCCGACTCATGACCATCTCATCATCTGATCAAATTCTAAAAAAGAGTATGTTTTATTTTCTAATATTTTATTTTTGAAACAGGCGCTCTCTGTTTATTTATTTTTTACCAAAATACATCGGTGGAATTGACAGAATTTGAAGGATCTTCCTCTATTGAGGAATCAGTAGTTACTTGCTCTTCTGAAGGATCAGTAGCTTCTTGCTCTTCTGAGGAATTAGTAGTTGTTTTCTCTCGTGACGGAACAGTACCATTTTGTGAGAGAGCAGTAGATCTTTGGGAGGTAACAGGTTCAGTTTAACGTGCTTGTGTGGAAACCGTAGTTTTTTCTGTGGGTCTTGTTGCGATTTCAGTTGTGATATTTGACGATCGTGTTGATTGAGTCGTGATTGTTACCGGCGCCCTAGTAGACGTAGTTCTTCTTCCGAATACCCCGCCAGGTCTCAACTGACTGTTAGCTATCGAAGAAAATGCTACGATGTACACAAGAATCTGTGGAGAAATTGTAATTTAATTAATTTGTTGATGATAATACCAGCCTATTATTTTTCCAATGCGAGGCAAGGTCTCTTCTAACAAAGAAAAGGTATAAGCATTGTTTACCGCGTTAGCTCAAAGTGGATTAGCGTTTTCATACTGAACTTATATTTATTGAGTACACATTGCCAATCTTGTTTTTTTTTTTTTAAGATTCGACGCGGCCCTAGCAATCAAATGGCAACACTGATAGGTTTTATTCAGTAAGAGTCTGCTACTCCCTTCTAATCCACCCAGAGCGGGCGATTATCAGTGTTGTTATAATAACCTTAGAAAGTAGGGATTAATTTATAAAAGCGGCTAAACGACCAAATAATTTTTATTTTTGTTCCCTAAAAAGAATTGGACCCAGTATTTTTTTTTAAGTTTCAAAAGTTTATATGTCAATTCAACTGAGTCAGATACACGTGGCGTAGGATCTTATAGGGGTACCGGATATATATGAACGTTTGAAACCCTAAAAGTACGTACGTATATGTCACCGGGAAATGGCAAACTTCGTAAGATTAAAAAATATCTTGAGAAATTGTAAACTTTCGATACATTATCACCTAATTCGGTAAATTGAAACTAACCTATCCGTATTGGGGAGCCCTAAGTTACCTGTGCCCTATGTTCCGCTACTTGGCTAGGCCAGAAAATCCGATAAATTGTAGAACCGTACACTGATTTTTTGCCAACATGTCGTCGGTATATGTCGGTTCACAATTTCTCGGAATTACTTCGAAAGACTCTCAAAATCTGATGCGTAAAAAGTATTCCAAATGTTCAGTTGACAATTTATCGAAAGTTTACAATTTCTCAAAATATTTTATAATCTTACGCATTTTACAATTATACGGTGACAAATAATATAATTACAATATGTTTATATTTTACTTACAATTGTAATAGACTTCATGGTATCAGTCTTGGTTTATATTTCAAACTGTTAATTCGTATGACTTCTGGCAGAATTATTTTCAAACTAAGGACCATGATACTTGCACTAACCTTTTATAGGCGTTATTTTTGTATCTGCGATAGAAACCGAAAACTAATTTATTAGTAGGTATAGTTTCAAGTGTCGATACATTTGTATGTATACTATCAATTAGTTTTACCTTACAATACAAAACACATTCCTGCTATTCTGTTTTATCTATACTTAATATATCAACCTGAAGAGTTTTTATATAAAGCTGAAGCTGAGACTATTGACTAAATACCATCACGCTAAGACTAACTGGAGTGGAGCATCAATGAAGAATGTTAAATAACAATTCCATGCGGACGAAGTCGCGGGCAGAAGCTAGACTTTAATATATGTTTTGGTACCTGTCAAGATATTAGCTTGAACGGAGTCCACTCAACTATTTAACCGACTCAAAGTTGGGAGGAGGTTTTAAATACGGTTATTTTTTATATTTCTTGCCCCAGAACTCACTCCAGGTTCGTTCCAGGTTCACGTTGGCTTTGGGTCGACGATGAAGTACCTAGGATCCGTCCTCGACAGCCGGTGTAACCTCGTCGAGCAGTTCCGACGTTTGGTTCCCAAACTGGGGCGAGTTGGTGCTCCCTTAAGGCAGCTCATGCTCAATCTAGGGTATCCAAATGCCTTCCGTCGAAGATTACGTGGAATCGTGTGGTCCATGGCCCTTTATGTGGCCCCAGTGTGAGCACTTTCTTTCTTTGAGGTGGTAACAAGCCTGCCATCTGAACGCGTCCCAGCGAGTCATAGACATCCTGCTGGCCCAGGCATTGACTTCCAGCGAGGCGGCGAGCCTAATTGGAGAATTTCCGCCAAGAGATCTGGAGGCGAGAGCCCTTTTTTTTTTTTTTTTTTGGATGGGAAATCATCAAATGACTTCTCCCGCTCTGGGCGGAGCGGAAGGGAGTGTCAGACTCTTACTGACTAAAACCCACCCGTGTTCCTGCTTGTGCCCTTTGCGTTCCAGGGCCGCGGTGACTCTTTCGAACAAATTCCGCAACCCTAGCAGGCACTGACCCTATGGGGCCCCGTCTTCTTTGCTGACAGCTCTTTGAGGCGCGCGTGGAACACGACGCGCCGTCGACTCGGGCCTGGTTGCTATCGGACGGCGAGCCACCCATAGCTCGCCATCCGCAGGCCCGCGCCTACGGTGGCCGGGAATCGCCCTGCGTTTCCCGACGCCCGGGGCGTCTCCTCCTGTTGCGGCGGCTGGCGAGAGGGGCTTCCCTCTCTCGCACGCGCTCCGCCTCCTCCTTCGCTAGCATTACTGCTTCGCAGAAGGAGGCGGCCGCCTCCCATGCCTCCTCGCTCCCGACCATGGCTTGAACCAGGGCCGGACGCGAGAGGTCGCCGCCGCCGATCGCCTCGATGAGGACACGGCGGTGCTCCGCCCAGGCAGGGCAGACCTCCACCGTGTGCTCCACCGTGTCCTCCGGGCGATCCACACAGTGATGACACCCGGACGTGTCCTCCCGCTGGATCCGACACAGGTACCTCCCGAAACAGCCGTGTCCGGTGAGCACCTGTGTCAGGCGGAAGGTGAGGACGCCGTGGCGTCTCTCTAACCACTCCTCAAAGAGGGGACTTATCGCCGCAATAGCGGCGTGCCCAGCGCTGGGTTGCAGCAGTCGCTGCCTCCATACCTCCGTGAGATCCCGCCGGAGCTCCGTCCGCTGCGCAGCAATCTGCCGCGGCAGCAGAGTTTCGCCCCGGCGTAGCGCCTCCACGCGCAACGCGTAGACGTGCGCGAGGGCTCTCGCCTCTAGATCCCACGGCAGCAATCCGGCAAGGAGGTTCGCCGCCTCGCCGGAGACCGTGCGGTATCCCCGGATCAGCCGGATGGCCATGACCCTCTGGGCCGAGACCAGGTGGCGGGCTGGCAGTCGCCTCAGCGACAGCGCCCACACCGGGGCCCCGTAAAGGGCCATGGACCGCACGATCCCCGCGTACAGCCTCCGGCAGGAGGCGTTTGGTCCCCCTAGGTTGGGCAAGAGCCGCTTGAGGGCAGCCCCGGCCCGCCCCAGTTTGGGAGCCAAACGGCGGAAATGCTCCGCGAAGTTCCACCGGCTATCGAGGACGAGACCCAAGTAGCTCATCGTCGACCCGACGCCGATGCAAACCCCTCCCACCGTTATCTGGGATCCCGATGGTGGCCGGTTCCGAGGGCCGTGAAAACACATGGCCTCGGACTTGTGTAGGGCCACCTCGAGACCCAGTTGCCGGATCCTCCCGACGACTGCTGCGACCCCGCGTGTCATCAGGTCGACCGCCGCCTGGTGCGACCCCCCCTGCGCCAGAACCAGCGTGTCGTCAGCGTAGCAAACAACACTGACGCCGCAAGGGAGGTCACCGCGTAGCACCCAGTCGTAACCGACGTTCCACAGGAGCGGCCCCAGAACCGAACCCTGTGGAACGCCGCACGACATCTCTCGCCGATTCCACTCTCCCCGGTGACCGGGGTAGATGACGGCTCTATCCGTCAGGTAGTCCTCGACCACGCGACAGAGGTAGGTTGGCACTCGGTGATACCGGAGTGCCTCCCCGATGCAACTCCAAGGCAGGGTGTTGAACGCGTTGGCGATGTCAAGAGACACCGCCACCACCACCCCGCCCCGGGAAATCGCCTCCCCCGTCGTGAGGGCTCTCACGCGCATGATGGCGTCCACCGTCGAGCGCCCCGCGCGGAAACCAAACTGGTTCTCCGCCAGATCCGGCCCAACTCTCACCAAGTGCTTGACGAGGCGGTTTGCAATAACTCTTTCAAAGAGCTTGCCCACCTCGTCGAGCAGCACGATGGGCCGGTATGCGGACGGAGAGTCCGCAGGGCGCCCTGGCTTCGCGATGAGGACCAGTTTCCCCGTCTTCCAGCGACGTGGGAACTGGCCCCTCTCCAAGCATGCGCTTAGGAGCCCACGTAGTCGAGGCCCGAGAGCCTCGAGGCGAGAGCCCTCGCACGTATTTATTGTAATAATATTATCATTAAGTAAAAAGTACAATAGTAAAGAAAACAAAAGTAGATTATTAATCGAGAGAGATTAAGAATCTACTTTTGTTTTCTTTTCATTCATGCCTAGGGTGTCAGTACAAATAGCGATGTGTAGTCTATGTTACGACAACATAATATGTATACCTTCTAAGTTCTACTAGTTCGGTGATCCATTAGTGGTTCCAGTAAAAAAGTCTTCCTCTTCACGGCTTGAGTTATCCATCATGTTGTATCCTTGTGCTTTAATCATTGGCAGTGCCAACAAACTAGCGAGTAGGACCTGTTGGAATAGAATTGTTGGTATTTATGTATGGATGGAGAAAGCAGATGCTGAGCAGTTGGATACACTAACTAATTAAAAATAAAAGTGGCTCTCTATTTCCAACTATGTTGAGGGTTTCCAGTCAAACCGAATGTAACGGAATACCAATATTTTATGAGAGACCTATTAGTCCCCTTTTTTATGGATGGGAAATCGTCAATAGAGTTAATAGAGGGGCGGACGGGAGTGTCAGACTCTTACTGACTAAAACCCGTCCACGAAGGACCGCAATGACTCTTTCATGAAAGCAATGACAAATTCCGCAACCCTGTGAATGCCGCCATGAGTTCCTTGCGAAAGACGGAGAGTGTCTCTTTTGCAGTGGAAAAGTGATGGTATTCGTAGCTCATAGTAGGAGGGGGAAAAATTCCACAACCGGGTTAGCTACTGGCCAATTTGGCAAGGGGGTTTTGTCAAAACAAACGAAATCTACAGATATGGAAAAATGCAGTGGAATTTGTTATACTTACCAACATTAATAAATACTTCATGACTTCAAGGTTTGAAATTTAGAATTAATCTTTTATAGACCAGGTAGACGACAATCGAATATAATTCGGAAATAAAATACAATTACAATTCTCAATTTGTTACTAAATAAGGTCACTTAATTGATAACACTTGATAGAAAAAAACAATTAACTTTAAAACAATTCTTAGTAAGTAACACCAACATTATTGCAAATTAGGAAATCGTTTCAAGGTTTTTTTTATGCACATTTTACGAATTTCATGTCGCCCTATTGCATCCTAGTTAAATAAATGTACTGCAAGGATAAAAAGTATAATAAATTGTATAGATCCCAATTTATCAGGACTTCCTTAGAAGTTAGACCTTTTCTTAGGGAGGACTTAATGGCGCACGGCGCCAGGACCACCGTGATGTCACACGCTGGCCCTCCGCCCAAGGGAGGTCGCAACAGGCGGCGACCGACGTAATGACACGTGGGGTTGGATCCAGCAACTGGGTCTCGAAGTGGTCCAGCACAAATCTAACGCTATGTATTTTTGGGCACGCCACCATTGCGGTGATAAGTGCTCTCTTTGAGGAATAGTTAGAGAGACGCCACGGCGTCGTCACCTTCCGCCTGACGCTGGTGCTCACCGTACACGGCTGTTTCGGGAGGTACCTGTTTCGGATTCACCGGGAGGAGACGTCTGGGTGTCAACACTGTGTGGATCGCCCGGAGGACACGGTGGAGCATATGGTGGAGGTTTACCCTGCTTGGGCGGAGTAATTCCGTGTCCTCGAGGACCACGATCGGCGGTGGTGACCTCTCGCGTCCGGCCCTGGTTCATCCAAGGTCCGGAGCGAGGAGGCATGGGAAGCGGTCATCTCCTTTTGCGAAGCAGTAATACTAGCGAAGGAGGAGGCAAAACGAGTGCGAGGGAGGGAAACCTCACGCCCCAGCCGCCACAACAGACGAATACGCCTCGGGCATCGGTAAACGCTGGACGATTCCCGGCCACCGTAGGCGCGGACCTGCGGATGGCGAGCGATGGGTGGCTCGCCGTCTGAGAACAACCAGGTCCGGGTATACAGCACATTGTGTTCCACGCGCACCTCAAAGAGATGTAAAATTAAACTTAAATGAGATCCACAAAAGCCCTAAAACATTTCTATGAAATTAATCTCTCTAAAAAATTATATGATTGGAATTATAGAAATGTTTTAGACAGATTGATTTAGGCAACAACAAACATAGTTGGCACAAACGAATACCGCTGAAGTAATTCAGGGAAAGGCCGACTAAAGTAGCTAGTTCAATATTAATTAAACTGTTAGGTTTACACTGATGTGTAACAACTTTGTTTTGCTACTGATTTACATCTGGTCAATTCTGCAAACATCTCACTAAGAGAAATTTGGGTGGGGTTAACTTGAAGTGAGATGTCGTTCAATCTTGATTGGATCTATTGCAAGTTTACTCGGTGAAATTGACTTGGCCACCCAAGTTTACTCGGTGAAATTGTTACAGAATCGCACGCAATGTCAAATAGTTTTTTTTTTTTGTTTTTAGGAGCATTCGCAATTTGCCATAAAATCTCTAATTTGCCAAAATGATGACAAGTTTCTGACATTTAATGTCGCTGAGATTAAATTGCGACTTGAAGCTGAACACTTTTTACGTACGAAAATCAAAATATAAAACAATTAATAATGTTTTCATGCAAAGAAGTGTCAAATTCGAACATCAAACGGTTCTGTATTTTATTAACAAAAAAAAAACTATGCTACTGCAACTAAATATGCTGCAACTAAATTATGTAGTTATGTAAAAGAAATCTTAAAGTCTAGAAGTATCAAGAAAGGGTTTTCAAGACCATTTTAGTTTCAACCCACAACTTAGCTAAACGCAGTTCTGAACTAATTCACAGGTAAATACTCAAATGTTAGCTTAAGTGAACAATTATCTGTAACATCATATTTATCTAGATAACTTTGAAATTGCTAGACTTTAGCTACGGAATATTGGCAGCGTTCAATTACTGGGTCAGACATAAAACAAAGTTTAAACGGATACAATAGATAACCTTTAGTTAGTTTTGTGTGATGGTTTACCATGGTTTAACATCGATAGAAATTGTTTTTAAAGGCTCTCGTAGACATACTCATACGTATTAAGTCCAATAAATTCCAATTACTTTTAAGTAGAGTACTAGCATTTTACATTTATTTTATATGTGTATTAACTAGTGAAATAATACAGACCATATCAAGAAACATCACAAAACCTTGATAGGTTTGTCTGGATGTTGAAACACCTTATAGTAGCCTAAATAATAACACAACATAATAATGAGTTGTAGTACAACATACTAGTTTTACAACATACTTGAAAAAAAAAACTTACAATATGACTACAGTACAGGGCCGCAAGTCTGCTATTACAATAGTGTCAGAATGGTCTATCATTGATTTCATAATGGTTGATTTTGACAAGTTTAGTAATCTACTAATATAAAAGCGTCACTATGACTTTCCAACTGTCAACCGCTGACACTACATTGAAAGAAATATCATAAAATGGTAATCTCGTGCATAATGAAAAATGAATTGACGACTTATGCGGTAATCTGCTATAATTTTGACAGTTCCTTTATTAGTGACCTATATATCTTTAGAACGTCGTTGTGCAGTCATTTCTTTTAATAGCTCAGATATCAAAAAGTATTACGAGACCAATGATCGACCATTATGAATTTAGCAGATTACGAAGTTTTAGTAAAATGACAATGGGGTCGTGTTGGGATGACAAATTCATAAAAATAGCAAACTTGGGGCCTTGCCTTGCCCTGTTAGGCAGCAGCCGCGCGTCGCGATGCTAAATTACTGATCGAATGAATCAACAGCCCATCTGACCTTCATATCCCAGTAACTGGGTAACACAATACCTCTCGGCAAGACTGGTTGCAGTTTTCTGCCTTCTACTACCTAACCGTAACGAATGCTAAGGGTTGACAATCGGTCAAATTACAGACGGGACCACGAAGACGCTTTATGAGACACGGACGAGATGCAAATCTGCGGAACAACTTCGACAAGCGTTACTTAACCTCGAAGATCAAGTATCGATAGTTAAAAAGTAGTAAAACAGCCAACACAGCTTGAATAAAAAAAGCCCTAACTATTTTGTTTTGCTTTTCGTCTAGCCCAGCCGCACTCAAACTTTTTTATTCCTGGCCCCAGAGAAGTTCAACTATTATACAAAATGAGTCGCAATAACCTCCGCTTAAATTGAACTTAGGAATTTTGAATATGTAAGAAAAATGTTTTGATAAAATTGCTACAAGCTTTTCCGCAGCCAACTTTTCGTTTCGTAAGCGAGTGAATAGTCTCAGTAGGTACTTCGTTAAACATAGGTTACACTACGGTGTCGTCCCAATTCACAACGAACATCGCACGAATACGCGATCGTCGCGTCTATTTGCATGAAAAACAGGAAAGAAAGAAAACTGTAATATTATGACTCACACGAGACAAAAAAATAAATTTAAAACTAGTAAGTAATACAAATTTAACAACAGCTTTCTATCTTTCACTGACCGATCGCAACGGAATCTTGAACATATGCGGCCTGGCAGCCAGACCGCGAGGAGGACATCTTATCAAGTTTATAATGATCAGTATCCCGGCCAATGTGCACAAAACTTACGAACGAACACAGCTTAGAGATTTTGCTTGCAATAACGCTTTGCATTATGACGTAGCCGTGGTCCTCACAGAAAAGCCTGGCGGGCCAGATGCGACCCGTGGCCCACAGTTTGAGTATGTCTGGCCTACCTTGTCATTACACCATTAAAGACCACTTCAAACCATTCCTAATCCCGGGTCCTTGGAAACAAGCACTAATCTAAACGAAGACCCAAAGCGATGAATGTTATAATAATTCTAGTCTACCTTTGCTCTGTATATAAAGCCGTTAAACCGACAAAATTTACTAACAGTCTTTACTTAATTGCGGTCAAATCCAGTTTCGTAGTTTAGGGTTAGACCTAGATTCATGTGATTCAAGTATTAGATATTCACTGAGAATTGGATGAAATAGTTTTATTTATAAAGAGACTAGCTGACCCGCGCAACTACGCTGACTGCTCTGCTCCTATTGGTCTTAGCGTAATGATATATAGCTTATTTGAAAGAATTTTTCAAATCAGACCAGCACTTTCTGAAATTAACGCGTCCAAACAAACATACCAGCTCTTCAGCATTATACATTAAGTGCGCGGCCTACTCGTATTAATATAAATTACCACAACATAAAAAGCATTCCATAAGGTAGCCTAGATCCCATTTATTTCTGTACCAAAATGCATCATCAAATACATCGCAAAATCGTCTCATTGACATTCAAAATCAAAATGTAGGAACGTTTGACGTTTTTCGGAAAAACGTCTAATGTTCCTGCTGTTGCCTGCCGCCGACTGTCGTTAACTGCGAACATTTATTAACCTTTTGAACGCCGGTGTCTCATATATGTGACAATTGAACGCTTACCCTGTACGCCAATGTCACAAATATGTGACAAACAGCGTGTTGTGTAGTGGTTTGGCGTGGGAGGCATGCCGATGCGTTAATGCTCTGCTGGTCAAAAGGTTAAAAAAACGAGAATTGCCACCCTCTTGAAACCCAACCTGTAAAACCAGTAACATAAAAAAGTTGCTACACATCGGTGCAAACCCTAACAGTTTCGTTAATATTGAACTAGCTACTTTAGTCCGGCCTTTCACTGAATTATTCCAGTGGTATTCGTTTGTGCCAACTATATTTGTTGTTAGTGAAATCAATCTCACTAAAACATTTCCACGATTGGATTTTGTGGAGCTTATTTAAGTTGGCTGGGTTTTGCATCAAAGTACAAAATTATACGTCCGAAAAATATTCCTATAAGAATTTTAGCCTCTTTATGTACTGCTATTCTCCAAAAGACTTGAAATTGTTGATCACTTTGAAGTCGAATGATACTTGCATTTCATAAAATAAAAAGGTATAAAGACATTACGGTATGAGGAGCTCTTGCCATAATAATAAAAGCCGTACGGGTCGTCATATCTTCAAGGTTAAGCAACGCTTGCTGTTGAGATGGTCACCCATTCACAAAGATCATACACAAAGATCCATAAATGACAGCCAAGACTAACGGCTTAGCGTGTTATGGATTGTCTGAAGCTGGAAAATCAGACTCCAGTCTTGCAAGAACTACTGTGTTACCCAGTTAATCGGTTGTGGAGGTATATTAGGCAGCCTCTCCACGTAAAATAATATGAGCGGAGCCAGTGGCGGCGCAAGACCTAAATTTTATGTGGGCAAGGTACATTTCGCGAGGCCGCCGTCTAATGGTGCAGGACAGGAATATAAAATAAAAATTCACATAAAATTTAACAGTTTTTTGTTCATTATAAAACAAACCTAAATCTTTACTTATACTTCTTAGGAAAATGAATGAAAAAAAAAAATTAAAGAAATTTTCCAATTCTGGTTTTACTGAAGTCGTGTTATTTTGGATTTTCCATACGTTTTCAAATATTTATTTTCTGCTGTGAGGAGCGATGCCCTTTGCACCGCGAGGCCGTGGGCGGTGGCCCACACCGCCCACGCCTTACGCCGCCTCTCGGAGTGTTAAAAATCAATTGTAGTCTTTATGAACATTCCATTTTTTTTAAACATATTTATTATTATATTCTTTAGATCATATCGTCCTTTTTTGATAAATACGACTAGACTGTGTTTTCATTTTTGGTGAGAAACCCAATATTTGGTGTCTAGTCAAGTTGACATCTCTGAAACATTCATCATCATTCTTAATTCAACTACGTTTACATCTTTATTTATTTGGGATGACTAACAATTGCATAATATATTGTTTAAAATTAACAATTATGTAATCAACAGCGTTATTCAGAGGAAAATATTCATCACTTAATTCGTCCGTGTTTGGGTAACAGAAGTTCTTATGTTTACCAAATTTCAACAGAATCGGCCCTGTAGTTTCGGAAAAATTCAGCTGTGATAGACGGACAATCGTTTTTTGGAAGTTCGTACATTATCAAACATACTGTACCTCTATACCTACATTACAACTATATAGCAATAGATTGACTAACCATCATGAGAGCCAAACACTAAGATAATTAGACTAAATAATCATCACTTAATTAATGATGTAAGACAATCAGATAAACAATCTATTACAGTGTTTAATATTACACAGTTAGTGAGTAATTGTCTCATTGTTATGTCATTAATCACTATTGATTTGTCACATAATTAATCGAGTACTAATTAGTTATTCAGTTCAAACAAGTATATCCCTGTTGTATGTCAGTTTATCATCATCTGCTCAGCCACTTGCCAACTACATACATTTGTTACTCTTCTGCTTCGCCCAGAGCAGAAGAAGTCGTATGATGTTTACCCATTTTTTTTAAAATTAAAAGCTAAAAAAACATTTTTTTTTTAAGTTTTTATTTAAATGCTGTAAAAAGAAGAAAATATAATTTTACTTTAACTTTTTAACTATAAACTTTTGACTGGAATTGTACACATTTCCTAGGAAATTTCCTAGAAAAAATATACCCTTGTACATATTTCCTAGGAATTGTGTACAATTCCTAGGTTTCATACATTTCCGGTAACTTAGACATACAAAATAATTCTGTACTGCACTACTCTTTTATATTTTGTCTGTTCGATTCAACAATTTAATTTTTCCAGAACGTTCTACAAAATTATGTTATAAAATACGGATCACAAAACACTGTAGCATTATAAAAACTTAAATAAAGTAAAGAAAAACTAATATCGTTTCAACCTATCTAGTCTAGATTGTTTTTCTAGAACGCGTTCCAATATAATTTTATCGGAATAATATTGTTCTAAAGCATACAACAGTTTGTTGTTTTGTGCAAAGTTGCTATATAATAAAATTTTACGTTCTACAGTTCTCTGTATTACGAATTTAATCGCAAAAATTGTGACCGTAACTTTTCGTATTATGGCAGATATTTTTACAATTATCATCTTGTTGCTATTATTGACCTCGTTTGAATCCACTGTTTGCCCTCTTTTTTTACTAAATATTCGTATATACGTAGCGGCTTTGCCAGCGTAAAAGCGTACTATGGTTCAAAGGCAAAGTTAAAGTCAAAACGTTTATTTCAATTAGGCGATTAAACGGCAATTTTGAACGGCATAATTTACAAATAAAATAATAAATTGATTTTAGTCTCCATTTGGTAAGGTAGATTTTATGGGCAAAAACGGACTAGAAACTCAATAGTTATAAATGGTATAAACTTAATTAAATCTACATCCATATGTGAGGACGATGCACCTAGAGTATAATGTTATAGGAACAAAGTATTACCAGCAGAGGTAAAAATAGTAAAAATATAAGTACACTCACATACATATTTACAATTGAAGGGTCCACTGCAATAACGATGAATGATGAATATCCTTGTTACCTTCAATTTTCTTTCCCATCAATTTCCTAAACAGAAACCAATCCGAAAACTCCATTCCCAATATCTACCACAATAAAAACGAGCATGTTCGAAACACGTTTCTTGCAACCCCCGCTTCAGATGTAGCAGACTCACGACCCTTCTCATTACCTCTGTGCATTCACAGAAACGCAACGAAGAACGTAAAACGCTTTCAATTCGTAAAAATACAAATCTATTGGAAATTCAGTTTCCTTTGATACAGTTCGGCGGTGTTAAGAAGTTTGTGGAAGCACTAAAAGGTTCCGTATTCGGACTTGGAATTTTTTTGAAGTACTAGTAGTAGTTTAGTAGTTTTAGTACTAATTTAGTTATCGAGTTTTATGTGATTGAAATTTGTTGCCTTGACTTCTGATTCCATGAATTGAAATAAAAATGTGAAACTTACAGTTAAAAAGTAATTGTAAGCAAAGATTTTTGGAAGTCTAACGTGCGTATCTTTATTTCAGACAAAAGTCCATACCTGTTACACTTATGGTTTCAAAATGTGCGCACGAATAAAAGCTTTTAAAATATTTGAGTCCTGCTTATCACCAATGACCTGTAGGATGCCGTTAGTGCTACTCCTGACTCTGCTTAGTAGCGATACGAGCCACATGCGCAAGATGGCATGGAAATGAATGCTGTAAATATTCCAATAAAATCTTAGGTAAAGTGAGCTTGCAGTGCAATTGTGTATCTGTGTAATCAATATGGAATTAAAGTAAACTTATAACTCACATCACTTAAGTTTTCACCGAAAGATGTTCACAGAATAAACTAGAATAGTCTGTATTTTAAGTGACTACATCCTACAAACAAAATTCATATATGACCTAAAAATAAATATATAAGCTGCCTTTTTACAATAGTAGAGCAGATTAAAAATACCTTTTCTAAATATTAAAGTAGATAAAATAAATATCCTTAAACTTGATATCAGTTCATTTATACTTTCCAACTCACACAAAAAGAAGAAGCAACTTTGACAAACGCGTATGTTCACACAATTTCACAAAATTGTTGCGTCATTTTATAATCATTCAAAAACGAACAAAAAAAAATTCTAATACAAAGCTCAAAACTATGCGTTTAAAAGGAACGAAATTGAATTTCGAACAAGGAACTCTAAACACGTTCGCTAGCACTCCATCCTCCATTTGCTTTTGCAAACTCTTTCTGTGCACCGGAGTAAGAACGAACTATTTCTCATTGGCTAAACGCCTGTTTCCGCATCCTGTTTGTATGGCTTTGGCTTAAACGAAGCTTATAGCTCGTACAATTTATTAAATTTTAGCCGGAACCGAATCGAATCGAATATTGTTTGGTCGTAACGTGGTATAGGAGTTTAAAGTGGGTTGGCTTTAGGTGTTTATGTATCTCTATTACATTGTTTGTTTATGTTTTACGGTAAACGAACTATGTTTAATTAATTCATAGAAACATAATAAAAACTTATTAATAAGAAAACAAAATTAATAAATAGGTATACTTACTAACCTTACAACAAACTAAAATATTGCAGCAAATAATTCTTCCTCAACGCTGGTTATTGCCACGTTGAATGGCAATGGCCTTTGGCCCAAGTAAAAGCCAACTATTCTTCAGCCAGGTCACGGGAAGTGTCAATCAACCAATTTGTTTGAAAAGGCTCTGAGCGCAAAGCCCACGGCCCGGCTTTAACAGCTCAAAATATTAACGTTAATAAATTAATATTAACGTTACTTGAGTTTTTCGGCAGCCGTACCCGCCAGCACAATACGATGAACTACGAAAATGGGATGATGTAAAATTATCGATAACATCCTACACTATTTGCGGGATTTGTTTGAAAGAGTCGCCGCGGCCCTGGAACGCAAAGGGTATGAGAATGTCACGGGTGGATTTTAGTCAGTAAGAGTCTGACACTCCCTTCCGCTCCGCCCATAGCGGGAGAAGTCATTTGATGATTTCCAATCCAGAAAAAAAAGGATACGTCCCAAACTAATAGCTTAACCATCTTCCACGGAACTAAAGACACGCCGTACGGTCTATATTTTATGGTCAATACATTGACGGATCTTTAATCGAGTTCAGTTAATTTTCGATCGATCTTTCTTTACTATCTATAAATATATTTTTAACTGTAAATCTTAACATTTCAAGGTATCTTTTAATAGAATAATTGCAATAAATTATTTGACCTTAATATAGACACATTTTAACAATCTCTCAAACGATTTTTATTGGTTATCTGTTTTTTATTCCGCCGTTTTAATACGTACTTCAGTTATATGAAGTTATCTTTACTTCGCAGAGGTGATTATTTTTCACTGCATTTAGGAACTTAACCAGAGATACCTTAAAACCGGATATTTGACCTTAAAACCTCTAGTTAAGTCCCATTTTCCCATTAGCTATCTATTCAATTATTTTCCAATAATTTTATGAGTCAAAGTATTTAATAACGTTTATTGAAATACTGAAATCATGGGTAGGAAGCAATAGGCTACCTAGTTGAATAAAAAAATCTGATGAGTCCGTGGGATAGATTTCCAAAAAATATTGGACACGTATTATTTCTTTTTTTCATGTAAACAAAAAATAAAGACGATGCAGTGCGTTGAAAACTCGTGTAACGTCACTGCTCGCTACAATTTTTACCTAGCTGTGACGTCACAAGCCCCCACTCCTGATCTTTGATGCTTTTTATCTTCGTCAGTTTTTATAGACTTATAGATATGATAAAGGACAAAATACGTGTCCAATATTTTTCTACAATACAACTGACTAAACATAATCATATATTTTTACTCAGGAAACATTCCTTATTTTAAATTCAATAAGGTTTTGGTCTGGGATTATGATCTGAACTCCAATGCAGTAAAATCAGAAATATTGACAAAATCAGTTCTAAGTATCCTTTACACCGGCAAAGGAGTAAAATAATATTATAAAGATTAAAATAATCAAGAAAGATGAAATCACGAGACCTTAGGATAAAACAAGAAGTGGCAGAGCACCGGGAACCAGCAACAATGAAAAGAAACGATCACAAGCTTTCGTCCGGCAGTAGGACAGGCTACAGATATTTATAAGAAACTAGCTGACCCAGCAAACGTTGTTTTGCATTTATAAAAAAAAAATGAAAAAAGATTTTCCCGCTTTTCTGTTGAAATTTTTCCTGAATTTTCTTTGCTATAAACCTCACGGAGCCCGAGACCTTTCCAACGAATGCAAAACCGTGGAAATCGGTTCGTGTGTTCTGGACTTATAGCGTCAGGAAGGAAAACCCGACTTATTTTTATATAGTAGATGACAAACGCACACCGTCAAAAATAAATCGAATTGATACAAACACTCAAAAGTTCAATAAAATAATTTATAAAACATAACAAGAAGTCTTCCTAGAACAAAAGCATAGATACTGGTACCAAGCTAGCCGGTATAGACCCTTTATTTGTTTATGTACTTCAAAAATAAGGCTGCAGCAAGGAAACGAGCTCTTCACACCGATATCTTGAAGATCTCCTTCCAGAAATTTATCGCAAAAACTTATCGTAATTTATGTCCGACAATAAGTCAGGGGTTACCAACTTTTCGGGTTGCCAGTGTTACCACTTCATTATTTCGCGTGCTTTTAATTTATAGAAGTTTGCAATTTAAAGGCGAGTTTATACCACCTGAACGGGTTGATTTATTTGTTGGTTTCGCGAATTTTATTATATCGCTGTTCGGTTTTTGGAATTGTAATTCGAAGGGTTTTGTTTAGTTAATTTAATGTGTGCGGGGAAGAAATTATTTGTTTGTGTTTAATCTAATTGTTTTATTATTGGTAAGGCCTAAACCTACAAATTTGTATAGCAGTATAATATAGTAATTTTTAGTAGCTGGTAGGTATGCTACAGCATACCTACCAGCTACTAAAAATTATAAATTTATTTCAGAATTTGTGTTAATTAGCTCTAGATAGATAGAGTATACTCACATCTCTAAAAAGCCCACTTGCATGAGCTAAAGTTTTTTTTTTCAACTGTGTTTTAGTTGCTTTATGCATGAAATATACGTTATAGAATAAAATTGAAATAATTTTGTTTTAATTGCAATATCATTTGCATTTTGTAACTGCACGGTTTTTAGAATCGTATTTAAAATAGTGTACAAAGACTACAATAAAATTATGGGTGAGGTGCTTTATTCCTAGCTAGGTTAATAGGTAACCTGCATTAAGGAGTACTGACGGTACTGAAGGAGGCTGGTCCGCAAGGAAAGAAACAATAAATTCGTACAAAGTATATATTAAAGGCAGCATGATGTGCTTACTATAAACATTTTGGTGTATAACCTCATTAAATTAATCGCTGTCAAATTTTTATTTTGATTTTAAGTTGAGGATATTTCTATTTTATCTTTCCAAAGATCTACAAATGACAGCCGGGGCCAACGGCTTAACGTGCTTTCTGAGGCACAGTAGAAACTCGGTATGCTAAGATGGTCACCCATCTACAGACCAACCTTGGCAAGCGTTACCTATTTAACCTTGAAGATCGTTTCGATTCGATTCGTTAGACACGAGCTCCTCTCTAAATCATCAAAACCCGGTACCCCCAGTAAACAGCCGCATTAAGAACATCCTCCTTTTTAAAACTCACTTAAAAAGAAACTCTCCTGCTAGCAAGCCTTTCCTTTCCAGGAAATAATTTCAAAACGTCGCCATTTTGAAAATCTATATCTAAGGGGATTCAATTATAAATCTACACACAATAAAACTCAAGGCAAACATTCCAAAAATAAACATCCTTTCCATTCTAAAGGATAACATCAAACAGAATTAAAATAACCTATACAAAAGGTGGAAATTCTAATGAGTATGTATGTAGGTATGTTTAATTTGTATGAGTTGCTATAGAAACGAAGGTCTATTGTCCATAGAGTGAAATGCTTTGATGCTGGGCAAGCCCGCATAAACTGATTCCTTTCAGGACCAGTCGAGATTCTGACGTCATAATTTCGCTAGTAGGTAGTTTGAAAATTCGAAGAGCAGAATAATGTTGTTTTAACGTGTAAAAATTGGAAAACAATTTCGGAAGATTTTTCTGTTGTTTTTCGGTAGGGAAAATTTGGTTTAAAATTACTTTATGGTAGTTGTTACCGAGTTTGTTATCGTAAATTGAATAGTTTAAGCTATGCAGTACTTAATTGTAAAGGGTTGAAATTTTCAATTCTTACCAAAAACTTTTTTTTTATTCTGTAAACAAGTTGAACTCCTCTATGTTCAATTAACCTAATATTTTTACAATAATACTTCATAACATTAACAAATAAGGAAAACTAAAGTAACGAAAAATTAAGAGCGCATGCGGTATTTCATACAAATCAAGTCGTTTTTTTCCGAAATGACTGAACTGATTTTATTGAAACTTCACACATATAAGCAAGATACATAGGTCTAAAAAGTTAGTTAAAACATTTTCGGTAAATAGTTTAACAGTTAAATTAGACCCATTTTAAATTTTCCATACAAACATAAATTTCCAGTTGTTTTTTTTTTTTAACTAACGTATTAGACCTATATAATTATCCTGCTTATATGTGTGAATTTTCATTGGCCCTTAGGTATGACGACATGTCGTAGGTCTGCTGGAAGACATTTCTATTGAAATAAGCAGTACCTTTGTGCTCTCGATTTTGTACAAAATTGTCTTTTTTTTAAGTATCATGTGTGTACATAAATAAATAAATAATAATAAACATTTATTGACAGTTTGATGCTCTGATGGAGTTGACGTTCAAGATGAGTTGGAGTTTACCTTTTAGTAATTATGTATTGTAACGTACTAGCTGCCGGCCGCTGCTGCGCCCGCGTAATTGTCGAAATTTTTTTTTCGCCCGGCTGAGTTTGAACCCGCGACTTACAAATTCGTAAGTCGGGGGCGTTACCACTCAGCCACATACCATAGCTATAGCAAAATTATAAGTAACAGGAATTTTGAATTAAGCCCCTTTCATTCTGAGAGTGCCATATACATATGTAGTAGGAAAAAGGCTAGGCAGATGATGAATACAATAAATAGAAAGTACAACTGTTAAAAAATATTTCAACAAACCTGTCTTAAAAAATGTCTACCGTACTCTTAAACTTACTTTTTTTTCTAATAGGTACAACCTTCCTACTGTTGCGTACGTTTTATTCCCTTCCCAGAAAAGTAGCACGAAAGTGACGATTAAGTTAATTGTTTAATCAAGTGGAAAGTGATCTGTCATCCCCGCTTCTGCCGTAAATGAACTCTCGCTGACCTAGGTATTAGGATAGGGTGACACTATGCGCGTTCGCGATTTTTGTTACTCTTAAAGTTCGTCCACAAAAGTGGTCTGACACGTCCCGGCACGAACGTATGTGAACGGGTTCATATAAAATGTTCACACAATAACAAGTATATTTTTTGAGCTCAGCTGCCCTACCATGACGTCTTAAATCCATCATGATTCCTGTGTCAGAGAGAGACGGAGTTACACAAGACGAATAGCAGTATCCCTTTCCCTCAAATACATCATGATGGATTTATGACGTCATGGTATGGCTGCAGGACGGCCATAGCTTGGCCAAGGTACGGATACGGCTCGGATGTGTGTGTATCTGCCTTATTTGAGTTTCCCTTGAATGTTTCTCACTGCAAGGTTCCTATTGAAAACCTGTGCTAGGTGTCTGACGTCCAGAAAATGCTGAAATGATAACCCTGTCAATATGGCCGATCCATATTGACAGGGTTATCATTTCAGCATTTTCAGCGCAAATTTTACTATTATTTCTTTTACTTTGTGTTTGTTGCTGTTGTGTTATGCCTTCGTCTTTTGGAGGCCATGTAAGATACTGGGACCCGTATGACTTTGCTTGTGGACTATTTCGCTAATTAAGAACTAGATATATTCGACTGTGACATTAAATGAAAAGATCATTTTAATACAGGGTTATTTGTAAAACACCAACAACCTCTTAAGAGGCCACTGTACTCATCATTATGAACAACTTTTACTACGGGCCCAAAACAGAAATCGCGAAAAAAAAATCAGCTGTTCCCTACATTTATGTTCGTATAACTGATCAAAATGTAGGGAACTGCTGTCTTTTATTTTCGCAATTTCGGGTTTGGTCCCATGGTAAAAGTTGTTTTACAAATAACCCTGTGTAAACTGGAACAAAGACTATTTAAGCATTTACGAGTTAGTACTTAAAAATCCACAGCCCTAGCCAAGTTGATAATTTGCAATCGTTAACGCTAGTCGAAAACGACTCAAATGTATGGGAATGAAATCATCTCAACGTTAAGTCACGTGGTTAGAACAAACGAATAGAAAATTCGTAGCCATGTTCACATTAATAGTTAAAGCATTTAAACAGAGTTTAAATTTTAACCTGTTTGACGTTTGTAGGAACGCTCGCCATAGACTAAAAAACAGGTCGTTTTTCTAAAGAAATTGTAGAACGAGCAGCCGACTCAGGCGCGTCAACATGGCTACGAACTTATCGTTTTCTACAGTTGCTAACACCAAGGCGTTACCGACTGGAGAACAGAATCCGACACGAAACGTTTGTAACTTGGCTAGGGGGGCAGATGCTGATTGAAGAGCTTGACTTTCTAGTTGTGAAAATCGTCAGTTACTTGTTCAAAGCCTATGTGGCACTTACGCACATCACATTCTAGCAGAAACTAGGGAGCCCCACCGATCGCGGGGCTCTGGACACTTACCCATAGTGCTTGTGTCCTTGTCAAATAAATGTTGTTTAGTCCAATAGGGATGTTTCCTGAGTAAAAAATATATGATTATGTTTAGTCCGTCAGTTAGATTATAGAAAAATATTGGACACGTATTTTTTCCTTTATCAAATCTATAAAAACTGACGAAGATAAAAAGCATCAAAGATCAGGAGTGGGAGCGTGTGACGTCACGGCCAGGTAAAAATTGTAGCGAGTAGTGACAGCACACGAGTTTTTTCGTCTTCATTTTTTTTATGTGAATAAAGAAAAAATACGTGTCCAATATTTTTTGGAAATCTATCAGACGGACTAATTAGATTTTTTTAGTCAACTACCCTATTATTTCGTTTTAAATTTATCAAATCGCTGGCAATGTCACCCAACACAATTTCATCGCCACGTCAGGACAAAGTTACGACAGAGATTGCCGACCGCTAACTGTCAAACGAGATAATACCGGTAGTTTTACTTGTACTTAACCTATTTACCTGTGCCCTGGCTGCGAGGGTAGATTGTGGTCTTGTCATTTAGGTAGGGTGGATGTCAGGAGGGTTATGAGTTAATTGGAGGAGATTTTGTGTTTTACGTTATTCTGGGATGATGTGTGGGCAGTTTTTTTAAGTTCAAAATGCAATGATGGACTTTGGAAAAAGTATTTTTCGAATAGGGGAAATTTTCTGGAAATTACATTTTTTATCCCAAGGGAACATATTACCGGTATGAAAAGTATCCTATGACCACATGGTCTACCTGTATACAAAGTTTCATCGGAATATGTTAAGGCCTGAAAATGTTACAGAGATATTATGCATTTATATTATTAGTATGGATGTTAGTTTTAGGATCGGTTGTCCAATTTTTTCTCCTGCACAACACCGCTTCCTGCGCTGTCCGCTGGGGTACTGCTCGCGCTTATATGATAGAACTAGCTGTCCATATATATATTATTATTGTAGTCTTTGGAACTAGCTTATGCCCGCGACTTCGTTCGCGTGGAGTTCCACACAAAATGTTAACCCCTTTTTCACCCCCTTAGGGGACGAATTTTCAAAAATCCTTTCTTAGCGTATGCCTACGTCATAATATCTACCTGCATGCCTTTCAGCCCGATCCGTTCAGTGGTTTGGGCTGTGCGTTGATAGATCACTATGTCAGTTAGTCAGTCCCTTTTGAGTTATATATACATATATTGATAGATGGGTATTACGTAGTTATAAATGCGTGTTATTACTTGTCCCTGTTACAATTAGCCCCCCGCTCCCCTACCAACTACATTATACCAGTAGGTTAGAATGCTCTCGATGCCGCGATGCGAATTTCTACACATATACAGGATCAAACTAAATTAGCGAAAGAACCTCGAAAGACACACATCGAATCGATTTAGTTAGTTTCACTAGCTGATTAAAGACCGTAAGTATTCGACACAAGTAATGCTAGCATTTTTACTGTAATACAATCCAAAAAATTATCAAACGTGCTAACATTAATTTGGCAGATTGTATGAATATTGTTTTTACTATTTATATACAACATGTAACAGAATGAATGCCATAATTCTGTAAATGCGGTAATTATGTATACACCTCATTATAAGCATACTCGTAATATACCATGGGATAAATATTGGTGAAAAAAAAAAACGCATAACACGACAAAATGTACAGAACAGATGTTTAATTTATTTTAGACAAGCAGCGCCCCGCGGTTTCACTCGCGTAGTTCCCGTTCCCGTAGGAATACGGGGATAAAATATAGCTTATATTACTCAGGGTGAATGTAGCTTTTTAGTGCTGAAAGAATTTTTGAAATCGGTCCAGTAGTTTTTGAGTTTATTCGTCACATACAAAAATACAAATCTTTCCTCTTTATAATATTAGTATAGATATACAAGATTAGTATTAATATAGACTGACAATTGTGTGTTCTTGTTGAACAAAAAAAAAAACAAAAATGTTATTTCATTTACAAAGGACATTTCGATAAAAGTTATTGGAGATCACCTTTTAACAAAGAATTCCTTGTATCAGGAGACTTTGCGCTTCCACTTATCATTTTCTTATGAAATTGAAAAGTAGACAATATAAACATGCAAAAATATAAATATATGATTAACTTCAGATAATACAAACAGCACTGTAAATGAGTCAGCGTTTTGCGTAGAAAAAATATGTACGTTAGGTGGGTGAGATTTGAAGAGTGAATGTGGGTGAAGAGCTGTGTATGAGTTATATTTAGCAAATTTCGTTTTCATATACTTGTTACATATCGTGGCCAATATAACACGAAATGTTTTCAAAAAGTGAAAAAAGTGTGTCAAATGTAGTTTGTGGCCTTTTAGGATGGGAAATCATCAAATGACTTCTCCCGCTCTGGACGGAGCGGAAGGGTGTGTCAGACTCTTACTGACTAAAACCCATCTGTGATCCTTCTTGTTCCCTTTGCGTTCCAGGGCCGCGGTGACTCTTTCGAACAAATTTCGCAGCCCTAGCAGCCACTAGCAGGCACCGACGCTATGGGGCCCCGGCTTCGTTGCTTTGAGGCGCGCGTGGAACACGACTCGGACCTGGTTGCTATCGGACGGCGAGCCACCCATAGCTCGCCATCCGCAGGCCCGCGCCTACGGTGGCCCTGCGTTCCCCGACGCCCGGGGCGTCTTCTTCTGTTGCGGCGGCTGGAGCGTGAGGTTTACCTCTCACGCACGCTGTGAGCTAGCCTTGCGAATGTCTTGGGATCGGAAGAAGGCAGATAAATCTTCTTCCAGCAACCTCGTACGCAACAAACCGAATGTAATTAACTTGATTATTGAAGCGTAAATACAGTCAACATCGTCGCAGGTCTTAAGTCAGTCAGTTACAACTGTTTTATAGTCTCGGAGAATCATGGAATACATACATATATACGTAGTTCTTTATTTAGCATTTAGCAAGTATAGGTAGTAAGAATTGTCTTGAGTAATTTGTACGAACTTAGATCTCACCTTGGCAGTTGGAGCGACTAAGTAGCTCCTTCTGTTTCCCTTCTTCTTTTTAAGTATGACTCCCAATGGAAACAATGTAATTTCTGACAACTTTACATGAGAGAGCGCACGACAATGAAACAATCATACACTCACGGACATTCTAACTGCACCAGCGCCAGAACTCCAAACAAAACTCAATGGCCATTCCTCCAGGGAATTAATTTCCAAATACGGGTGCAACAGAACTCAAAGTAAAGTTTAAGCTACGTAGAATGGGACTAAGTTTAGACTTAGCAACATTGCAGTAGTTGTGACAGGATGCTTAACCAACGCTTAGCTTAGTGATTTGTGTTTGAGCTGTCCTGTTAATTTTGGCCTTTTTTGTACGTGTGTGGTTAGCGCTTGTATGTGAACCTTGTATGCAGGGAAAATAGAGAACATAGGAACATATATCCTATCCTAACTATGCTTATATCCTACTAATATTATAAACGCGAAAGTTTGTAAGTATGGATGTATGGATGTTTGTTACTCTTTCACGCAAAAACTACTGAATGGATCTTGATGAAATTTGGAACAGATATAGATAAAAGTCTGGAATAACACATAGGATACTTTTTATCCCGGGATTATGTTCCCTCGGGATAATTTCCGACATTCACGCGGGCGAAGCCGCAGGCAGCAGCTAGGTATATACATATAAACATATAAATATATTTATAGTAGAGTTGAGTTGGAGTTTACGTATTGGAATATTAGCCTCTACAATATTGTAAATACGAAAGTATGTTTGTTTCTTTTTGTTCTCCTTTCTTGCCTTAATTGCCAACCGATATTGATGAAGTTTGGCACAGAGATAGATGAAACCTGGAGACGGTTTTGACTATAAATAGATTTGATTTATTGATGGAAAACATCGTCATCTAGGTTATATTGGTCCAAAGGTAGGTGTGACTGACTGGATACGGAAGGCCAAAGCGAAATTTGGGGGTGACTTATTTGCAGCACTGGAGCCAAATTTAAAAAAAAAGTAATTTAAATAATAAAATGGGCCGTTTCTGGTATTATCAAAACAGAACTAAAAAACTTAGGAAATATGTGTGTCCTAAAATATATTAAAATGCAGTACGTAATACGTTTACACGTATAGATATCAGAGAATATCCATTATAAATCAGAGCAATATCACTGACTGTCAATGAATTTGTTGCACATAACTCAAATTTTGACCAGCCTGTTCCTTTTGCCACACTCCTCGTCACTCGCTTTGTTTATACAAAACTCGTATTTAAACTTTAGCAATATATATTTTTTTCTTTGATTCTCAAACATCCAACACAAATGCTACTAAATAAGACCCATCGCCATTGACAGTAGAATGTGAATACACTACTTCAAAAACTCACCATCATCTGCGTAGCCTTTTCCCAACTATATTGTCGTCGGCTTCCAGTTACACCGGATTCAGCTGAATACCAGTATTTTACGTGGAGCGGCGGTCAACCACACCTCCACAACCCATAAATTGGGTAACACGATACTTCTTGGCAAGACTGGAGTGAGATTGACTGGTTTCTCTTCTTCATCCGTAACGACTGCCAAAGATCTACAATGATAACTGGAACCAACGTCTTAATGTGCTTTTTTACTCCGTGATTGATTGATTGATTACTCCGTGTGTAAAGATGGTCACCCATCCGCAGACCAACCTTGGTAAGCGTTACTTAACCTTGAAGATCAACCTGTGCGGCTATTATTCTTTAACCACGAGCGCCTCCACTAGATACTTAAAAAACTAAAACAGCTTTTATACTCCAAACAAAAAATAGAAATTTTACGTCAACGTCCGCTATGCATCATCCCCAAAATACGTCCCCATTTCAAAGGGGGTGGCCGACTCCTGTTACAAATAGCCTCGTCATAGCCGGGGTGGAATAAATTTAACTATAACCGAGCTAACGACTTTAGGCGCCACTGTTTTTATGAAGTTTATCTGGGCGACTTTAAAAGATATTGTCAGCTGTTAATAGTTGGACAAGATTTATGTTTGCGGAGCTATTTTGAAGTGGAGTGGGTTTTTAATATACGATGTTATGCTTGGAAATTTTGATATTCAGATGTTATTAAGACTGTTTGTTCTTCTTTGTCATATGAGATAGTCTTTGTTGAGGTAGTTTTTGTTTTGGAATGCGTTTTTAATTATAGGAAGGAAGTTGTCGCGACAAAGTCCGCTTAGATTTTTTCTACCTACTCATTTCTTCTGTCACCGTTTTGACCAGTTGATGTAGCGACACTCGAATAATGTCCAACAGTTGAAATATTTCTGCTGAAATGGTACTAATGACAGTACTTTTATCATGTCAAACACATAACCTAATACATTTCTTTTTCCTGTATGGGAAATATCAAATCTCCCGCTCTGGGCGGCGCGGACGGGAGTCTCTGACTGACTAAAACCCACCCGTGTCCCTTCAAGTGCCCTTTGCGTTTCAGGGCCGCGGTGACTCTTTCGAACAAATTCTGCAAACCCAGCAGATAACCTTCTAACCTAAACTTAGGGCTGTTGCCATTGCTGGGTAACCAGTGCTGGGCTACAGCTAACCGGTAACAACGATAGCAATAACCAACTAGTAGCAATGACCAACTGATGCTTATAATTAAAACTTAGGTACTTTCCACACAAAGATGTCAATGCTGAGAAAATTAAAACCTATAATGAGCAGACAATGTAGTGCTCTAGGTAGTTGAACTAATTTTCCGTCTGTAAAACTCATAAAGCTGGTTTATGACGCTACATTTTAAATTGTCACATTAAATAAAGATGGCACAGGCTGCAGTCTTATCTCTTTTAATTCGCTCGTTTTTGTGTGAAGTGAGAATTAAAGGATACTGTACAGTTATGCTATCTGCGGAAACGGGTCTTTTTTTTTGGTTATAGTTACTTTTGTATTTTAATGCAAAGTTATAATAAAGGTGGGATTTAATGCCTTATTTATCTCATATGTTTTGTGTAAATCTTCTTTCTCTTTTCTGTATTCTAATTTATTTGGTGCAGCATGATTGTCTTTTCGTCGTGTCATCCCACAGAACGATCAGTGCGCGAAAATGTGGTCTACGCAATCATTTGTTCGGCAAAACCAGAACACACCCACTGTCGACTAAACGACGCATTCGGGTTTATCGAACAAATAATCGCGTCAATTACTTTCGATAGGGACGACGTTTTAATTATTATTTCCTTTATTCATATTGTATACATATTGTTTACATTTTTACATTCCTATTAAAGTAAAAAAAAAAAACATTTCAAAATATAAAAAAATTGTCCTGTAATTAACAATAATTATTAGAAAAGACAACTTTACACTTAATACTATGTTAGTTAATTTAATAAATATGACATATAGAAAAAATATAAATTCCAAAAAAAAAAAAAAAACCTTCTCTAACAATATTTAATCACCTGCCCTACGCCCGATGTACAGGTTTAATGCAATGTTTAATGTTCATCCCAATAAACACGATCATTATAGCTACACCATCTTGAATTTTCTAACTTCACAATTTTGATTATCTTACGATTAAGTTAGAACCACTGATATCCCCAAAATCCTATTGACGAGCTTACATCTTAGGTCAAACCCTGATACAAAATAAAATTCTAATAAAAGAGAAGAAAACGCATGTATGTATAATTTGCTATAAAATCAGTCCCTCTAGCAACCAATTGTTTGTGAGGCAGTGTTTGTTCCCTAAGAAAGTTTTCAACCATAAAAATGACCATCATTGTGGTCAGTTTACAGACGTTTTTATTAAGCTACTACGATGCTGCGTATATGGAAACCCTACCAGTATTCAGAACCTCAGTCGTTCTGATCTGCGGGAGCCTTTAAGCGATTGAAGTTGCAGTTTAATGGATACCCTGATTTAGTTTTGTAATACGGTAGACTTTACAAATGTTTTCCTAGCAGCATGGATATAAATTCCTACCGCTACTCAGATCCTGTTTCTACTATCCTGTTGTTAGTTCTGAAATGCGGGAGCATTACAAGGGACACCGGGAGGGTAATCTGAAAAGCGGTAGGATTTTATATCCACAACGCAAAGATAGCGTTTATCAAGACTTCCGGATTACAGAACCAAAATCAGGGTAGAATTTTACCCATCAAACTGCACATTCAATCACTTAAGGGCTCTCGCAGCTCAGAAGTACTAGGGTTCTGAATACTGGAAGGGTTTCCATATACGCCACGTCGCTATAGCTTATAGTGTAAATCCTTTTTGGGTAATCACCTTTCACAAATGGTTTTCACATGACTGGGCCATTGAAGCCAACCTTTCTCAACCCTTGTCACTCATATCTTCTTTAACCATTGCGATCTCTTGTCAGGACGTTTCTTAATCTGTTTTTTTTTTTAATTACAGCATAAAGTTCATGTTTTAAAAAAAAAAATCTCGTAATTTTCATAACGTTGTTTGATGATTGGAAATGAAAGAATTTTCATTTGACACACAGAAATACACACAATGTGGAAAGAAAAAGAGACTTAATTTTAATCTTTTTCTTTCGTTCTGAGTTTCCCTCATTTTCTTCTTTCTGTTGATTTCTCTTTATTGATATGACTGGGAAAGCCATGCTCAAATAAAGCCAAAATCTAAAAATATATGCTTCTGTGCCTTGCTTTTAGAATAAGTGTCGGCGACAATTGCTTACATGTCGTGTACCATGTATATTGTGTGACCTCAGACTTTCACTGTGATATAGTAATTTACTACCAGTCATTATCAATACTGTTTTCATAGGATAAACCTCAATGATCAGCATCTTGGGTCTTCATGCGTGAACACTTACATCAAAAATCGGATCAAGAAACAGTTTAATAGGACTCACGTGTCTAAAAATTCTCTGGCTAGACCGACATTGAAACTCCTTTTATTTTTTTGGATGGGCAATCATCAAATGACTTCTCCCGCTCTGGGAGGAGCGGAAGGGAGTGTCAGACTCTTACTGACTAAAACCCACCCGTGATTCTTCTTGTGCCCTTTGCGTTCCAGGCCCGCGGTGGCTCTTTCAAACAAATTCCTCAACCCTAGCAGGCACTGACCCTATGGGGCCCCGTCTTCTTTGCTGACGGCTCTTTGAGGCGCGCGTGGAACTCGACGCGCCGTCGACTTGGACCTGTTTGCTATTGGACGGCGAGCCACCCATAGCTTACCATCCGCAGACCCGGACATTGAAACTCCTAAAATTGACTTATATAAACCGTTCCACACTTTTCAAATCTCAAATCTCACAACTCCATTAAACAGTCCACTAAATAAGGTCCAACCGCGCTAAATATAGTTGTGTTTAAAAAAAAATCTTTCGCATAGCCAGTACTAGTTTAATCTTCACACGAACTTTGGCTTAATTACAGATGAAACCGAGCGAATGACGGACATTCTGAAGCTTTAACTCTGCATAGCATAACAGTTCGTCCACTTTCGTTTGCAACTGTGTTATAATTCAAGAGGTTCTGAATAACAGTTTGGTTCGGCGAGAGTTAACGAGTCTGATGTATATTGTTTGATATTTTTAGGTTGAGTGGAAGCGAATGTAGGTTGGGAGGGTTAATAATAAGCTGGGTCAGTTAAATATGCAAAATCATCAGCTTCGTCGTCTTACTACGAAGCATTTACTGCCCAACTTAATTTCAGCAGTGCTGTGCAATAATTTGTTTTAAAAGGGCGAAGAGTTCTAATTTTTTACCATGTAAGGCAATGAAATGGTGTTCAATTAGTATGAAGCTACGGGCCATTAAATAGATAAAGGACAAAAGAATTTCAATTGTTTGATTCACTTCACTAGCAGATTAAAAGTCTGACTCTTCCGATCAATTGTTTCCATTAATATTTATTATCACTTGGCGTACCCAATTTCTAGCCAGGGGAGGGTTAGTTAAATAAATAAAAGTAAATCTGACTAAATATTTTTATTTAATTAAAATTGTTTAATTTGATTTGTTTATTGCACTTACACCGAGCATTTTGTCCACGTCTGCTGCATTTTTTATCCAAAAGTTAGCATATGAGGCCGTGTTTACACTTTGATTAGTGATTAGGCGAGTTCAAACATTTTCTGCGAGATTTCCAGAGGGGTCTTTAACCTTCCCTAGGGTCAGTGCCTGCTAGGGTTGCGGAATTTGTTCGAAAGAGTCACCGCCCCGGAACGCAAAGGGCACTGGATCACGGGTGGATTTTAGTCAGTAAGAGTTTGTCCCTTCCGCTCCGCCCAGAGCGGGAGAAGTCATTTGATGATTTCCCATCCAGAATAAAAAGGTCTACAATTTCTCACAGCTACTTTTCTTCCCAGATTCAGGCAAAAATATTAGCTTCACGGTTTCGAAATCATAATGAAATTGCACCGCAAACAGACTTTCTCTGGAGTATAAAAGTTCATTTCGAAATGCGCATGCAAGACGGTATATAAGCTGCGTTTTCACTTAGCGTTCTGAACAGACCAAGCATCTGCGCAAAAACATATTCGTTGGACCTAGAGTTTAACCTCGCCACAGTTATTTTATTCACCCGATTGCAGCTAACTCAGATCACTTTGAGAAAAAGCTGGTTACTTAGTAAAATTGGCTTTTATGTCTTACCCACGACGGAACGGAGACAGTGTATGTGTTTGGGGTGAGAGGATGTTTGTTTGTTTGTGCAAACCAATGTTCCCATTTATCTCCAGTACTACTAGTGCGATTTTCATGCGGTTTTCAGTGATGGCTTCAGGTTTGATTGGTACATGTTCTTAGATATGTGTTACGATGACAACTCAACAGAGGGCGCTGCAGTTAAGGATGTTTGGGCAAACCAATGTTGCCATTTATCTTCAAAACGTCTATTCCAATTTTGATGCAGTTTTCAGTGATGGGTTAAGCTTTGACTAATGCATGTTCTTAGATATGTGTTACGGTGACAACTCACGAGATGGCGCTGCAGTAAACATATGTTTTTGCGAATAATAAAGTTCTCTCTAAAAAAGTTTGAAATAAAGGGCAAAATTGAAAATTTTGAAAAAAACTCACGGTGCTAAAAACATAATTGAAAAAGAATCAAATAATAAATAAAAACCCCCGACTTACAGAATTAATGTAACCCAAGAATATCCGTCGGGGGCTGCCATCACTACTTATAGCTGCAAAATTAGCTCATTTAATGGCAGTCCTGACGGATATTCTTGGGTTAAGTACATTCATTCTGTAAGTCGGGGGTTTTTATTTAATTCTTTTTCAATTATGTTTTTACCGTTGCGGGTTTTTTCAAAAATTTGTTCAGTCACTCTTGCACACTATGGTAATCTTCAATATAAAGGCTCGTTAATACCTTTGTAATCGTTAGCAGAAAATAATTGTGTATCTAGCTTTGGTGTACAATCAATCATCATGCGCGTACATGAAACTCGTCCGTTGTCTAGTGAGTGACTGACAGGTACCGCACAACTGAAACTTCAGTGGCCGTACTCCGAAATGCCAATGCTATCATGATTCAGTGTGAGGGAAAGAGATGGTTGTCTATTCGTCTATATAAGTCCGTCTCTCTCTGAAACAGGAATCATGATGGTTTTCAGACGTCATGGTACGGCTACTGGTCGTAGAATGCAAAAAATTTGGCTTCCTTTACTCCGCGGCCAAAAGCTAGTAAAATATATTAGGTACTTTATTTAGAGTGAATCCATGATTGTAGCTTAAAAATGTTACGTGCTACACGGGTTTGTGACAGATAATATATATGTATATGAGATAAATAAAAACAATCGATTAAATAACCAAAAATTACACTTTAATCAGACAACACTAATAACAACTTTAAACTCACTAATTATAAAATCACATTACTAAAGTGCGCAGTTGAAGATCGCTCTCGAAGTTATTCCTTGTATCGCTAATCCAATACTGTCTCGTTCGGTATAATTATGTAACAGCCCTAAATAGGGCGTCGGTTAGTTCCAGAACCTTCCATCGTAGAAAGATCTAGAAAGTTCGCGTACATATCGGTCGGAACTGGCTAGGGTTCGAGAATTCTGGAATGTTCTAGCATAGAAAAGTCTCGAAGGTCTTGGCTTGACGGCGTTAGCGGTACAGAATGCAGCTATCTTCCTTGCTTAATTGTGGCGCGCAACAATAATAACAGCTGCACAGTTCGATCTTCAAGGTCCAAGAAATACTCACCGATATCATTCCGTAGGTAGGTGACCATCCATTATATAACAAGACATCTCTATGTCTTGGAAAACTCGTTTAAATACTGGATCCGAGCTGTTCATCTTAAAATGTAAAGTTCTTTGACAGTCGTTACGGGTACTCAGACAAACAGTTCAACCGTAAAATACTGGTATTTACCTTATCTGGTTGGACAGAGAGCTCACCCTAATACATTGGAAAAGCCTAGGCACTTTGTTTGAATCACTTAAGCAATTCCAGTCAATAATAAATTGAATTTCAAAATTTTCATTAATCTTTTCATCTAACACTAACTGAATATTTAAATATCAAATCAAGCAAATCCAAATAGAATATTAATTCTTCAATTTCATATTACAGAAAACAGAAATCACGTTTTAGGCCGGAAATTAAAAGCCAATAGCCTGAAAACGCGTACCACGGACAATCGCACTCAGCCGCTGAAAAAAAAACGTTGCTTAGTGCGTGAGGCGACATTTGTAGGGCAGGGTTCAGCATACTTTATATAAATAATAAGCTATAGATAGGCGTGTTACTCAGAAGTGTTATATAAAAAATATATATTATGTTATACTAAGTACAATAACATAATTACAATACTAATTGTAAGCTCTTTTCTTTTAGCCTTGATTGACTTGTTTCTGTTCGTCAGAAACTTGTGTTACTTTCTCATACCTTTTTTTCTGGATGAGAGTGTCAGACTCTTACTGACTAAGACGGACTAAGACCCCCCTGTGCTCCTCCTACTCTCCTTTGCGTTCCAGGGCCACGGTAACTCTTATCGACCTACGCCTAAGTTTTCCAACTTAGATACCTGACTAAGCCAGCCCTGCAACTTTAAGTTAATCAATCAATTAATTAGGCCTATCGTTAACATCGTACGAACCTCTTTTAAAAAGCTACATGAAATCATTTATTTCAATTAGACTTTTGACTTTGGTATGCTTGTCAAGCTTTACCTCAAAAAGTCTGCAAAGTATGATGAATCTTGGGAAAGATCGTTTCAATCAAAACACACACAGACAGACACACACAGACAGCAGAATTTTAATAATTTTATTAAATTGAGAAGTGATATGTTTCATCATATCCAGTCCTCTCTCAAACAAATAAATATGATCTTAAAATACAACATCCTAGTAAATTGTACTACGGACCCCTAAAAAAATCGATGTTAGAATGGGACATCACAGGAAATGAAATGGCCTGGTCGGCGAAGCCACAGACATGTTAGAATCAATATGGCTGAAGGCGTATGAATTATTCTGAAAATACGGTATATTTTTTCTCTTTCAGCTTACTTTTGTTTGAATAGATTTTGGGTGTGTTTTTGACAAGGAAGGATGAAAGTAATTTAGTGTTGACTATTCAAAGCCCTTTAGACGATAGGACTAAACTGTTTTCAAAGTGTTTACTTATGAGTAGTTTTAAGAAAATATCTATTACAGACAGTATGTTTTGTAACCAATTTTTATTAGAACTTCGTAACGTAACACCTGACTACCTATATAAAATTTTCACTGCTCAGCTCACCCAATTGAAAACCAACAGTGCAACCATATTTAGCATTGATTGTAATGCACGGCGTTAATGAGATCATGTCTTTTTGAAGTCCAGATTTTACATAACAATAAAATCATCGTATCAAAAAATCAATTTATTTGACTAAATTACTGCTGTAATTTGCAACAATATCCATATTATTTAGTGATGATAGATTGGATGATCGGTAATTTGATATACCTACGAGAGTTTAAAATATCATTCATAAACTAAATAATTCAGTAAATTTCAAATGCCTACTCATTTTTTGACCGAACGCTTCATTCTCACCATATTCCACACAAAATGTCAAACAAAAACCGAATCGAATCGATATTTGTGCAAGAAATCGTTGTCATCGATTGTAAGTTCGAAGGTGGTCATTGTACCGGGGAGCGATCGACAGCAGTTTCATTACAACCCGCAGTCTAGCCCTTGTATAATTAATCAGAGCGTAGGGCTGGGAACGGTAGGAGGGGTTCACATCGGCGTCGGGTCAACGATGAGGTACCTGGGCCTCGTCCTCGACAGCCGGTGGAACTTCGCGGAGCATTTCCGACGTTTGGCCCCCAAACTGGGGCGGGCCGGGGCTGCCTTCAAGCGGCTCTTGCCCAATCTAGGGGGTCCAAACGCCTCCTGCCGGAGGCTGTACGCGGGGATCGTGCGGTCCATGGCCCTTTACGGGGCCCTGCCTTGCCAGCGCGCCACCTGGTCTCGGCCCAGAGGGTCATGGCCATTCGGCTAGTCCGTGGATACCGCACGGTCTCTGGCGAGGCGGCGAATCTCCTTGCCGGATTGCTGCCGTGGGATCTGGAGGCGAGAGCCCTCGCGCACGTTTACGCGTTGCGTGTGGAGGCGCTAAGCCGGGGTGAAACTCTGCTGCCGCGGCAAATTGCTGCGCAGCGGACGGAGCTCCGGCGGGATCTCACGGAGGTTTGGAGACAGCGACTATTGCAATCCAGTGCTGGGCACGCCACTATTGCGGCGATAAGTCCTCTTTGAGGCGTGGCTGGAGAGACGTCACGGCGTCCTCACCTTCCGCCTGACGCAGGTGCTCACCGGACATGGCTGTTTCGGGAGGTACCTGTGTCGGATCCAGCGGGAGGACACGTCTGGGTGTCATCACTGTGTGGATCGCCCGGAGGACACGGTGGAGCATACGGTGGAGGTCTGCCCTGCTTGGGCGGAGCACCGCCGTGTCCTCGTCGAGGCGATCGGCGGCGGCGACCTCTCGCGTCCGGCCCTGGATCAAGCCATGGTCCGGAGCGAGGAGGCATGGGAAGCGATCGCCTCCTTCTGTGAAGCAGTAATGCTAGCGAAGGAGGAGGCGGAACGCGTGCGTGAGAGGGAAACCTCACGCCCCAGCCGCCGCAACAGAAGAAGACGCCCCGGGCGTCGGGAAACGCAGGGCGATTCCCGGCCACCGTAGGCGCGGGCCTGCGGATGGCGAGCTATGGGTGGCTCGCCGTCCGATAGCAACCAGGCCCGAGTCGACGGCGCGTCGTGTTCCACGCGCGCCTCAAAGAGCCGTCAGCAACGTAGACGGGGTCCCATAGGGTCAGTGCCTGCTAGGGTTGCGGATTTTGTTCGAAAGAGTCACCGCAGCCCTGGAACGCAAAGGGCACAAGAAGAATCACGGGTGGGTTTTAGTCAGTAAGAGTCTGACACTCCCTTCCGCTCCGCCCAGAGCGGGAGAAGTCATTTGATGATTTCCCATCCAGAAAAAAAAAAAAAGGCTGGGACATGGCGTGCCAGGCTTGCGGAATTTGTTCTAAAGAGTTACCGTGGCCTTAGAACGCAATGGGCATTAGGAGGAACACGGATGGGTTTTAGTCAGTAAGAGTCTGACACTCCCTTTCGCTCCGCAAAGAGCGATAGAAATCATTTGATGATTTCCCATCCATAAAAAAGGGCTATGATATGGACGGTAGATAAAAAGTCGAGTCGAGTGGAAGCATTTATACCTTCCTATGTCTTGTGCCCACTGGAGTTTCTCATCATCATAACATAAGATACGGAATACCGTTCAAACTTCCACAAACAACATGCATTGTATAGATTCATTAAAAAAAAAGTCTTACTCAGTGCTTAATTTCATCGTATAAAGAAAATATGAAGCACACACAGCGGATAAGGGTCAGCGAGTCTATCATCATATTCTGTAAACTATTTTTTTATTCCAGTTAAAAAAGAAACACGCGCTATGCACATCTTCTGCGAAGACAAAAATCGAGGCAACACTTACCTCCAGTTTCTGGGGAAAATATCAACCCATGACAAACAAAACGCAAGTGCGCATGTGATTGACTATTGAAAACTTATTCTACCAATCACAGCAAGATAACACGAGTTTTCGACGATTTGTCACAATAATATTGTGATCATCGTCGTTGGAGAGATTAGGGCCTAACTAAGCATTAAAACACTGTTAGTTAAAATTGATTGAGTCAGGCGTTACTTTGCGGAAATCCATTTTAAATTTGAAAATGAAAATAATATATCTAGTTTTAATTTCCGCGAAAATTAGTGGGTTGCAGGTATGCACCTCCCTCCCGCCCGCTATATTATGCACATGCAAGATTACAAGGCAAATGCAAGGATTTAATGCACATTACATGCATGCATGCATTTTTTTTATTTATTTGTACAATTTAAATGACATGGAGCTGAAAAGGTTGTGCGTTCAGTGACATTATTTGATTCATTTAACTTTGTTCACTTAGCCTCTTCCTTATCCTGTAATATCGACCCGGATTCTATAATTTTCAAATACCTCTTTCGTATCGATAACTGTCCCCACTCTGTCTCCCTCACTACTGCGGTCGTGTGAGTGGCTTCGGCACGTGTTAACTATGAACAAAAGATTGGGATAACCCCATTTATCTCAAGCCTTGTGCCTACAAATTAAACACACATCAAAACCGAGTTATGGCTACGAGGGTTATAATGCCCTCAGAGGACAAAATGCGGTAACTCAATAAACGTGAAATTTGAGATAACACGGTTTTTGTAAAAAAAAGGACGTCTTCGAGTCAATGGGAATATATGTAACTAGCTGCTGCCCGCGACTTCGTCCCCGTGGAATCCCCGATTTTAAAACATTCTTTATCACTGCTCCGCTCCTATTGGATTAAGCGTGATGATACATAGCCTAAAGCCTTCCTCGATAAATGGTCTATTCAAACCAAAAAGAATTTTTCAATTCGAACCAGTAGTTCCTGAGATTAGCGCGTTCAAACAAACAAACAAACAAACTCTTCAGCTTTATAATATTAGTATAGATTTAAAACAAGTTACAAGTAGATAAAAAGTATCTAATACCTTCTGCAGGTCCCAGGTTATAGACGCTGCCCCATAATATCAGTGCCTGCTAGGGTTGCGGATTTTTTTTCGAAAGATTCATCGCGGCCCTTGAACGCAGAGGGCACTAGGAAGGACACGGGTGGGTTTTAGTCAGTAAGAGTCTGACACTCCCTTGCGCTCCGCCTTGACGCAAGAAGCCATTGGAGGATTTCCCATTCAGAAAAAAAGGTCCTAGGCAATAACTATGATAAATTTCATTATGTTACACGTATCTTTTTTGTTTCATTATGTTAGGCGTATAACTTTTCAAACAAACTGAGTTACTTTCACATTAATAACTTCATTTTTCAGGCCATTCTAATAATAATTGCTTAAGTAACTCTATTTGTTACCTCTACACCTCACAATGGCAATGGAACGGATTCGGATGAAACTACTGTCTAAAAACCATGTTCTGCAATAGGAAACTTTTTATTGCAAGAGTATGTTATCTTGGAATAATTTTAGAATTCGGGCAAAACCGCTGACTGAACCTCGTGTTTCAATAAAGTTACTAGCGGACCCGATGCTTAGTTAAGTATTCCGATAGATATAGAAGCTGAATTTTCAAAAATTTTGAGATACCGTTTTTTGGCTTACAAGAACAGTACATATTAGAATTCCGTCACTATCTCTTGAAAGATCTTTAGTCAAGTGTACTAGACGTCAGGAGCCATGTTTTATGGCTTAAGCCTAGCGTTTTATGAGCCTATCTTTTAAGGCTTGCTTTGGGAAAACTACAATACAAGCCTAATGCTCTGTTTCGTCTTAGTCAAGGTCTTAATTAGTACATAGTGATACAAGGCTTTTAGATCTCTCTGAAAAGCTAGGAGACAGAGAACCTAATATGTATTTGTACATGTACAGTTCAGGCCAAATGTATAAAAGGATCTGAACTAATTGTATTACCTACTCGGAACGAGAATGAGCTGTTTGAAGTACCTATGTAGGTTTACAATTCGTTCCGAGGAGCTTGTAGAATCCAAGCTTATATAACCTAAGTACAAATACGAAAATGAGTTCCTTTGTTTAGAACGCTGTCACATCGAAATCAATGAACTGATTTTGAAGAATTTTGGCAGGGAGATACAAGGGACCCTTTTTTGTGGATGGGAATTCTTCAAATCAATTCCCATCAGGCATTCTTCTTCCTTTCCTGGAAGAGCAGATGGGTAGTATCAGACTCTTACGGACTAAAACCAGGGGCGTGCAGTGGTTCGAGTTATAGGGTACGCCAGAGAAAATTTCCAAATAAATTTTAAAAAATAACCATATTATTCAGGGTTGATTTTTAATGAAATGAGTTTTTAAAAAAAATATACTATTAAAAAAAAAACACCACATTTCAACCCTGAATAATGTGGTGTGTTTTTTTTTGACATTTTCTCTGGCCTACCCTAACTCGAACCACTGCATGCCACTGACTAAAACCCATCCGTGTTCCTCTTAATGCTCTTTGCGTTTCAGGGTCGGGGTAGCTCCTTCGAACAAATTCCACAACCCTGGCAGGAGATACATGGGACCCTAAAAACGGTTTAAGACTACTTTTTCAAACTTGAACGTAAGCAAAGTCGCGGGAAAAGCTATATAGTTCGGCATGAGAAAATAAACAAATTATGAGTTGATTGATAGAGAAAAAAGTTTCCAATATTGCCAAAAAAATCTCCATTATTGCAAATATTGTTTCTACATTATATTATCGTTACTTCTTCGATATTAAGAAAGTTCAAAGACCGCTTCTACCCAAATAGACAAGATCGATGAACTAGAAAAATATTAATACATATGTGGGTAGTTTATTTATCTTAGGGGCCCAGTGACGGTGTTAAGGGCTATTTATAGTACGGTATTGCCAGGTGACACCTGGTGCAGATGTTGTGTTTCTAAGGGCAGAAGATTTTTTTTTTTTTACTATTTTAATGACGACATCTGCTTACGTACTTAACTTTCGATTTAATACATTTTTTTAAAGAAAAAGTGAACTGGAATTATTTTAACAGTTTCAATATTAATTTGTGCATCTATTTAATTATAGTAGTACTGAGTTTTACTTTAAAAAAAAACTTCATTCGTCACCGCTATTTTTAATTAAATATAATTTATAATCCTAATAACATTATGGTCAGCGCCATCTACCAACTTACACAATAACTTTTACAGTCTCTAGTCTCACGCCAGTGACGTTGCTATCGATGTTACCTCAAGCGTAGCGTTCATGGTGCGTATTATGGCGCTCTTGCAAGTTCGGCAGATGTTAACTAGATGGCGCTGCGTTGTATCTTGACTTTTTTTAAATAGGTAAAACTTTATTTTGATGTTCATATTATAGTTTGACATGGCAGATTGTATGATGTTAGTCAAGCAAGTAGTTCAGTTTTGTAATAATGTTGCTTTGCTAAAAATATATTTCTCTCTTGTTTCAGATTGCCCTCGACCAACGAACGAATAATTCCTGCAAAATTAGTCAGATCAAGTTCCTAGTAGTTTAGTGTAGTATAAAATGTACAATTCCAATGAATTCCTGCACAGTGCTGGTGTTAGCCGGCACATGCAAGCGACTGGGGAGACACCTTCGCAAAAGACGAGCATGAAACGTCGATCGTGCGAGGTTCCCTTAGGCGACATTTCGTCAAACAACTTCAAAGTTTCCCTAGGGGACCTTAGTTCGAGTGAAGGTCCAAGTTATGACTGTCGGTCGCTGCGTTCGGTAAAATCCGAAGATGCCCGATCGGTTCGGAGCTACCGACCAATAGACAGTCGCAGTTACAAGAATTTTCGGTCGTCACTGGCTGATATTTCCGGGTACTCGTTGTCTAGGCCTCCTAGCTACGACCAGCTATCGCGTAGGTCTTTAGTGGAAGGGCCTGATGGGCAAGGCATTACGTCAAGTATTGAAGGTGTGCTGTGGTCTGATGAAGAGGAGACGGAGTACTTCTACCATGAGAATATTACTTCGGCGTGGAATGAAGGTGAGTGAGCTACATACATAAACTTATGTAGGTCTTTACTTACTTTTCCATAATAGTACCTATTCCTTTTGGGAAAATCTTTATGGTCTGTTCCTCTGGATAAGCATTTTTCAATGGAAGAGTTAAAATAGCCTACAGATATTGGGCAGATACTTAACTGTATCTATATATATACTTAACTAGCATCGCCCCGCGGTTTCTCCCGCATAGTTTCTGGTCCCGTGGGAATATGGAGATATAATATAGCCTATGTTCACCGGAGATAGTGTACCTAGCTTCCCAACAGTGAAAGTATTTTTCAAATCGGTCAAGTAGTTTCGGAGCCTATTCAATGCAAACAAACAAACAAAACAATCAAATCTTTCCTCTTTATAATATTAGTGTAGATATATAAAGCTGAAGAGTTTGTTTGTTTGCTTGAACGCGTTAATCTCGGGAACATACTGAACCAATTTGAAACATTATTTCAGTTTTAGATAGCCCATTTATCGAGGAAGGCGATATATCATTATGCTGACCAATAGGAGCGGAGCAGTCATGAAAATATGACACAAACAAAGTTGCGCGGGCCGGCTAATCTTAAATAACAGCCTCCTTTATTTCCATCCGTATGTGTAAAAGACCCTCTCATTTTATGAAAGCACATCTTTTAACTCAACATTAAATTGCAGAAGCTCAAACCAGCTTGAATTCACTACCTAAATTTTATAGAATACTAGTGACCCGCCCCGGCTTCGCACGGGTCCAACGCTGGTACCTACTGAATCTCTTCTATATTATGCATGTATACTTATAAACCTTCCTCTTGAATCACTCTATCTACTAAAAAAAACCGCATTAATATTCGTTGCGGAGTTTTAAAGATCTAAGCATACATAGGGACAGACAGCGGGAAGCGACTTTGTTTCTAGTATGTAGTGAAGTATCGACATAAATCAGAAATCGATTAAAAAAAAAAACGCTCCACGCAAATTCGTATCTACAAACAGACGGAACTATAAGGAAATCCTAAAAATAACCACCAAACGAGATTCCCGATCATATCCTCAAGTTCACTGACCTTTGAGATCGTGTACAATATTACCATAATTACGGCCTCTGTAATGCATCGATGTTGTATTGTAGCAATGTTAGTAAGACATTACAGTCTATAGTAAGAATGTGCAATGAATACAATAGGTAATGTAGTCATTATCATGCCTGAATAGGGTAGTTAATTAAAAGAATCTGATTAGTCCGTCAGATAGATTTCCAAAAAATATTGGATACGTATTTTTTCTTTTTTCACATAAACAAATTATGAAGACGATACAGTGCTTTGAAAACTCGTGTGACGTCACTACTCGCTACAATTTTTACCTAGCCGTGACGTCACACGCTCCCACTCCTGATCTTTGATGCTTTTTATCTTCGTTAGTTTTTATAGATTTGATAAAGGACAAAATACGTGTAAAATATTTTTCTATAATCAAACTGACGGACTAAACATAATCATATATTTTTTACTCACGCAACATCCCTATTAGACATATTCAATGACAAGCTACCGCGGTTTTGGAAAAAGATCACACTGTCCTAGCTAATTGTCAGGTTGTTGTTTGTGTTTTGTTGAATTTATTTCATATAAAAATATGTTTATTTATTTCAATTTAATTTAATTTAATTTTGTATTCAGTCTTATTTTTTTTTAAATCCATTGCCATTATTATTATTTAAATTTTAATCATTTGTACATGTTTTAATAATTTCTGTTAATGTTAAGTACATTAACAGAAATTATTTAAATAAATAAAAAATCGATTTGAATAATTGAATAAATAAATAAAAAATTGGTTTCGGTTCATGAAGTGAAATTGGAAGTTGGTAGTATTTAGTTTGGTTTTTATAAGCCTACTAGCTGACCCGGCAAACGTTGTTTTGCCATATATAAAAAAAATGAAAAAATATTTTCCCGCTTTTCTGTTGAAATTTTTCCTGAATTTTCTTTGCTATAAACCTCACGGAGCCCGAGACCTTTCCAACGAATGCAAAACCGTGGAAATCGGTTCTTGCGTTCTGGAGTTATAGCGTCAGGAAGGAAAACCCGACTTATTTTTATATAGTAGATTAATTATATATAATATAACTAGTATTTCGCTTGGGGGCGCGAGTTGCAAGCAACCCGCGGTGTCTTTTTAGTATTTTTTCTCATCCAAACATCCTCTATACAACCCCGAAAACCATTTTTCTCTACAATGTCAGGTTTCCGATATATGCCAAGGGGTTGAAACAAGGGGGTTGAAAAGGGTTGAATAGGGTTGAATTTTTTATTGGCTTTATACTCATTCAGATACCCTCTATATAACCCCGAAAACCATTTTTCTCTACAATGTCAGGTTTCTGAGATACGCAAAGGGGTTGAAAGTAGGGGGTTGAAAAGGGTTGAATAGGGTTGAATTTTTTATTGGCCATATACTCATGCAAATACGCTCTATACAACCCCGAAAACCATTTTGCTCTAAAATGTCAGATTTCTGAGATACGCAAAGGGGTTGTAAAAAGGGGCTTGAAAAGGGGTAATTTTTTTTTTCGTTTTATACTCATCCAGACACCCTCTATACACCCCTGAAAACCATTTTTCTCTTCGACATCAGGTTTCTGAGATAAGCAATAGGGTTGAAAGATGGGGGTGGAAAAGGGGTAGTTTCAGATTTTTCCCATACTCACCCCGACACCTTCTATACAACCCCATTAAAAGTTTTCCCCTCCTAGCACGGCAAGTGGGAGAACAATTATGTCAATCAGTCAATCAATCAGTGAGTGGTTTTTTAATTGTATATAATATAACTAGTATTTCGCTTGGGGGCGCGAGTTGCAAGCAACCCGCGGTGTCTTTTTAGTATTTTTTCTCATCCAAACACCCTCTATACAACCCCGAAGACCATTTTTCTCTACAATGTCAGGTTTCTGAGTTACGCAAAGGGGTTGAAAGAAGGGGGTTGAAAAGGGTTGAATTTTTTTTGGCCATATTTTCATCCAGACACCCTCTATACAACCCCGAAGACCATTTTTCTCTACAATGTCAGGTTTCTGAGATATGCCCAGGGGTTGAAACAAGGGGGTTGAAAAGGGTTGAATAGGGTTGAATTTTTTATTGGCCATATACTCATCTAGATACCCTCTATATAACCCCGAAAACCATTTTTCTCTTCAATGTCAAGTTTCTGAGATACGCAAAGGGGTTGAAACAAGGGGGTTGAAAAGGGGTAGTTTTTTTTTCGTTTTCTACTCATCGAAACACCCTCTATACAACCCCGAAGACCATTTTTCTCTACAACGTCAGGTTTCTGAGATACGCAAAGGGGTTGAAAGTAGGGGGTTGAAACGGGTTGAATAGGGTTGATTTTTTTATTGGCCATATACTCACCCAGATACCCTCTATACAACCCCGAAAACCATTTTTCTCTAAAATGTCAGATTTCTGAGATACGCAAAGGGGTTGTAAAAAGGGGTTGAAAAGGGGTATTTTTTTTTTTTCGATTTATACTCATCCAAACACCCTCTATACAACCCCGAAAACCATTTTTCTCTTCGACGTCAGGTTTCCGAGATAAGCAATGGGGTTGAAAGAAGGGGGTTGAAAAGGGGTAGTTTCAGATTTTTCCCATACTCACCCCGACACCTTCTATACAACCCCATAAAAAGTTTTCCCCTACTAGCACGGCAAGTGGGAGAACAATTATGTCAATCAGTCAATCAATCAGTGAGTGGTTTTTTAATTATATATAATATAACTAGTATTTCGCTTGGGGGCGCGAGTTGCGAGCAACTCGCGGTGTCTTTTTAGTATTTTTTGACTAACAACAAAGGGGTTGAAAGTAGGGGGTTGAAATGGGTTGAATTTTTTATTCGCCATATATTCATTCAAACACCCTCTATACAACCCCGAAAACCATTTTTCTCTACAATGTCAGGTTTCTGAGTTACGCAAAGGGGTTGAAAGAAGGGGGTTGAATAGGGTTGATTTTTTAATTGGCCATATACTCACCCAGATACACTCTATACAACCCCGAAAACCATTTTTCTCTAAAATGTCAGATTTCTGAGAAACGCAAAGGGGTTGTAAAAAGGGGTTGAAAAGGGGTAATTTTTTTTTTCGTTTTATACTCATCCAAACACCCTCTATACAACCCCGAAAACCATTTTTCTCTTCGACGTCAGGTTTCTGAGATAAGCAATGGGGTTGAAAGAAGGGGGTTGAAAAGGGGTAGTTTCAGATTTTTCCCATACTCACCCTGACACCTTCTATACAACCCCATAAAAAGTTTTCCCCTCCTAGTACGGGAAGTGGGAGAACAATTATGTCAATCAGTCAATCAGTGAGTGGTTTTTTAATTATATATAATATAACTAGTATTTCGCTTGGGGGCGCGAGTTGCAAGCAACTCGCGGTGTCTTTTTAGTATTTTTTGACTAACAATTATTATTTCGATAGTCAAAAATGGCAGAATTTTTTATTCGTTATATACTCAGCCAAACACTATACAACCCCGAAACCATTTTTCTCTTCTTTGTCAGGTTTCTGAGATACGCAAAGGGGTTGAAAGAAGGGGGTTGAAAAGGGTTGAATATTTCATTCGTCATATACTCATCCAAACCCACTCATTGCAAAGGGGTTGAAAAGGGTTGTATTTTTTAATCGCCATATACTTGTCCAAATACCCTCCATACAAACCTGAAAACCGTTTTGCTCTACTATGTCAGGTTTCTGAAATACGCAAAGGGGTTGAAAGAAGGGAGTTGAAAAGGGTTGAATATTTCATTCGTCATATACTCATCCAAACACTCTATACAACCTCGAAAACTATTTTTCTCTACTATGTCAGGTTTCTGAGATACGCAAAGGGGTTGAAAGAAGTGTGTTGAAAAGGGTTGAATAGGGTTGTTTTTTTTATTGGCCATATACTCACCCAGATACCCTCTATACAACCCCGAAGACCATTTTTCTCTACAATGTCAAGTTTCTGGGTTACGCAAAGGGGTTGAAACAAGGGGGTTGAAAAGGGTTTAATAGGGTTGATTTTTTTATTGGCCATATACTCACCCAGATACCCTTTTTTTTTTTTTTTTTTTTGGATGGGAAATCATCAAATGACCCCTCCCGCCCTGGGTGGAGCGGTAGGGAGTGTCAGACTTTTACTGACTAAAACCCACCCGTGCTCCTCCATGTGCCCTTTGCGTTCCAGGGCCGCGGCAACTCTCTCGAACAAATTCCGCAACCCTAGCAGGCACCGACCCTATGGGGCCCCGTCTCTGGTGCTGACGGCTCCTTGAGGCGCGCGTGAAGCACAACGCGTCGTCGACTCAGCCTGGTATCGGACGGCGAGCCACCCACGCTCACCGTCCACAGGCATCAGCCACTGCGCAATAGCACAGCGGCCGACTTGTCTCTGGAGGAGGCCGAAATGGGACCATTACTGGCACTCCATTTCAGCCCCCTCCCGAGTACCGGGAGCCGCAGCACCCACAGCAGAAGCGGCAGAAGCGGCGACGGAAGCCGCGGCGGCGGCAGAGGCGGCGGCGGCGGCGGACCTCTTGCCCTTGGTCGGGGCGGATGGCGCGCAGGCCCTTCCCCCAGCCCAGTGCCCGGCCGGCTTGCCAACAGCCGCACATGCACTGCAGTGCGGCGTGGCCTCGCACGAGCCGGCCCGATGACCGGGCTGACCACAGCGGAAACAAAGTCCACTGCGGTCCACCTCCGAGGGGCACATAGCTCCCGTGTGGTTGCCCACATGGCAGCGGTAGCACCTCAGAGGTCTGGGTTCCAGCAGTTTTACCCGCGCAGAAACCCACCCCACCAAGAGCCTTCGACCCTCCGACACTGTTCTGGCCGCCTTCACGGGGCAGCTCACCACAAGGGTTTGCATGCCCGTGTTGTCAGGCCGGAGGGTGCCCGCCTTGACGAGCTCGGCAGAGCACCCCCCAGTCCTGGCGACGGCGGCCACAACCTCCTCCTCCGTCACGGAGTCGTCCAGGCCCACTATGCGCATGTCAATGCACTTAGTCGGCCTGGACACTCGAACCTCGTCCGCGGGGAGGACCTCCTTCAGCCTTTCGGCCAGGGCGTCCGCGAACGGGCCACTCTCCGCTCCGGCGAGCTCGAGCTTCCGGGCACCGGTCAGGGTTCTCCTGATCCCGAGGCCCCCAGTGATGCCCAGCTCCCGGAGGTTCACCGCCTCCTTCGCCCGCTTCATGAGGGCGAGGTACGTCACGCCCCTCTGTTCCGCTTCCGGCTGCAGTGTTAAAACTACAGCCGCGGACTTCGGGGCGCGGAGCCTCGCCGCGATGGCGTTGGCTTTTCGCCGCTGCCTCTTGGCCTTGCTCCTGGCCGCCTTTTTGGCCTGCCGCTTTTCTCCAGCAACCTGCCACCCGGCCTCGGCCGCAGGAGGGTCCGAGGTTGGGGGTGGGGGCGGCCGCGGCGCCACTGGCGCAGCAGCCTTAGCCGCTCCCCCTCCAGCCTTCCTCCTTCCCCTCTTCGCCGGGGCCGTCTTGGTAGTCGCCGGCGTCGCGGGCGCCGGCGTCATATTCGCTGGCGCGGCTCCCGCCTTGGCTTTCGCCTGGCCGGACGTTCCCGGGCCAGCAGCCACCGCGGCTGCGTACGAAGCCGCCTTCTGCTGTCCCGGGGGCCTCTGTGCCGCCGCCAACGGGGGACGCCGGATCATGTCCTCCAAGGCGGACACCTGCCTCCGGAAGGGAGCCAGCTCCTGCCGCACCAGGCTCCGCACCTGGCTCAGCACTTGGCTCCCCTCCAGCGCCGCCGGACTCGGCCCCCCCTGCGGCTCCTCCGAGGCCGCTCTGGCCATGCCAGCCAGGTCCCTCCGGAGCGACTCATTCTCCGCTATGAGTCGCTCCGTTACGGCCGCGAGGCGGGCGACCTCCGCCCGCAACTCTGTCGCCTCTCCGGACCCGCCGACGTTGGCTGCCGCTGCCGCCAGGATGGAGGCTTTGGCCGCGCCGATGGCCTCCCGCTTTGAGGACTGTTTCCTCTTGAAGGCCACAGCGCGGATCGCGGCCTCCACGACCTCCGCAAACTGGGCCCTCTTCTCCTCAACCGTGGGACGCACCTCTCCCGGGGGCTCCGAGTCGTCGGAGTCGAGAGTAGGCGGAAGAGTAGAGGGAGCCCCACGACCGCTCCCTCCAGGGCGACGCCCCTCCTCCACCAGCCTCCCGGCCCGACTCTCCACCTCCCGGGTAGAGGGAGCCAGCCCCCTCCCCGCCTCACAGCCCCTGCCCCGCCTTGCGGTGGGGATTTTGCGGGCGGAGGCAAATTCGCCCTCGGAGGACGACCCCCCGGTATCCTCCCGTCTGGGCCGCTTGCGGAAGAACTTGCCGTTCTCCGCAGCAGCCCCCTCTCTTCCGGATCCAGAGCCCGCCGAGCTGACCGTTACTAGGTCTGGGGCGGAGCCGGAATCCGACTCCGCACCACCCCGGCGCTCAGGCGAACCCTCCTCTCCAAACTCGTACGCCATCAGCTCCTTAAAGGAGTCAGATCCGGATGACGACGATGACTCGGAGCCTCCTCGGCTCTTGTTGCCACTGGCAAGCGGAAGACGTTTGGTGCCCACCCCAGAGTACGGAGGGCAGCCCGCCGAAGCGGGGTGGGATTCCCCGACCGCTGAGCAGTCGGGACCCACCTGGGGACTCATTTTGCAAGCGTCTTGATTCATATTATGTGCCTTTTAAGGGTGCGGTCCCTGTTCGCTCCGCCCCTTCTCAGGGCCCTCTCCTCACCTCACCTCTCCACTTGCTCGCTGCTCCCACAGTCACGTCTGATGATCAGACGCGTACCAGAGAGCAGCGAGCAAGCGTGTGTGTGTCTCTCTTGGTCTGATCCCTCACTTGCGACCTTCCGGCATGAGTGGCTCTACCGGGAAAGCTCGCAAGATCATTGGGACGCTCAAGCCCCACCACGACGACAACGTGGAGACACATTCGGTGGGGACCCAGATACCCTGCTGCCTGTTTCTGCTATAATGACGATATCGTCTGCAAATCGCAAGTGAGAGATGTACTCGCCATTGATGTTAATGCCACGTTCTTTCCAGTTCAGCGTCTTGAACATATCCTCCATTGCATTAGTGAACAATTTCGGGGAAATAACATCCCCTTGTCTCACTCCTCGATGCAACGGTATGGTACTTGTTTGCTGATTCTGTACTTGAACGGACATGGTGGCGGCCTCGTAGAGACATCTCATCACTTGGATGTATCGCCAGTCTACTTGGCAGCGCTGCAGGGACTCCAGAACAGACCAGATTTCAACAGAGTCAAAGGCCTTTTCATAGTCCACAAATGCCAGACACAGGGGCTGATTGTACTCTTCGGTCTTCTGTATAATCTGCCACACTGTGTGGATGTGGTCTATGGTGCCATATCCGCTCCGAAACCCAGCCTGCTCCGGTGGTTGGAATTCGTCGAGTCTTCGCGCAAGACGGTTCATGATCACTCTTGAAAACAGCTTATAAACGTGGCTTAGAAGGGATATGGGTCGATAGTTCTTCAACAGGGTCTTGTTTCCCTTTTTGAAGAACAAAACGACCACACTTCTACTCCACGCCTCTGGAGTTCTCCCTTCAAATAGGACAGCGTTAAAAAGCTTCTGGAGCTCCCTAAGTACGGGGTTACCTCCAGCTTTCAGCAGCTCTGTGGTAACGCCGTCTTCTCCAGGGGCTTTTCCATTTTTAAGCTGCCCAAGAGCGATCTCGATTTCGCCAATACTGACTTCTGGCAGGTCTTCGGTGAAATGGCGTGTCAATGTGGCTCTAAGACCCTCATTTTCGGGATCAGGACGAGATGCATGCGATGCGTATAACCGGCTATAGAAGTCCTCCACTTCCGAAAGGACTGCTGGCTTCGAAGAAACGACTTCTCCACTTGCTGTGGTCAACTTCGTCAGGTGGCTTCTTCTGAGAGATTGTACGAACACCTTTGACCCCCGATTCTGCTCGATTGCTCATTCAACCGAAAGAGCATTGAAGCGCCGGAGGTCGCGTCGTACGTGTTTGTTGATCTCTCGGTTTAGAAACCGCTTTGCCGACGAAGTGGTGGGTGGGTTTTCACGTCGTTCCTTCATTAGCCCTAAAGTCCCTTCTGAAAGCTTGGACTTCTTGCCCTTACGCTGCATATCACAGAATCTCATACCTTCTTCCCTGAGGATCCGAGTCACATTTTCGAGGTTCTGATTTACGTCTGTTGTGGTTTCCACGGCAGCGAATCGGTTTACCAGGTTTGCCTGGAACGTTTCAGATCCTGCCATGGTTTAGAGCAGAGTTGGTCGGAGTCTGGACTTCATCAGATAGACACGTTCGGCCTTGAAGTTAATATTCAGAGAGCCTCGTACAAGTCGGTGATCGCTACCGGTATTGAACCTATTGATCACGGAGACGTCTCTGAATATATGCCTCTTGTCCGTTATGATGAAGTCGATCTCATTTTTGTTTGCTTTCTGAGATACGCAAAGGGGTTGAAAAGGGTTGTATTTTTTAATCGCCATATACTTGTCCAAATACCCTCCATGCAAACCTGAAAACCGTTTTGCTCTACTATGTCAGGTTTCTGAGATACGCAAAGGGGTCGAAAGAAGGGGGTTGAAAAGGGTTGAATTTTTGATTCTTCATATACCCATCCATACATCCTCTATGTAATCCCGAAGACCATTTTTCTCTAAAATGTCAGATTTCTGAGATTCGCAAAGGGGTTGAAAGAAGGGGGTGGAAAAGGGTTGAATTTTTTATTCTTCATATACCCATATGTTCACAGAACTGTATTTGTTCATAAACTGTATCTCAAAGTGTGTGTATCCTAGAAACTAAGATGTATTTTGGCATGCAAAATAAAATAAACTTATTATTATTATTATCAGTTATCTTTTTTTCTCAGCTCTTTTCTGGCTGGTTTTTACCACATTTACGGGCCAAGCCAAGTAAATGTAGCGTGTGGTGCGTTTAATGGATTGTGTGATGAGGTCCTACTTCGTTGTCATCTATCTGCATAAATTCTGACAATTCTGCATGTATTTAGAATCGCAGCCTTTTGCAATGTTATGTAGAGGGTTTCTGTAAGATCTAATAATTTTAAACTATGGAGGAGATAATTTGGGATAACACCTGTGGTGGAAAGTACTATTGGAACTACATATACTTTTTCTTGACGCCAGATTCCCATAACTTCATCTTTGAGTTCTGCGTATTTACTTATTTTTTCAGTGATCATCTTCTGAATGTTATGTGTATGCGGGATTGCAATGTCTATCAAATAAGTTATTTTATTTATTTTATCCTGTAATGTTATATTCGGTCTATTATAATGTATGGTTCGGTCGGTGAGAATGGCACGGTCGTAGTAGAGCTTATGTGTAGTACTTTCTAAAATGGTTTGTGGTGTATAGTTGTAGTAAGGGGTTTTAGTGTTTTGAATGAGTGCGTGTTTGAGAGCTAGTTTTTGATGGATGACGTTTGCTACTTGGTTATGCCTATGAGTGTAATCGGTCTGCGTGAGTGTTGTGCAGGCGCCAGTAATATGCTGAATGGTTTCAGGTTGGGTGTGACACTTGCGACATTTATGGTTTGTTACTGTAGGGTCTTTAATTATATATTTCCTGTAAATTTTTTTTGTGTTAATGATCTGTTATTATTATTATTATTTCCTTTATTCATTACATAAATACATATAAATTACATTTTTAAATATTAAAATACAATTCTGTGCCTCCGGTGAAAACTGATACAACTTCAAAATGACTACTTTTCAGTAGAGCGATTTAAAGTTTTATTTATTTTCTATTTTATTTAAAAAGATTATTATAAATATTTTTACAGAACACTTAATTTTAAATACAAGTTGCATCGTTTTTGTTTAAAATTACAGGATTTTGTAACATTTCATTAGAAAATTAGGAAAATATTGAGGAAAAACTGTCAACTATATCAATGTGCACCGACATTACGTCTGTGTAAACTAATGTATGTTAAGTAATATCAACTTACACCACACATGCAGTTCTCGTGAAGACTGATATCATAAAATATGTTTTAGTATATACACTGATAATATTGATGCAAGAAAAATGTTGTTGAACCAATCTAATATAACTTTATGTTAGAAATCAGTCTAGAACTTTAAAGTTTACCTAATTTAATATTTATGGAGATATATCACATATCACGATGTTATTTTTTGTGTATGATGCTACAAGTAAACTTATATATTCAATATCTTCGTGTAAAGTGATATTTGTGATTAAAAAAAAAAACGTCAAAACAAAGCAACTCAACACTCAACTTTACTCAAAACTCTAAAGCTCTTGGTATTAAAAATAAAACATACATATTTAAGACAAGAGACGGAAATTGGTCTTTTTCATATTGTTTTTCACTTGTTTTAAATGTAACTACCGACACTTTTGCTTTGTTTTGTTGTTATTAGACGTAACTTACTTATTCTAAATCTGCATGCTTCGTCATTAGACGACGATAAATTTATGTTAAAATTTAAGTCTCATATAAGTGAACTGTATCATGTTCTTATGAGAATAAAGAATCTTTAAACCTAAAAACTTTCAACTCGGCCCAAACAAAGTTCTCGTTTTCTTCATTAATTTTTTTGATAGTAAAATACCGTCTGATTGATTTGATTGTCATCTCAACTACGGTAAATTTTCCAGGTTTTCCTAATATTCGAAAGTGCGCTCAATCTCTTGGATGATGGATGTTCATAGTCGTTAGTTTTTTAGTTCTTTCGATTGCAGAATGGTCACTATCTACTTCCATTCTTGTATGGCCCGGTATCAAGAATTTGTGCTCTATGGATGTAATATAAGGCAGGTCATGAACAGCAAGTAGCATCATTGTAGCCACCATGGAGTTTTTATTCTGCCTAGCGCAAGTGTCAGAGTGAAGGATATTTTTTATAATACCGGGATATTTAGTAGGAACTCCTCGTCCGGACACACTTTCGTCCCACATATAGCAAAAAGCATTATTACTTGTACAGTCATGGATGGTAAGATTGTATGTCCATAACTGTCTTTTATAAAAGACCAGACCCTTCTTCAGGTATGGTGTTGGTAGACATTATTGCAAGTCAAATGTAAGCGTTAAGATGGCGGGCGATTCTTTAGAATATATTTATTGTCACTTTCTTTCTGGTCATACGCATAAGCGGCTGCAACTTGATGTTCCTCCAATTGATATTTAATGTGAAGTTTGTCATTGGTAATCGAATCGGTAGATGCCGTTTCTATTGCTTTACTTAACTTATCACATTTTAAACATGTATCTACTGTTGGTTAAACTATAGATTCAATGATTTGAAAACCTGACTGTAAACAGTTTTACTTACAGGTTCCATTGTTGTTACTGTTGTTTAGCCATTTTGGTGAAGGTCAAATCGGAACTCAGAAGTTTTTTATTAGTTTTGTTGCATCCATAGTGGCTTTCATACGCAGGAAATCATAAAATATGCCCTTTTTCACTTGGAACTATACCGTATTTAATTTTCTTTTCACAAATTGTCTTGACAAATCTATTGATTTCATCGAAAGTAACTAAAAAACTTTTTTTGCAAATGTCGTATCGATCATTAACATTAAAAATCATATACATATTAGTGTGTTCTCTTGTCTTTATTGGTTCGATTTTAGAAGTACGCTTTTTACCTATTATTATGCAATTTATAATATATTGTGCTCGTGCTCTCCGTCTAAAAACTTTATTGCCAGTGACCCCGTACGGATCGCATATCCCCCGCGGTAGAAGAAGTGTCACTATACACATTTTTTATGCCCTATTTTGAGTAATAATTACGTGTATAATTTAGTATAACTTCACATGTATCATTTGAAACAAACAACTCACTACTTTTGTCTTTGTGTTAACTGATATTTCTGAAGTTGTAAAGTAAATTACACACGATGTCTTCGTGTAAAAAAATATAACTGAGTTTATATCATTAATTACATTTGTTACAGATAAATTTTACAAATGTATTGGAATATAACTTAAGACATATTTTTTTACACGGAGCGCTATCTAATTTTTCAATATATTTAACGATTTATGTGGAGTTAAATTATTTTACACGTCATTAACTATTAATACATAAATTTTTAGGCCTACTTGTATCATACTATCTCTGGAAATATAACTTGTATCAAAATGTCGATTAGACAGAAATGTACAGAATTTTTTTCTGATACAAATGCAATTTAAAACTCCAATTTGATACAACTTGAGTTATATCAGTTTTCACCGGAGGCACAGAATTATATAAAAATATAAAAAATAGTAGCCCACCGGTATCGGGAACAGGGTCCAAGCTACCGGCGGTCAGGGCCCCAGAGAGAGGAACTTCCTAACAATGCGAGCCGTGTCCAGAAGTACCGCTTTCTGGATCAAGCCCTTGATCCAGCTGCCTAAAGAGAGCCTCTTAAGGTGTTGGTCGAGGCTCTTGGCTATTAAGCCATTGACGGAAACGACTATCGGTACAATGATTGCTGAATCCATATCCCACATGTCGACAACCTCGCGAGCCAAGTCAAGATATTTAATTTGCTTATCTTTCTCGGCTTTCACGAGGTTCTCGTCATGTGGAACAGTTATGTCTACAATCATTGCACGCCTCACGATTCGGTCCACCACCACTATATCAGGCTTATTGGCAACAATAGTCCTGTCAGTGATGATGGACCGATCCCAGTACAATGTGATATTGCCATTATCGAGAACTGGGTCGGGCACATACCTGTAGTACGGCACCTCCGATTCCACAAGTGAGTATTTTAGAGCAAGTTGCTGGTGGATAATCCTGGCTACGAGGTTGTGCCTATGCGAATACTCTCAATACTTATTATTGTTATTATGTAATCCCGAAGACCATTTTTCTCTACAATGTCAAGTTTCTGAGATACGCAAAGGGGTTGTAAGTAGGGGGTTGAAAAGGGTTGAATAGGGTTGAATTTTTTATTGGCCATATACTCATACAGACATCTTTTATACAACCCCGAATACCATTTTTATCTAAAATGACAGATTTCTGAGATACGCAAAGGGGTTGAAAGAAGGGGGTTGAAAAGGGTTGATTTTTTTATAGGCCATATATTCACCCAGATACCCTCTATACAACCCCGAAACCATTTTTCTCTACGATGTCAGCTTTCTGAGATACGCAAAAGGGTTTTTTTTTATTTACAGTTCATTACTGCGGACTTGGTGGTCCGCGCCTTTTTTTACAGGTTAAATTTGTTTAGATTTTTTTTTACATTACATATATTATGTGCTTCCACATAGGACACTTTTTCTTAATCTACGCACAAGTTATTCCTGTGAGCATACAATAAAAGCATTTCGTAGCTTAAGGTTTTTTTTCTTTGTTTTATTTCTGTTTTTTTTTTTTTAATGTTTCTCTTTGTTTTTTTTTTATATGTATAATCTTCAGACTTTTTGTTCTAAATTACTTATTACTATATTAGTTAAAACACGGATGTTTTGACACACTTAAAACAAATGGATATACATAAAGGGGTGATGCATGGCAGTTTGAGCCGGCCAACCTCGACCTTGCGGGAACGTGAGTATGACAGACTCACTCTGCCATGCAGCTTTACATAATGGTATTTTATTTAACATTATGGAGAATATAGAGTTTGGGTGGAGTTTATTATTGGGGACAGTGATTAGTTTAGGTGGGCCTAATGACCAGAGACTTCGCTAGTTTCTTCTTTCTTCGCAGAGAAGGAGAAAAGCTGGGTATAAGCTTCTGCATAGGCTCAAGCCGACCTAGAGCCCGAATACCTACATATCTCACCTGGCCTTGCAGCTCTGATCAACGGAAGCACCAGCAAAACGACCATAAAAGGTAGCAAGTATGCTGCACTGCCCCAAATGGTAGTTGCCACTCACCGATGCCGTATAATGCGAACCAAAGGGAAGACGATCGCATTATTCGAGTGAAGAGAGGAGACTCCATTTGCCCAGGCGAGCTCACTGCTCCAACAAATCAGAGAGGCAGGAGAACACACGGTCACAGCCCGCACTATAAGTGTTGACGCGGTGGTGGTCGGAGGGGAAAAGGGAGACGTCGCAGACCGCTTCGGCTGTTTAAAAGCCTCAGAACAGCATGATTTAGTCGTCTATGAGGCCAGAGGGGAAAGTTTGAGCTTTCTCAGAGTCCCAAGAGACCCAACAGCCAGCGCGACGAGCTCCAGAACGAGTCCGACCACTCAAAGTGGATCCGAGAGGGCCCAGGAGAAGGCAGCCGCCGAAAAAGCTGCAAAGGAGCAGAGCAAAACTACCAGCCCAGAGGACCAAGCCCGGTCGAGGAGTCGCCTGAAAGCAATCGGCACTTTTCTCAGTTCTCTACTCCCTAGCACCAGCCGCAAATCACAAGCTGATAAGCAGGGGGAAGCAGTGGAGAGGTTCTTCAGAAAAACACCAAGAGAACCATCACCGAAGAAGCCCACACCAACAAGAGCCGACAAAGGGCATGTTATCCCACCGACCCTCGCAGCCAATTCAGGCACTACGGACCACGTGAAGAGCGCTTTCCTCGAGTACATAGCAATCGTGAGAGCGACCAGAGAGGTTAATCTCATGACATGCAAGAAGATCCTGCAGACCTTCCAGAGAAACACTGAAGGACTGTAAGGGTACTGCTCGAGGAGGCCGAGACGGCCGTATACGACAACGTCAAATCTCAAGTCATCATAGGAGAAATGACGGGGTCGTATATGGCAGCTTTCAGCGCGGAGAGTGGCTTTGTGACCCTGTACGAGGAGGTAGCGGAGCGCTCAGGCAAAATAAAATTCAGAGCACCGAACACCGACCCGATACTGATTACCGCCAAGTGTACCAAAATCATGCTGGATGACAAGATCCTTGAAATGGCTCAGTCCATTCTGGGGACTTCAGACATCCAGGAGCATTGGGCGGTACCCAGTATCAGGTGGGTAAATGGAGTTCCGGGTTGCGGCAAGAACGAGGCTCTTATGAACCATTTTGGGGCCATAGTCATCGCAGTAAAGTTGTCTGGAGCAAGCGAGATTGTCCTTATCGGACCATTATTGGACAGAGTGAACCTATTCGAGTTAAGGTATACCCGTCCATATATGGTGGCTGGCATCACCCAGGAACTCCTCTGCACACATCGCAACCCGATGGATGGGCAGTAACGCGCGTTCTCGCTGATGTAACTCGCGAACGGTGCTGAATTCCGGGATTCGCTAGGGGCCAGATTTTAGGGCTCTTTATGCCCTTTCAAACGACACCAATCTCGGTCTTCTAGCACCAGGGGTTACGAAGATAACTTGCGGGGGGGCGAAGTAGTCCCGAGGGGGGAGGGGGAAGGGGGGTTTCGTGGGGAGACGATAGGCGGTGGGGTCTTGGGTGGGGGTCTTGAGGGATCTCGTGGGGAGGTGAGGGGTGGTGGGGTCCTGGTGGGGGTCTTGGGGTGTCTCGTGCGGAGGTAAGAGGTGGTGGGGTCTTGGTGGGGGTCTTGGGGGGTCTCGTGGGGCGGTGAGGGGTGGTGGGGTCTTGGGAGTGGGGGTCTTGAGGGATCATCACTCGTGTGGTGGTTTGGAGGTTTAAGTTGGAGGGGGTATTCCCAGGTTGGGAGGGGGTGGTTGTGAAAAGTAAGGGGGGGGGGGGGAAAGCTCGCGAACGGCGCATAATTCCGGGATTCGCTAGGGGCCAGATTTTAGGGCTCTTTATGCCCTTTCAAACGACACCAATCTCGGTCTTCTAGCACCAGGGGTTATGAAGATAACTTGCGGGGGGTGAGGTAGTCCCGAGGGGGGAGGGGGAGGTTTCGTGGGGAGACGATAGGCGGTGGGGTCTTGGGTGGGGATCTTGTGGGGTCCCGTGCGGAGGTAAGAGGGTGTGGGGTCTTGGTGGGGGTCTTGGGGGTCTCGTGGGGAGGTGATGGGCGGTGGGGTCTTGGGAGTGGGGGTCTTGGGGGATCATCACTCGTGTGGTGGTTTGGAGGTTTAAGTTGGAGGGGGTATTCCCAGGTTGGGAGGGGGTGGTTGTGAAAAGTAAGGGGGGGTAAAGCTCGCGAACGGTGCTGAATTCCGGGATTCGCTAGGGGCCAGATTTTAGGGCTCTTTATGCCCTTTCAAACGACACCAATCTCGGTCTTCTAGCACCAGGGGTTACAAAGATAACTTGCGGGGGGTGAGGTAGTCCCGAGGGGGGAGGGGGGAGCGGGAGGTTTCGTGGGGAGACGATAGGCGGTGGGGTCTTGGGGGGTCTCGTGCGGAGGTAAGAGTGGGTGGGGTCTTGGTGGGGGGTCTTGGGGGTCTCGTGGGGTAGGGTGAAGGGTTCAGGAGTTCCCTCAGGACTTACGTATGCGCTGGTGCGGAGCTGGAGCGGATTCTTCACGTCGGTCCGCCTGATGGCTGGTGTGGTAGAATAATTCTTCGGCCGGCTTCGGAGTCTTCACACAAGGCTGATATATTAAAGAAGAGCACGTGGTGACAAAAAGTGTGGTTATACCACGCGGTTTGAGGTTGTTTTTTGGTAATAACCTCGTGTTTTTTGGCGATCTTGGTACCTTTATGTCTTTATTGGTTTCCCTCCGATTTCCAAGATTCTTACGCCGTTGAATTTGCCTTCGCCTTCTCTCTCTGGGTGAATGTGGGAGAGGTAATCCGACTACGCAAAGGGGTTAAAAGAAGGGGGTCGATAAGGGTTGAATAGGGTTGAATTTTTTATTGGTCGTATACTCATCCAGATACCCTCTATACAACCCCGAAGACCATTTTTCTCTAAAATGTCAGGTTTCTGAGATACGCAAAGGGGTTGAAACAAGGGGGTTGAAAAGGGTTGAATAGGGTTGATTTTTTTGGCCATATACTCATCCAGATACCCTCTATATAACCCCGAAAACCATTTTTCTCTACAATGTCAGCTTTCTGAGATACGCAAAGGGGTTGAAACAAGGGGGTTGAAAAGGGTTGAATAGGGTTGATTTTTTTGGCCATATACTCATCCAGACACCTTCTATACAACCCTGAAGACCATTTTCCTCTAGAATGTCAGGTTTCTGAGATACGCAAAGGGGTTGAAAGAAGGGGGTTGAAAAGGGTTGAATTTTTTTTGGCCATATATTCATCTAGGTGCCCTCTATACAACCCCGAAAACCATTTTTCTCTAGAATGTCAGGTTTCTGAGATACGCAAAGGGGTTGAAACAAGGGGGTTGAAAAGGGTTGAATAGGGTTGATTTTTTTATTGGCCATATACTCACCCAGATACCCTCTCTACAACCCCAAAGACCATTTTTCTCTAAAATGTCAGATTTCTGAGATACGCAAAGGGGTTGAAACAAGGGGGTTGAAAAGGGTTGAATAGGGTTGATTTTTTTATTGGCCATATACTCACCCAGATACCCTCTCTACAACCCCGAAGACCATTTTTCTCTAAAATGTCAGATTTCTGAGATACGCAAAGGGGTTGTAAAAAGGGGGTTGAAAAGGGGTAATTTTTTTTTTTGTTTTATACTCGACCGGACTCCCTCTATACAACCCCGAAAACCATTTTTCTCTTCGACGTCAGGTTTCCGAGATAAGCAATGGGGTTGAAAGAAGGGGGTTGAAAAGGGGTAGTTTCAGATTTTTCCCATACTCACCCCGACACCTTCTATACAACCCCATAAAAAGTTTTTCCCTCCTAGCACGGGAAGTGGGAGAACAATTATGTCAATCAATCAATCAATCAGTCAATCAGTCAATCAGTGAGTGGTTTTTTAATTGTATATAATATAACTAGTATTTCGCTTGGGGGCGCGAGTTGCAAGCAACCCGCGGTGTCTTTTTAGTATTTTTTCTCATCCAAACACCCTCTATACAACCCCGAAAACCATTTTTCTCTACAATGTCAGGTTTCTGAGTTACGCAAAGGGGTTGAAAGAAGGGGGTTGAAAAGGGTTGAATTTTTTTGGCCGTATATTCATCCAGATGCCCTCTATACAACCCCGAAAACCATTTTTCTCTACAATGTCAGGTTTCTGAGATATGCCAAGGGGTTGAAACAAGGGGGTTGAAAAGGGTTGATTTTTTATTGGCCATATACTCACCCAGATACCCTCTATACAACCCCGAAAACCATTTTTCTCTACAAGGTCAGGTTTCTGAGATATGCCAAGGGGTTGAAATAAGGGGGTTGAAAAGGGTTGAATAGGGTTGAATTTTTTATTGGCCATATATTCATCCAAACACCCTCTATACAACCCCGAAAACCATTTTTCTCTAAAATGTCAGATTTTTGAGATACGCAAAGGGGTTGTAAAAAGGGGGTTGAAAAGGGGTAGTTTTTTTTTCGTTTTTTACTCATCCAAACACCCTATATACAACCCCGAAAACCATTTTTCTCTTCGACGTCAGGTTTCTGAGATAAGCAATGGGGTTGAAAGAAGGGGGTTGAAAAGGGGTAGTTTCAGATTTTTCCCATACTCACCCCGACACCTTCTATACAACCCCATAAAAAGTTTTCCCTTTCTAGCACGGCAAGTGGGAGAACAATTATGTCAATCAGTCAATCAGTGGTTTTTTAATTATATATAATATAACTAGTACTTCGCTTGGGGGCGCGAGTTGCAAGCAACCCGCGGTGTCTTTTTTAGTATTTTTTGACTAACAATTATTATCTCTACAATGTCAGATTTCTGAGTTACGCAAAGGGGTTGAAAGAAGGGGGTTGAAAAGGGTTGAATTTTTTTTGGCCATATATTCATCCAGATGTCCTCTATACAACCCCGAAGACCATTTTTCTCTACAATGTCAGGTTTCTGAGTTACGCAAAGGGGTTGAAAGAAGGGGGTTGAAAAGGGTTGAATTTTATTTTAGCCATATTTTCATCCAGATGCCCTCTATACAACCCCGAAAACCATTTTTCTCTACAATGTCAGGTTTCTGAGTTACGCAAAGGGGTTGAAAGAAGGGGGTTGAAAAGGGTTGAATTTTTTTTGGCCATATTTTCATCCAGACACCCTCTATACAACCCCGAAGACCATTTTTCTCTACAATGTCAAGTTTCTGAGATACGCAAAGAGGTTGAAAGTAGGGGGTTGAAAAGGGTTGAATAGGGTTGAATTTTTTATTGGCCATATACTCATCCAAACACCCTCTATACAACCCCGAAAACCATTTTTCTCTAAAATGTCAGATTTCTGAGATACGCAAAGGGGTTGTAAAAAGGGGGTTGAAAAGGGGTAGTTTTTTTTTTCGTTTTCTACTCATCCAAACACCCTCTATACAACCCCGAAAACCATTTTTCTCTTCGACGTCAGGTTGCCGAGATAAGCAATGGGGTTGAAAGAAGGGGGTTGAAAAGGGGTAGTTTCAGATTTTTCCCATACTCACCCCGACACCTTCTATACAACCCCATAAAAAGTTTTCCCCTCCTAGCACGGCAAGTGGGAGAACAATTATGTCAATCAGTGAGTGAGTGAGTGGTTATTTAATCAGTGGTTTTTTAATTATATATAATATAACTAGTATTTCGCTTGGGGGCGCGAGTTGCAAGCAACTCGCGGTGTCTTTTTAGTATTTTTTGACTAACAATTATTATTTCGATAGTCAAAAATGGCAGAATTTTTTATTCGTTATATACTCAGCCAAACACTATACAACCCCGAAACCATTTTTCTCTTCTTTGTCAGGTTTCTGAGATACGCAAAGGGGTTGAAAGAAGGGGGTTGAAAAGGGTTGAATATTTCATTCGTCATATACTCATCCAAACCCACTCATTGCAAAGGGGTTGAAAAGGGTTGTATTTTTTAATCGCCATATACTTGTCCAAATACCCTCCATACAAACCTGAAAACCGTTTTGCTCTACTATGTCAGGTTTCTGAAATACGCAAAGGGGTTGAAAGAAGGGAGTTGAAAAGGGTTGAATATTTCATTCGTCATATACTCATCCAAACACTCTATACAACCTCGAAAACTATTTTTCTCTACTATGTCAGGTTTCTGAGATACGCAAAGGGGTTGAAAGAAGTGTGTTGAAAAGGGTTGAATAGGGTTGTTTTTTTTATTGGCCATATACTCACCCAGATACCCTCTATACAACCCCGAAGACCATTTTTCTCTACAATGTCAAGTTTCTGGGTTACGCAAAGGGGTTGAAACAAGGGGGTTGAAAAGGGTTTAATAGGGTTGATTTTTTTATTGGCCATATACTCACCCAGATACCCTTTTTTTTTTTTTTTTTTTTTGGTGGGAAATCATCAAATGACCCCTCCCGCCCTGGGTGGAGCGGTAGGGAGTGTCAGACTTTTACTGACTAAAACCCACCCGTGCTCCTCCATGTGCCCTTTGCGTTCCAGGGCCGCGGCAACTCTCTCGAACAAATTCCGCAACCCTAGCAGGCACCGACCCTATGGGGCCCCGTCTCTGGTGCTGACGGCTCCTTGAGGCGCGCGTGAAGCACAACGCGTCGTCGACTCAGCCTGGTATCGGACGGCGAGCCACCCACGCTCACCGTCCACAGGCATCAGCCACTGCGCAATAGCACAGCGGCCGACTTGTCTCTGGAGGAGGCCGAAATGGGACCATTACTGGCACTCCATTTCAGCCCCCTCCCGAGTACCGGGAGTCGCAGCACCCACAGCAGAAGCGGCAGAAGCGGCGACGGAAGCCGCGGCGGCGGCAGAGGCGGCGGCGGCGGCGGACCTCTTGCCCTTGGTCGGGGCGGATGGCGCGCAGGCCCTTCCCCCAGCCCAGTGCCCGGCCGGCTTGCCAACAGCCGCACATGCACTGCAGTGCGGCGTGGCCTCGCACGAGCCGGCCCGATGACCGGGCTGACCACAGCGGAAACAAAGTCCACTGCGGTCCACCTCCGAGGGGCACATAGCTCCCGTGTGGTTGCCCACATGGCAGCGGTAGCACCTCAGAGGTCTGGGTTCCAGCAGTTTTACCCGCGCAGAAACCCACCCCACCAAGAGCCTTCGACCCTCCGACACTGTTCTGGCCGCCTTCACGGGGCAGCTCACCACAAGGGTTTGCATGCCCGTGTTGTCAGGCCGGAGGGTGCCCGCCTTGACGAGCTCGGCAGAGCACCCCCCAGTCCTGGCGACGGCGGCCACAACCTCCTCCTCCGTCACGGAGTCGTCCAGGCCCACTATGCGCATGTCAATGCACTTAGTCGGCCTGGACACTCGAACCTCGTCCGCGGGGAGGACCTCCTTCAGCCTTTCGGCCAGGGCGTCCGCGAACGGGCCACTCTCCGCTCCGGCGAGCTCGAGCTTCCGGGCACCGGTCAGGGTTCTCCTGATCCCGAGGCCCCCAGTGATGCCCAGCTCCCGGAGGTTCACCGCCTCCTTCGCCCGCTTCATGAGGGCGAGGTACGTCACGCCCCTCTGTTCCGCTTCCGGCTGCAGTGTTAAAACTACAGCCGCGGACTTCGGGGCGCGGAGCCTCGCCGCGATGGCGTTGGCTTTTCGCCGCTGCCTCTTGGCCTTGCTCCTGGCCGCCTTTTTGGCCTGCCGCTTTTCTCCAGCAACCTGCCACCCGGCCTCGGCCGCAGGAGGGTCCGAGGTTGGGGGTGGGGGCGGCCGCGGCGCCACTGGCGCAGCAGCCTTAGCCGCTCCCCCTCCAGCCTTCCTCCTTCCCCTCTTCGCCGGGGCCGTCTTGGTAGTCGCCGGCGTCGCGGGCGCCGGCGTCATATTCGCTGGCGCGGCTCCCGCCTTGGCTTTCGCCTGGCCGGACGTTCCCGGGCCAGCAGCCACCGCGGCTGCGTACGAAGCCGCCTTCTGCTGTCCCGGGGGCCTCTGTGCCGCCGCCAACGGGGGACGCCGGATCATGTCCTCCAAGGCGGACACCTGCCTCCGGAAGGGAGCCAGCTCCTGCCGCACCAGGCTCCGCACCTGGCTCAGCACTTGGCTCCCCTCCAGCGCCGCCGGACTCGGCCCCCCCTGCGGCTCCTCCGAGGCCGCTCTGGCCATGCCAGCCAGGTCCCTCCGGAGCGACTCATTCTCCGCTATGAGTCGCTCCGTTACGGCCGCGAGGCGGGCGACCTCCGCCCGCAACTCTGTCGCCTCTCCGGACCCGCCGACGTTGGCTGCCGCTGCCGCCAGGATGGAGGCTTTGGCCGCGCCGATGGCCTCCCGCTTTGAGGACTGTTTCCTCTTGAAGGCCACAGCGCGGATCGCGGCCTCCACGACCTCCGCAAACTGGGCCCTCTTCTCCTCAACCGTGGGACGCACCTCTCCCGGGGGCTCCGAGTCGTCGGAGTCGAGAGTAGGCGGAAGAGTAGAGGGAGCCCCACGACCGCTCCCTCCAGGGCGACGCCCCTCCTCCACCAGCCTCCCGGCCCGACTCTCCACCTCCCGGGTAGAGGGAGCCAGCCCCCTCCCCGCCTCACAGCCCCTGCCCCGCCTTGCGGTGGGGATTTTGCGGGCGGAGGCAAATTCGCCCTCGGAGGACGACCCCCCGGTATCCTCCCGTCTGGGCCGCTTGCGGAAGAACTTGCCGTTCTCCGCAGCAGCCCCCTCTCTTCCGGATCCAGAGCCCGCCGAGCTGACCGTTACTAGGTCTGGGGCGGAGCCGGAATCCGACTCCGCACCACCCCGGCGCTCAGGCGAACCCTCCTCTCCAAACTCGTACGCCATCAGCTCCTTAAAGGAGTCAGATCCGGATGACGACGATGACTCGGAGCCTCCTCGGCTCTTGTTGCCACTGGCAAGCGGAAGACGTTTGGTGCCCACCCCAGAGTACGGAGGGCAGCCCGCCGAAGCGGGGTGGGATTCCCCGACCGCTGAGCAGTCGGGACCCACCTGGGGACTCATTTTGCAAGCGTCTTGATTCATATTATGTGCCTTTTAAGGGTGCGGTCCCTGTTCGCTCCGCCCCTTCTCAGGGCCCTCTCCTCACCTCACCTCTCCACTTGCTCGCTGCTCCCACAGTCACGTCTGATGATCAGACGCGTACCAGAGAGCAGCGAGCAAGCGTGTGTGTGTCTCTCTTGGTCTGATCCCTCACTTGCGACCTTCCGGCATGAGTGGCTCTACCGGGAAAGCTCGCAAGATCATTGGGACGCTCAAGCCCCACCACGACGACAACGTGGAGACACATTCGGTGGGGACCCAGATACCCTGCTGCCTGTTTCTGCTATAATGACGATATCGTCTGCAAATCGCAAGTGAGAGATGTACTCGCCATTGATGTTAATGCCACGTTCTTTCCAGTTCAGCGTCTTGAACATATCCTCCATTGCATTAGTGAACAATTTCGGGGAAATAACATCCCCTTGTCTCACTCCTCGATGCAACGGTATGGTACTTGTTTGCTGATTCTGTACTTGAACGGACATGGTGGCGGCCTCGTAGAGACATCTCATCACTTGGATGTATCGCCAGTCTACTTGGCAGCGCTGCAGGGACTCCAGAACAGACCAGATTTCAACAGAGTCAAAGGCCTTTTCATAGTCCACAAATGCCAGACACAGGGGCTGATTGTACTCTTCGGTCTTCTGTATAATCTGCCACACTGTGTGGATGTGGTCTATGGTGCCATATCCGCTCCGAAACCCAGCCTGCTCCGGTGGTTGGAATTCGTCGAGTCTTCGCGCAAGACGGTTCATGATCACTCTTGAAAACAGCTTATAAACGTGGCTTAGAAGGGATATGGGTCGATAGTTCTTCAACAGGGTCTTGTTTCCCTTTTTGAAGAACAAAACGACCACACTTCTACTCCACGCCTCTGGAGTTCTCCCTTCAAATAGGACAGCGTTAAAAAGCTTCTGGAGCTCCCTAAGTACGGGGTTACCTCCAGCTTTCAGCAGCTCTGTGGTAACGCCGTCTTCTCCAGGGGCTTTTCCATTTTTAAGCTGCCCAAGAGCGATCTCGATTTCGCCAATACTGACTTCTGGCAGGTCTTCGGTGAAATGGCGTGTCAATGTGGCTCTAAGACCCTCATTTTCGGGATCAGGACGAGATGCATGCGATGCGTATAACCGGCTATAGAAGTCCTCCACTTCCGAAAGGACTGCTGGCTTCGAAGAAACGACTTCTCCACTTGCTGTGGTCAACTTCGTCAGGTGGCTTCTTCTGAGAGATTGTACGAACACCTTTGACCCCCGATTCTGCTCGATTGCTCATTCAACCGAAAGAGCATTGAAGCGCCGGAGGTCGCGTCGTACGTGTTTGTTGATCTCTCGGTTTAGAAACCGCTTTGCCGACGAAGTGGTGGGTGGGTTTTCACGTCGTTCCTTCATTAGCCCTAAAGTCCCTTCTGAAAGCTTGGACTTCTTGCCCTTACGCTGCATATCACAGAATCTCATACCTTCTTCCCTGAGGATCCGAGTCACATTTTCGAGGTTCTGATTTACGTCTGTTGTGGTTTCCACGGCAGCGAATCGGTTTACCAGGTTTGCCTGGAACGTTTCAGATCCTGCCATGGTTTAGAGCAGAGTTGGTCGGAGTCTGGACTTCATCAGATAGACACGTTCGGCCTTGAAGTTAATATTCAGAGAGCCTCGTACAAGTCGGTGATCGCTACCGGTATTGAACCTATTGATCACGGAGACGTCTCTGAATATATGCCTCTTGTCCGTTATGATGAAGTCGATCTCATTTTTGTTTGCTTTCTGAGATACGCAAAGGGGTTGAAAAGGGTTGTATTTTTTAATCGCCATATACTTGTCCAAATACCCTCCATGCAAACCTGAAAACCGTTTTGCTCTACTATGTCAGGTTTCTGAGATACGCAAAGGGGTCGAAAGAAGGGGGTTGAAAAGGGTTGAATTTTTGATTCTTCATATACCCATCCATACATCCTCTATGTAATCCCGAAGACCATTTTTCTCTAAAATGTCAGATTTCTGAGATTCGCAAAGGGGTTGAAAGAAGGGGGTGGAAAAGGGTTGAATTTTTTATTCTTCATATACCCATATGTTCACAGAACTGTATTTGTTCATAAACTGTATCTCAAAGTGTGTGTATCCTAGAAACTAAGATGTATTTTGGCATGCAAAATAAAATAAACTTATTATTATTATTATCAGTTATCTTTTTTTCTCAGCTCTTTTCTGGCTGGTTTTTACCACATTTACGGGCCAAGCCAAGTAAATGTAGCGTGTGGTGCGTTTAATGGATTGTGTGATGAGGTCCTACTTCGTTGTCATCTATCTGCATAAATTCTGACAATTCTGCATGTATTTAGAATCGCAGCCTTTTGCAATGTTATGTAGAGGGTTTCTGTAAGATCTAATAATTTTAAACTATGGAGGAGATAATTTGGGATAACACCTGTGGTGGAAAGTACTATTGGAACTACATATACTTTTTCTTGACGCCAGATTCCCATAACTTCATCTTTGAGTTCTGCGTATTTACTTATTTTTTCAGTGATCATCTTCTGAATGTTATGTGTATGCGGGATTGCAATGTCTATCAAATAAGTTATTTTATTTATTTTATCCTGTAATGTTATATTCGGTCTATTATAATGTATGGTTCGGTCGGTGAGAATGGCACGGTCGTAGTAGAGCTTATGTGTAGTACTTTCTAAAATGGTTTGTGGTGTATAGTTGTAGTAAGGGGTTTTAGTGTTTTGAATGAGTGCGTGTTTGAGAGCTAGTTTTTGATGGATGACGTTTGCTACTTGGTTATGCCTATGAGTGTAATCGGTCTGCGTGAGTGTTGTGCAGGCGCCAGTAATATGCTGAATGGTTTCAGGTTGGGTGTGACACTTGCGACATTTATGGTTTGTTACTGTAGGGTCTTTAATTATATATTTCCTGTAAATTTTTTTTGTGTTAATGATCTGTTATTATTATTATTATTTCCTTTATTCATTACATAAATACATATAAATTACATTTTTAAATATTAAAATACAATTCTGTGCCTCCGGTGAAAACTGATACAACTTCAAAATGACTACTTTTCAGTAGAGCGATTTAAAGTTTTATTTATTTTCTATTTTATTTAAAAAGATTATTATAAATATTTTTACAGAACACTTAATTTTAAATACAAGTTGCATCGTTTTTGTTTAAAATTACAGGATTTTGTAACATTTCATTAGAAAATTAGGAAAATATTGAGGAAAAACTGTCAACTATATCAATGTGCACCGACATTACGTCTGTGTAAACTAATGTATGTTAAGTAATATCAACTTACACCACACATGCAGTTCTCGTGAAGACTGATATCATAAAATATGTTTTAGTATATACACTGATAATATTGATGCAAGAAAAATGTTGTTGAACCAATCTAATATAACTTTATGTTAGAAATCAGTCTAGAACTTTAAAGTTTACCTAATTTAATATTTATGGAGATATATCACATATCACGATGTTATTTTTTGTGTATGATGCTACAAGTAAACTTATATATTCAATATCTTCGTGTAAAGTGATATTTGTGATTAAAAAAAAAAACGTCAAAACAAAGCAACTCAACACTCAACTTTACTCAAAACTCTAAAGCTCTTGGTATTAAAAATAAAACATACATATTTAAGACAAGAGACGGAAATTGGTCTTTTTCATATTGTTTTTCACTTGTTTTAAATGTAACTACCGACACTTTTGCTTTGTTTTGTTGTTATTAGACGTAACTTACTTATTCTAAATCTGCATGCTTCGTCATTAGACGACGATAAATTTATGTTAAAATTTAAGTCTCATATAAGTGAACTGTATCATGTTCTTATGAGAATAAAGAATCTTTAAACCTAAAAACTTTCAACTCGGCCCAAACAAAGTTCTCGTTTTCTTCATTAATTTTTTTGATAGTAAAATACCGTCTGATTGATTTGATTGTCATCTCAACTACGGTAAATTTTCCAGGTTTTCCTAATATTCGAAAGTGCGCTCAATCTCTTGGATGATGGATGTTCATAGTCGTTAGTTTTTTAGTTCTTTCGATTGCAGAATGGTCACTATCTACTTCCATTCTTGTATGGCCCGGTATCAAGAATTTGTGCTCTATGGATGTAATATAAGGCAGGTCATGAACAGCAAGTAGCATCATTGTAGCCACCATGGAGTTTTTATTCTGCCTAGCGCAAGTGTCAGAGTGAAGGATATTTTTTATAATACCGGGATATTTAGTAGGAACTCCTCGTCCGGACACACTTTCGTCCCACATATAGCAAAAAGCATTATTACTTGTACAGTCATGGATGGTAAGATTGTATGTCCATAACTGTCTTTTATAAAAGACCAGACCCTTCTTCAGGTATGGTGTTGGTAGACATTATTGCAAGTCAAATGTAAGCGTTAAGATGGCGGGCGATTCTTTAGAATATATTTATTGTCACTTTCTTTCTGGTCATACGCATAAGCGGCTGCAACTTGATGTTCCTCCAATTGATATTTAATGTGAAGTTTGTCATTGGTAATCGAATCGGTAGATGCCGTTTCTATTGCTTTACTTAACTTATCACATTTTAAACATGTATCTACTGTTGGTTAAACTATAGATTCAATGATTTGAAAACCTGACTGTAAACAGTTTTACTTACAGGTTCCATTGTTGTTACTGTTGTTTAGCCATTTTGGTGAAGGTCAAATCGGAACTCAGAAGTTTTTTATTAGTTTTGTTGCATCCATAGTGGCTTTCATACGCAGGAAATCATAAAATATGCCCTTTTTCACTTGGAACTATACCGTATTTAATTTTCTTTTCACAAATTGTCTTGACAAATCTATTGATTTCATCGAAAGTAACTAAAAAACTTTTTTTGCAAATGTCGTATCGATCATTAACATTAAAAATCATATACATATTAGTGTGTTCTCTTGTCTTTATTGGTTCGATTTTAGAAGTACGCTTTTTACCTATTATTATGCAATTTATAATATATTGTGCTCGTGCTCTCCGTCTAAAAACTTTATTGCCAGTGACCCCGTACGGATCGCATATCCCCCGCGGTAGAAGAAGTGTCACTATACACATTTTTTATGCCCTATTTTGAGTAATAATTACGTGTATAATTTAGTATAACTTCACATGTATCATTTGAAACAAACAACTCACTACTTTTGTCTTTGTGTTAACTGATATTTCTGAAGTTGTAAAGTAAATTACACACGATGTCTTCGTGTAAAAAAATATAACTGAGTTTATATCATTAATTACATTTGTTACAGATAAATTTTACAAATGTATTGGAATATAACTTAAGACATATTTTTTTACACGGAGCGCTATCTAATTTTTCAATATATTTAACGATTTATGTGGAGTTAAATTATTTTACACGTCATTAACTATTAATACATAAATTTTTAGGCCTACTTGTATCATACTATCTCTGGAAATATAACTTGTATCAAAATGTCGATTAGACAGAAATGTACAGAATTTTTTTCTGATACAAATGCAATTTAAAACTCCAATTTGATACAACTTGAGTTATATCAGTTTTCACCGGAGGCACAGAATTATATAAAAATATAAAAAATAGTAGCCCACCGGTATCGGGAACAGGGTCCAAGCTACCGGCGGTCAGGGCCCCAGAGAGAGGAACTTCCTAACAATGCGAGCCGTGTCCAGAAGTACCGCTTTCTGGATCAAGCCCTTGATCCAGCTGCCTAAAGAGAGCCTCTTAAGGTGTTGGTCGAGGCTCTTGGCTATTAAGCCATTGACGGAAACGACTATCGGTACAATGATTGCTGAATCCATATCCCACATGTCGACAACCTCGCGAGCCAAGTCAAGATATTTAATTTGCTTATCTTTCTCGGCTTTCACGAGGTTCTCGTCATGTGGAACAGTTATGTCTACAATCATTGCACGCCTCACGATTCGGTCCACCACCACTATATCAGGCTTATTGGCAACAATAGTCCTGTCAGTGATGATGGACCGATCCCAGTACAATGTGATATTGCCATTATCGAGAACTGGGTCGGGCACATACCTGTAGTACGGCACCTCCGATTCCACAAGTGAGTATTTTAGAGCAAGTTGCTGGTGGATAATCCTGGCTACGAGGTTGTGCCTATGCGAATACTCTCAATACTTATTATTGTTATTATGTAATCCCGAAGACCATTTTTCTCTACAATGTCAAGTTTCTGAGATACGCAAAGGGGTTGTAAGTAGGGGGTTGAAAAGGGTTGAATAGGGTTGAATTTTTTATTGGCCATATACTCATACAGACATCTTTTATACAACCCCGAATACCATTTTTATCTAAAATGACAGATTTCTGAGATACGCAAAGGGGTTGAAAGAAGGGGGTTGAAAAGGGTTGATTTTTTTATAGGCCATATATTCACCCAGATACCCTCTATACAACCCCGAAACCATTTTTCTCTACGATGTCAGCTTTCTGAGATACGCAAAAGGGTTTTTTTTTATTTACAGTTCATTACTGCGGACTTGGTGGTCCGCGCCTTTTTTTACAGGTTAAATTTGTTTAGATTTTTTTTTACATTACATATATTATGTGCTTCCACATAGGACACTTTTTCTTACTCTACGCACAAGTTATTCCTGTGAGCATACAATAAAAGCATTTCGTAGCTTAAGGTTTTTTTTCTTTGTTTTATTTCTGTTTTTTTTTTTTTAATGTTTCTCTTTGTTTTTTTTTTATATGTATAATCTTCAGACTTTTTGTTCTAAATTACTTATTACTATATTAGTTAAAACACGGATGTTTTGACACACTTAAAACAAATGGATATACATAAAGGGGTGATGCATGGCAGTTTGAGCCGGCCAACCTCGACCTTGCGGGAACGTGAGTATGACAGACTCACTCTGCCATGCAGCTTTACATAATGGTATTTTATTTAACATTATGGAGAATATAGAGTTTGGGTGGAGTTTATTATTGGGGACAGTGATTAGTTTAGGTGGGCCTAATGACCAGAGACTTCGCTAGTTTCTTCTTTCTTCGCAGAGAAGGAGAAAAGCTGGGTATAAGCTTCTGCATAGGCTCAAGCCGACCTAGAGCCCGAATACCTACATATCTCACCTGGCCTTGCAGCTCTGATCAACGGAAGCACCAGCAAAACGACCATAAAAGGTAGCAAGTATGCTGCACTGCCCCAAATGGTAGTTGCCACTCACCGATGCCGTATAATGCGAACCAAAGGGAAGACGATCGCATTATTCGAGTGAAGAGAGGAGACTCCATTTGCCCAGGCGAGCTCACTGCTCCAACAAATCAGAGAGGCAGGAGAACACACGGTCACAGCCCGCACTATAAGTGTTGACGCGGTGGTGGTCGGAGGGGAAAAGGGAGACGTCGCAGACCGCTTCGGCTGTTTAAAAGCCTCAGAACAGCATGATTTAGTCGTCTATGAGGCCAGAGGGGAAAGTTTGAGCTTTCTCAGAGTCCCAAGAGACCCAACAGCCAGCGCGACGAGCTCCAGAACGAGTCCGACCACTCAAAGTGGATCCGAGAGGGCCCAGGAGAAGGCAGCCGCCGAAAAAGCTGCAAAGGAGCAGAGCAAAACTACCAGCCCAGAGGACCAAGCCCGGTCGAGGAGTCGCCTGAAAGCAATCGGCACTTTTCTCAGTTCTCTACTCCCTAGCACCAGCCGCAAATCACAAGCTGATAAGCAGGGGGAAGCAGTGGAGAGGTTCTTCAGAAAAACACCAAGAGAACCATCACCGAAGAAGCCCACACCAACAAGAGCCGACAAAGGGCATGTTATCCCACCGACCCTCGCAGCCAATTCAGGCACTACGGACCACGTGAAGAGCGCTTTCCTCGAGTACATAGCAATCGTGAGAGCGACCAGAGAGGTTAATCTCATGACATGCAAGAAGATCCTGCAGACCTTCCAGAGAAACACTGAAGGACTGTAAGGGTACTGCTCGAGGAGGCCGAGACGGCCGTATACGACAACGTCAAATCTCAAGTCATCATAGGAGAAATGACGGGGTCGTATATGGCAGCTTTCAGCGCGGAGAGTGGCTTTGTGACCCTGTACGAGGAGGTAGCGGAGCGCTCAGGCAAAATAAAATTCAGAGCACCGAACACCGACCCGATACTGATTACCGCCAAGTGTACCAAAATCATGCTGGATGACAAGATCCTTGAAATGGCTCAGTCCATTCTGGGGACTTCAGACATCCAGGAGCATTGGGCGGTACCCAGTATCAGGTGGGTAAATGGAGTTCCGGGTTGCGGCAAGAACGAGGCTCTTATGAACCATTTTGGGGCCATAGTCATCGCAGTAAAGTTGTCTGGAGCAAGCGAGATTGTCCTTATCGGACCATTATTGGACAGAGTGAACCTATTCGAGTTAAGGTATACCCGTCCATATATGGTGGCTGGCATCACCCAGGAACTCCTCTGCACACATCGCAACCCGATGGATGGGCAGTAACGCGCGTTCTCGCTGATGTAACTCGCGAACGGTGCTGAATTCCGGGATTCGCTAGGGGCCAGATTTTAGGGCTCTTTATGCCCTTTCAAACGACACCAATCTCGGTCTTCTAGCACCAGGGGTTACGAAGATAACTTGCGGGGGGGGTGAAGTAGTCCCGAGGGGGGAGGGGGAAGGGGGGTTTCGTGGGGAGACGATAGGCGGTGGGGTCTTGGGTGGGGGTCTTGAGGGATCTCGTGGGGAGGTGAGGGGTGGTGGGGTCCTGGTGGGGGTCTTGGGGTGTCTCGTGCGGAGGTAAGAGGTGGTGGGGTCTTGGTGGGGGTCTTGGGGGGTCTCGTGGGGCGGTGAGGGGTGGTGGGGTCTTGGGAGTGGGGGTCTTGAGGGATCATCACTCGTGTGGTGGTTTGGAGGTTTAAGTTGGAGGGGGTATTCCCAGGTTGGGAGGGGGTGGTTGTGAAAAGTAAGGGGGGGGGGGGGAAAGCTCGCGAACGGCGCATAATTCCGGGATTCGCTAGGGGCCAGATTTTAGGGCTCTTTATGCCCTTTCAAACGACACCAATCTCGGTCTTCTAGCACCAGGGGTTATGAAGATAACTTGCGGGGGGTGAGGTAGTCCCGAGGGGGGAGGGGGAGGTTTCGTGGGGAGACGATAGGCGGTGGGGTCTTGGGTGGGGATCTTGTGGGGTCCCGTGCGGAGGTAAGAGGGTGTGGGGTCTTGGTGGGGGTCTTGGGGGTCTCGTGGGGAGGTGATGGGCGGTGGGGTCTTGGGAGTGGGGGTCTTGGGGGATCATCACTCGTGTGGTGGTTTGGAGGTTTAAGTTGGAGGGGGTATTCCCAGGTTGGGAGGGGGTGGTTGTGAAAAGTAAGGGGGGGTAAAGCTCGCGAACGGTGCTGAATTCCGGGATTCGCTAGGGGCCAGATTTTAGGGCTCTTTATGCCCTTTCAAACGACACCAATCTCGGTCTTCTAGCACCAGGGGTTACAAAGATAACTTGCGGGGGGTGAGGTAGTCCCGAGGGGGGAGGGGGGAGCGGGAGGTTTCGTGGGGAGACGATAGGCGGTGGGGTCTTGGGGGGTCTCGTGCGGAGGTAAGAGTGGGTGGGGTCTTGGTGGGGGGTCTTGGGGGTCTCGTGGGGTAGGGTGAAGGGTTCAGGAGTTCCCTCAGGACTTACGTATGCGCTGGTGCGGAGCTGGAGCGGATTCTTCACGTCGGTCCGCCTGATGGCTGGTGTGGTAGAATAATTCTTCGGCCGGCTTCGGAGTCTTCACACAAGGCTGATATATTAAAGAAGAGCACGTGGTGACAAAAAGTGTGGTTATACCACGCGGTTTGAGGTTGTTTTTTGGTAATAACCTCGTGTTTTTTGGCGATCTTGGTACCTTTATGTCTTTATTGGTTTCCCTCCGATTTCCAAGATTCTTACGCCGTTGAATTTGCCTTCGCCTTCTCTCTCTGGGTGAATGTGGGAGAGGTAATCCGACTACGCAAAGGGGTTAAAAGAAGGGGGTCGATAAGGGTTGAATAGGGTTGAATTTTTTATTGGTCGTATACTCATCCAGATACCCTCTATACAACCCCGAAGACCATTTTTCTCTAAAATGTCAGGTTTCTGAGATACGCAAAGGGGTTGAAACAAGGGGGTTGAAAAGGGTTGAATAGGGTTGATTTTTTTGGCCATATACTCATCCAGATACCCTCTATATAACCCCGAAAACCATTTTTCTCTACAATGTCAGCTTTCTGAGATACGCAAAGGGGTTGAAACAAGGGGGTTGAAAAGGGTTGAATAGGGTTGATTTTTTTGGCCATATACTCATCCAGACACCTTCTATACAACCCTGAAGACCATTTTCCTCTAGAATGTCAGGTTTCTGAGATACGCAAAGGGGTTGAAAGAAGGGGGTTGAAAAGGGTTGAATTTTTTTTGGCCATATATTCATCTAGGTGCCCTCTATACAACCCCGAAAACCATTTTTCTCTAGAATGTCAGGTTTCTGAGATACGCAAAGGGGTTGAAACAAGGGGGTTGAAAAGGGTTGAATAGGGTTGATTTTTTTATTGGCCATATACTCACCCAGATACCCTCTCTACAACCCCAAAGACCATTTTTCTCTAAAATGTCAGATTTCTGAGATACGCAAAGGGGTTGAAACAAGGGGGTTGAAAAGGGTTGAATAGGGTTGATTTTTTTATTGGCCATATACTCACCCAGATACCCTCTCTACAACCCCGAAGACCATTTTTCTCTAAAATGTCAGATTTCTGAGATACGCAAAGGGGTTGTAAAAAGGGGGTTGAAAAGGGGTAATTTTTTTTTTTGTTTTATACTCGACCGGACTCCCTCTATACAACCCCGAAAACCATTTTTCTCTTCGACGTCAGGTTTCCGAGATAAGCAATGGGGTTGAAAGAAGGGGGTTGAAAAGGGGTAGTTTCAGATTTTTCCCATACTCACCCCGACACCTTCTATACAACCCCATAAAAAGTTTTTCCCTCCTAGCACGGGAAGTGGGAGAACAATTATGTCAATCAATCAATCAATCAGTCAATCAGTCAATCAGTGAGTGGTTTTTTAATTGTATATAATATAATAATAAGAATAGTAGAAAGAATAGTAGATAATATTTCAAAATGCGGTAGGTACCTACCTAGCTGAAATGAAGTTAGGCATACATGAATTTTATTTCTGGGTTTCTTGTCCATGATCCATTCAAGTATTAAGTAGGTAAGCAGTTTTTTTTTTTTATTATTTGACTAACGTAACGCGTCCTTTTTGGGTCACAAAAGTTCACACTTGTACAAACAAAATCTCATAATAATATAAGTTGATTATTCCTCGTACTCTTTAAAATCTTAACAACACCAATAGGATTATTATTGACACATATATCTGATTCCACCTGCTTCTTCACCACTAAGTAACGGAAGCCGGCACCATAATTTAAAAGAAAGCCCGTCTTCCCTTGAAAATTACAAACGTAACGAGTATCACTAGTTTTTATTTTCGATTCCTGGTGATACTTGTACTTTTTATTTGACTTCCGACCATAATGTTGACCACATTAGTACGTAGGTACAGTATTATCGAAGTGAGAGATATTACAGTCGCATCAGAATGTTTTTAAGGTGCTCGTGATTTTGGTGCAGGAAGAATTCCCGTTCGAGTACCGATTTTAGGAGCACCATTATACTCAAATACTCACAGCATTTATTTCAATTAAACCCTTTACAGGCACTTTTGAATTGTCAAGTCGAAAGAGGTGAAGCTATCTGCACGTTCCAAAGCGTAGATCTCTATGGAGAAGAACGTGCAATAAACTCCACGGACACTCTTTTAAATCATATTCTGTATTACATAACTTTTGTTACATCCTTTGGTGCTTCTATACTTCTCTTCTTACTTCATTACTAATAACTCCAAATATAGTAGAAATAAAACCTTGGTTGCAAGCATTTTGTGCTCTGAAAACCAGTTCTCAAACGAGAATACTTCCTTATTAGTAAGTAATATTATATAGTTAGTATTTTAAATGTAATGCCTAGTTCATACAGAACATATACGTACAAAGATTAGATATTTTTTCTGTAGAAGTGTTTATGTCAAGTTATTAAGCACTTGTTTAGATTTCGTTCCTTGAGAAATGCACGATACCTTTGATATTTACCACTTACTTTTAACCGGTGGCATTACGAGTAAAAGTAAAACATTGGTTGCTTGTCACAAAATCGTCACTAAATCTTTATTCAGTAACAGTTTCTCTAAGGTCCTCAGTTATGGAGATTCAGGTTGGCCGAACGTTTTGATATCAGGTCGTTCGGCCATAAATAAATGCTTCTAACTTTCGAACTATTCTGTCACAAATTGTTTGGCTGGCATCTTTATGCGTCACATAATCGTCACTAAAATCTGGAGTAGCAGCCAGCCTATCTCGACTGGCCGAACGTTCTGATATACATAAAATACTAGTACCTACCCCTGTTTAATGGATGAGAAATCATCAAATGACTTCTTCTAATTCTGGCAGTCCGTGGTTATCCACGTCATTTGTTGACTGGGACTTTATTTATGCATATTATTTCTGAGCTTCTGGAAGAGTCCTTACAGATTTTATAACCTGTTGTTTAAAAGGGGGGCCGTTCATTCCACTGTTTTCAAAAGCTATAACGCTCAAATGACAACGTTTACTTAATCTAACTACACTTTACATAAATTTCATTTAATATAACTCTCCGTATGTAACTATGTTAGATACTTGTGTTATAGCAACACTTTCTCTAACGTTCGTTTAGTAGGTATACATTTTATTCAATCGCGTAGCTCCCGTTCCCGTGGGGATACGGGGATAAAACATAGCCTATGTTACTCAAGATGAATGTAGCTTTCTAATGGTGAAAATTTTTTTGAAATCTGCTTAGCAGTTTTTGAGTTTATTCGTTTACATACAAAAATACAAATCTTTTCTCTTTATAATATTAGTATAGATACCAATGAGAAAACAATAAACAAACACGCGATCTATTAGAAATTTAAATAGGACCATTTCGGAATAAACCCCTTTTCGAATAGAAAAATAAATTTGCAAAACCCTCTATATTTGACGGAGTTATACCCGAATATACATAAAAAATACAAACATCCGAATTGAGAACCTCCTCCTATTTTGTAAGTCGGTTAAAAATTATTATACCTAACAAAACACACCAGTTTAAAAAACACAAAAAAACCATTGCCTCCAGACTCGTTAATCCACTAACAATACTTATTATTCAAAACAAAAGTAAATATAATCTATACTATATATACCTAATATTATAAAGCTGAAGAGTTTGTTTGTTTGTTTGTTTGTTTGAACGCGCTAATCTCAGGAACTACTGGTTCGAATTGAAAAATTCTTTTTGGGTTGAATAGACCATTTATCGAGGAAGGCTTTAGGCTATATATCATCACGCTTAAGTCAATAGGAGCGGAGCAGCGATAAAGAATGTTTTAAAATCGGGGATACCACGGGGACGAAGTCGCGGGCAGCAGCTAGTAATATAATAACGAGGACGACGTAAATACGTGTTCCCATCGAAACTCTGTACAGTGACTGCTGATCTTGGGGCCTATCATTTTGCGATTCTGCATGGTGTTTTAACCAAATTATACCGGCTTCGACCACGTTTCGGCTCTTCCAAATAAAGCACGAGGATCTTTCGGCGTTTTTAAGTGGGAACAATTATAAGAACCTGTTTCGTTTTGTTTATTTATCTTGAAGCTCAGTTGGAACTGTAATTACTTCCTTGGTCATTTTAGCTAACTAAAAAACTACTTTTCTGTACACTGCTTTAAAATACGAAGAGCTTGTTGAGTATTTATGACTACCCTGAGTCATAAAAAAATTGAATACCTCCTCAAGATTTTGAAGAGAAATAAATTGAAATAATCCTATGCTTTTTTAATCTTATATTTTTCCCCTTTTTATTTTAAGTTCTTTCAGACCATTCAAAGCTTGTCAATATCGATCTCATCAAAAACATAAATGTAAAAATGGGAGCCAAGTTCAATGTTAATAACATGCGTGATTGTCGAATTCAGCGACGACAAAATTCGAGATATAAATGGATGCCAAGTTCTGTAGATAATATAAATTAAGTCTCAATATTCGATATGGCTAGTTTTCACATACATGTTTTCTTATATTTGGCTTGACTTATCATCTTTATGTTATACCTATACGCAGGTTACGGTTTTTTATATTGAAAGGTCAACATAGCATACCTACATATTACACTATTAATTTTTTTATTTTCTGGTAAAAACTAGCCAATTCAAGTACAGACAGAGTCAGTTTCGCATTTATAATTTTGGTAAGAATATCATCACCCGATTTTGAACCCTTCAACCTCATAATCTTAATAACATCAAGGATATCACAGACATGATTTTATGCTACACTAATGAGATAACATAATCAGATAAGATGAACAAAATTTTGCGAAAATCAGTCAGAGGAAGTATATCGATTCAAATTTAATCATATGAATCTTCACAAAGCCTGCATGGATCATTAGCATGATTTTATGAATGAAGATAAAATCTAACGAATGTTTTAAAAGCTTGAATAACTCATTACGAAAACTGTTTCCAGGAAATCTTCATTTAATCCCGTTAAAATTGTTAAGTTACGTACTTGAATAATGCATTGAATGAATTCGAAATATTACTAGGCAATTAATTTGGAAACATCAATTTGTAATAGCAACAACATTAGGGAGATGTTTATGTAAAAAATTTGCTTACCTTCATTCTCCAATCCCCTATTAGCATCCATGTAATCCATAAAAATTATAATAATACATAGTTTGGGAAATCATCAAATGACTTCTCCCGCTCTGGGCGGAGTGAAAGGGAGTGTCAGTCTCTTACTGACTAAAACTCACCCGTGATCCTTCTTGTGCCCTTTGCGTTCCAGGGCCACGGTGACTTTCGAATAAATTCCGCAACCCTAGCAGGCACTGACCCTATGGGGCCCCGTCTTCGTTGCTGACGGCTCTCTGAGGCGAGCGTGGAACACGATGCACCGTCGACTCGGGCCTGGTTGCTATAGCCCTGCGTTTCCTGACGCCCGGGGCTTCTTCTTCTGTTGCGGCGACTGGAGCATGAGGTTTCCCTCTCTCACACGCGTTCCGCCTCCTCCTTCGCTAGCATTACTGCTTCGCAGAAGGGGGCGACCGCTTATCCCATGCCTCCTCGCTCCGGACCATGGTTTGAACCAGGGCCGGACGCGAGAGGTCGCCGCCGCCAGCCTAAGCATCGTGACGAGTAAATCGATGAAATATACCATACATTATTACTTACAAATATAGCACATATATTCATTAAAAATTTTTGTACTTAACTTGAAAACGAGCCTCCTTTTTCTAATGTTATAATAAATCATGACAAATATTAAGATAAAGACCTCATTTCTTTGCAAGGAAAACTATTAAACAAAAACAATTATACACGTAGAAAACCAGCTATATACTCCCCGATAGCCTTTCTAGGCAACATACATAAAGATCTATAAACAAGCCAGCTTCCTGCAGATTGCATCTTGATCGATGAACGGAGCCGGGGGACAAGCACTAATTGAGCATCTAGTAATGAGACTACTGTGCTGAATCAACTTTCTTGCTCTCATGGACTTACAAAAAAAAATCAAGACTAAATCGAGCATAATGTTATATATATATAGTAATTGTAAATTTGTGAATTTAATACATATATATAATTGTAAATGTTTGTTACCGAATAAGCTCCACAACTATTGTATCGATTTAAACCAGCTTTTTACTAATGGAAAGCTACATTATCAGCTAGTAATATTGGCTTTATTTGATCACATTATTTCCACGGGAACGGGAACTAGGTACGCGGGTGAAACCGCGGAGCACTGCTAGTCGCGGGGCAATTATCGTTTCAGATCTCTAAAAAAAATATGTTTTACATATTTATTTATGTAGGTACTCACAACATACTTAATAAAAAAGAAAATTTTGTACAGATTAAAGAGCAAAAAAGTACTGGTAAGAATGAGACCTTAATTAAGTATATCTAAATGTACGATAATGTCTCGTGTCATCAAAGACCTAGCCTTTTCCCAATGCTAACTTAATTAAAGTTCTAAGTTTTGAGCTGCACTGTAACTGATAAATGCTTGCACTGTCTGGATCTCGGTCCACTCAAATCTGTGTTCCTCCAAGACCACCTCAGACATTAAATCATATGAGAACCATATAGTGGTTCTCATATGATTTGACTATACAAATTGTAGCATCTTTAAAAGAGACTTTGACCTCTGAGTTTGTTTCGGTAAGAAACACCGAGGGTTCAGGGTAGTCGGCTAGGAAACACCGGCCTCATCTGGCTTAAAATGACCAAAAAATATTGGACGTGTAAAAGTGTTATGTTTAACCTATTACCAAAATAAATATTATTTATCATTTGGGAAAACGACTGAAGGCCGATCCTGAAATTGGCCTCCAGTCCAACCAAATGTAGCTGAATACTAGTATTTCACATTGAAAGTCTATCTATTTGAGCTTTGCCACCTAGTTACTGGAAATGATAACGTCTCGTGTAATTCGACATATGTACATAATTATGTATATGTGATGTGTGTTAATTTATACACATAATAAGCGATGAAATTTTAAACTTCACACCATAAAGTTCTTCAGTAAAAGAAATTGAGCAATCATTTTTGAAATCAAACTACTGACTTTCGATGCTTCAAAATCATATTAAGATACAATGACTTACAGTACTGTAGCAGATATTCCATAACAAACTTAAATGTAGGAAGGAAAAAAGTCACAAAACCAAGTAGATGCAGTATTTTAAGCCCAAGTGAAAAGACCTAGTTAAAATCTCAACTTTAAGGCAACCCGAGGGCATTAACAGCCCATTTCAAGGTAATACCTCAATAACTCTACTATTTACTGCCGATCTAAGCTAATTGCGTACAAAAAGAAATCTCATACAACGACATAAACTACCGATAACCACAGGTGGTCTCAATAAATATAGGATAAAAAGTCGTTCTATAAGTAATAGAGCACTAAAAAGTAGCATATGAATTAACTGCGAGTTACAAGTTAAATGTGCTGGTCTTGACTTGTAACGCAGAAAAAGTAATAGGCACAAAGCCACTACTATTTGCTCGTAAAATTGCGTTTATGTGTGATAAAATGAAGGAAAAATTGTAAATAACGCCCCTTTAGATTATAAAGTACCACTTAGGGCACATACTGAACTATATGGTAGCACCTAGATATCTTTGGTTAAAATTTATATTGTGTTTTGTGGCTCTAGTGCAAGTTTTAATCGATCGCGTTTACACATAAAAGTGTTTCATACATACCTGCAAGTCTTTATTTTTGTAAATACGAAAGAAAACTAGGTAATAAAAGTTTATTAAGAACTATTTTTAAAAAGAGTTCAGTAAGGAATGGAGTGCGGTTATACATGAACCGACTTCCAAAAGAGGAAGGATCTCAAGTCGACTATACTTTTTTGTGTGTGTTACCTCATAACTTTGTAGTGGGTGTCCCGATTTGATAATTCTTTTTATATTCGAAAGCTGGTGCTTGTCATGTGGTCCCATTTAAATTTGATTGAAATCTGACGACTAGTATTTGAGTAATCGCTAATAATGCGTGACTTCGACTACAGTGATGATGTTCTCATTCACTCTTGCCGATGTAAATAAAAAAATAAAATAGTATAAGATGGTTTTGAAGAGCATCTTAGTATTTCAAGGTGGTCCCTTTCTAGTTTGGTTAAGATCTGATGAAGAAAAGAGATAGGAAACAAACTCTTTAGTAAATGGTAGCAAATCTTTCAGAATTGCTGAAATCGCATGTTTGTTTGTTGTTTACACCAATTTATACCGTGTACGCTGTGATTAGTACTAAAAAGTGAAAAAAAAAACGACTTCTAAACAAAAAAATAGGGATTCGGTGTTCAAAAAACGAAGAAACAACCAAAAACACTGAGTTAAACTTAAAATTGCCCTCAATGTCTTGCCATCTGTCACGTAAATATCAAACATGTATTGAAACTGACTCAACTCTGAAATTGGTCAACTTATGTTGCCTTTTAGACAAAAAACAAAGGAATCTAGACCTAGCGTGCATAGTATTCTCTCACTAGTTTTCCAGTTTCAAACCCATAGTAATCTCACAGCCAATAGAGATCTAATTGGCACAAGAGAGTGCGTCTAATACTTGACAGATAAATCGGAATTAATACGATCTTTGGTAGTTAATTGAACGTTGTTCAATGTGCCCACTTAGTGGAGAAAATTACGGTGTAATTGTGTCCGTCGTTAATAAGGAAAGTGGCTTGTTGGACGGAAATTAGAGAAAAGCTTAAGAGCTTTGGTTATTTTTTGCTCATCGCTGTGAATGATTATTTAAGCAGAATTGTAGTAGAAAAAATCTAGGAGCAGTGGTGGCCTAGTGGTAACGGCCCCGACTTACGAATTGTTGTAGGTCGCGAGGTCAAACCCAGCCAGGCGCATTACTTTATGTGATTAATTTCATCACCACTGCTCTCAAAATGGTGAAGGAAAACATCGTGAGGAAACCGGCATTTCCTAGAACCAAAAATTCGAATACATATGACATTCATCACCCCGCACTGGGCCTGCGTGGTGGATTACGGCCCTCTCTTAGCTCTCTAAGGCCTATGTCCCAGCAGTGGGAACATTAAAAGGCTGATAATGCTAGTACAAAACGTAAAGCAACTAGCAGTGTGATCACTGTTCTCATTAGTAATGTATTGCATGATCAAAACAGCATCTTTCAAAAGATCAAAACAGACATTAATTTAAATTGAATGTGGATTAATATCGTTTTAAATTTGTAATAATATGTACATATACCTATGTATTATCTTTGACATGTTTTCGATTATATACGTAGTTTTAATGGTAGGTACTGTTTTATTTTACAAAATTCCTACATAATGTACCTATATTGTTCCGAAATAAATTACTTACATATGGCTTAAGAAAATAAAATAAAAAAATTAATGTTGTAAAAATTTGCTCGTAAAATTTCGATTGTAGTCACTGGCTCGATCCATGTCAACTCATTACAATCTTGAGTTAATTTTATCCGGAAACCATACAATCTCATTTTACAATTGTCGCGAATTTGTACAACCAAACAAAATGGACAAAACCAATTAACTTTCGCAAATAAATGAATTGTTATCTCTGTTTTAAAGTACTTAAAATGTTGAAGTTAAGTGTGACGGATAATACCTATCTATAAGGCGACTGATTAACGAATAAAAACAGAAACAAAGAATATATAAATTACACTACCTTTTGCCCGCGGCGTTGCTTGTGTTCCAGTTTTATTTTAAAAATACTAGCCTAGTAGCCTCAAGAGTCCCATATATTTGTCAACCAAAAAAACTTTTTACAAAAAAATACAACCGACTTCCACAAAAAATCAAAAAAGTACAAAATAACTTTAATTCGGAACTCGGTGTTTGTGGTTCCTTTTTCGTTTTTTGAACACCGACTTCCGAATTAAAGTTATTTTGTACTTTTTTGATTTTTTGTGGAAGTCGGTTGTATTTTTTTGTAAAAAGTTTTTTATTTTTCACTTTTTAGTGGTACCTACACCCCCTCCCCTCCCCCACCTAAACGAACCAATTACATTGGTGTAAAAAAATGCACTGCTCCAATGCAAAGTAAACTAAAAGGTCGTCAATGTAGACAATGTAGATATTTTTTTTAGATTTTTGTTGATTTTTCAAAAACCGCTTGTTCGATTTCGATAAAATTTTCATGGGACCATTTGGGAAGTATACCCTTTCCAACAAAAAAAGAATTTTTCAAATCGGTTGGCAAGCGACGGAGTTATGCACCAACAAACATAAAAAAAAAAAAAAAAATACAAACATCCGAATTGAGAACCTCCTCCTTTTTTAGAAGTCGGTTAAAAATTCATCAACATTGTTTCAGCGATAAACAAAACTAAAAAAAACGAATTCACTTTTCGCAGTTAAAATTATATAGTCTATACTAATATAACAAAGAGGTAACGTTTGTGAGTTTGTGACGTTGTAAGATAATCTGTGGATCTACAGAACCGATTTCCAAAATTATTTCACCAATAGAAAGCTACGTTATTGTGGAGTGTCATAGACTATATTTTATCCCCATATTCCCACGAAACTATGCGGGTGAAACCGCAGGGCGCTGCTAGTTATCTATAAAACGGCAAAAAACACGTTTGTTGTTTGGCAGCCCCCATTAAATACTGGTTTTATTTTTATTTTAACTATTGGTTTTTAAAGTGAAAATACATATAACTAAATGTTCTGTGAATATTTCAAGCGTCTACCTGTTGCCGTTGTTAATATCGAGCATAAATGAGCAAAAATAAATCACGTTTGCTGTATGTAAGCCGCATAAACATCTATTTTATTCTCTTTTTAACCCCCGACGCAAAAAGGAGGGTACTTAGATACTTGAAGATTGAGTTTTTCTTATTATTTTTTACTTTTTAAAGGGAACTTAGGTTTTGTGTCGGGGGTTATTTAAATTTTTAATTTTATTTTTAATTTTATACTTTTCATAGGTACATACTTATAAGAACACTCTCGATTCAGTCATCATCAATATTATCTTTCAGTGCGCTTTCATTTGAGAACCCACTCGAGTATATTTGCAACAGACATATGTACATCATCTGTGAAAATTTCAAGTGTCCAGTTTTGTAAAAAAAAAAGTTCTATCACGGTTCAGAGATTCGAAATACAGCCTGGTGACAGACGGACTAACAAAAGGAGCGGAGTCTTAGTAATAGAGGCCCGTTATATTCTCTGGGTGCGGAACCTTAAAATAAATTTAAAAAAAAACTTTAATTATTTTTTTTTTAATTTTAGAAGTCGGTAGCGACTTCTAAACAAAAAAAGTATAAAATAACGATAGTTTCGGAACTCGGCGTTTTTGATTGTTTCTTCATATTTTGAACACTGACTTCCGAAATTAAAGTTTTGTTTTTTTTTTTTCACTTTTTAGTGGTACACCGAGCCCATCTAAACGTACCAATCACATTGGTGTAAACAATAAACAAACATGCAATTTCAGCAATCCCTAAAAGATTTGCTATCATTTACATCAGATCTTCACCAAACAAGAACCACCTTGAAATACTAAGATGCTCTTTCAAACCATCGTATACAATTTTATTTTTTCATTTTACATCGACAAGATTGGATCAGAACATCATCAATGTACCCTAAAAACCACGCATTATTAGGGATAACTCTATCTTAAATATTTCAGTCTAAATGGAACCACACGACAAGCACCAGCTTTTGAATACAAAAACTTTTTACAAAAAAATACAACCAACTTCTACACAAAAAAATCAAAAAAAGTGCAAAATAACTTTAATTTCGGAACTCGGTGTTTGTGGTTGCTTTTTCGTTTTTTGAACACCGACTTCCGAAATTAAAGTTATTTTGCACTTTTTTGATTTTTTGTGTAGAAGTCAGTTGTATTTTTTGTAAAAAGTTTTTTATTTTTCACTTTTTAGTGGTACCTACACCCCCTCCCCTCCCCCCACCTAAACGAACCAATCACATTGGTGTAAAAAAAAGCACTGCTCCTTTGCAGAGTACACTAAGAGGTCGTCAATGTAGACAATGTAGATATTTTTTTTAGATTTTTCGAAAACCGCTTGGTTGTTTCATGGGACTATTTGGGAAGTATACCCTTTCCAACAAAAAAAGAATTTTTCAAATCGGTTCACAAGCGACGGAGTTATGCGCGAACAAACAATAAAAAAAAAAAAAAAAAAAAAAACATACAAACATCCGAATTGAGAACCTTCTCCTTTTTTAGAAGTCGGTTAAAAATAATCATCAAAATCGGGATACCCATACATAAGTTATGGGATAACACACACAAAAAAAATACAGTCGAATTGAGAACCTCTCCCTTTTTTAGAAGTCGGTTAAAAAAAAATTGGGCATCCAAAAATTCATCCACATCGCTGTCAACAGGGAAGTACCTAGAACAGTCGTGGTAGCATTTCCACATTGAATGGCAATACTGAACCCCAAGCCTATACGTAAAGTGTAAAACTAAAGTTTTCGTATGCTACATTCTATAACAAATTGAGCTCCGTATTAAAGCATAATGCTAAGCGACACAAATGTGATACAGACTAAGTTATGTGTATATCATTTCGATGCATACATCTGTGCTTGTGCATCTGAGACGTAGCAGAAATGCAAGCAAGTAGGCTGGTCGGTAGGTACCTTATATTATCTCGTCTAGACGCTTACTGTTGCAAGTCTCAAGTTAACAGCTATGAGCGATTGATATGTACCTCTATCTATGTGTAATTAAACTTGAACCTTACTACATTCATAATCAGCCTTTTAATGTTCCCACTGCTGGGACACAGGCCTCCTCTCTAGGAGAGGGAATGGGCCGCAATCCACCACGCGGGCCCAGTGCGGGTTGGTAAACTAGAAGTTGTTGTTGTTACTACATTAGAAGGTACAGAAGAAATAGGAAATGGCGTAGTAGTTATTGAATAGAAAATGGGAATAAACATTAAAATCTATACTAATATTATAAAGCTGAAGAGTTTGTTTGTTTGTTTGTTTGAACGCGCTAATCTCTGGAACTACTGGTTCGAATTGAAAAATTCTCTTTTGGGTTGAATAGACCATTTATCGAGGAAGGCTTTAGGCTATATATCATCACGCTTAAGCCAATAGGAGCGGAGCAGCGATAAATAATGTTTTAAAATCGGGGATTCTAACGGGACGAAGTCGCGGGCAGCAGCTAGTGTTATTATAAGACTTAGTTCTCGATTTTTCTGGAAGAATATCGGGCATGACCAGCAGTGAGACATATGCTGCGGTAAAAACTACTAAAACAAACAAAAGTTTCACTATTAGAGGCATTTTTCGTCCGGGAGGCTGATGGTGATGATTTTTTCTCGGGTTTTTTCTGGATAGGAAATCGTCAAATGACTTTTCTCCCACTCTGGGCGGAGCGGAAGGGAGTGTCAGACTCTTACTGACTAAAACCCACCCGTGTTCCTCCTAGTGCTCTTTGCGTCCCAGGACCGTGGTGACTCTTTCGAACCAATTCTTCAACCATCTTTTTTCCCCTTCAAGTCATATTTCCAAGAAACTGTTTACGTTAGCTGAAACAATCAACACTTTGCTAATAAAGATTAAAACACCGTTCATATAACAGAAGCTGATTGCCACAGCATCTGCACGAAAATAATAAGTTAAAATAATAACGCAAACACATAACTCTACACAAATCCATATTTATTTGAGAAATCTTACAAGGAAATTAACACCATCTGGATTCGTATTTACAGCACATAATTTGGGTGTGCACGACGGCCTCAAAGTATAGAGGCCCCGCCGCTACCTTTTTCGTACTCAATATATTTTTATAGACGAAAACCTGTATAAACCTGTCTACGTAGTTAGTAGGGCGACGGAGCCGCGAGTCCGACAGGAATGAACCTGTTTCCGCGGCTCGGTCACGTCGCGCATCGCCATTGGTCGACCAAAAAAGGACAAGCCGCGAGTCCGACAGGAATGAACCTGTTTCCGCGGCTCGGTCACGTCGCGCATCGCCATTGGTTGACCAAAAAAGGACATGAACGCTTCACACCCCCGCGGATCGGAGCATATAAAAGGACCCGACCATGGCGATACGTCGTAGTAGTCGTAGTAGTCACGTAGTAGTCGCAGTAGTCGCCGAAAGTAACGGGTCAGAGTGTCACTACTCATGTGTGTAATAAGTTTGTAAATAAATCACCATAATTCAGCTATCGTACGAGTTTTCAATTATACAGTCCATTCGCTACACATTCTGGTCCTTCGAAAGCCGAATCGTTAAGATCCAGCAAGTTGAAGATGGTGTTAACACGCAGCCGTAGTGGCGACTCAAGAAGAGAACAGACCCAACAAGAGCCTTCAGTGACCGCCGGACCGGGTGCCAGCAGCTCGGCACCAGAATCGAGCTCGGTCGGCGTGACAAACACAGGCAGCGGATCTACGACGACTACCAACACCGACGCCACGCGAACACATGGTACGCTTAAGCCCGGCGATACCAGGTCACACCGTTCTACATATTCGAAAAAGAAGCGCCTCGCAGAGCTGGAGGCCAGAGAACGGCTCGCTGAAATGAAGGTCAAGCAAACGAAAGCAGAGAGAGAACTGCAAGAAATACAGCTGCAGCGCATCAGAACCGAAGCTGAGTCGAGTGAAGACGAAGACTTGGTAGACGACCTCGCCTCCGTAAGGATTGGAACGTGGCTCGCGCGACCAGCGCCGCCACCCGGAGGTGAGACTCGGCCGCCGCCACACGACGTCAGCATCGAGAAGAACGGCGGAGGCGCAGCGAAGGACACCGGCGCCGTGACAGGCGCTCAACCGCTGCGAGACGAAGACGACGACGGCTACGGAAAAAGTGTGTGTGCGAAAACAAAGGGCAATATCGCGAGTGAAGTGTTGCACGGTAATGTGAGTGATAAAGTGATAGACGTAGGGACACTCGCCGCGGCCCTAGCGCAGGTCGCGCGCAGTTCGAGAGAGCCCCCGAAGTACGTCCAGCAGTTACCGGTCTTCGACGGAAAACCCGGTGAGTGGATAGCTTATAAGGCCGCGTATTGTGACTCACACACGTATTTTTCCTATGTAGAAAATATCGCTAGAATTAGGATGAGCCTCAGAGGCGCCGCAAAGGAAGCTGTAGGTTGTCTTTTTTTCAGTCAATCTGACCCTCAGATCATTGTAGACGCACTAGAAAGACGTTTCGGTAGGCCCGAGGCCTTGATTATGACCGAGTTAGAAAATGTAAAATCATTACCTAAATTAAATGATAACCCTAGGGATATTTGTATTTTTGCTAGCCGTATTGCAAACACGGTGGGTACGGTAGAAGCACTAAAAAGAAATCAGTATTTACATAGCCCTGAAATGTCGCATTGTATCGTTGAGAAGTTAACGCCAATATTAAAAAACAAATTTTATGATTACGCGGCTAATAAAAAAACCGAAGATATTCCCGTATTAAAGCTCTTGTCTATGTTCATGAATGAAGAGGCAGACAAGTGTGGCGCGTACGCTCAGCCAGAACGTGGGTACGACGACTCCAGTGGTGTACGACAACGGCGCAGAGTCGAGCGCACGTTCAACGTGAACAAGGAAACAGTGAATGACCAATGCCCGGCATGCAAGCAACACGGCCACAAATTACCAGATTGCAGTAAATATAAACAGCTAGACATAGATACTCGATGGGATATAGCAAAAAATTCTAACATGTGCTTTAGATGCCTACGAAACAAACATAGAAGGTTTATGTGTAAAGCGCCTATTTGTGACGTAAAGGAATGCAACATGAAACATCACAAACTGTTGCACAAAGAGCGTAAAGTTGAGACGTCACACTCACACAACGCAGCGACGCCGGCGCCGACACCTGTTATCACACACGAAACCGTTACGTCGGCGCGGGAAAATGTATCGACGACTTCGCCTCAGAATCGCCGCGCGTATTTAAAGATAGTACCTGTCACATTGAGCGGACCACATACGAGTGTCGACACATATGCCTTGTTAGACGACGGGAGTACAGTCACCTTGTTAGACGCGTCACTAGCAGATATCTTAGGTGCAGATGGGCCAGCGAATCCTATGTGGATACAAGGCATAGGCACGGAAGTCAAGCATGAGCAAAGCCGAACAGTGAGCCTCCACATTCAAGGTAAGCACCATAGCGACCCACAGAAGATAGAAGCTGCGCGCACCGTGACCAGGCTTGAAATTATGGCGCAAACTGTACAAACCCAGGACATAAATAATTGTAGGCATTTAGACGACATAAGTAGTACTCTTGTTTATGAACACGCGCGACCAATGATCTTGATAGGCCAAGATAACTGGCATTTATTAGTAGCCACAGAAACACGGACAGGTGCGCGTGATCAACCAGTAGCATCGTACACAAAACTCGGTTGGGTACTACATGGGTGTCAGTATTCCGTAAATAAAGTCATAGCTACATTTTGCGGCCACATTAAAATTGAAGAAAATCTGGAACCAATAGAAGAAACCATGAGAAACTTTTTCAAACTAGAATCACTAGGTATAGAACTTAGGATACCTAGAGATGACCCGCAACAGCGAGCCTTAGACATCCTAGAACAGAAGAGTCGACGATTACCCGATGGCAGCTTCGAGACCGGACTATTGTGGAAACAAGAGGAACCTAAAATACCAAACAATTACTTAGGTGCCCTAAAACGGCTAGAAAATTTAGAACGGCGCCTAGATAAGGACGAAAACCTCAAGACCCAGTACTTGCAACGCCTCGACAATTTATTTAACTCAGGCTATGCAGAAAAGGCACCCGACACATATACGCCAAATAAAACCTGGTACTTACCTCATTTCCCAGTGGTCAACCCAGCCAAGCCACATAAGCCGCCACGACTCGTGCACGATGCAGCAGCTAAGACAGCGGGTCTGTGCCTAAACGACCTACTCCTATCGGGACCCGACTTATTACAATCGTTGCCCGGTATTTTAATGCGTTTCCGTCAAAATAAAATAGCTGTGTCAGCCGACATCAAAGAGATGTTCATGAGGATAAAGATAAGGGAAGAAGATCGCGATGCGTTGAGATTTTTATGGCGAGGCGATCAACGAAGTGGACCGCCAGGTGAATATCGCATGACGTCTGTTATATTTGGCGCGACGTCATCCCCATGTACGGCGCTATACATAAAGAATCGCAACGCTAAAGACTTTGCTGATAAATACCCAGCCGCCGCGTCAGCAATAATAAATAATCATTATATGGATGATTACCTTCAGAGTTTTTCCAGCGAAGAGGAAGCCAAGAAAATAATAGCACAAGTAGATTACATTCATAAAAAAGCCAACTTTGTTTTATGCGGTTGGATATCAAACAATAAAAATGTGTTGACAAACAATGACCTCGCTTCACAAGACATCAAAGTATTAGGCGGTGACGACACCGAGAGAGCACTAGGACTACGATGGGATACTAAAAAAGATTGCTTTATATTTCGGATTAATAAAAACAAAACACCTATTGTATTATTAAACAACACACGCCCACCCACCAAACGGGAGGCACTCAGCATAATTATGTCTATATTTGACCCACTAGGAATAATATCACCTATCACTATACCGGCTAAAAGGATACTTCAAAACACATGGAAGTACAAAACGGAGTGGGACAAGCCGCTACCCGAAGAGCTACTACCGAAATGGAAAGAGTGGATGAAGTCACTGAGTACTATAGAAACATTACTGATCCCACGAAGCTACGATTACGCCGGTGACGTCACAGCCAGGGAAATACATACTTTCGTAGATGCAAGCGAGGAGGCATACGCCGCAGCGGTATACTGGCGAACAGAAAGGTCTGACGGCAGCGTACAAGTGACCCTGGCGGCAGCCAAGAGCAGGGTAGCCCCACTTAAACCTGTTTCTATACCTAGGCTAGAGCTGCAAGCCGCACTGTTGGGAGCGCGCCTAGCCCGGACGGTCGTACAAGAACACGACTACGAGGTGAACGACCTAACATACTGGAGCGACTCGACCACCGCTCTGGCCTGGATTCAAGCTGAACCACGCACATTTAAAACTTTTGTGGCGCATCGTGTAGCTGAAATTGAGGAACTCACCAAGAAAAATGAATGGAGGTGGTTACCCTCGAAGGATAATGTAGCAGACGACGCGACACGCAGCACACCAGAACATTTTAATTCGGAACACAGGTGGTTTCGCGGCCCCGAGTTCCTTAGAAAAGGTAGAGATGAATGGCCACAGAATAAAAAGGTCAATGCCCCCATGGACACGGGCGAAGAACGCGTCAAATGTCATGTAATCAACAATACGAAAGTGAACGATCATCTCCCAAATATTACTCGTTTTTCCAAATGGACACGACTGATAAGGACAACCGCAAGAGTTCTTCAGTTCATTGACCTGTGTAGACCAAGTAAACATACTGTCGAATATAAGTGTACTAAGAAAAAGACATCAAAAGATCCAACATGGAAAAGAACACACAAAAATAAAACTATTAAAAAAGTTACGCAAAATATGACAAAAAATAAAACTGTAAACTATATACCAATACCTGCTACTTATATACAATGCGCCGAAGAACAATGGGTCAAGGGCGCGCAAGCCGAAAGCTTCTCAAAAGAAATTGCCGCCATAAAGAATAACAAAGCGGCGGCGGCTCCCGGCGACAGTGCGATATCGGTATTAAGTACATACCTAGACAGCACAGGTGTTCTACGTTTGCGCGGGAGAATCACAGCGGTACAAGACGTCAATGAAGAAATAAAAAACCCTATTATACTCGAGGGTAAGCATAGGTATACGAAGCTATACATAGCGTATATACATGAAACTTTACATCATGGCGGGACCGAGATAACAGTAAATGAGATAAGACAGCGTCTTTGGATTACAAAACTACGTCCGTCTGTAAAAAATGTTATAAAGGGCTGTTTATATTGTAAAATAAAAAAGGCAAAGCCGGCTAAACCGTCTACGGGAAACCTACCGTACCCCCGTTTATCTCATCATGCACGTCCTTTCACTTTCACTGGACTAGATTATTTTGGCCCCATATCTGTATCTGTAGGTAGGCACAAAGAAAAAAGATACGGAGCCTTATTTACCTGCTTAACGTGTCGAGCCATACACATAGAAATAGCTAACTCGCTCAGCGCAGACTCAGCTATCGCCGCTCTTAGGCGATTTATAGGTAGGAGAGGTTGTCCTAAAGAGATATGGAGCGACAACGCTACCTGCTTCAAAGCGGCAGATAGGGAGCTAGGTGAAAGCGCCTTAAGCGCTTTAGGTAGTGAGTCCAATGCGCGGTCCATAAGCTGGAAATACATACCTCCCGCGTCGCCGTTTATGGGAGGAGCGTGGGAAAGAATGGTAAGGGCCGTCAAAGAAGCACTGTACGTCACACTGAAGGAAGTCCACCCGTCCGACGAGACCCTGGCCACGCTACTCGTGGAAGTGGAAAATACGGTGAACTCCAGGCCACTCACGCATGTCAACGTGTCACCAGATGAGCCCGAAGCCCTCACGCCTAACCATATTTTGATTGGCCCTAACCCACATGTACCCTCACCGGGTAATTTCACCGCAGCGGACGTCACAGCACGGCACCAATGGCGGCGCGCCCAGGCACTTGCAGACGTCTTTTGGCGAAGATGGATACGTGAGTACCTGCCGCTCCTTCAAAACCGGCGGGAGCCCTACGGCAGCGGCACCCCACCCAAAGTTGGAGACGTCGTAGTGATATGCGACCCTAACCTCCCACGCAACACCTGGCCTAAGGGAAGGGTGACGCAAGTGTTGCCAGGCGCAGATGGAGAGATACGAGTTGTAGATGTCATGACCAGAGGACTCGTACTCCGAAGACCAACGAAGCGCATCGTCGTGCTCCCCACGGAGTCGCCTGATGGCGACGGCGGGAGAAGTGTGCACGACGGCCTCAAAGTATAGAGGCCCCGCCGCTACCTTTTTCGTACTCAATATATTTTTATAGACGAAAACCTGTATAAACCTGTCTACGTAGTTAGTAGGGCGACGGAGCCGCGAGTCCGACAGGAATGAACCTGTTTCCGCGGCTCGGTCACGTCGCGCATCGCCATTGGTCGACCAAAAAAGGACAAGCCGCGAGTCCGACAGGAATGAACCTGTTTCCGCGGCTCGGTCACGTCGCGCATCGCCATTGGTTGACCAAAAAAGGACATGAACGCTTCACACCCCCGCGGATCGGAGCATATAAAAGGACCCGACCATGGCGATACGTCGTAGTAGTCGTAGTAGTCACGGAGTAGTCGCAGTAGTCGCCGAAAGTAACGGGTCAGAGTGTCACTACTTATGTGTGTAATAAGTTTGTAAATAAATCACCATAATTAAGCTATCGTACGAGTTTTCAATTATACAGTCCATTCGCTACATTGGGATTCCATTAAAAATGTTAATTAAGCCCAAAGAAAACTTTAAATCGATGCAATAAACTACGTTTTGCAATAGACTACAAGACAAGATAAGGATTGGACAAACAGTAATCCGATATTGGATTGCCAAAATAAGAAAACATGATTGCTGGGAAGATGGTTATCTAGATACTGTGAGACTTGTGTTTTTTTAAATCTTGTTTATGTGGTGCTGAAATTGTATCCCCTTCTTATTTGAAAGGTCAGCCGCAGTCAGTATGGTTAAATTAATGATTTTTCAACCGCATGCTGGCTTTTGGAACTTTCTTTCAAGTGCCTTTTGTCAGCTGCTTAGAGTTTTATGACTTAGCTACTCCTAATAGTCCTAAACTTGGCCTTTTTCAAAATTGGAAGCGCATTGTAATTAGTATAAGCTATTTTACTTTTCTTTTTTTTAATTTGGTGTAACCGAACTCCGCCTTTTTGTATTCATAATTCGAACATCCGTATTTTTTTTATTTCATCTTTTTTTAAGCAGTCGATGACTTATTTTAGACCAAATCAAATCAGAACCAAAGCAGACACCATGGGAAAATCGCGAACTAAAATCGAATATCCCTACATGAAAGTAAATTGCTCCACATACTCACAAGCTTTCACATCCACGCTAAAATCGAAGCACCCAATCATCCAGAATATGCACTTGAACCATCCAGTTATTATAACCACACACGGCACTATATATGCAAATCAGGAGAAAATGATGTCGCTAATAGCACAGTTTACCCTTTGATTAAGTGCCCTAGCAGTAACCGTTGCGGCCTGAATATGCTTGCATTAGTTTTGCTTATCTTCAGTGTCTCATTGACCTAGTAGACGGGGCTTTAAAATGTTAGGGTCAGTTTGATATGCTCGGAAGAGGTGTGAATGTGGGGATGTTTTATTATTTATCATTGGCAAGGTGATTTCAGATAAGATTAGCGATGAATTTTATTTTTAACAGCTGAAGATCGCATACCTCTATCATGCTGTTGGTGTATATAGTTTTTAGTCAGCCTGACTGAATTTGATATACATATGTACGTCGAAAACAAAACAATCATTATTTCAAATCCATATCAAAATCGTGAATCGCAAACGCTCAATTCTATTTCTGTTTTGAGATTTATGTGTGTACTTACTTCACTTGTATGAATCAGTCATCAATAACTATTCCATAACAAATTGTTATTGTATATAGACCTTTTCGTAAGTATACAACGTGTAACAGAGTAAACGCAATATCTGAAAAACTTTTTACAAAAAAAAACAACCGACTTCTAAACAAAAAAAGTATAAAATAACTTTAATTTCAGAACTCGGTGTTTTTGGTTGTTACTTCGTTTTTTTAACACCGAAATTAAAGTTATTTTATACTTTTTTTGTTTAGAAGTCGGTTGTTTTTTTTTTTTTTGTAAAAACATTTTTTATTTTTCACTTTTTAGTGGTACACACCATTTTGTCGTGTTATGCGCACATATATGTTTAGGGTGGACGATTTTTTTTATCGCGATATCAATGTTGTTCCCATAGTACAAGTTACAATATTATTTTCTTTACTCGTACCCAATTTTTTCAGCTTCAAGGGCCGTATTATGACCTCTTAAAACCATCATGTTTTCGGTGTGAAAAAGAGACGGAGCTATACAGGACGAATAGCACTATCCTTTTCTCACACAGAAAACATGATGGTTTTAAGATGTCATAATACGGCCCCAGTAAAATGTTATGATCATTTTACTTTACATCTTTATATGGGGTTGTGAAGTTTCATTCAACACAAATCTTTCCTCATTGGAGTGTTAAATTTCAAATCCTTAGCATACAGAATTTTCACCGAAGCTTTTCGCAACACACTGTTACTCAAACAAACATTGTGCCTATTTAATATATTATAATACACTACGCTTTCATGGCGATTTCGTTTAAAGGAAAACAAAGTATTTTACAACTAACCATGTTCATACGAGGTCGAAAGTCATGTTAAAATAATAGATTCTCTTGTTTACAAGCTTCCGGCACCCACAAACTATGACGGACAATACTTTAGTCAGCGAGATGTTTAACATATGAAAGGACATTTACATCAACTGTGGATTTGCAATACACTCGCAGTATAAGCACATGCCAAAGTTGATAAAACCTATCACGATTTTCACACAGCCGTTGCTGAAGTGATGTATGACAATACAACAAGAGTAGCTAATAGGGTATTTTACTGTAAAAATCTAATTAGTCTTCATTTTTTGTTTAAGTGAAAAAAGAAAAAATACGTGTCCAATATTTTTTGTAAATCTATCAGACGGACTAATTAGATTTTTACAGTAAAATACCCTATTGAGGAATTTTCAGAACATTTTCTAAGCTACAGGCTTATTATTAAGTAAATGTTTATTCATCTCTCAACATCAACTATATTGGGGTCGGCTTCCAGTCATACCGGATTCAGTTGAATACCAGTGTTTAACGTGGAGCGGCTGCCTACCAGACCTCCACAACCCAATAACTGGGGAACACGGTACTTCTTGGCAAGACTGGTGTCAGATTTTCTGGCTTCTGACAATCCCTAACGACTGCTAAAGATGGAATGGCAGCCGAGCCCAACGGCTTAGCGTGCTTTCCGAGGCACGGAGGAGTCTCGGTATGTTAAGATGGTCGCAGAAGCTAGTATCATGTATAATAGTTAAAAAATATTGTTGCTCCCTCTTCATTTTGCCGAATTTTTGGTCAGGCAGAATTAAGTTGCATTTCATTATTAACCATCATTTTCTTTTTTCTTTTCTGGGTGGGAAATCTTCAAATGACTTCTCCCGCTCTGGGCGGAGCGGAAGAGAGTGTCAGAATCTTATTGACTAAAACCCATCCGTGATCCTTCTTGTGCCCTTTGCGTTCCAGGGCCGCGGTGACTCTTTCGAACATATTCCGCAACCCTAGTAGGCTCTGACCCTATGAGGCTTCGTTGCTGAGAGCTCTTTGAGGCGCGCGTGGAACACGACGCGCCGTCGACCCGGGCCTGGCTGGACGGCAAGCCACCCATAATTTTCACCACCTTTGTTGCTATGATGGTTGATCTATATCTTATGGACTGTGTTATGTTTTGTCTGTAGTGTGATCAGACTCGTGCTGTTCATCCCTGACACAGCTTGTAGTTTTAGTTGATAAGTTATTTTCTTTTAAGTTTGTGTTTTTTTTTTTGCGTTATTTCTGGTGGAATGAACGAGTTTCTTTCTTTCTTCTTTCTATTTGTGTATAGCTTACTGCTGCAAATAAAACGATACTTTTAGCTTTGCCATAAATCATTGTTAAATCATCGATAAGTGCTACACTATTCCTATTTACTGTGTACTCGATATACCGTCGACATTTTATATACCTATTTCCATTTCCATCAGCAATAAACCTTAGTACAAAAATAATAGCATCGAGATCTCAAGAGCGGTCGCCGCCAGTAGCTTTCGTGTCCGCTTTCCAACGACCACGGCTATAAATAATAACATTCACACGGTACACGTATTTAAATAAATACGTATCAACTTTCCCGGGCACAACACTAGGGATTGGGTTGAATCGATACCGGTAAAAAAGAACCTAATAAATGGTATAGGTACTGAAACGATCTCGGATTCTAATTTGAATTTTTGGTCCCCTATCGATTGAATTTATTATGTATTCAAATAGTATTAAGCTCGAGTCAAGTTTTGAGGTTGCTTCGAAAGCCATAATGAACTCAAAAGATGCTTCGCGTTAAAAAAAAAATTGAGAAGACTCAGTGATAAGGCGGATTCGGAAATAAGACCAAGAGAACTATTGGTACGAAAATAAGATGAATAATTTAAGCTTTTGCGTAAGTGAAATCCCCATAAATTTAAACTTGTTTATATCCTAAATCGGATTAAACCGCTTTGCATTCAGCCTATATTTTCCCAACCTACTTCCACACTTCAAAAACGTTTTCTACCCAACATTTTATGACCAATCACGGCAATCAGTGATAACTATATATAACACGGTGTGCCATATCGAGAAAATTGAAATAGACTTAATCGCTGGCTAATCATCGATCACGAGTAACGACTCTATCGATGCGTTTTATCGATTATGACAGTCTCGATTTATCTCGACTCGTAACTTATGTCCCTTCTCTAGTTGTGTGCAGAAATTGCAGAAGTACATTATATACGTGCAACTCTCACATATAAACATGTTTGATGACATTAGACACATAGTTATCTTGGCGTCATGTATTTATTACTTAAAGTTATTCCTAATTACTGCTAGGCATTATAGGAATGGGAATTCGTAATTAAGTTTTCTCGCTGTTTATTTGCTGATTCTTGTTAGGAATGGATAGTGAGCTATTTGTTCCGTGTATGAAATGAAACTGCCCTTTCTTTATGTCGAGCTAGCTGTTGTCCACGACATCGTTTGCATATTTTCTAAGTAGGTACTTTCAGCCAAAGCCTGCGGTGTGCTCATTTTGCCCCTCAAACAGGAACGCTCACACATTCTTTAAAAAAAAACACATTGATTAATAAATCAAAAGATAGCAATTGGTCATTTCTTCATTATTTATTCATCACTGGTATGAAATATATAGATTATAATTTATTGTACACCAAAATAGTGTTATAAACACTTTCGGATTTATGTATATTATAGAGAGGAGAGGTTTTTTTATTTTATTCAATTTTAACTATTATTTCACCAGTGGACAGCTAGGTACATTATCAGAGTAACATAATAGGGTAGTTGACTAAAAAAATCTAATTAGTCCGTCAGATAGATTTCCAAAAAATATTGGACACGTATTTTTTCTTTTTTCACGTAAACAAACAATGAAGACGATACAGAGCGTTGAAAACTCGTGTGACGTCACTACTCGCTACAATTTTTACCGAGCCGTAACGTCACAAGCCCCCACTCCTGCTCTTTGATGCTTTGTATCTTCGTCAGTTTTTATAGATTTAATAAAGGAAAAAATACGTGTCCAATATTTTTTCTATAATCTAACTGACGGACTAAACATAATCATATATTTTTTACTCAGGAAACATCCCTATTATGCTATATTTGATCCCCGTATTCCCACGGGAACGGGAACAGCGTGAGTATTTATGGAGGCTGAACAGATAATTACCCTTATTTATTTGCGATTTTAAATACAGAATGTAAACAACAATGTTGCAAAATGCTTAATAATTTTAATACAATTTATTAGGTTTACAAATTTGGAAAAAGACATTAATTATTTTTGGTAAACTGTTCGTGCAAGTAGACAAATTAACAAAAAACATTAATATATCAAGCAATGAGACAGGGAAGGCACAAAAAAATGACTACCGTTATACAAGACAAATAAGTTGATTCAATCTGAATTACTGTAGTTAGGGAGAGATCGACGGTAACTGGCATTGAGTACTATAATTATTACTTATTATCAAAATTCCTTTCTTGTCATATTGATTTTATAAACAATCAGATTAAAGAAATTTTCAAAGAAATTTTGCTGCCTTGTTTATTAAAGGAAAACTGACTGAGAGACGATTCAACTACTGTGGCTAGATACTTTTTAGGGTTTCATAACCAAAGGGTAAAATGGGACCCTATTACCAAGACTGTCCGTGCGTGCATCACTAGGCTGTATCTCATGAACCGTGATAGTTCGACGGCTGAAATTTTCACAGATCATGTATTTTTGTTGCCGCTATTACAACAAATACTAAAAAAAAAAAACAGAATAAAATAGATATTTAAGGGGGCTCACATACAGCAAACGTGATTATTTTTATCGTTATTGCTCGATATTGATTAATGTAACTGGTAGATGCTTGAAATATTTATAGAATATTTGTAATTCAGTAGAGCTTTCATAAAACAGACATTTTTTTTTCAAGTTCATAAAAACAAAAAAAAAGTTTGTTATCAATCAGCACAGACAAAGTGCTTGTTTTTGTTATACATGAATACACAGTAGATAGCACTATATCAGCCCACACCTATCGCCAATGATATGCAAGAGAATGTTACAATGCAAATGCAAGTCTATGCAAATTTTGAATATAAGTGGCTTTTGACAATATGCCACGTTTTTTTGTGAAACCTAACTAAACAATAGAGTTGCTTGACACATGCCTTTGCATATTGTTGTGCAAAACTTCGCACATTGCTGTTTTGAACTGGAGAGCTTAGTCTATGAGTAGGAATGCACCCTTGCATAAATAGGAATACGCACGCTCTTAAGTAAACTGTTTAGATCAGGCCGAGCGATACAGATGGCGTTGCTTGTTACGATGTAACACATACATATAAAAAAAACTATGATTCTTCCTGTGTGTATTAAGTAACGATACGAATGAATTTGACAAGGAGAGGACATGGGAGGTGAGATGGAGTGAAATATTTTATGAAATCTTAATTCACGTCGGTTTTATTAAAACCACTTACTACAAGATGCCTCATGCTCCTATGTAATTAATGCATTAAATAAAACTGTAATTGAATATACCAATCCATTTTATTGAAAACTAGCTGACCCAGCAAACGTTGTTTTGCCATATAAAGTAAAAACAATATTTAGGGGTATGAATGATGTTCTATAAATATAAAAGAAAGTCGCAGGTGAAATGTAGCTTTGTCATTTGATGATTTCCCATCCAGAAAAAAAAAAACAAAAAAAAAGGTGAAATGTAGCTTTCTATTGGTGAAATAATTTTTAAAATAGAAAACTTAAAGCTAAAATACTTCTTAGCTGTATCCCATGGTTTCACCTGCCTGCGCCATTTATTCTTTCTGGCATAGTGATCTTTCTTTCGTCTGCTAAGGATAATAGCTTGATGTTAAATAATTATGGTTCTGGTATCCTGGTACTTTGTAAGTCTTCACTCACAATTCCAGCCCCAGAAATGCTTCGACATGTTTATGATCTGCTGGTACGCGTGAATCCTTACTTCTTAACTTTTCGACATGTTTCTTTCTGGTCTTCTAGTACTTGTGTATCTTTAGCGCATGGAATTTTTGACAGCTACGAAACAAAGCAACATTTATGGAAAATGATTCGGTTCGTGCATTCTGGAGTTATAGCGTCAGGAAGGAAAACCTGACTTATTTTTATATAGTAGATGATTCATCTTTCATAATTATGTATTCGTTGAGTTTGTTAGCACTTCCAGCCTTATTCTATGAAGGCGACCTTTCTAGATCTTATTAATCTTTTGTTTTGGTTGCTAGGTTACACTCTTGTTAATTTTGAATTATCTACAACGCACTAAATATATTTCACCTAAAACCATTTTCCACTGCGTTTACTTTAATAGAGTTTTCATTGTTTTTATGATGTATTCTGCTATTCGGGGCGGAGACAAATCCAACGAATCAAAAACCAAGAAAATTGGTCCAGCAGATCTCGAGTTATATATAAGTGTTGTAACAAACCCGACTTTGTTTTATATATATAGATAATGTTGCCTACTATAATAATCATGTAAGAAAAAACAAACACTACCTATCGATAACTGGCACTACCACCTCGCTAAAACAAAAAACAAAACAACTACAATTATTATCAGGCTCAAAGTTTAATCAAGCGACTCTCGCATTGCTTTCACTCGCGAATCAATTATGAACTGCTTTACTTAATCTTAGAGCGAATATAAGTCATCTATACTAATATTATAAAGAGGAAAGATTTGTATTTTTGTATGTAACGAATAAACTCAAAAACTACTGATCCGATTTCAAAAAATCTTTCACCATTAGATAGCTACATTAACCCTGAGTAACATAAGCTTTATTATATCCCCGTATTCCCACAGGAACGGGAACTACGCGGCTGAAACCGCGGGGCACAAGTCTTTTTTAACTTACTTCTGATAAAACATAAAGTTACGTTTCGTTTACTTGGTAGCCATTTTGGTATTTATGGGAAATCATTAAATGACTTCTCCCACTCTAAGCAGGATCTTTCATTCTTACTGACTAAAACCCATCCGTGTTCCTTTTAATGCCCTTTGCGTTACAGAGCCGCGGTAACTCTTTCGAACAAATTCCTTAACCTTAACAAAATATTACTTAGCGCTTTGATTAAGTGATGTGTTTAAGTTACTTCTGATATAACTTGAAGTAATGTCGTGTTTACTTGGTGGCCTGCTGGGAAATTAATGTAATTGTACGTAATTATGTGGAAACAAAATACTTATACTTAACTTATGTTTATCAAGTTTCGCAAAGAGGCTATTTATCAAGTTTATCAAGTTTTTAAAGAGGGTATTTTCTTACATAACATGTAAGAAAATACCACCGTTATAATAATTGGCGTCACAAATGTGGTTAAAACGTTATGAGTAAACATCAGGCATGTAATAATAGAAAAAAAATAATTAAAAAAACTTTTACTTCATCTTCACAAGGTGGCTCTCATGAGAGCTAAGACCTAGTAATGGAATCATTACAGGATGTTGTGTACCGCAGTGGGTTTTTTCAAAATTTTCAATTTTGCCTATTATTTCAAACTTTTTACAGAGAATTTTATTATGAGCCTGCAGCGCCCCCTGGTGAGTTGTTACCGTAACACCTATCTAAAAACATGCACCAATCAAATCTTAACCCATCACTGAAAACTGCATCAAAATTGGAATAGTAGTTAAATATGGAGATCAACATCACCATCTGGCAACATTGGTTTGCCCAAATTTCCTTGACTGCAGCACCCCCTGGTGAGCTGTCACCGTAACACCCCTCTAAGAAAATTCATCAATCAAACCCGAACCCATTACTGAAAACGACATCAAAATCGGACTAGAAGTACTGCAGATAAATGGAAACATTGGTTTGCACAAACAAACAAACATCCTCTCACCCCAAACGCATACACTGTCTCCGTTCCGTCGTGGGTAAAAAATAGTTCAAGCTAACAAAATTACTCGCTAGCCTTCACAGCACCTCGTGACATGCTGATTGTTAACTTCATCAATTACTTGCGATCAGGCTAATGTGGTGATCAAGAAGCGAGTCAAAAGCGAGCTAGTCATTCCTTAAAAATAATGCTTAAATCATCGGAACAATGCAGGCTAGCTGAACGGTGTCCTACTTCTGGGACTTGTACGAAGAAGATATACTCCTAACCTATTTACTTATTATCACGAGAAACGTAAAATTATACGGATATAACCTACTTGTAATATTAAAAAAAAAAATTCAACCTATATTGGGCCACTACTAGGCAAAGGCTTTGCACTCTTCCCGGTTAGTGGTCTACTCCAACCAATCCGTCATGAACGCCTTCAAGACATCACGCCAGTCTTTCATAAGCTTTCCTCAGTGACGAGGCCCATCCTCTAGCTCCCACTGCGTGACGACTCTGGTCCATTTGTCCAGATGCTTCTTACTTATGTGACCCACCCAATCCCACTTCAGCCTGGCAGATTTTTTTCCCACATCGGCGATTTTTGTCTTAGAATAGAATAGAATAGAATAGAATACTCTTTATTATGTACACCATACAAGTAAGCGTAAGCTTAGTAATCGTGGTAGCTATTACGTATTCAATCGTTGAGCCTCATACTCATCTCGTTACGTTCCCTCGTCCTTTGGAAACTCAGTCAGAGACCAAGTTTGTGCACCGTAGATTAGGAAGGGCACAATGCACAAGTCGATGATTTTGCATATTATGTATTACATGTTTTAGTTTCCTAAGACGCCAATCAAAACAACTGCGCAACACACGCCCATACAATTTAATTCCGACACAATAATTGACAAACTTTTCATTGTTAGCCAGTTACTCTTCTCTATTAGTACGCATAGGATTGTGCAAGACAATTGTTTGTCTTAATATAGTAAACACGTGCATAGACCGTGAATCGAATGAATTTTTTAACGCCTTACATGCTGTTTGTTGTGGCCATAAAATATAACGGGCTTCCGGAAAAGCTGAATAACTATGTTTTGGAATTCAAAACCTTAATAGATCTGCTTCCCAAATTATCAAAAACTAGCTGTCCGCGCAACTTCGTTTGTATCACATTTTTTATGGCTGCTCCGCTCCTATTGATCTTAGCGTGATGATATATAGCCTATAGCCTTCCTCATAAATCGGCTATTTGACACTGAAAGATTTTTTCAAATCGGACCAGTAGTTCCTGAAATTAGCAAACAAACTCTTTAGCTTTATACGTTTAGTAGTAAAGCTGTGCCTTACATGTTTCTTAAAACGCTCACCATTGAAAACGTCTCTTGTAAAAAAATATATGCTTCAAGTTTTTCCCAACTTACTAAATCGAAAAATGATTGCATATTCATTGAATAAATACTTAAGCTTGCTTATTAAATTGAGAGTAAATTCTCTAGAATCTTATTTGAACACGTCTGTCACATGTTTTGTTGAATAATGCTAAGCATTACAGTATTTACCCCAAAGATTTTTTTAATTTTTTGTTGTCAACTACTTCCAGTAGTCTTCCAACTATTACGATAATACTTAACCTACATCCGAAAACGTAAGTTTGCTATCAAAAATGTGTAAATAAAACAATGAAGCAACTCGCCCCACCTGGCTGTGACTGAACGAATCATACCCGTGTTTCAACAGAATCAAACGGGAATTCCATATACAGAGAGTACCTGAGGGCTTGTGTACATAGGGTATCTATACTAGATATTATTAGAGGAATATATGCCCACTCAATTTGAATAATCTTTTTTTTCTGGATGAGAAATCATCTAATGACTTCTTTCGCTCTGGGTGGAGCAGAAGAGAGTGTCAAACCCTTGCTGCCTAAAACTCACCCGTGTTCCTCCTAGTGCCCTTTGCGTTCCAGGGCCGAGGTGACTCTTTCGAACTGATTCCGCAGCTTTCTTTCTAATATAATCTCGGCTATACTGACTCACATTGAAGATCACCATGATGAACCACCAGCATCAAATATCTTTATATTCCCAACATCCAGTAAACAAACACGTGGTTGCTTGTTGACTTATCTGAATATTATAAAAATACTCTTCAACGAGACACATATAAGTTTCTCCCAAAAGTATGACAAAGTCCGAAACCAGAAAATAATTGTTCTATAATGAAACACGAAAGAAATCTAAAATCCCTCTAATCCTTCCTAACATGGTCACCATACAATCCCATCACAGTTATTGGAAAGGCAATGTTCAAGCCAGATGTGCACGCGCAGTAACGGACGTAAATATTTACACTTTTTCTTCAGCTTCCGTAATATAATTAAAGTAAAAATAGTTTACATCTAAGGTACGTTTGTTTAATATCTACCTTTATGAAGTTGGATGAGGAAATCTTTGTAAAACGATAACTTCGGAAGTTCGGGCTTGTCTGTTTGTAAGTAAGACCAAATGTTAAAAGTTAAATAAACTTGAGTTACTGGAAATGTGTTTTTATTATGAAACTGTAGTCTGTGTCGTATTAAATATGTTTTCTTTGTTTGCAGGTAAGCATCTTGTGGATTTTATTTGGCTTAATAGAAATAACTAGGGTAAGAAATTACTTACTGAAATTCATAGTGTGCTTGATTAGTTTTTTTTTTTGTACCGGATTTATGCTACCCTGATATTTCATAGGTCCAGAAGCAGCAGTAGCTCAGAACACTATCAGATGACCTGCCTAATCATTACATACTCTATACGAATAAGAAAGACCTTAGAGCTTCTTCGAATTATCTACAAGTCTGGTCTTAACATCACGATCGACTTCATACGTATCGTTTCAACAGTCTCACTTACAAAGAAGTAATAAAAAAGCACATAACTGCAGAATTATAACTAAGAACTACATCTCAGATCATGGCAAGGTATGCCCCCATCATCAAGGAAGTCATACAATCATTATAAATTCCATAACGGCTACCAGTGACCGGTATACTTGATAAATTCAATGATTTACTGCTAATCCTTCCTACCACTCTATCACACTTTCTGATCGTACTAGGGACTTATATAGATTAGAAGTTCTACATATAAGTAAATGGTGAGGCAGAAGTCGGTATGAATGTATGTGTGTATAATATTTGTGTTGTCTACTATTATGGGTTGATTTATTACCAGTAATCGTATCTTCAGGGCTGTTTTCTGTTAATTATAACGCTTGCTCCAAAGATAATATTACAACATTGTCACTGTCCCATAATACATTTATTTGTCCACAAGATGAAATAAAAATATTGTAGAAACTAAAAGCTTAACTGCTAAATAGACAAACACCTTAGTTATAACCAGGTAGAAGTAAGCTCCATAGAGGAACTTGTTATAATTATTGTGGAACATAGATAAAATAAAACGGAAAAAGATATCAAATAACTTGATTAATACTCTCAATATGAATGTTTTGGCACTTCTGCATACAGAAAAACTATCCTAGATTAGCACTCAAGTATAAATAAAACGCCGCACAGTAAATTAAAACTATTTACATCCCGTACATCAATCAAATAAATTATTCAAGACATTTGCTTTCATAAAACTTAATTTGACCTACCACTGTTCAGTCAATGTTGGCAAAAACTTGATTAGGTTAAAGCAGTCTGTTGATTCAATTTGAAAGCTTGTAGATCAATAACAAGTGATTGAATATCTCAATGACGGATTATATTGACTTGCTGGTGTATGACCTACTATGCTTTGGCATTCGTCTGGGTGGTTAGAGGATGATGAATATCTCTATCAATAAAATTCTAAACTAGGTGTGTAATTTTTTACAAGTTCGTTTTGAGTCTTATATTCCATTTTTTTTTGGATGGGAAATCATCAAATGGCTTCACCCAGGGCGGGAGGGGCCCGCCCTGGGTGAAGCAGTAGGGAGTGTCAGACTTTTACTGACTAAAACCTACCCGTGATCCTTCTTCTTTGCGTTCCAGGGCCGCGGTGACTCTTTCGAACAAATTCCGCAACCAGTAGTCTTATATTCCTTAGATCCCTTTTCTGTTACAAGATGATTATCATCATTATTGTCATTTTCTTATCCCTGTTCATGTGCAGTATGTTTTTTTCCTTCTTTATTAATATTGTCTTTCTCTCATTGTCTCTGTGTATTATTACAGTTGTTGTACTTTGCGAATTAGAGTTAATCTTATAAAAGGAAAACTGTGACTGATATATCAACGCACAGCCAAAACTAATGCGACTAAGAATATAAAATTCACAAGGTTTCTTTTATGATGATGAATGAGCACTAAGAGGAGATTTTCAACCTTCAAGAGGGTTAAAATTCGGAAAATTGTTTGTTCTAAATCGAAGAATAAAACGAAGTCGTGGGTGATGTGCTAGTTCAAAATAATCATCTCAATATTTTCGCGACAAATTAACATTAGATTTTCTGATGATATAGATGCTGTAAACCAACTTTATAGTAACATTGAAATGATTCAGATCGGTTCTTCATGATCATTTTATTTTATTTTCTCACACAATACAGATTCCTTGCAAAATATATTTAGCTCAGTCCTCGACGATTATGGGAAAAGCACACAGGCGTATGAGTGATTCATTCAAACATAGCTACTGAACTTGTCTGAGGGTGCAACATAACAATGGAACAGGTTGCTGCCGTTTATAGCAAACAATTTACTTATTAGACGAAAGAAAAATTGAGCCGCTAAGATGTGCAGACGAGTTTTGGATCCAAAGCATTCCAAGAATCCAAAACTATGAATGATACTATACATACATATATACAAGTGACAGTTTGGATTATTGAAATTTATATAGGCCGGGACACAGGCCAGCAGTGGGAATGTTAAAAGACTGATTATGCTTATGCTTATACGTTACTCTATCATTGCTTTCTTAGGTCACTCAATTTCTAACGGAATACGAGTACAAATAAATAAAAAAATCTGTAAATAATAAACATTCTTTTTAAAAAGTTTATTGGCTAATTTCATAATATTCTCTCTTAATTCTATATTGTATACCAATACACATTATAGGATAGTGATGATAACGTTCCTGTACAAAAGCTTGTTAACTCAAAGTTAGGTTTGGGAAGAAACTCAATTTTAACAAACCTTTGATCTTTCTAGACTAAGAATCCTTAATCAACCTATGTACATGTAAGTAAACCTGCAAGGTACTTTTTGAATAATTCCAACTCAAGATTTAGTTCGGGAATTAAAATCTTCTTAACAACAATATAAATACCTGTGCTAGCAGCATTTTAGGGTCCCGCGAGCAAGTTTTTGCGTTCAACCGATGAGTCACAGAGTCAACGTACGGAACCCAACCGCGCGCCTTTGATGGTATTTTTTACTTTAACCCTTTTTTGCAAACCTTATCCACTCGAGATGAATTCAATATTATTTACATTAATAAATTCTTTGTTGATGGGATCTTATTGGTTTTTTGAAAGCTTATGTTTTTAATAAAGTTGTGGGAAATTGGGTCATTTAGTAGGCTATTGGAATTTGGTGATCATCCGAACGGATGTAGTTCACACTAACAACTCCAGAAAATACTTTGATTATCGAGAAATGTTAACTACTTATTATCTTAATAACGCTAATCATTATTTAAAGTGAGTTTTTTTGTTAGCTTTCACGCTAAATCGCTGAACCGATATTGATGAATTTTGGTAACGAGATAGAGATCCTAGCTGAAACTCGTGAAAGGCACCTTCAACTTAAAGCCGCGGACAAAATTAAAACGGATAAAAAAGGTCAAACTCAAATTATTAATTCATAAAGTACTCATGAACACCGAGTAGTAGCAGAATTAATTAAATTAACGGTATTATTGGCTGATTAAAATATTTATTACTGTCAAACACTAACCAGGAAACTAGAAATTAATACTCTTATTCCAATCGATACGATATTTTAATAACGGTTAATTTAACTGGTAGAAAGTACTTTAGCGCGTTTTACCCCTTGTCTATGCGTTAGTAGCCAGCTAGTGGAAAACTATTCCCCATCTTAACAAACATGATATAATCACATCAAATATTTTTAACACTACATATCTCATTGAAATTAACATTTAATCATTAGGAAACTTTGTAAATCTGCTTATAATGATTTTGAATGTTACAAATTCAGTAAGGACCCTGAAACAATGTGAAGATCAAGAATTCCAGAAATGAAAGAAAATGGAGTTGTCGTAACTGATGAGGTTCTTGAAAAAGTTGCCTACGCCAAAAAGATATTAAACATGGTATTTACTCAAACAAATGCCTACAGTTGTGTCCGATCAATGGATACTCAATTATTTTCCCAATAGTTCCTACCGATATCCTTATTTTTCCACTTAAAGCCGTAAAAGATAATCAGCTAACTTCAGATTTTGCTTTAGATGCGTTAAATATACACCTACTTATTTATTATTCTATCAAAAACAGGTGATACAATAAATTAAGCTCATTTCTTGAAATCACACAGTCACAGCAAAAAGTTTAGATCACGACTTACTTAGAACATCTTTAAACTTTACATTTTCACTTCAAAACTTAATTCCGATTCAAGGCACGAACAAGCCCCACATTCTATTACATCACATGTATTTTTCAAACCTTTTTTAAGTATGAAGTTAACAGCTGAAACCTATTTAGTTTCTACATGTGACACAGTAAGGTTAATTAATTTTATGGGAACAAGATTTCCGGACGAAATCATACAGACTGATGGTCTTATTTTGACGTAAAGAATGGCATCACCGAATCATAAAGAAACAGAAAAATACCTACCCAAGACAAACAGAACAAATCATTGCTGTCGCTACACTTATCATTGCATTGAAGGCATTCGGCATTTAAAAGTAGACATAGTATAACATAGAAACGATAATTATTCAAATGAAGAGGATCTAATCTTGCCCGAAGAAATCATTAAAAGATATAAAATTTGAACCTTAGTCCCTTTTTTTGTCCAACAAAGCCGACACAGACAGTTCTCTTTATGATAATAATAATATTAGAGAAATCTTTATTATAAAAGCTTAAGAAGAAGAAACACAACACGCTAATATGATTGATTTCATAGATGTCTCATTTAGGAAACTCGTTGAAACGCTTGTTAGTATTTGCATAATTAATGAACACATCCTTAAATTCAGACTTTTGTTGATGATGTTTATGGCAATGGTCCTAAATTGATATGTTGTTTGCCGAGAAAATCCTAATTAATATGAGTGAGCATTAAATTTCTAAAACCAATAACATAACGGTACAAACCACCCAAATCATAATAAATTCTAGTCCTAAATGAACTACCAAAAATATGAATACAGTCGATAAAACATCAATAGTCCACATACGGAATAATAGCAACAATGTTAATAATGAACTTGACCAAAAGTTTACTTTAAAAGTTCGTCGCATAAATCCAACAAAAAGTAACAAAAGGATCTTTTTGTTCACGAAAAAAATCTATGGGAAAGAAGCGGTGCCCGAACGCGAACGCCTAAATATGTTAGGAGCGCGTCTCGTCCTCTACGGGAGCGGAATTTTAAACAGGGACTCCTAAAAGGGAACGTCGGGGATGCCTTAGGCTTTGATGAAAAACATCCAGACGGTGAATCAGAACGTCTGAGCCTTAAAATTGCTGGAATTATTGTTTACGATATAAATAAAATGGGCGTGATGGTATGAAAGGTAGATGTGTAGATGTAGAAGATACAAGTAATTTAAAGAAGTTTGTGTTATCTTATTTTAACACCAGGAATTCAGCCATTATAATGACCGAGTTTCAGATTTCGAAAAGTAATACCATTTTAGTAGACAGTGAATTTGATTTTGATTCTGGAATACAAAACACCTGATAAAATATTTTACCTCAAGCGAGAAGAATAAACGGTTAGTTTATAAATTTACTTCCTTTAAATGCAAATAATAAATAAAGCAAATAAAAGCTTGAACCCATTGCATTCAAGCAGAATAGATAAATTATTACTACATACATATAGGTATATAGAAACTAGGAAGGAGCCGGTACTATCTGTACCAGCTGCTCTCTCTGTCTGAAGTAAAATTAATCTGGCCATTATTTTTTGCCGAAATTAATCTTGTGTATTAAAAAGTAGCGGTCAAAGCACCTGCTAACAAGCTAATTAAAAAGAGATAAAAATATGTAACTTAATATTTATCTTGTTAACAAATACCGTTCACAATCCTACAAAGATTCAAATCTGTAATTTGCGGTCTACTTACTTGAACATTTTACACTTGTAGAACTGGATCAGTTTCTGTTACATATTATAAAATGAATATTTTCACTCGTAATTTTCATAAATGTGTTACCGTTTAATCTGATCTTGCACAATTTTCTTTTGCATGAAGACGTAATTATGTGTAAAAACACCGAACAGAGATTCCCTTGAAAGACAACGTTTTTAAACATGCATAATACTTCAAGTAATTCGCGCCTACTTACATTTTAAATCATGTGCAACTTTTATAAATTGTACAGGTTTTCCATCGTCAATTTTATTACGTAGAATACGCCCAGCATCTATATAAGAATGGGTCATTATGTAAATGATGTATAATGACAAGTGTTGGGCCTATTAAAGTAAAATGCGCATTTTACGACCGATTTGTATCGATCGATATAGTTCAAAAGTGTCCAACGATCGCTTTAATGAAGTGAATATTGATCTGGATTTCTCATAAAAACATAAATTTCGCTGTCGTATTTAATTTACGAGTTACATAACGTGACATTACAATGGTACACCTGTCAACGAAAGTGGGCCGATATTAATAAACATTTGCGACTTTATTGAGTGAGGAGTATTGTCGAGGTCTGTACATGACATTAACACATAAAGCTCACTGATTACGTCCGATCCATTTTAATTATATTTTGAAATTCCTGACCAGTAAATGGCGGTATCATATTAATTGTCAATGTTTTCTAATACTTACAACAGAGCAGTGCTGCCTGTGAAAGTAAATAAATGTCATGTTTTGAAAAAATGTATATCATAAAGGATAGCATTAACAATTAAATTCTAAGTAAAAACAGTTTATATTGTTCCCACAGCTAGGACACAGGCCTCCTGTCTATGGGACGGAGATATACAAACCAAACTATGTCAATATCGTCAGTGATATATTAATTATCTTCTTTTAAAATTTCTTCAACAAATAATGTGGCATATTAAATCAAATTAAAGACTGCAATGATAATATTTACCCCGAAGTCCGAGGTTATTCCAATTTTTGACGTCTAAAATTACTTTTCTGCTTAAATAAGTTTGCGTTTCATCAACATCATTTTCAACAGTATGCTCTTGTGTAATATGGTTGAAAATCCAAAAGCAGTTGTAACCAAAATTTTTGTTTACCTGTTTCGGACTTTCACTGTCGGGGTTCAGTTTGTCATTCTTGAATCACTCACGATGATTAATGGTGCACAAAATTATATAGTGGTCGCCTCTGACGAAATTGGTTGGGGAATCATAGGGCCTTGGATCATAAAAATAAAAAAGAAAGACGGTGTGGGAACATCCTTTTATATATTACGTGAGTTTTGCCCTTTTTTCGATCGATCAATTGTAAGGAAGCACGCTCGATCTGATCAAAGTTTTATAACCCTGAGTGGGTTATAAAACTTTGATCAGATCGAGCGTTTTATGGTTTTAATTTCAATCAGGGAAGCTGATAACTTTTCGAATTTAGTTACAGTTTAAAAGAAATTTGAAACGGACAGAACACCCGCTTGGTAATAATTTGAATACAAAAACTGTATTATGGAGGGTGATATTATTGCTATAGTATCGACGCATGCGAACAAAACAATGCCCGTTCTCGAGGGAGGGACCACCGACCCCTTTCGCAAGTAATATTTCGTGTACACCATTATCACACAGATTGTTTGAATGTTGGTTTTATTTTTATAAAACAAATTGGAATGTATAATTAATTGCGCTATTAACTTCAAACCAGTCTTTAAAACTAAGAATAATGGCGTACTCAATGTCAATAAAAGATAAGGCTATATACGGAACAAAACATACAAACAATATAGAGTACGTACGTATAATCAGATTATCATGCAGGTCAGTCCGTTCAACATGAATCTAGGCGCACATGTCTGCACCGCACGCAGCGTCATTCGCGACGGTGAGACGTTGCGCGACGGACGTAAGCGCGCGCGCCGGTTCAGTTAAAATTCAAATTTCAAACTGTTAACAGACCAAAATCGTGACATTGTTAAAAAATAGAAAACAAAGTAAGCGTGTGATGAATCCCAAACATTTATTGATTTTGTGAGTGAATACAGTGCTATATAATCGGTTAGTTAATCCTGTACTGGTGTGCATGTAAAGACAAGTGGTTGTGACCTTCTGTGTAGTAAAAAAGGAGTTTGTTCTCAAACTTGTATGCAAAAGTGATGGGAATATGAATTCGAAGAAATTGGAATGTTTTGACGACGATGATTCCGTGGATGATAAGCCAAGTCTCAGCTTTTTAGGTAAGTCGGGGGAAGATAGCAGTAGTAATATATTTAAGTATACAGAAATAGTTTCATTGATAGCTCCTGATATTTATGGGGTTGACTATTGATACGAATATCATGAAAATTGTGTGTCAGTGATAAAGTGTGGGGCTAGGAATGCTATTAGTAAACTTCGTATCTGGTGAACTTTACTGCAGAAATCACGACTTCGTAATATACATTATTATCTTTAGATTAGATTTCTACATCAGTAATTTGAAATCCCATTCATGAATACCATAATTGGGTTTTGTCTGATTCAAATTCGAAATTAAGTGAGTTGGATCAAGGGGAATGCAAAATATCTCCCTTCGTTAGCATTTCGGCATTATCCTAACCAATATTATAAAAGCAAAAGTGAGTGTTTGATTGAAGCTTTGCATCTAAATCGTTGAACCTATTTTGATAAACTTTGATTCCTGGGAAGGTTATAGGCTACTTTTTTCTAAAATAAAACTTCAATGCCGCAGATTAAAGCTGCTTTATCCTAGATATCCTTGAGTGTCACAATTGTTAATCACCTAAGCGCGGTTAAATGAAAAGAAGCTGGAGTTATAATGGCTCCAGCTTCATTATGAGTTAAAACAACTTCATGTATACTTGTACTACCAAGTGATATACAAGATATAAGATCGTGTCTCACAATTAACCTTCGCTGTGTCCAACGACTGCAGTAATTATTCCCCTCCATTGCATGTTCTAGGTATGTATGAGTTTTTAGTATTTTAATATTAGTTTTTATTTCACCAAGGCAACGGTGGTTTAAGGAAACGTCCCAGTTTTTGCTGAGGTCCATTATGTATCATTAAATTTTTTCATCGACATGGATTTGTGTAACTGTTTTGTGATGGCGTTGTAAAGATTTTTTAATATGGCATTTAAATTTACCGGCTTCGATTTTAACATATTATGATTCATTATTTTGGAGAGCTCCTCCAAAGAAATTGCCCAATAATTTCCATAAATTTCACAATGTCATCTAAATCTGGATTTTGTGGGGGTGTATTGACTCATAGACAAATGAAGCCACGTATCCTGGTATGAGTCAAGTCTACCGAAGGTTCATAACCCACGCCCATAAGTATGCCTGTCGGCAGTCTGAAGAGTTTATGTAGGTAGTGCAAGTGAAATCCAATATTCCTTGCCAACAAGAAATTGCGGCTGCATCAACATAGAAAGGACGAAAGGAATTAAAAATAAAATAATGTACGACCTGAAATTAATACGGTTAAAAGAAATTGTAATGCAAAATGAGGTTTACAATTCCAAAGTGAAATTTTCGGTGAACGGCTTTTTAAATACCTAACTAGTCTGCCTGCTGTTATATATCGTGTTTCAAAGTTTTTGTTCATATACATAGAAATTAATCTTGCATTCAATATAACATTACTTAAACTTCACTATGGTAATATTGTCTTGTCTCTATTAGAAAATTCGCAAAGGCAAGACAGAAGAGACTTTTAAACCGGCGAATGCTACCGACTAAAATCAGAAGATGTCTAAACAACATAGCAGAGTTTAACTTTCTTCCTTTGTTTTTGAAGAATAAAGCTATGTCACTGCCTACTCAAAAAAGAAATAAAACAACAGTCGTTCACGTAGCCGGAAAGATCCACTTTTGTTTTCTGTTTAGTTCAAAAAGCGAAAAACCACTCACTGATTAATCACGAAATGTCAGCAACAAAAACACCTGCCAACTTAAAATTTGACAGGTAGGTTCCCTATAGGGTGTCTCGGACCAAGAATCTAATGGACAAGACAAGCTAAAAACAATATTGAGACAAAAAGGATGTATATATACAGAAACATATTAGGAAAACAAGGACAGAACTATTTATTGTTGTCTTTGTCGACGTATCACTTTTTTTGTTGGGCACATCTGTGGTTTGTGCCCAACACAGTACTAGTGCATTCGTTTTTAATCGTGTTTTGTTGGAAACCCCTATTAAATCTGTAGTTTAAATAGTGGGAACGAAGTTTCTAACTTAAGAGAAAGACGTTCAACATGGTGTATTGCTGTTTTATCGGCTGTAATAGCCGTAGTGAACGAAAATCTGAGAACATAACCTTTCATTCGTAAGTATGAGATTTTCGCATTTATATATCATAAAAATTTAAAATGTCACTAAATATTTAGCTCGACATACGTTGATAAAAAGTCTTTTAGAAAAATAGCGTTAAAAATACTTGAAATATGTGATTATAATTTCATTTTACGTTAGTATTACACGTTCAAATTCTATAGAACTTTATTGTCTTACGAGAATAAATAACTTTCTGTCATTTCAATTTAGTAGAATAATACGTACTTTAGGGATACCAGATGGCATGCATTAAAATTACCCATTATTGAGGGAAAAGGCAACAGTCATGTTGTTGTTTTTTCATTTAGTCTATTTAGTAATTTCATAATCAAAATTATTGGTCATGAAATCAAAAGGCAACTCAACCGGACTACCTGAAAAATAAAATATTTTAGATTTTAGACAAAGGACACCAGATTGCCTTCCTGGATTGCATCAACCGGTCGAAATAATTGGAGGCCATTATTCACTAATTTGGACTGACCCACATATTTTCTTAACGAAATCTGAGGAAATCTCGATCTCTGATCCATCTGCGACGAAAATCCAATCCAACACACAACAATCCAAGTATTTGTTTATTTTAACAATTTTGAATTTAGTTGAATATAGAATATTATAAATCACTGCCTTTTTTTAGGTGGCTTCAGGATTATCGCTGGAACCTGAACCTGTAAATGCAACTATGAAATTTTTTTTATTTATTTATTTCCATTTCTCTTTGTGTGGGTTACTAACATCGAATTATTATTTTAGATTAAACCTGGTGAAATAAACACATCAAAAGTATCTAGGGATCAACATATATTTTTGCAATAACTTTTCTCCTGATTGATATTAATTAAAATTTTCTTTAAGGATTCATCAAATAAAGTGTTTTCGTTTGTCACAGTAACGATAAACCAAGTCACCTTTGCATTAATAAAGAAATTTGCCATTTTCCTAATAAAGGGATTTTTGACATTTGAACCACTAACATTAAAGTTCGAAAAAAAGACTGAAATAACAGTTTTCTTTAAAATTTTATTGGGTAACTTAAACAATTAATAATCCGTGTTTCTACCGCGAACACTAACAACACAAGAACATCGGTTTGGCATACTCAAAATGAGTTCATCCAAATCACGCTGTGGAATGGCCGCCCATGTTCGTTGCAACAACAAAAAAAGGTCTTCTTGCGACTGGATACCCTCCATATTCGGCAGAGCTCTTCGCTTACCTTGGCTGAGCGCCATGGAGGACGGTATCGCTGCACCACACGGAGACAAGACCGATACATTCAAATCTTAACTCGAAGAGCTCCAACAATAACCGCCATGATGTTAGCCGTGAGGCTTCATCACTCTTCAGGGAACTTAATTAGCGACCAAACAGTCAGAAACCGCTTGCATGAAGTGAACCTTCATTCCCGAAGACCGCTACGGGTACCACCTATAGCAATGCACAATCGTAGGATTCGATATCAATGGGCTCTTGAACACAGAAATTGGGCAGAAGAACAATGGCGTTTCGTGTGCTTTTCTGATGAGTCTCGTTTTGGTATGAGACCGGATACAAGATGTATACGACACTGGAGAACCCCTGGACGCCAACAGCGATTAAAATCCTGCCAGGAAGTCCATCCTTATAGTGGTGGAACCATCATAGTATGGGCGGGTATTTGGATCGGCGGAAGAACTGAGTTGATTTGGATCAGAGGCAACCTCAACGCTCAAATTTATGCTGAGACGATTGTATCAGACGTCATCGTTCCTCTACAAGTGCAAATCGGTCCCTTATTTCAGTTAATGCATGATAATGCACGACCGCACACCGCAAGAGTTGTAAGACAGACTCTCGCCGCAGCTAACATCAATGTCCTGCCCTGGCCTGCTCAGTCGCCAGACTTGAACCCGATTGAGCATGCATGGGATATGCTACAGAGAAGAGCTCTGCCGAATATGGAGGGTATCCAGTCGCAAGAAGACCTTTTTTTGTTGTTGCAACGAACATGGGCGGCCATTCCACAGCGTGATTTGGATGAACTCATTTTGAGTATGCCAAACCGATGTTCTTGTGTTGTTAGTGTTCGCGGTAGAAACACGGATTATTAATTGTTTAAGTTACCCAATAAAATTTTAAAGAAAACTGTTATTTCAGTCTTTTTTTCGAACTTTAATGTTAGTGGTTCAAATGTCAAAAATCCCTTTATTAGGAAAATGGCAAATTTCTTTATTAATGCAAAGGTGACTTGGTTTATCGTTACTGTGACAAACGAAAACACTTTATTTGATGAATCCTTAAAGAAAATTTTAATTAATATCAATCAGGAGGAAAGTTATTGCAAAAATATATGTTGATCCCTAGATACTTTTGATGTGTTTATTTACGACTCTCGTCGCCTCGAAAAAGGAAATTGATTAGAAAATTAAACCAGATAACAATTTTAGCTGAGAGAAGAAAGAAGAAATTAGCTGCATTAAGATCCAAATGTGGGCGAATAGAGAAAAAAAAATGCTGACCTTTCTGCTATTATAGAAAAACTACAAAATAAAAATTTTATCAATCAGGAAGCATTTGATTTATTATCCTCCATCAATTCACATAACACCGGTTTACGTTATATTACAAGTATCGTTACTAAAGAATAACGTTATATTGAAGCATAAATAACGTTAAATCACTTTCCGTTATTTTAATAAAAACGGTAAGTCCTGTAGAAGGAATAAAATTAGCGCGTTAAAAATCAAATAAAATCAGGGCGTTATAAAATTTTAACGCCCTGGTTTATGGTGCTAAAAACTCGTTACTTTCATTTCACGTACTAATCACACCTCCCAAATCCATATACAAAAATTAACGAGAATTATGGGGTAATATTTTAAAGTCTGGTATCCCCCAGTTTTGAAGTACTCTATATCCATCCCTTTCGAGTATACGCTTTTGTCTAGTCCATTTGGATTCTTGGTCCGAGTAGGGTGTAGACATTCGCTAAATGGATTTACGAAACTTCACCCCTATCTCTACAGACGAAGTCGCGAGCGAAGTACTAGTAATCAATAAATTATACTAATCACATGTCTTTCGAAATTTATACCATACAAAGCAAATTAAAACTAATTTTAATCTGTGCTAATGTTTTAATCTTTGGAGTTGCCAATGACCTCAAAAAAAACAAGCTATCCATTTAAATCGCTAGAGAATCTTAAAATCTGCATCATGCAGTATTATTGCTTATTTTTATGACTATTTCACTGAGTTATCACTTTAAGCGGTGGATCGCTTCTCCTATATCTCCAAGATTCATTATTTTGATTAGGTTTATCAGTTCATAGAATAGGATTTAAATTGTTGCTATCTCATTCATTACTAATGGGATCGAAGAATATCTTTATTACATATTTTTATGTTTATTCGTTTCAAGTTAAATTGTAAACAAGGATTGGTTTTGTATGTCTACGATAGATAAGTAAATTATTATCAATGATAAGTATTTTTTGAGAATATCGTCTGTAAGAGCATCATTAATATTATATACAATATTTATTATTTCTAGCTTATCCATTTGTAATTGATTAATTAATTTGAATACAAGTGACGCTTTATTTATTTTGTCTATGAAAAAAAAAACAAGTAATTTCGTCTTGTGTTCAACTACGGTCAAATGGTCCAATTTGTAATATAACATGGGACCAATTAAAACAAAACTGGATGTTCTTGTTTTATAGACAATTTAACTGGTTTAGCTATTGGCGATTAATTTAATTAAGCTTAGAGTCATGGATTCATACCGATTAACTGTAATTATAATTATCAATGAGGTGGTAATAAAGTTTTATTTACGGTACCTCGACAGTCCTTAGGCGACTCTTTGTTTCATAGCGTCATTATGCAAATGACTCAAACTGATTTTATTGTTCATGTTATGAGAGTTGAAATATATCACACTGCGAACATTAATAATGAAATAACATTAATATAGATTTCTTCTTGTGTGATCTGATTGCTAGAAAGAATAAATAAATAAACAGGTGCAAAATAAAAACACAGTAATATTAATACGAGGTCAAATGTTAATGCAGCAGGCAAAAAGTTATTATAAGTAAGTCAAATTATGATAGTCAAAGCTGAAACGAGGACATTTCTATTACAGATTGAGACAAAATTCAAATTCAAAATCAGATTAAGCTGAAATTATGAACCTAGGCGTCAACAGTACAAAATCATTTCAAATTTCATTCAATTTGGCCCCGTTTGGTAGGAAATACATGCAAGCTTACAAAGTTGTATATTGTGACCTATTAGTCTAACGATTTAACCGATTTAGATAAAAACGGTATCATGGGTTTACCTTATCTTCCAGTGTCAGACTAGTTAAGATATATGAGGTTTGTTTACTGACTTGCAAGAGACAAAAATAATAATATGTATACAGTGCATTTGATTGGTTTTCTGTAAATCAAGACCTATATTGATTGATGACTCGTTATTTAAAGCATACGGTTGTTAATCACTGTGTTCAAGATCTACACTTTCATTTACTACCTTAGCTCTTTCAAAATATAATAATAATAATAATAATAATAGTTTTATTTAAAATGGGATTGCAAGGTTTACAAATGTTGCATTTATACATTTTTAGGTTCCATTTAAATACAATAAAGATGGGTGAAGTACTGTTCTCCTAGATAGGCTAAAATATAGCCTGTGTTAAGGAGAGACAGTGCCGGTCCCCTAATTGTCGGATTATTATAAAATTAAATGTGCTTAACTTAAAATTTTTAAACAGCATCTGTATATTAGTGCGGTTACTATACAATAGTTTTTTTTTTTTTCTTTTTTATATTATTTAAACAAAACATATCTATAGTGTGTGTGTGTGTGTGTGTATGTGATGGTGTGTGTAGGTGAATTTATGTATTAAGTATGTGTGTGTTTATGAGATTACTTTGTGGGGAATAATTCAGTGTCATCATAATTGAGGTCCAAAAGGAGTGTCCGTACAGTTTTTTTACAGTTGTAGAATGAGAGTTTAAAGATTGGGCATTTTGCATTTATTTTATTGTAGAGTGATGGAGCAAGGTATAAAGAAAATCGTTTTATGAAAGAGGTACGTGGAGGTGGAATGTTGCAGATTATGTCTTTCCGACGTTTAGAGATATGTTTATATGGTGTTCTGGAATGTTGGAGTAAAACTATTTGTAAAATGTACTGTTGTCGTACGTTTAAGACGTTCCAGGATTTATACAGTTCCGTCGTTGGAAATAAGATAGGGCGAAAGGTAGCCACTTTAAGTATGGCTCTATGAGCAATCTCTATAGGCTTCATTACTGTCTTTGCGGCACCTCCCCAACAGGAAATACAGTAGGTGAGTAGTGATTGGCAAAGAGCGAAGTATACATTTCGGATAACTGATGCATGTGCTACATGTCGAAGTGTTTTAAAAATGTAAATAAGTTTTCGTATGCGGCCGGATAGAGTGTTTATGTGTGATTTGAAATTTAAGTGTTGGTCAATGAAAATACCAAGATATTTTGTTTGATCTACTGGATTAAGTGATGGGCACTGGCAGGACTGCTGCGACATTAAACTGCACGAGTGAGCTTTGAGGGAGATAGAGGGATTTGGTTGGGAATTCGAGTTTATTGAGAATGTAATAAAATTCGTTTTAGTGGTATTCAGGGTCAAGGAGTGTGTGCAAAGCCATCTTAGTGTGGAGTTAAACCCGTTTTGTGCGATTGACTGTAGTTCCGACCATGTGTTAGCAGAAAAAGTTATTGCAGTATCATCAGCATAAGAAAGTATTTGGGCATTCGGTATGTGTAGGTTGCAGAGGTCGTTGATGAATATAAGGAAGAGAGTGGGCCCTAAAATACTTCCCTAGGGAAGTATTTTAGGGCCTATTCGATGGTAACTGTATCGCTATTGTAATTGTCAAAAAAAAAATATGTTTCAAATTCGATTGTGTTATCTTACCCTCATGTCGGTGCCCCATTTTTTGCCAGACATTGCAACTAAAGGTTTCGCTGTAACACCTGTACATGTTTTTGTATATAATATGAGTAAAACAACAGTTACAATGGATTTCGATGATCAATATTCAACTAAAAGTAATTTGTCATAATCTGGCTGACAAGGATGATGTAATGGTCATTGTGGAGTCACTTTGCAATGACCTTGGATTAACAATGTGTGGAAGTGTTTATACGAAGTTCAACAATTTTTATAACTATTTGATCTAAAGCAACGGCGTTATTAGATAATAAACAAAATATACCACTTACTTGATGTAATGAGACGGATAAACATCATTAGCCAAAAATATAATCTGAATCTGTAAATCTGTAGGTACCTTGTTATTTAACCATACCATAGCGAACGATAGTGATTTTGAGAAAAATCACGGTATAAAGTTTGAAATAGACGAATACTTTTCAGGACAAGACTATTAGAATATTAGAATGCAAAGTAACAGCATGCCTATTTGAACGGAGAACTTTCTCTAAGTCCTAGAATATTTGTTTTTACAAGAATTTTCACTATGGGGCTCACAAGATAGACCCTGTCGGCAGCCCTCAAAGCTAGTAATTGCTAGTGTAGATAGTGGTGGCTAGTTTAAATACCAAGATACTAGGACATCCACTCTCACTGCATATCTCTGTCATGGTTTGACGTGCCGAGATATGCATGTACAGGGTGAAAGTTTCGAACTGACTTTGAGGGGTGAGTGAACGAGCAGAGGAAATAAATCTACAGTTTTAATTGCTGCATTGCGTAGGACTTTGGTCCAATTGAATTCACTTTTCATATCTGTTAAGATTTCACATTCAATTGGAAAGGCTATTAATTGGTTTATTGATTGCTTGGTCACTTGTTGTACCAAACTTGTCCGTACTTAATTATAGGCTTTTGGATTTATAGGAACCTTCCCAAATAAATCTACTCTTACTTTGTAAACTTGATATGGAACAAGGACATTTCCACGCACATTTAAATGGACTATCAACTATGTAATAATAATATCTTGTATAACTATATTAAAGCCTTGTGAAAACTAATCGCAATTGAATTCAAACTGTAATGAATTCATCGCATCAGTTGTAATTGTAATACACACCTCAACAATAGTAAAAATATAAAAATTGGCTATTAAATAACTGATAAGCATTTGGATGTTAGTCTATACACAACAAACGTCATTTTTAATAATTTAGCGTAGGTAAGACTCCGTTCTTTAAAATAAAACGTCGCCATTAAAAAGAGAGCATAAATCAAATTGAATTTCACTTCGGCCATCGTAAAAATATTACGTTTACGTACTGTTTAAATTCTCACCATGAATTTTAACACAACAGAAATCGATTACAAAATCCTATTCCCATAATCGAATCGAATAATATTCCAATACTACTGAAACGTGTATCGTTTTATAATAAGCTCTTTAATTCCCGTACATTTGACAGATTCTTTACACGATTATCTAATGTAATACTTTTGGTGTAATCGTTTAAACGGCTTTACCCACGGTACTAAAATTGTGGGTAGTTATCCTCATACTTTTTATGTCTGCTTGGAATTGGCGTGGTAGTATAAATTGACGTTTTTTATTATCTTTTGTTTAAGTTTTTTTTGTTGAAGGCTTCTCTAGCAGTTTTATTATTCATCAATTTGATTATCACTGACTGTACTTTGACCACCTGGATTTTGAAATTTCCGTTCAGAAGGATAGCATTAGAACTCTCACTTAATTCTTTATTGCTTCTAGTATTTAAGAACCAATTAAAACCGCATCACATCATTTCAAGCCTTATTTACTTTCTCTACTTTTTTATTGATAGTTACCAAAAAGGTTTTTACTAGGATCGAGATTATATATCTGTCCTAAAGCCAATTTTGTGAAGAGAAACTTCTCGTTACATTTTCATCAAAGGCACTTGTATGAGCCGTTTGTCAAGCTGTAAAATGTAACAGTCTACTGATGAAATGAGCTACTGTGTTGCTCAGTTAACGGAGACTTACAAAGTAAGGTACTTTAGAGATATTCATGACAGGTATTTAGTCACTTGGGGATTAGCACTGAGGTTGGTATTGCCATGCAATCTACAGTTTGTTAAGTATGAGTTTAAATAAGGAGGAATGTTGTGACATGTGTCCATTACAGCTATTATAAAAATATGCTATGGAAACTTTATTACGCTAAACTAAAAATACATGAACTCCAAGTTCATGTTTAAATTAATTCACACATAATTAACGGTTTGTTTCATCCATATAAGATTAACCTTATTAAAAATTTAGACGGCATATTACAGTGGATTAAATAGAGAAATGCAGTTAATCCCACGAATTTCTATAAAATCCATATGGGAGATAATCTTGTGAAATTAAATAATCCCACAGTATGATATGAACTATTAACAACACTTTCAGCTTTCCATTCGCTTTCCAGTTTCTACAAAGTTAACACTAAAATTTATTCCAAATTCCTCTGCTTCTATTGCATCTTCTTTACCTGATCTTACTTTTTCTTGCATAGAATCGTTACCGCTTCAGCTGCCTCATCATGAATGACGATCAATTTGTCCACATGTTTAACCCTTACATCCCGTTAATCCTTCTTACTCTTCCGTAAGCCGTGAACACATAAAGGCAACACATCAGTGTAAACGCATCCAGTGTGGTCCACTGACTTATCAACAAAGGGACCGATGGGTCGTGTGCTCTATTCTCGTGCCATGGAAACCGGTACCCACCCTTAAAGATTTTTTTCACGCCCTTAATGAAGTGGCGTTAGCTTTGATTTTTCTACCTGGAGTAGCGATCATTTGAAAAGGCAAGCTTTTGTTTTTTTTACAAACAGGAACACTTAAAATAAACTTCGTTCTTATGTCCTAAGATTCATTTTCGAATTCTCAAACGATACATAGGTATACGAATTGGCGATGAAAATTTTGCTGAAATGGTAATTAGGCATTTGATTAGCAAACTTTAACTATCTAAATAATTCTATGTCAGCTGAGATTAATGCTTAGAACCCGATTAAGGATATGGGAATCCTGTTCCCAATAAAGCCTCCGGCCAAACCATTGATTTATAACTATTATAGATTTACACTTCTTAATTTAACTTATTAAAATGCAAACATCTGGAGCCTTAATCAAATATTTAAATTGGAATACAAAACTGGACATTCGGATGTTTGTTTAAATTCATGTCAGTATTTAAATAATTGCTTTACTATGAGTATAAAACATTTACATAAAAAATAATTCAACGTATAATTTGATTTTCTGAATCAAAACAAATCAAATCTCTTTACTATGTTCTGCTTTCACATCTAAATTTTCTATTTATTGTACCAGTCTAGTATCAGTAACATTTATGTTTTCTTTATTTATTAGATAAAGCTCAACTTCATTATTATTACCTATTGTATGTCTAGCCACATTATAATCGGTCTCAAAATCTTCATATAAATTCTTATTAGCACTAAAAGTTCTATCAAAGTTACCATTAATTGGCCAAACGATATTTAGAATGCTAATACGTTAGAAAACAGAACTGTATTGTTGACATTAACTAGGTAATGTCAATATTGCTCTAGCTTAGAGTTACCTAACCTACTATGTATTACAATTATGCAAACACACTGCTCCTCTTACTTTTTGTTCTTGTCGACATTTAACGTTACTGTCACAATATTCCAGAGTAATTCGAATATATTCAATATAATTTTAGCATTCAGGCAAAGTAATGATCATAACTAAAATATTATAAAATATATATTTAAGATATCTAATACATATATTAAATATTTTCATCGAATATTTTAGTCATACTATTAAACTCTTTCTTCTCTATTATATTTATGTGTTTAAAGATTTGAAAATCAGCAATATTTCTTTAATACTTAAATGCAGAATAAAAATGAACGCTTATCGCATACATTCCTTAAAAGCACTACCTTTCGTGACCATCATCATTAATTCACTGATAATTTCTTTTACGAGCAATATAACTATAATAAACTACAATGTAATTAATACCCTTAAGGATATTCTACTTTTAGTTCTTATTTTACTGGACCTACATGCAAAAGCCGTCAAGCCAGTCCATAAAATGGCTTCTCTGGACGCTGTAGAACCTGCTGTTAATATTCCATCAATTCTGATAGCTATGCTAACAGATGGGGTTAAAACAAGAGAGGGTATCGTGCCTAAACAAATGGTGGCAGGTCCCTCTAATTTTTTCAGTTAATGTTTGACCAACCTTACTCTTACGCTTCCTAAAATAGATAATGGCTTTTAGAAAGGCTGCTTTTTTAAGAAATAAGTTATGGTAAACATTCAGTGAAATTGAGATTATTTTTTATTTAAAGATAAATGCATGAATTAATCACAGAGTGACAAGATTTACTAAAATTAAAAACATAATTCATTAAATATATTTGATAAATTAGCACTTTTTATAAAATACAAAGCTAGAACACAAGTTTGAAGCAGTCATTCGAAACCATGTCTTCGATCATAAACTGGAACTGATAACCCAGCCATCTCCAACGGTTCAGATCTAAACGACCACAAAGTAATTAAACTATAAAATGAATCTAATGAAAAGGAAGGCAATAAAATTGGTATGTCTGCGAATAATTTCCACGGCGAAGTAACTGATAAAGACGCCGTACAAGGCACCGATCTAAGGACAGGTAGTCATGTAGAGGTCCCGGGCTGACCTCAGCAAATGCAAATAGAAAGTTTAATCGAAGGCTGACACTAAATCTATGGTATTAGAAATGTAGCATATTGTGTTACGGAAGATTCATTCTAATTTGCCAAATAATGTTTTTTTGTTGTTTGTTTTTATCTTGGGTTTCTTATATTTATAATCTTTTGGATTGTAAGAACTTCAAACATGCTGGCTGCTATATGCATCGGTCACGCTATACTGTTAGTGTGTATAAATATGCTATTTAAAATAATCGCTTACTTGTATCGGCAGCCTTTGTAATAGTTCTGTTTTATCCAATCTGTCATTACTTTTATATAACTTAGTGCCTGTAATAAATAAAATATTCGCGTAATACTGATTAAATTTAACATATTATACAAGTTTATCAATAGTTTAAGCTCGACTTCTAAAGAATATTAATTTAATGCACAAGACAGTTTTGTTTATAACAGTCTCCTCTGAAAGCCTATGCGCTATAATGGTTGCTGGTTGCATAAATAGTTACATATGACGCAGTGCTAAAGTTATCTCATCAATTACAAGTACCGCAATAATCAGTTCTGCATCTGTTATTTACAAAAAGTCTTCCTCCGTCTTGTGCACGATAATAAGAAGGTCAATATACTGTTTCTTTTTATTCCTTATTCACCATGAAAGTTACTGTTACAAAATTATATTTAGAAACGTTTTTATAATTCAGTGTTATTATATTGATTTCTGATACAGTTAGATTATTTAGCTGTCGTTTATTTGAATTTCGATTCAGATCCGGATCTATGTTCGAATGCAGGTCATTTATTTAAATTAATTCTGCTTTGTTTAAGTCAGCCGATGATATACTGATGCACTTATGTCGATGAACGGTTTTAATATTTGGGCTTTCCCGTAAAATCTTTATAATACGTTTGTTCTAGTTCTAATGACCTTCTTTGATTTGAATTAATTAATGCAATCAAGAAAAGTAAAACGCACTTGTGTCTTCCATTTTACTTTATGACTACTAATAATTACCAACTAATCAAGCCAATGCCATAATATAACAATTATTTAGACCACTGCTTCAGCAAAATTTATTAACTTAACCTACCTAACAGAAGACCATCCTAAGGGAAATCGAGGCGCTACTGAGACAAAAAAAGTATAAAAACAAAGCAACTCATTTTGGAATTCAAACATCTCATTGGTCAACTAACCCAAATAATTCAGATGGTACATCATACAACAGACACCTTTACAAACATGGCTACGTGACGTTTAAGGTCCCAAAAACGAAATAAACTCCCACCTGCTTTGAACTTCGTTTGCTTTTTATATTAGCATCTGTATGGAGCGCAATGCACGATACTTAATACATTCAAAAAGCTATGAAATTCTCTAGTGTATGCTTCATCACGTTTCTCAAAGCCTTCAATTGAAATTCTCTATGTATTATCGAATGAAGCAACCTAAAGCAACTTGTTGGAAAGTTACAATTTCAATCAGTGTTTCCATATTTTTTTTTCGTTGTCTAGGTATATGTGGTGTAAGAACCCGTCTTCTGAGAGGTTTCTCAGTTCAAGTTCAACTTTATTACCATGCTGGTCTGGGATTGAAAAACTTGGAATATTACTTATCATCCTGCGAAAGTTATGAGTCATAAGATCCTAGACTATGGAGTGTTAGCCCGTCCAGCCTTTAATTGAAATATTTTATTCAGATTAGCTTTATCAAAGCTTTCTTCAGTGCCAATATTTTGCGACTGGTCGACTGCAATTGGTTTTGCTAGAATGGAATGTCCATTTGAAGATACTGTTGATGCAAAATAGCTCCATAACTTGGGTAGCTAACTTTTTGTTTTCATAAATAGGTACAAATAGATTTTTAACTATAAATAATTATTGAGCGTCGAATGTTGAAATTTAGAGAATAAATGTTCCCAACATAAATTCAAATTAAATCGCAGTTCACAATCGCTAATGGTACAAAATGGATTTCAATGAACTTTTTATCTAAAACTATTTGATATGGTACATCAAGTACAACGAAATTCTAAAATACTTTTTTTTTGGATGGGAAATCATCAAATGACTTCAGAGCGGAAGGTAGTGGTCAGACTCTTACTGACCAAAACTCACCCGTGATCCTTCTTATGCCCTTTGCGTTCCAGGACCGCGGTGACTCTATCAAACAAATTCCGCATCCAATTCTAAAATACTTGGGACTTTGAATGACTGGCATTAACCTCAAAACTTGCGTTCTCAATCCTCGCAGTAAATAGAAATATATACTTAAGAGTTTAAAAACACTAGTCTAGTTTCAGTCCTTATTTGCTCCAATGAAAAAGCTCAAATAACTCTAGGTTTATACTAACAGTTAAACACAAAAGGCTTTCGGAATTCCGTTTACTTAAGCTGGTTTCAGACTTTTGCATGCATATTATTAAAATATGGTTTAAAATGATAGTGTTGTACTTAATAGCTAAGTAAATAGTGTCAAACAAAATAACGACGAGAAAATTGACAGATTGACTGCCAAATAACCAAAACTGGATAATGCCAACTCTTTTGGAACCAAAAACGTTTATAAATTGAACATCCGTAATCAAAATTTCCAATTAATACAAAATCACAAAAAGTTTAACAGTTAAAAATAAAGTTTAACAGTTAACATAGCATTAACAGCAAAGCTAATTGAATCGAGATCTTTGGAGCCACGGGAGTCCCGTGGGCGTTCGGAATTGATCTGCTGCCTCCTTCACTCTTAGATAGTGCAAGTGAGAAGGCAATAGGGTCTATTATTGCTGGGGGACGGCAGCAGGTTTGAATAAGGGTAGCCATGTTGCTGTATGGTCTTTGAATCGATTGGGTTAAAAAACGTTGAAGTGTTTTGGGCGCACAATGAACATCCTGGGTTGTTTACGTTTAAAAAACTGGGCAATTATAACGTTATTATCTATTCTAATATTATAAAGAGGAAAGATTTGTATTTTTGTATGTAACGAATAAACTCAAAAACTACTGATTTCAGAAATTCGTTCACCATTAGAAGGCTCACCCTGAGTAAAATAGGCTATACTTTATCCCCGTATTCCCACGGGAACGGAAACTACGCGGGTGAAAGCGCGGAGCGTTGCTAGTACTAACATAAAATTATAGCGGTTACGGCCCCATGTGATCTGAGCTCAATTTTGAATTCTTCAGTCATATACTTTCTCTTTCTTTCTTCTTTATTTCTGCCACCGCTTGCTACTTCTTTATTGAGACATTCTAGAATAATCGAAGTTGAAGAATTCCCAGAGCTATCATTGTTGTTCATCAATGATATCAATCCCTTACTTTTCAAATAATATACAATTTAGGCAGGGAACATCATCAACAAGATCAATTCTACTTTCTGCAATTACCTGTAATACGTCATCGAATAATATTTTTATCTTTAATGTATCTTGTATTAGGACAATCTTAACTTATACATGGTCACCCCGACCAGGATGCCATACATCGCTTTTTACTGGTTACAGCGACACAGAAGTAAGGCCCCGGTAAGGTTCTTTTGTCGCCATGTTTTATGTGACATATTTATTACTATTTTGGTAATGTTTGGCGTCTATGATTGCAATATAGTGGTAATCAGATTTATAAAGACTTGACAGGGCACAGAATGATTTTGCTAGTTGTAATTGAGAATCTTTTTCAAAAGTTGCCTTTATTGGATATGTAATTCACCATTGATTTTGATAAATACGGGTGATGAATCATTCAAGCTTTAAGTTATAAGTCTAAACCACAACTTAGTTTGTTAGTTTTTGAAACCTCATATCCATTTACAACTAACGAATTGTCTTTCATTACCTGTCGATTGTTGCCATAAGAAGTGAAATAAAAAAGGGATCCACAGAAGGGATCCAAAATATACCACCTGCCTTAGTTTTGTGTTTCAAACACCGCTAATTGAAAAGGGACTTTAGAATTTGAGAAATTATAATTATCACTTTGATAGTGAGGTCTATAGCAATAAAATTGGATTCTGTTGTTATTGTGTCATTTTTATTTTTGTTTTAATCTGCTTTAAAGGCTATGCTCATATACATTTGTTTCAATGGTGTTAATAGATGTTTTACCAATTCGTTTCATATAATTCAAAGCAATTAGCTTTCTGGTCAAATTGCAGTAGCACTAAATTGTATGATTAGGTCACTGACCTGTCCTGAATTTCCAACTTTTTAGCTACTAGCTTTGTTTATATTAACGTAATGTTTGCTTACCTATCTATGTACTCCCTCTCTAAAGCAAAGTTAGTTAAACTAATGAGCCGGAAAAGGGCGTGTACAAAGAAGAAAGTGAACACATAAACAAAGAAAAATGAAATAATACTACATAAAGTGAGTTATTTATACTTAATTTCCGACAAGCCTAACCACTGGCCACCACAGTGTCTGCTGACCCAAATTAAACCATCAGATACATGCACCTTTCATTACCATGGGAGAATATAATTTAGAAAGCATTAAAATCTACAGATTAAGGCTTGTAAACCAATAGCTTGAAAACAATCGAAAATCAACCATAGAACTGAAACCACAAGGTAGATTTTGAGTTTCATTTCTAAAGCAATTTGTCTCATCGAAGTCCTGTAGTATCGAATTTATTACTTAGAATTAACTATTGATTACCAGGAATGGTTTGCGTTTAAACTAACAATTTATAATGAACAATCTCAGTTTTGTGTGACTGCTCTATTAATGGAGATATTTTTAATAATAGGCTTTGAGATTGTCAGCAGTGATTTACCTGTGAAAGTTTTTAGTTTAAGTATTCAGGAGATATTATTTTTTATTTAAATTTATATTTGAAGGGTTGGATCTTACTTTTGTATTTATTATTTGGATATCATCTGTCTTCACTCGCGTATGAAGTTCAAGTAAATAAGCATAATATGTTTGTTTTACTTTATCTAACTCTGCATCCTTTTAGTACCTTTTCTTTTAATACTCATTTCATTAATCGTCTTTTTGAAAATTGTGATAATCAGAAACAACTTGCTTAACAATTTCAACATTGCTTTTAGTTTTGTCAACAGCAGTGAGCAGTGAGCAGTATTGAAAAAGTACAATCAATTTTTCAACGGTATTGAGATTGTACTTTATTTAGTAACAAAACTTAATTACTTATTAACAAAATAATTGTTTCATTAACTTTTAGTGGCGTTGCAACACTTTTTGCTACTTCATTTTGTTGGCGAAGGGCAATCATGTTTTTACTTCAATGTCATTGTTGTTTTAAATAAACCTAATTGCCTTGGGTAACGCCCACAGCAAATTAAGGTGCACGTTATTGGATTTGAATGATACAATGCAATTTAAGATGCACTTCACATAACTATACCATATCTTTTCCCATACATTTTAATACCATAACTTTACCAACAGGTTTATAAAATAACAGCAACATATGTATGTATGTATACCACTATGAATACTAACTCTATCAACCGCATTTTAATCAACTAATAAAATATATCAAAAATTCAGAAACCCTTCGAAATTCAAACTTAATAATTGTATTGCTTATAAAGTATCTTTTCACCTGTATAAGTAGAAGGTCATAATTAATTCGTTGCGAAAATATTTCGGGTTTCATTGTGCGTCTGATATTATAAGAAGAAAAAGGATTAAAGCGGTACTTTTGCAAAAAAAAAAAAAACTTGAATGACACAGCCACTTATAAAATATGAACCCAATCGTTACGTGTGGTAATCATGATGTTATAAAAGAAATTGTTACTGAATGATTTTTTTTATGTTACGATTACAAAGAAATTCATTTAACAGCCTCCAACTGAAAATAAAGATATTGACTTTTGCCTGACCCTTTGTGATATGAACATATCTTTGCAGAAAAAAAACATTTAAAATCAACCAATAGTTTACTTTCTTAGTATACTTTCAAAGACCTTCACTCCAGTACTCACGCGAACTCAGGACAAAATAATTATTAAAAAGTTTTATAAATAAGTAGGTACCAACAATAGTACCTATTCTTGGGCTCTTTATTTATATTGTCTCAAAATAACGCATTTGAATAAGTAATTTAAAGGTTTTTGGATACGCTTAAAAGCAGGTTCTTCGCGAAATTCAAGAGAGGCAACAAAAAAAACTGCACAAATGCTAGTCTGACATGCGCATCGAGGGGTCCGTACAAAATTTTCGTAAAAAAATTATTTTTTTTTATTCGAATATGCTTTTTGCTGGAGTGTAAAACTATAAAGGCACTCTCGTGTATCGTATGTTACAGTCAATTCTTCAACTTCTTCTTATACATATAAGTGTGTAATCCCAAACTTTGTTATTTTTATGAGATAAAACCAAAAATTTACAATTTTCAGACTTTTTCCTTTACTTGTATGACCTTGCATGTTCCCAAATTTTTTGCAGTACAGGTTTTGATATATTTACTTGCGATTTTCAAAATATGTCGCAAATACGATGCTTAAACAATAAATTTTAGTGCGTTGACTAGAAGCTTGATTTTTTCAGAGTGGATCTATGAAAAACTCAAGCACCTTTCAATTTGATACATCCGCGCGTTCCTGAGAAAAAAGGGTCATGACCGACAGAGATGAGACCGACAGACGGGAAACGAAATGTTCCTATAGGGGTTCTGGTTTTTTCTTTTGAGGCACGGAACGCTAAAAAAAAATAATGTTAATCAAAACATAAAAACTTACTTTTTAAGTAGATAACTCCAAGAAAGCCTCAGCAAAAACTGAGAAATTAGGTATGACTTCACATTGATTCTTGATAAACCGTTAATCCCCCTTTATCACAATTTCATTCACATTAACGCATGACTAAGTTAATCATTGAAAAAGAAATCTGCAAATCATCTAAATGGCGAAATGATGATGGTGTGTGCAGAATTTTTAAATTTCTAAGCTCCGCAAAAAAATAAACCACAGCGTATTTTATACAAGCCTTATATTGACCGCATTTTCTTTACAATTGATGATCATGATAAAGTACTACCTACAGATAAAAAAGTAAATGATATTAAAATTGTCTTACTTACATATAACTAAGCCATTTCTAATTGAACAGCAGAAACGACTACACATACAGCAGAAAATAAAACCTTATTACTTAACCAAGTGAGAGCAATAAATAAAACTAAAGGTAGAATTTCTCACAACCTGATATTACTCGAAGCATGTGTACGCACTTCATCATATTCTACACCCTGAGGCTGTGCAAACGCAAAGAGGTCGATCGTGCTCCAATAAGTATTATTATAAAGATTTATTTTATTTTTTCCTTCGTGTCTACTATCATTTAGGTTCAATAGCCCTTATTGAGTAAGGTGTGATGTCAGATCCTCACCTGTTGTGTAGTTAAAGCAATGCAAAACAAGTTCTTCATTACTTTTGCTTGTAATAATGGTACGAACGTTTCCTGCACTTACTCCAGGACTATTCATTAGAGAAACACTAAACTGCAATTTAAATTACCTTCAAAATCTTCCAGACCTTTATTATTCTATCATGGATTTCTTATGCTTATGTTCCCTTTGTCTTATTAACTCTAGGTTTGACTGCAGTGATCATATTTCTTAATTTTGGTATTTCTTTAGAAATACCTTCTTACCATGACACTATTGTAGATCTTAACCAATCCTCTTTATTGGTTAACACATAATTGATTTAAGTATCGTGTAAATTTCTGACACGCAGACTATTTATACAACTTTGAGGTCATGTTACCTTAAAAGGGAAGGATGCATATTCAAGAAACACATGTATGACCTTTGTGAGATTACCTTTAAACATTTTAAACTAAACGACGGATTCTACTTTCTTGTTTAGATTACAATGCATTATATGCGTGTTGAATGACTGTGGGTGTGAGACCGAATTTTTCAAAAGTGGGTAGTATTTAAAGACCAAATTAGGTACATACGTTTTAAGATTGATTGATTTGTAGTTTTTATATTGATTGATGTTTCCTCGTCAGGTTCTACCCACAGTTAAGTGATTTTATGCATCTTTCTTATTTACAATCTGTGTATTTTATTGTATACCTGTTCTTCCAAAGTTTCTCTGCCTGAAAAACAAAACATATTGAAGAAGATTTTAAACCATTACTATAACAAGATACATAATACTCGTAAATTACATGTTTTTGTTATAAGCTGAAAATTTTATTAGCAAAGCTTTAGCAGCTAAACGTCCGTAAACTTTTATGAATAGAAATATTGTATGGAAATGTGTCGTCTTCGATATTTTGCTTAGCGTCAGTAATTTCAAAAACTTAACGTGCCGTAAAAGTGAACACTGCCTTCAATTTTCTAAAGCTTTCAACTACTAGCTTGAAACTCTTATGATTGGGTTTAGCTAGTTAATTTTTGTTATTGAATTTCATGCAATGACTCGCTTATACTTTTTTAACGGCTGTAATTTTTGTACAAATCTTTTATCAAATTCATAGCGTGCTATATTTCAAGCAATCAATATTAACCGTGTAGTATCACCAAAATTTCGACCAGATGTTATGTCAACGGCTTTGTCTCTAAACTCGTTTCTTATTGCACTTTATCTGGTAGCTTTTATAGTCAACAAAAGATGCATACGTGTTGTGTTCAGTTGTCATGCACTATGCTCATTTCATATGCTATTGCTTCAACAACATAAGTTTCAGAAATCGTGCCATAGCGTAATATTTCATTTCAACGGCTCAAAGTATTAATGTTACATTATTGTTAATAAATTTCTCCGCAACAAGACTGCGTTAAGTTTGTTAATGTTTATAACAAGCGTTACTTGCTTGCTTTCCTTTCTTGGGTGAAGAACCACGAGTGGTTTCAACACAAAGTGAAACTTTATTAATTAGTATTTACTAAGTTTCAATATTGTTCTTAGATTCATAAATAAACATATTATTATGTAATTTTACACTTTCATTACATTACTTTAACACAAACTTTCATTCTTTACTATTTTATTCCTGAGTGCCTGCTTATATTATTCAGATTATTGACTAGATATCTACTGTAGATCCTCTGAATATTAAAGTCAATTGATAGAAACGGTTATATTTAATAGGTCTATCGTTATCTTCTGTATCATAGTGTTGTCTGCTTTCCCTTAGACAAGCTGGTTTTCTTATTGCTATCAAGCTCCGATGTTACCACCCTTGCACTTTGATAACTCTCTTGATAAGAATCACAATTAAAGTTTACGAGGAAGCAAATATAATGTAACAACTAAATACAGGTTGACACAGTGCCCATTAGCTTCTTGCAGTCCCTCAGCCTATTAGGGAAATAGGTTAATTCGATGGCCATCCATCACCCGGTTGACATTTACGACTTAAAATGGAAGATAACTTTGTGGTGTTCCATTTTATTTTGTCTGGCTGTAATGAGGAATAAAGTTTTAAATGTACGACGGGGTTATTACCTTATTAGTGACAGAAAGTTTCATCTAGAGAGTTGTGTAGAGAAGCAATAAAGCTATCTCGACTAACTAAATTGTCAATCATGTAATTTAATATTTTTTCTTGCATCGTCATCCTTTAGATCTGAGGAGCCGTTTCCGAATTTAATTTCGCATTGGCAATCGCTTTTGCAATCTGTCAAAAACACCTCTAATTTCTGACAAGTATTCGACTATTATTGTCGCCGAGATGATATTTCGAATCAAATTTATGCTTTTTTATTTCTGATCTATGCAGACTTATACATACTTCATACGAGTAGAAGACGACACTTCACACACTCGAAAGGCGACTGAATGATGATTAAATACAAGTTTTTCCATCTTTAACACAGTATACTTGTCTCCTATAGTCTAGACACAAGCTTATGGCCGAAACTGAAGATTTGTTCCAACTCACAAATCTGCTACCCATTACAACAATATCTAAAAAGGCAATTTTATCGTTCTTCAATACCAGCGAGATATTCTTTGTGTTCATTTTGTGAGGTCGTGTTTCTCGGTTTTGTTTAAAATATTGACCATGAAGGTCTGATAGTTCCAATGGTTTTAGTTTTAACTCAGCAGGAGGCGGTACCGAGTTTTCTAATTGCCTATTCGATTTAAATTGTATTGGAATGAGCGTGTGGGTAGATCCACATGCAGTTGCAAATATATGAAGTTGTTTTTGAAGATGTTAAAGCTGCCAACTTTATAAGGTAGTAGCATACTTTTTCATACCAGTGCATTAATTATAATATTAAAAACTCTCGAAGTTAATTTCTTCTTCTCGTAACACTCATCGCACTCATGTATTGGCTAAATATTCAATTAAATTAATGTCATAAAGACATAAAAATCATATTCAAACAACAACACATTTAGAATGAAAGAACAAAGGTGCTGAAAGTTGAAATGAAATGATTATAACACGCCACATACTACTATGGCTTCGGGCACTGCCCTTGAACTAACTGTAATACAATTAGTAACTTTACTCTTCAAACATATTATTATCACAGTAAAGACTGACGGTGCAATTGTATGCAACACAAAATTATTACAACAAATAAAGATTTCAAGTCTCGATTTGTTAGTTTTTGGAGCAACCACCACAACTTCACCAAACGTCACGTTGTACAAGTTTGTAATAAACCATCAAACACTGGAAAATATTAAAAACAACTCGATTCCCATCATGCAAATTCTCTGTCAACCATTAAGTCAGACCAGCGTCCGTTATTTGAAATAATTTCTCATTGTAACAAAGTCGTGTCTTCCAATGCTATCAATACATCCCAGATGGAACGATACGCAGCGTAATAAATTGGCTGCTGACTATCTGAATGCATACCGTTAACGAGTTATAGATAAAGTTGCTTTCACACGAACGGACCGTCGCAACGATAGTTTAATTAATTTTCAAATTGCTGTTTTAGAGGGCTAATTAGGTGAGGCGAGGATTGTTTAAATAGAGCTGTTGTTGAGGAATGATAAATTATTTTTTCCTAATTAGAACGTCAGAATAGATCTGTCATTGTTAAGTATTTTAAGATTACTCAGATTAGGTATGATTATATTGTTTGAAAAGGTAATGAATTTCTTAATTACTATGTAAACGACTGTATCTTTATCATTACTTCACGCATCGCACGCAAGCATCAAAGACGAAAAATGCTTTTATTTCTATGCAACAAGCATCATTGTTATTATCTTTTTCATTACCTTTGTCTTAACACAAAACGTTTTTCCTAACAGACAGAGCAGCGGCTGCTACATTAAAACCAGTGTGTAAACCATCTAACGCAATATCGAAATATAAATTATTTTCCAAGACCTTTAGTAGAGAAATCCTGCAATAAGTATAAAATAAAGCTTCGAAGGCTTCCACCCTTCAATTTCGCTGGCTTTCACTATCATATTGCATAGAGCTGCGGCTAAATACCTATTTCTGTCTAGTGCTTGTTATAGACTCATAATATTGCTTGTTAAATTATTTAGTGGAATTGTATATCTATGTACTTCCACGTTGTTCTTGGAATTATAGATATTACTTTGTAAGGGGCTAGGTGTAACATTTCTAAGAACTTTAACGTTGATTTAATTGTTTTTGATGGAATGGTTGGAAATTGTTATTGAATTTACTTTTTAAGATTTCGTTTTCTGCTCTTGGTTTTCTTTGCCAAGCTTATTATCTTTTCGTCGTGTTTGACCAATATCAAGAGCGTATTTTTTATGCGTAGCTATTACAATGATTATTTCATCATCCAGACTCTTGTCTTCTTCTCTATCAGTGTTTATCCAGTCCAGATTAACATCATAATTATTCACTATAGTTTTCTACGACCAGGTTTCCAAAGTGACAGTATTTATGTACAATGATGCAATAGATAGTCGCATAATCTCTATCGATCAAGCTTACATGCACTTACAAGTTGATGTCGACATATCTACAAATAGAACCGTTACGTACCAACTTACTAGACTTCTTATCAGAACTTTGATGTTTTATTTCCTGCGCTTATCTCCTTCGGAATGTATTAAGGACCTGTAGGAACGTGTCTGTGTTTGATCTGAGTAGTTTTATAATATTCTATAACCTTTTACAGTTTTATTTTTAAAACACCTTTGAAACATTCTAAGTTTTATTAAAATACACAGATAGCTTCTTCTTATATTTCGTAAGTTATTTATGAATCCAACGTAGAACTGAATATTTCCCACAATCTTTACTTCATAAAATGGCTTGATCCGTCTGAGTTAAGAAAATAAAGTATAATAAACATACTGAATGCAACGAAATTAGCCAATTTGATCACCGTCAGATGTCAATGGTCCAAATAATTCGCTAAATAATCTAACCTTCAAGAAGGCAATCCATTAAACAAGAATGTTAATTTTATTATAAGTGGCATACATAAAAGTTGTGAAATGAGGCAATTTTAACTTTATTGTAATAGGACTGGTAGACCTAAATTTCAATGGTCATTCAAAATTGTAGAGCTATTTAAGGCAAAGGCAAGCAATTGTCCAAACAATCGTCTTTCACATTTCTAACAACTTATAACCTATATAGAATATATACTCGAGATACAGACCTCTTTTGATTTTCCTTCTATGTCGAGCCATGAAATAGTATATTATGTCCTCATTCAAATTATAAACAGCACTATTTCAGGGCGTGCTAATAACTATTAAAGTCACGTACAACAACGGTCAAACTCAAACAAACATTCGTTAAAATGATTGATAATAGTCGATTTAGTGAGTAATAGAAGGAACATTTATTTCCACTATACATAACAGTCAAGGGCCCAGAATTACAATCATTGGTACTGAAAATTACGACACCTACAATCTTAAATGGTTTCAAAACCTAAAAATAAAAAGACAATTCAATCGAACATGGGCAGCATTGGCTGGCATGTATACTGCATTAGATAAAACAAAAAAAAAAAAAAAACAGAATAATGCTCAAAATAGGTCTGAAGGCGGATTTAATGCCTCAAGGCTTTATCCACCACTGAACCTCCTGCTAGGTTTGAGGAATTGGTTCGAAAGAGAGACCGCGGCCCTGGAACGCAAAGGGTTTTAGTCAGTAAGACAACATACAAGACATCTGACAATATCCTTTAAAAAAATAGTTGGCCATTACTATTAAGCACTTAATAGAATGACCTAAACAAACTGTGAAGATTGTAGAAAACTTGTAGATAATAATTCGCGTGTAATTGTGAAGCCTTTACAAAAACTTGTACACATAATACTAACAATTTCACTGAGCAAAAACTGTCATTATAATCAATTAAAGTGAAACGTTAATGGTCACAGTAATCTTCTTCGTCCCAGACTTTCTAGGCACCAATTAACATTGCCTACTTGTGTCTAGATTGTAAGTGAAGATACGAAAGATGAGCTATCGCAAAATTGAAATATCAGTAGGTAGTGCCTGAATGTACGAGTTCTCAGTTTTCGCTTCAATAGGATTATGAGAAGCGATAGCAATATTCGCTTGTAGGAAGGCGAGGCTTGTAGAACCTAGTTTGGTGTTTTGTGTTGTTCGACTTTCTTTAAGGCATTCTAAACAGGAAACTGCTCAAATATGTACATACATTCATATATGGACGGATGGAATCTGCTAGAATTTTAGAATTTATTCGTCTCCAAAACACACCTGGATATTATTGAGGTTGGCACAACAGGTCAATTTATGCGTTCGTACATACATGTAAATAAATAGTTTGTTACCCAAGCACATGTAATACTTGATCACTTTGCAAATGCGATGAAAAACATTACTATTTAAACTTAAATAAATACTACCACTCCCATTCTTCATGTAGACTTTACGTAGGTTTTAAATTTAGCTTTTATCAAGGTCCCTAAATCGAAATACAATAAACCAACTAATTTCCATAATAAGGTGACCGATGAATCTTATTTTTAAAATGTCCTGACGGCCTTACGTTACCAAGTTGATACAGCAATTTGTTTTCCGTATAAATAAACAAATTGGTATTCAATTATCTGAAACCTATTTAACATTTTTATTTTGGATTTTATGGATCTTGATTTATGTGTTTGGAAATTAATGATGAAACTTCATTCTTCTTATAAGGAGTGTTGAATCTAGTGTGGTCATCTTATTAAGTAGCAGTTTAAGAAAACACTCTTCCTATAACATCATTGTAGATCTTCAAATACCCAGAAACAAAAGATTTCTTAACTTCATCATCAAATCATCATACAGCATCATTATTGAATAATTCAGTACTTCGTATTGTTGCAATGAGGTCAGGCATGGCTTATTCATTCCGTCAAAATAAACAATCCGTGACACTTTTCTAATATTTATTCGAAAAATCATAAATATTTACCCATTTCCATGATTTACGAGGGAGCAAACTAGATTGCCAGCATGTATTAGATACGGATTGATTGGTTGAATTGGCACGCGATACGAGACTTTAATAAAATAGGTACATAAGAAACGTAAAAATGTAACTCGCTTAAATATATTGGATTTATGTATATTTCCTATTTTATGAAGTTTCTTGATTTATTTTGCAACACTTGACATTAGATACGATGCAAGAAAAATCCATTTGCTTAAGATGGTAGAATAGCTAATGGGTAATGTTTAAACGTGTCGAACGAAACGCACCTGAAAAGGGAGCAACAGTTACATACAATAGGTACATAAAAAAGATCCTAACAACAAATTAACATAAAGCTTCTATAAAATGTGTGGCAGAAACCATCAGTCGGCGGGAAGAATTATAAGACAGTAAAGAATTAATTTGTACATTATCCGTAGATTTATCTCATCTGCTTTACATCCTACGCAAGATGTCCAAGTCAACTGAGGGTAATGTATTGCTGCCATGCAAGTGGGCGGTGGGTCAGTTACCTTTTTTACATGCTCAGGTTTGACCTCTAACCTAAAACTATCCACAACGTCAGTTTGAGTGGTATCGATACTCTTTTGTGCGTCCACATCTTCTTTAAACCGCAAAACGTTTTACCGTTTACAAAAACACATGTTATAAATCCTTAAAGTTTATTCAGTCTATCTATTTCTTTTAGTCGCTACAGTAAATCGAAAGCTTATTTTCTTATCGTAAAGACGTTGGACCCACGGACCATTGAATCTCGAGAATCTAGATTTAATTGAGCAAGCTAATTATATTGAATGCTGTGGTCCAGATAAAATCTTTCGTGGGAATGAAGTCGTCTTACATAGATGGTTGAGATTAGCCTGGATGGATTTAAACTAATGAATTCTGCTTGAATGAAAACAGGAGTTTAAAGATCAGAAAATGTATTATTATCATAGCAACGAATGTTTTTACAGACATAATAAGTTCAATGGTGAATTGGTGAAACATAATTATTCTTTAATGTAATGGGGTTTGTCAATACGACATTTGACGACTTTTTTACTTTGAAATAAACCTTTTGATCTTTTGATTTTCAATGTATGTATTACTAGCGTCAATATAATATCAATGAGCTGACTATGTAACCGGCGAATGACAAAGAAAATTATAATCCGATACTTGTTGATTTGTCACTGAATTCACTATAAAAATAATATGGCTATCATTCACAGAAAGACAGTGAATACCGATGATAAAATAAAGATAGCACTTGATATTTTTATATGAAAAAAGATAAAGAATAAAATTTAGCACGAGCTCATTTTTTAGAAACTCTACATTTGTTTCTGTTGCTAGAACTTGTGATGCCACTGTAGATTATTTGATGTGTATCATGAATGCTTTCCCACGATTGTCTACTACTCTTCAAGTAAGTTTCAATTCTCAAGAATTATTACACACGTATAATATTGTGACCTTTCCAACTCTTTATTGCATAAAACTACATTTTCTTTTATATTTTTGACATCAATTGCAAACTAGCTTCGCAATTGTTGTAAAATTTCTCAGGGATAGGCAGATAAAGAAAGATAACAATGTACATAATATTTGTATGTTTTGTCAGTTGTCACAATACTGATGACATCAGCATGCCTCATAACAATTTCACTTTCAAAGCAAATAGCATCCAAAGTGTTATGTGATAATTGCTAAACAAGGCTTGAAGTTTTAAGAGTAGATATCCTGCACCTACATTTTAGCTCTCGTCCACCTTTCTTGGTTAAAACTTAGTGTCTTCTTTTTATTTTATTTTCCGGACTATTTTTAATACGAATAACAATGAATAGTAATAAGAATTTACATTAAACATATCCCAGCAAGTAACACGCGTAAAGAACGTTGCAACAGAATAAATGATGACATCAGACATAAAGCAAAAATAAGAGCCTTCACAATCCCTTTTATAATAGCAACAAAACAGAAAAGCTTGAATAGCATACCAACCAGTTCCTTAACGAAATTCGCTACTTCAAGCATTGTGGTTAAAAAATTCAAAAGCAAATTACCATTGGGGATAATTCATGAGGTATTCTTACCCATAAATGGCTAGCAGAAAGTGATACCAAACGGTTCAAACCTAATATGGTGTTACGATCCAGTTTCTAAAGCAAAATACGAATTAATGTGAAAAGATAGTTGGACAAAATTGAGGATGGTTGTTTGGTAATGTGTTGCAATATTGTTAGTTTTAGAGTGGGCTTGCATTGTTTTGAAAGTGCTAGTGGCGACAACATTGAATTTATTAACAATCGTTTCATCGTTATCGTGATGGTGACTCTTTTATACACTACTACTACTATATTATTTACTATACTACATTATTTACTATACTACTATGCTATTTTAATATAATCATAAAATGTACAGTTTCTCACTTCACTAGTCTTCTTTCAATCTTCAAATATTTATTTCTGTAATCATACCTACTACCTACATTATCCAAGAGTGCCTCTCAAATTCTTATTACATAACACAATGCACCTTCATCTACATACATACCTAGCGTTATTTCTCTCACAAAATTCAATATGATTTACAATACTATCGCTTCTTATCCTGGTATAATATATCCGTAGTCCCTACATTTCTCATAGCCATCCATCACTTTTTATATTACTCTCTTATCAGTTATCTCACCGGATCAAACTGTGTCAATGTCTATGACTCTATGCTGTTGTTATTGCTCGTGATCTTAGGTGGCATAAAGTAAGATTATTTTGATATTATTAAACAAAATATTGATACGCATAAGCTGCAATATCAAATTCTGCTGCACGTTCAGTGACTTATATGTAATTTGATCAGAACAATCTTTTCACAAATAAAATTGCTTTGCCTTTAGGGAACCGAGTGCTCAGTGCTCATCCTTACAATTATACAACATATATTAAACGATTTCAATTTTATCCAAAATTTTATTTATTTATTTAAACTGTTTGTACAATAGTAGTATATGAGCAGACTTAATGCAACAAAGCATTCTCTACCAGTCAAATTTTGTGGTAATATATTCATATATAATATTGTACCTTCGAACAATTAAATACAATAATATCAGTACAAAAGCAGAATGCCTGACATGAAGCTAGTCTATCTTATACTTCTCACACGAAGTAACCTTTATGACCTCTTTTCGACCGACTAACCCTGTGTTGGCCTTACTACTAACTCTGCTTGATAAGCTGCGTATACGCTCATGTTTTTTCTTGCTCGTTCTTTATCGTTGTTGAACTTATTATTTTCTTTACCAGTGGAAGTTTCATTCCGAGTTTTATTAGTTGTACTCGAGATTAATACATAAATACTAAAGTTTTCTTCTTGTTAATTATTTCATAATTTTTTAAATCTTGCTATGGGTTTGCTCATTAAGCTTTTGTTAAATCCAATTAGCTCTTACACCAAACAATGTCTCGCATATTTTAAGAAAACACCGACTGTATATTTTAACGGTGACTTTAACATAGTCTGCGTATCATTAATATTAATGGAACAATTGTTATTACGTAAAACTGACCACCTGGTGTTTTGCATCACTGTAATTGTTCAATTGATTGATACAGCCATTACTGGGCCTAAGTTTTATGAGGTACATGATCTGTTGGGTTTGGTCTCTACTCGTTGGTATATGTTTGTTTTGTTTTATTATGTAGGTACTTTTGTACCTTTAGACAATGGACATGTTAAATTTGTATTAAATAATTAATAAAAATAGTATGTTACCTGTTGTTGCTACTAAAAACGTCAGAACGTAGGTAATCTTTTCAATGGAAATTTTTATTGTAATGAAATGTTTAACAGGAGCTGACCTTTACCTCCCTGATATTATATGTATTGGCAAGCAATAAGTTTCTACAGCTTAATTATAATTGTGTGAAAAAGTACAATCGAAAAATAGAGCTTAATCATATCTAAAATAGGTACTATAAAATTTATTTCAAAATAACAGCTTCCTGAATATGGCTTTTGACTTTCAAAAGGTTTAGAGGTGATCAAAGATTATGCACCGGCATTACTCGAAACCTCTCATGCATAAAATAGAGTCATAATATTGTGATGTAGAGAACACGGTAACTTCTAACTGTCGATAATATTACCTAATATTATATTTAGTTTCAATTGAGATATGAATTATTGCCAATTCTGTTGCGGTCTTGTGATTGGATGAATGATTGAAGTGACAGTATAATATTATATAGACGTATTTATTTATTATTGAGAGAATTTCTTGTTTTCCGGTCTAAAACTAGGGATAAGTTTTCTTTAAACTGGTCTTGTGCTTATAACAGCATAATAAATTGTATCTTGCCTTAAAGGCGTAACACTTTCATCCTCCTTTCGCAAAACTTATGAACACTCAGTGTTTTTTAATACGTATTACATACATTCTTTGCACTGGGGTGGTATTAGCCAAACAACACACAACTATTCATATTCTTCGTTATAGACATGTAAGTAATAGTCAAGATACAAAGAAAGACAATATTGGCCAATCAAGATAAATTGGAATCTATTAAAACTTAAGTCCATAACTCTAAAGATGGACATCGGCTTATAGAAAGACCGCAGCAAAAAAAACCCACTGAGAAATCCGATAATGAACTTAAACATCTGGCATAAGGTCAACAGGTTAAAGAGCTATAAAATACAAATGAAATATCTTATTTAAACCGTTAATTTCCTATCATCTGCTAACAAAGACACATTAGCCGATTACGTCAGTATCTAGGCTTGTAACGAGATAAACTTTATCTCGCTTTAAATTGCTGTTCACGCATAATTATGCATCATTGAATTATTCCATTGCGCATATATTGTAATAGAATAGATATGGAGGAATATAACGAGGTTGGTGTAAACTGTGTTTAATGTATGTAAAGTTATCATCAATGTGGTCACTAATAACAGTCATCAGGGTGCTTTATGTATTGATGTTGTTAAAATAAAGTCACGACAAAAGTCGTCTTTGTTAGGCTACTAAGCTTTAAATATAGTTTTTCTTACTTTTGAGACAACAATCTGAAATACGTTTTCGGTCTGTAGGAATACTTCCATCTTTCTCAATTTTTCATCACCAGCAGAATTGGTCACATGTTTATCATACAAATTAGGAGAGTTAACGTTCAGGACCTTCTCAAGATTTTCCGTTAAAAAGATTAAGTCCTAGCAGTTATTTTTGTAGCTTGATCTATTTATGTGATAGAAGCTACCAACAGCCTTGCATTAAGCTTTCTCAACAAATCAATCTATATCACCAAATTAATCATTTAAAAGTTTCCCAACATCTGACGCTATAGTCAACAAACACGTGAACTTCTACATATCAAAACTATCACGATACTACATATGTACATACATATATAGCTCAAAGCTTCTGTTTTACAGGAAATAAAAATAAACAAGAGCAACTTATTTTTCCACGCTTCAAGAGAAACTATAAAATTTGAACAGCTGTTGGATATGAAGCGTGTTGTTACGTAATAAGTACTCAACTCTGTAAGAAGACAAGATTATTATCTTAGATATGTATATTGTACAAAACATAGTGGTATCGGTAGTGAAGAAAAACACACGTTCAACCAAAACCACTCTAGTAAAGCAGAGGTCACATTATTGTTTTGTGTCGTGTTGTGTTGTGGGACATTCTGAAACATTTGATTGGCTACAAACCTAGAATTGAAATGACGTTGGTTTGAATAGATTCGTTTGATTGGTGTGTGCTGCCGGTCCTGCGCCATGACAAATCATGACGCAGTAATTATATGAACCAAGCTTAAGTCTTTCAAATAATATCCGGATAGTCCAAGGTTCAATACAAAAATCTAAATTTAGCAATAAAACATAAAATTTCATGCAAAAATACTTTTATGCGTCAACATGATCTTAATAAGCCTTCCTCCTTACCATAGTTGGGTACAAAATATACAACAAAGAGCTCCGTTTCTCTAAAGGTTGTATCAATTCAACGGACGATATTCATTCAACATTTCCAAATATAGGTTACATTTCCAACGTAATGTATATTTTTTATTTCAATACAAATATCAAAAACCGTTAATGCCGCACCCAAAACATATTGGCACTTTAAGAAAACATGAATGAATATGTCATTGACAAGTTTACAATAAAAAAAAGCGATTCGTTCTCTCATTCATTCATTAACTGACTTTTGCACCTACGCAAGAATATTTTATTAAATATACAGGCTGTATTTATTTTTCTTGGTGTAAATATTGATTTAACTAATTTGTTTGGTACATCAAAGTTCGCTTCAAACCAGTTATGTATTAGGTAAAAGTTAGCATTATCAAGCCTCATTGACTAAATTACACAAGATTTGCCATGATAGTGGACGTTAAATTTCTTCCAATTCTTATAATGCTTAGTTCAAAAATGTAGCTTCGCATAATTCTCTACCGAGTTACTTCACAAAACCTGGCCCTTAGTTTTGACTAAACATATTACACAAGACCTGTCATGATAGTAGACATTAAGATTTTTACAGTTCTTGTAATGTTTGATTTCAAAATTGAGCTTCACATAATCTTCTACCGAGTTACGTCACAAGACCTGGTCCTAAGTTTTCCACATGTTCACTCCTAACAACTTCAAATTATATCAAAAGGTGATTTTTCAGTTTACATAGTGCTAGTTTTTAAATGTACTGGATCTCAATTTGTATTGAAATTGGATCAACACTGTCTGGTGACAATAACGGAAGATCCCTTATTTTTCTATATATATGACATAAGTGAACATTAATGTTAACGAGATCGAGTACATTTGCAAACTAACTCTTAGACCTCAGTTAAGTATCAAAAAATACACCATGTAGGTAGACACACTGATGTCAGCGAATAAATATTTCATGGTTGACGTAATAATTTGTTCTCGTTTAGCATAGCTATCAAATCATGAATGATAACGAACCAGTAACGAACCCTTTGTTTATTTACTGTTTTATTTTTGTTGCAGGTAATTACTTCAAATCTACTGCTTCACATGACTTCGAAATAGAGGTATCACAAATGCAAAACTTAAGTTCATTCAAAACAAATGCAGTTCAGTTTTTTTCCAAGATTGTTGAAACAAGCACACTGCACTAGCAAGAAGTCTTCCTGGTAAGCCTCTTTGTACTGACAGATTGATAGGCTATTGTCTTCGAAACCAGCAATAAGGAACCTGTTTCAGATACTTGGCTTTTAATGGCCTTTACACAATCGCCCAGCAACTTTTCTACGCCCATTTTAGTAGTTAAGAAGTTATTTAGAAATGTTCTTCTAAGCAGTTCAGTTTTGTGAATAAGTTATCAGGTAAACGATTAAATCTTATGATTCTTAAGGGGCTAAACATTACTTTCCTGATATCGGGAAATCCAAGCATTTTATTTAATGCAGTCTAAATCAAATAAAATGCCGCTAGAATGTATGACAGTCAAACAGATAAATCTAGGGCAACATAAGAACATCCGGAATGAAAAGTAAATATACTAACAGTTATTTGCTATCTCACAAATGCTATAGAAATCAAACAAGGAAATGGGTTATCAGATACCAATAAAAGATGGGCTATTATGTCAATACCTACGCACGATTATGACCTTTGCACTCCATGCGTGGATTCTAATGGTGCCAACGCCTTTAGTCTTCATACAACATAAAGTATTGCTTACACCGTAAAAGGAAACTGACCTACGATGACAGTACTGAATGAATATAATAAAAACTTAAATTCCGGTGTTCAGCTGAATCCAGTTAGACTCGATGATCCCAAATTAATTGAGAAACCACAAATTGATCTGACTACTTTGGCCAATATGCTTTTTTTACGAGGCCACTCGCAGGTTACTGCTTTATAGAGTGCAAAGACGCGTTACTATTACTGTTAATAGTTTTGGATCATGGGACCAACGGCAGGACAACTTTCAGTGGGGGAGCAACTTCAATATCCCATTTACACAGAGATAGAACTCGAGAAGACAGGTATAAGGCCGAGGTAAAGTTAACTCTAAGTACGTAACCTTGCCCCAGATTTACTTGGCTCTCTTTTACTTACTACGTTCTGCTTTAACGTGACATTAACGTGACATGATGCGCAACATATTGCTCATCATGTTGAACAGCAACGAAAAGGAACTTCTATTTAGCAACATTATCTACATTGCGCGCCTGCTGGTAATGTGCGCATTGATGTACAATTTTGCTGAACATGCTAGGCGTCTCGTGTAGCGCGTCAAATGTTGACTAGTAGATACTGGGCTTAAGCCTAATGGTTATTGCAGTTACAACAAGTAAAGTTACTATAGATGGGTCATCTGGTTGTTGCGTTGAGTGTTTCATCGATTGCACCAGTTCTGTGTCAATTAGGTTCTCATCCAGTCGTTTGATGATTTTACTTCCTAGTTTTGCGTCATCATTGGCAAAAGGAAGTTTACATCTTTAGTCAATTGTGTTTTTCCAAAGAACTGCCGTTTGACCTGTGCAATCTTAACTGACATCCGTCCACTATCATTTCTACGTCATAAGCACAATTATTGTGGAATTTCGCACTTCTAATAGAGTAATTACTTATTATAAATTATATTTGGGACACAAAACAAGAAAGGTTATCGCAACCGACAGATTTGTCAATGAACCAACTATACGATAATTCATTCATGAATTTCACAACGCAATATTAAGTTTTAATGCTTTTACGTGACTTGTTAATAGATAAAGCGTTAATAAAACACGAACTATAAAGTATATTATTATAATTGAATTATTATACAGGAACCGTTTTGCGCACGTGTTAAATAATTATTTTTGTAATAGGGTTATAACTTACAAACATTAGTTTCGCAATGAGTATTGATTTTGATGTTTTCTCCTGTAACTGATGTTCATCGAGTGATTTCACTCGATGAACAATTAGCAATCACTTTCTTGTAACAACATTTTATTCAATAAAAACTTGCTTAAATGATAAAATAACGATTGTGTTCACTTTCTCTTAAAACAACAGTAAGTTTTTCTCTCATTAATAGCGCTTTATACTCTTCTATTACTCGTGGATCTGCATGAAATTTTTTAGCTACGGGCAATTAAAGATGGCAGTAACAATCCCATTAAACTTTAGCTCTCTCCACATTACAATCATCGATAACATTAAACTATTGCTATCAACAATACTTGCCTTAGAGCTCGTTCGAAAACACACAATACACCATACAATTTTAGCGTCAATCTACTCGACAAGCAATCTCCTGCATTCTTTATTTGAAAAAGTTATCATGATCCAAACGGACGTATGTCAGACGATCAGAACGGAACTGACTCTCTCTCTATTGTTGAATATTTTCGAGTACCTTGAGTACTTTGAACGTAACGAAGCGGAACGAATTTTCAATGTTTGGTTTGAAGGTGGGTTGCGAAAGAGGGACTTCGATGAGTTTGTGTCGATTTTTTATTGATTTAACTTGTTAACTATCTTCTAATGTTACTTTATCATCACATTTAAATTATGTTTTTACTCTTTTATGAATGACAATCACAAGACTGATGTTTATACTACATCCACTGATTCTGTCCTAAAATAAATATGGTCACTCACCAGTCGTCTTTTCGCTGTCTAACAAATCTATCAATTCTAGACTAGAACCTAGACTACATTTATAAATGACTCTTCCTTGAACTGTTTCATTATTTTCTATCTCACATGTTGTTGTATCCTTTCATAAGCAAACGTTTTTCAGTCAAATAATGTCTTCAATTTATTTAACCTGAACGAAGTTCATGATAAACTGATTCTTTAGAGCTTTCTTCCAATTCTTATTCCATTAGTGCTACTTAACTAGCGTTTCAGTTAGAGCCATTTACAATCTCCGCCGGCGCGATTCTTTAAGGGAACTGTTTAAGAAAATTAACATCATGACGGTACCTTGTCAATACATATATGAAAACATTATGTATGTTCGGAAAAATCTGCATATTTTTAATAAGATCAGCGACAGGCATAATTTTAATACTAGAAATAGAAACAAATTAGATCAACCTAGGTTTAGATTGGCTAAAGTACACACTTCTTTTATGGGGTATTGCGTAAAATTTTATAACAAAATACCAGTCGATATCCTTCAATTAAATGAGAGAAAATTTAAAACATGCATAAAACGCACACTATGTAGGCAAGCATATTATAAACTGGAAGATTATATCCTTGATAAAAATGCTTGGCTAAATGCCGGTCCTGCTCCACAGACTCAACCTCTTGGGTAAACAAGTTAGGATTTTTTATTTGGAAGAGATGCTCGCCCTTTTTTTGTCTCATTTATTTATTCTTTTTTTTTATAATTTTATATAAATAATTAATTTCTAATAATGGGAATAAATAATTTCTCTTTTTTACTTGTATTTGCTTGGTCATTGTGAACCATAGTTTTGTACAATGTAGAAGCAGTTTATTTTCAAATATTGTAAATGTGAGTACCATGGAGCCATTTACAGGTTATAGTTTACTTTGTGACTTGAACTAAAATGGCAGTTGAGAGTATGTCATGCTCGCTCAAATGTCTCGCTGATGGTGGCGCGTGTGTCGGATCATTCGGTTCCCTTCAAAATGGTTGAGCTAAATGGTGCCGATACACGCGTCATGTTCGTGAACGGGCGCCGTCGGTTGAGACTGGTCACCTCTTAACTGCCACTGACTTGTTTTAAACTTTAATACTTTGAATTGTTTTATAGTTTCCTTTTTTTTTTCTTTGCATTGTCCTCACACATAGAAGCACCAAGGATGTAACCAAAGTTATGTAATACAGAACATGATTTAAAAGAGTGTCCGTGGAGTTTCTTGCACGTTCTTCTCCATAGAGATCTACGCTTTGGAACGTGCAGATAGCTTCACCTCTTTCGACTTGACAATTCAAAAGTGCCTGTAAAAGGTTTAATTGAAATAAATGCTTTGAATCTTGAATCTTGAATCTTGAATCTTTCACAACAAACCTCACCTATCCGTATTCTCGAAGGAAAGTCTCGAAATATTTCGCTTTTGCCCGCGAAGTGATTAACACTCAAAGTGGTTCATTTGATCGAAGCCAATGATAAGGGAACAAGTGCGGTGGTTTAACTTGTACGCCGTACGGTGCAGTGGAATATTCGAGCGGAGCGTAGTGGCCGAATGGATTTCAATGTAGTTTTAATGTACAGTAAATGGGTTTCTGTGTAATTGCAACGAATGATTGCATACAGTTCTGATATCGAATATGAATTTGTATTAAGGCAGAACGTCTGTTGCTTTGATCATAACTTTTGTTGTCTTCATTCAATTCATCATTTTCAGATTGCTTTCATCAAATTCAATGTATAATAACTAGTTAACCCGCGCAACTTAGTCTGCGTCACATAAGAGAGTGAAAAAATCCCCGTATGTGCAACATATTTCATTTGATGCTCCGAAAAGCCTTCCTCGTTAAATCAGCTATCCAACACTATAAGAATTTTTCGAACCAGTAGTTCCTGATTGACCACGTTCAACTAAACGAACCTTACTTTATAATATAACCGTCATATAAAAACACGCAGTAGCAAAATAGATAACTCTCCTATCCAATAATGTCTTGTCTTTACATTCTTATTTTTTGAGTTTTCTTTTAATAGTTACTTCTTACTGTATTTTTCTTCGTTATTGCCTTTCGCTTACCCTTCTAAACTTGTACCAGCCCAACCAAGGTTATAAGGTTTGACAAGATTTTAGAATTTAATTGAAATTTTAATTGGAAGCCGCGAAAGTCGCGGGCACAGCAGTTCAACTGTGCAGAATCTGTTTATACACTGTAAATTAGCTTGTATACCAGACTAGCGAGAAAATCTCAATATTGAGTCGCTAAAGAAACCTTTCTTTGGTACTTGCTACTATGTTTCTCTTTTCGCATGCATAACTACATACATACAGTTAGTATTTGGCTGCAAAATGGCATATCGAGTTTAAAAAATGGTGTTTTAAAGCATCATTTCTACCCATTTATGTGTGACAGTCTGTAAAATATTTATTTACGGCCGGTTAGGGATTAGTAAAATGAAATCATTGAAATGTTGCTACAGTTTAACTTAGGAGCCATCTATAAATTACGTCACACGAATTTCGTGATTTTTGACCCTCCCCTACCCTTGTCACACACAACAGGTCACATTTGTGAGCCCCCAGCCTCCCTAGTGTGACGTCACATATTTTATTCGTGTATTTGTTCATATTTTACTTAACACTTAGATTTTGAAATGTCACGTCACGAACTTTAGAACCCTCCCATCCCCTTGTCACACAATGTCACACTATGACCCCCTCCTTCCCCCTTAACGTGTGACGAAATATATGGATGACTTCATAATAATTATTTTTATCAATAAACGTTTAAGAAAATCAAAAAAGTATGCGCGACGCGTATGCATCATAAACTTAACTCTCAAGACCGAAAAAAAGTCTAAAACCGCAAAAGCCATTTCATCAGTTATAAAAGACACACAACATAATGAAACGTCAATACACAACACTTTATTTACCAACACAACGAAACTAAGTCTGACCTTGACTAAGATTCAAATGAAGTCACTTTCAATATAACTTTCATTCAAACAATATTGTATTAAATAATAACTACAGCGAACAAAGGCAAATCAATCAAAGAGTTATAATTATTTTATTCGAAGACACATAGACGCCATCAGAATAGACATTACATATTGTAATAAAAAGCTGCTATTAATATATAAATGCACATAACAATAACACGGAAACAGACAGTTACTATGGTTAATAAATTCCATGACACGACCTGAAACAATAAAATTGACAACACAAAAAGACCTAACTGCGCTGACATAATGCACAGTGGCCGGAAACTAGCTCCCACTGGTCAAAGCACTTATTTTGGCAACGAATAAAATAATTTATCCGTCGGTCAGTAACTAGAGCGAAATAGCAGTTTCAATGGCAGCATTTCGCAACACTGTGTTTGCAGACAAGTCGGCGTATTTCTACACAAGTATTCATTGATAACGGGCGTGGGCGAACTCGACGAGGTCCACTCCATTCATGAATTGGGCAACGTTGGCCCACGCTGGCCCACGCGGCTAACGGTCGGTATTAAAGACGTCGATGCATACAAGTAAATTATGAACTTTAATTAATATGAATTCGTGTTTTACAGTAAATTTTACGGAACACGGGAAGCGGTTAATCAATTTTGTGAACGCGAACGGGAATTCAATCTTTGAATAGAAGCTGTTTTTAGTTTGTATTTGGATGTTTTATAAGCAGTTAGTTATGAGGTAATCTACAAGTGCGGAGTTAGTAACAATTTGAATACAAATTGCTTTGCTGCGCAACGACCAGAAAAATACCGTGGACATAAAAATTCCAATTAAAATTATGTACGTGGTTTTGGATATTATACCTACCTATAATTTGAGCTACCATTTTTTACTCTCATTTACTGTTTGTAATGATATCCTTTTTTTTTTTTTTTTTTTTTCTGGATGGGAAATCATCAAATGACCCCTCCCGCCCTGGGTGGAGCGGTAGGGAGTGTCAGACTTTTACTGACTAAAACCCACCCGTGCTCCTCCATGTGCCCTTTGCGTTCCAGGGCCGCGGCAACTCTCTCGAACAAATTCCGCAACCCTAGCAGGCACCGACCCTATGGGGCCCCGTCTCTGGTGCTGACGGCTCCTTGAGGCGCGCGTGAAGCACAACGCGTCGTCGACTCAGCCTGGTATCGGACGGCGAGCCACCCACGCTCACCGTCCACAGGCATCAGCCACTGCGCAATAGCACAGCGGCCGATTTGTCTCTGGAGGACGCCGAAATGGGACCATTACTGGCACTCCATTTCAGCCCCCTCCCGAGTACCGGGAGTCGCAGCACCCACAGCAGAAGCGGCAGAAGCGGCGACGGAAGCCGCGGCGGCGGCAGAGGCGGCGGCGGCGGCGGACCTCTTGCCCTTGGTCGGGGCGGATGGCGCGCAGGCCCTTCCCCCAGCCCAGTGCTCGGCCGGCTTGCCAACAGCCGCACATGCACTGCAGTGCGGCGTGGCCTCGCACGAGCCGGCCCGATGACCGGGCTGACCACAGCGGAAACAAAGTCCACTGCGGTCCACCTCCGAGGGGCACATAGCTCCCGTGTGGTTGCCCACATGGCAGCGGTAGCACCTCAGAGGTCTGGGTTCCAGCAGTTTTACCCGCGCAGAAACCCACCCCACCAAGAGCCTTCGACCCTCCGACACTGTTCTGGCCGCCGTCACGGGGCAGCTCACCACAAGGGTTTGCATGCCCGTGTTGTCAGGCCGGAGGGTGCCCGCCTTGACGAGCTCGGCAGAGCACCCCCCAGTCCTGGCGACGGCGGCCACAACCTCCTCCTCCGTCACGGAGTCGTCCAGGCCCACTACGCGCATGTCAATGCACTTAGTCGGCCTGGACACTCGAACCTCGTCCGCGGGGAGGACCTCCTTCAGCCTTTCGGCCAGGGCGTCCGCGAACGGGCCACTCTCCGCTCCGGCGAGCTCGAGCTTCCGGGCACCGGTCAGGGTTCTCCTGATCCCGAGGCCCCCAGTGATGCCCAGCTCCCGGAGGTTCACCGCCTCCTTCGCCCGCTTCATCAGGGCGAGGTACGTCACACCCCTCTGTTCCGCTTCCGGCTGCAGTGTTAAAACCACAGCCGCGGACTTCGGGGCGCGAAGCCTCGCCGCGATGGCGTTGGCCTTCCGCCGCTGCCTCTTGGCCTTGCTCCTGGCCGCCTTTTTGGCCTGCCGCTTTTCTCCAGCAACCTGCCACCCGGCCCCGGTCGCAGGAGGGTCCGAGGTTGGGGGTGGGGGCGGCTGCGGCGCCACTGACGCAGCAGCTTTAGCCGCTCCCCCTCCAGCCTTCCTCCTTCCCCTCTTCGCCGGGGCCGACTTGGTCGTCGCCGGCGTCGCAGGCGCCGGCGCCACAGGCGCTGGCGCGGCTCCCGCCTTGGCCTTCGCCTGGCCGGACGTTCCCGGGCCAGCAGCCACCGCGGCTGCGTACGAAGCCGCCTTCTGCTGTCCCGGGGGCCTCTGTGCCGCCGCTAACGGGGGACGCCGGACCATGTCCTCCAAAACGGAGAACTGCTTCCGGAAGGGAGCCAGCTCCTGCCGCACCAGGCTCCGCACCTGGTTCAGCACTTGGCTCCCCTCCAGCGCCGCCGGACTCAGCCCCCCCTGCGGCCCCTCAGAGGCCGCTCTGGCCATGTCAGCCAGGTCCCTCCGGAGCGACTCATTCTCCGCTATGAGTCTCTCCGTTACGGCCGCGAGGCGGGCGACCTCCGCCCGCAACTCTATCGCCTCTTCGGACCTGCCGACGTTGGCCGCCGCCGCCGCCATAATGGAGGCTTTGGCCGCGCTAATGGCCTCCCGCTTAGAGGACTGCTTCCTCTTAAAGGCCACAGCGCGGATCGCGGCCTCCACTACCTCTTCGAACCGGGCCCTCTGCTCCTCGGCAGCGGGCGGTTCCTCTCTCGGGGACTCTTCGTCGTCAGAGTCGAGAGGGGGCGGAAGAGTAGAGGGAGCCCCACGACCGCTCCCTCCAGGGCGACGCCCCTCCTCCACCGACCTCTCGGCCCGACGGCCCGCCTCCCGGGTAGAGGGAGCCAGCCCCCTCCCTGCCTCACTGCCCCTGCCCCGCCTAGCGGTGGGGATTTTGCGGGCGGAGGCAAATTCGCCCTCGGAGGACGACCCCCCGGTATCCTCTCGTCTGGGCCGCTTGCGGAAGAACTTGACGTTCTCCGCAGCAGCCCCCTCTCCTCCGTTTCCAGAGCCCGCCGAGCTGACCGTTACTAGGTCTGGCGCGGAGCCGGAATCCGACTCCGCACCACCCCGGCGCTCAGGCGAACCCTCCTCTACAAACTCGTGCGCCATCAGCTCCTTAAAGGAGTCAGATCCGGATGACGACGATGACTCGGAGCCTCCTCGGCTCTTGTTGCCACTGGCAAGCGGAAGGTCTTTGTTGCCCACCCCATAGTACGAAGGGCAGCCCGCCGAAGCGGGGCGGGATTCCCCGACCGCTGAGCAGTCGGGACCCGCCTGGGGACTTATTTTACTCAGGCCTTTTTTCATTATTTTTCCTTTTAGAGGGTATGGTCCCTTGCTCCTCCGCCCTTTCTCCCTCACAGGGCCTCACCTCCCACCCGCTCACTGCCTTCTCAGCCACGTCTGATGAGCAGACGCGTACCAGAAGGCAGCGAGCGGGTGTGTCTCTCTTGGTCTGGTCCCTCACTTGCGACCTTCCGGCATGAGTGACTCTACCGGGAAAGCTCGCAAGATCATTGGGACGCTCAAGCCCCACCACGACGACAACGTGGAGACACATTCGGTGGGGTTGTAATGATATCCTAAATTTTAACATTTCTTCTTTGCCTACCAACACGTCATACGATATCATTTCTCCAATCATAAAAGCTCACTGTTTCGAATACACTTAATTAATTTTTAATTACATCAGGTTTCGTTTAATCATAGACAAGAGATCTCAAATATATATTTTTTCTGACCAGAAACTTGACGCGTTTGTCACCCACGCGTTTTAAAATGACAGTTGACATTATTCCAGCTGTCTCTTTTTGTTTGTTTGAATAGTTATTGCTCTTTAGTGGTAAAAGAATTTATATCAAATATTTAAATAATGTAATTCTATTTTTAGATATAGACGCTATCATAGAAGAAAATTTGGCGATAAAATAACTTAGAACCTGCTATAATTATGGGTTAGCGATGAAAGTTGTTAAAGCACTAAGTATTTAAATATTTAAAATTGTGAATGTGTAATGAATATCCTAAAGCAATAACCATATATAATAATTTGCTCATAACTATAATTAAGTGGTTATTATAATAATAATAAATAGTAATAAAATTGTAACAGATAGATGTCTGTACTTTGAAAATAAATTATATGCGGGGTCTTTGTTAGAGCAACAGAAGCCAAAACAATAATTTTTAGAATATTTTGTGTGTTTTTCCGACTTTCTGTCTGTATGTTTGGACGTGCAGCACGCAAAAACTACTGCATGGATTTGAACGCAGTTTTCACTGCTCTATTGCTAGATGCCTAACTTAAAATATAGACTACATTTTACCACAGGAAATAATATTTTCCGTAGATACTGAATTCTAAGTACCACGCACCGTACAAAGTCGCGGGCAAAATCTAGTAATTAGTTACATTGCAAGTGATATTCAAACATTACTAATATTAATTCATTAATATTGATCGGAACAAAGTGTTATTTTAATGTTAAATATTATATACTGAATGACTACGGAATAATATTTAGGAAAATGTATTTACCTTTTCAGGGGTCCGTACCTACAAAGGAAAATACGGAACCCTTATGCGAATACTTCAGTCTGTGAAGATGCTTTTTCCCAGGAATGCCTAGAGATAAAAGTTATTGTAGTACAACTTGTAAATAATATGCTCTATGTCTCTCTGTTTCTTTGTTCTTGCTACCAACGTACTTATGAATTATAGTCTAGACAGAGTTATATTTCAGCAATAAAGTTACTACATTACGTATCATTGTTATTTATTTATTAAAACGTTATGTCTAATAGGCGGACTTAATGCAATAAGGCTTTTTCTACCAGTCAACCTTTGGGTTTAAAAGACTACACTGTGGTAGGTATACAACAAATCCGAAAAAAAATTAGAGTTTTTATTTCGGAAATAAAATACAAATAAAATATGTAATATTATATAATAAAATACATATATGCTAAAATAATAAACGAATAAATAATCTTTCTGTATAAGATAACTCATACCTAGTAATTATGATGAAGACGGAACTAAGAATAAAAACTTTAAGTAGTGTTTTTTAGGATTTTATGCTTAAAGGAAAATTTTTACTCTGCCTTCTTGATTTGTCAAGGGGTAACATATTCCAGAGTGTACATAATTGTATAATTATTCAATTAAAGTCAAGACTACAGATATTTAACTATTTTCACTGCTTTTTCACCGGAAGATAGACTCGTAACTCAACGTGATTTAGAAGTAAACTGCATTTATCATAAAATTACTCCTATATGACCTCACAATACCGTTTGTAGGGTTGGCAATGCGGTAGAATAATTTCCTGGTACCTACTACCTGGTAGAATTTTACCGCAGATTGTATGCCAGTAAAGAGAGAGACAACCTATCTGGGGCTATATGAAGACACACACATCCATCATAGTTTCGCAATGAAATCATGATCGCATGTAATTGCGAAAAAGTTTTGGTACAATCGCATACTAGCTCGGCTCTTTTTTGCACTGGAATCATAATAGCATAAAAATGACATTACACTGTAATGATTGATATTTACTTGTCAGATATAATGAGCTAGGTCTAATTTGTTTTTCTGCCACGTCCTTTTATAGCTTTTTGGCATCCATCAAACGTCAAAAACCTCATCCATTCTTTATCAAGATCTACTTAAAAATCTATTGTGAAAACTCCAGTTGGTTTTCTTTTAACAACATCAATATTTCAAGCCCATTGTCCTTCCTTTCCTAACTGGGAATCTGGAAATTACAAACTAAATGCCAAATTCTTGGCAACCCTAAGACAAACCGTTGGGCAGTCAAGTCCATTGCCATGCAACGTTTCCATCGGTGCCTCATTGTCTGCTGTCCCCATGGCAAACCAGTTCGGTAAATAGGCCATTGTTCTACGATATCTTAATCCTTTTACACTGTGGACTTTTATTATGGGTCTGTGCCGTTTTTTGTGCAAGAATGTGTCTTTAATGCATGCCCAAGGGTTCGCATTTTGTTTTTTGTGAACCAAGAGTCACAAAAAATGTGGTTGGTCAATTTTGACAAATTAATATCTTGGTATATTTTTCCAGTTGGATCATACATTTCTGGTAGTAGCAATAAAAACGGCGTTTTCTTTTTCAATGTCAACAAATTATTTCTAGTTAATTTTATTTTTGTTTTTCGTTCCCCGTATCTAATTGAATGGTGTAATGTTTGTCAGAATGACTTCGAGAGATTATTGAATACCAAATTCTGATGTGTAAAAAAGTATTCCTAATTTTCAGTTGCCAATTAATCGAGGTTAACAATCTCTCAATATACATATTCTATACTCTTACGGAATTTGCCATTTTCCGGTGCCATATTTACATAGTTCCTTGAAAATGTTTCTAAAGCAGGAACTTGACTGTTGCAACCCAGCGCTGGCCAGCCCCAGCTATGGGTGGCTCGCCGTCCGATAGCAACCAGGCCCGGGCAAAGAGTTGTCAGCAACGAAGATGGGGCCCCATAGGGTCAGTGCCTGCTAGGGTTGCGGAATTTGTTCAAAAGAGTCACCGCGGCCCTGGAACGCAAAGGACATTTGGGGGAAACACGGATGGGTTTTAGTCAGTAAGAATCTGACTCACTCTTCCGCTCCGCCCAGAGCGAGAGAAGTAATTTGAGGATTTCCCATACAGCAAAAAAATTGCAGGAACTTTAATTAAGTTATTAATAGCGTAAATTGATAAAATAACGTACATAGCTACCGTACAAAACGCGCGACTTGAATATCATAATTTTACGAAAGGACTTTACCGACATAGATTGTATATTAACATTTATACAGGTTAAAACCACTTTCACTGCAGTCACAATAATTCTGCAATCAGGTAACCCGATAACTCACAGTTATCAGTTACGTATTATAAACGGTCACGGTAAAAAGGCTCAATAACGTTGCCCTTTGAGTTTTAAAAATGGAACACATCAACGAATATAAGAATGTTTAAAAATGCAACTTGAAAACAAATTAAGTCTGAGTTTATTCTTTTTTTTTCTGAGAATACATTCCGGCCAGTTTCAAAGCCATAAACAAAATCTATTATTTCCTCTTCCAGTTCAGCCTTTTCCTTAAAAAAAAAATTGCAAACTTAAAAATGCTTGTTACAAAGGTATTTATTTCTTCACTGTCCCCTTCGTAATCTCTGGTTTTCCCGACACTACCAATTACTATAACAAAGAAGACTGTAAACCCCAAAATTTAAAGCAACGCCAAGGTTTCAATAATATGCAACACTTTCAATTTTTAATTCAGGCGGCGTATTCATAAAAGTGGATTTTTTCACCATCGTGCGCAAACGCACGTTAAATAACGATTGACATTTCGAACAAGTACTATGTCGTAACGGTACCGGTCGCGGGTTCGACTCTGATTGGTGTAATAATGGGTATGTTGTTCATTCAGGAACTTGTAGTATATTGCTTCATTGGAGTTTTGCTATCGGTTTAAAATAGCTTCATGGTTTACTTGATACATACTTTTTTGTGCCTTGAATAATAACACAAAATCTTGACTTTATTTCTCATAGGGTTAGGCAGAGGTCTACCTTTATTACACCTATACGGCAGTTACGTCGAAGTTCTATGTTATTGAATGCGATCCTCTTGCCTTCAACAGGTACAAAGCTATATTCCATGGTAGGTAGTACCCTGCCAGGGTCACGAATTTGTTTGGAAGAGCCATCGAGGCTCTGAAACGCAAAGGGCATTTGCAGAAGGTTATGGTCAGAAAGAATCTGACACACCCTTCCACTCCGCCCAGAGCGGAAGCAGTCATTTGATGATTTCCCATCCATAAAAAAGGGTAGGTAGTACTGTCAAATACCAGATAATAAAGGCCAACCCAATAACTTTTTATCCGGGAATCTAGCCTCGAGTAGATACCAATCAAGAAGACCCAGGAGAAAATATATGTATAATAACTTAGGAACATAATAGGAAATTAATCTTGGCAAAAATGATTACAAAAGCAATCTAGAAGGAAATCAAGATGGACGTCATAGATCGATAAACCATGTGAAAATAAAATGAAAGCGGCTTATATGAATGTGCCATTAGCATAATCGTATTAAATTATCACCGAATTTAAATGACGCTGGTCAAAAGGTCCGCATTATCTTTGTTTCTAGTAATAAATTTCAACACTTAATTAAATTAAGATCTGCTAATGTCACTGTGGGTGGTCTCTCAAACGAAATAAATTTTGATTACGAAAATCAATTACGAATAGTAGTAGACCATTATACGCCAACAAGTCAAAACTTGTCAGCTATCATGTAAATTGAAATCTAATTTATCACTGAAGAAAGAATAAGAAGATGCTTCTATGCAGAGATGTTTAGATAATACGTTAGTAGATAAGGTAACGTAAAAGAAACATACGGTCATGAATATAAAATGCAACAAACAGAACCATTGCAATAAATGAATCTGAAAAGTCATCCGTTTTAAACAAAATATTGACCATGTGTCAAGACGCCACGTGATCATTAAATGAGTCTACAGCCACACACGTGTGATTCACTTTATGCAACAATCTATGATTCATCAGACCTTCAGATTATGCTGATGTAGAATTGACACAAAGAAAGTGAAGGCCGCTATGTGTATCAACTTCTACTCATTAAGTATTCAATTCGTGATTATCTTTGCTGAGACAGACATACATGTATACATATTAATAGAATTAAAAACGGTAACTGGTTTATAGATACTATACATGTTTTGAGAGCTATTAGATTTTTATCTTTATCGTTTTGATCGGCAGTGATTTTAACAATTCCCAACTCAAATATGTAAAAACTTATGTTAATGTTTCCTCTGTCTCTATTTTTGAGTTGTCTGATAATAGTCATTGCAATATCTTCACACATGCTGTAAACTTGTGATTTTTAAACAGTCCAAAATCCAGTACCAACGAATATAAAAAAGTCGTTACTCAAATGTTTCCAAGTATTACGTCATATTGTACCATTCTCGAAACTTTTGGTGATATAAAAACAGTAGCCATCTGTGCAAACACCACTTGAGTCCAAACTGACATGTAAAGACCTGTGCAAGCAATTTCTGGGCCAACGAACTTGTGTTTGAGAAAAAATATTGCTTTGTATGTGCAGAAACTGTTCAAATAGTTAGCTTGGCTGCTACTACTTAGTAGCTGCCATTTTTCAAGTAACGTATGCTACTAGATATGGGAAATTTGCTTTCCAAGACTCTAAAATATTTTGAGGTGATTGAAGACAACCTCAACACTATATAGCTTACCGTAAAGTTGTAAAATGAAGCCAAGTAAAAATAAAACGGAAATTTTAAATCGTTTTGAGTAAAAATATACATCTCCGGTAAGGCGGTAATGTGAAATACTCAGAATATATGCGTCCTGCTGCAATAAAGGTAAATAAAGTAGACACTATGATACTAGCAGGCAATAAACTAAAACCAGGCATTCCATAGCAGGCAAGTGCAGACTTCAAGTTTTAAGTCCATTGTAAATCTTTTTAGAAGCGATTATTTCTATCCAAAAAGTAATGCAAACTACTCCTCACAAGCACTAAACAAACCTGCATATAACTTTAGAGATACCAGACAAACCATAATAACTCACGGAACGAATGACTCCCCGAGGAAAAATAAAAGAAAGAGATGCTACCATCTGTTGAAGAGTATTAAATTATAAGAGTCGACAATGTATTAGAAAAAACTGAATACAATCTCATAGGAATCCCAATAAAAAGCGATGAGATAACAGACATCCCTCTTGTGAACACGTGGCTGCTCCGGAAGGGCGCGTTCATTTAGCCCGATGTCAATGAATGGAGCTTAGTAACACATTTTTTGTAGGAAATAACGAAATCCTTGTTAGAGACGATCTCTTTAAAATATGAGTATAGATGGAGTATGTATGTATTTATTTATTTATTTATTTAAACTTTATGTACAATAGTGGTACATGGGCGGACTTAATGCAACAAGGCATTCACTACCAGTCAACCTTTCAACTTTTGGGTTAAAAAGACAACACTGTGGTAGGTGTACAACAAATAAATAAAATACAAAATAGTATATATATATATACCTATATATATAATACTAATAAAATACATATATGCTAAACTAATAAATATGATATTTATTAGTTAAAGCTAGAAAGGTGACGATTACCAGGTTAAATGAGGAAATAATAATTATTATCTTTATTACAAATCGGTCACTGAACTTGTTGAATTGTAAGTACAATGCTGAAGTGTTTAATTAATAAATATCAAGTGCTGGTACTTGAAACTTAGGGCTGTGTTTATTATTTTGTTAATATTCAATAATATTTTAATGTCCCATAAAATACAGAAACGTGCTTTTGATATAACTTACGTTTTTGAAGTAATACAAATGATTAAAGAGCTGTTTACTAACTTCGGTATTATTTAAATTAGGTATGTAGTGTAGTTTGACTGTCCATCAAAAAGTACTTAGCCCCAAACTAGAAACAAGATAGAAAACTCTGAATACACAAAACATTTTGGTTTATTCTAAAATATACATATTCTAAACAAAACGTTTTTAAAAACAACTGCGATAAATCTCTAAAACTTCCCTGTAGTATCAAGCGACAATAAACCAGCGAGTGAGGCATTGACTGGCGGTCGAGAGGTCGTGAGTTCAAATCCTAGCCATTGAACTATTGATGGGCCCTCGTCTACTCTACGCTACATAGTATTGTTAGAAAGTCTACTCACACAAACTACAGAAACAGAAACTTACTTCTAGAAATATAATTCTTATAATACAAAAACTTATTTGGAGTCGCGGATTGCAACTCTTCTTCATATTATATTTTCTCTCTTCATAGATAATCATATTGCTATAGATTGCCATAGACACTTCCTTCTAATCATTTTCATATCTTACATAGTCTATCGCTATTCAGAAAAACACTTTACTATTCAAATTATATCACCGTTAACAAATACGAGTATACTATCTATCAGCCGCTATATACTCGTATTTGAATCCTACACATTAATCTCACATGCCTATGTTCTTACTTACCTATGCTTCGAACACTGGCCACAAATCATAGTTATACTAGTACATGACTAGTAATAGCCGATGTGGGTATGAAACAAAGGAACTTCCATTTAGCCCGACATTTGTTACACCGTGACTACTATTGATTTGTGTTTTATGAATATTAAATCATAGTATTTGAAAGAGGAACGTTGAGAAAGAGGAGTTTTAGATTGTTAAGTCCATACGTGACATCACATTAAAATCTAAGAGGAAGTGCAAATAATCGAGTTAGCTTTAGGATTTTAGTTATATGTATGTGACGTTATTCGTCAATTTTAATGTATTATTAAAGAACCTTTTCTTCTTGATGAGAAATCATCAAATGACTTCTTCCGCTCTGAGCGCAGCGGAAGGGAGTGTTAGACTCTTACTGACAAAAACCCACCCGTGTTCTTCCTACCCTTTGCGTTCCAGGGCCGCGGTGACTCTTTCAAGCAAATTCCGCAAATTATTAAAGAACATGATAAATTAAAAAAATGAACATGGATTGATGTCTAACTTAAAAGAAGACAAACAAGAAAGGTCACCCAAAAACCTTATTCTATGTCATATTTCAAATAACTGCAAGATAAATGAAATATACTAGAACACATAATTACTTTTCTTTAAATGGATGCGAATATAAAAGAGAAACCAACGTTACTTTGCGTCAGCAATCCCAGCATGTTCATTACAAGTCAGTGTAACAGGTTCCCATGGACCGTTTTATCACACTTCCTATGCAAGTTAGCGGGCAGCGTTGCCCTCTGCCTGTTCAATTGCCAGGCTGATGCCTTCAATGGTTATAGACTCGAGCCATTGTTTTATTGTACATCTGATATTATACGGGATTTATGGGCGTGCACCTGCGTTAAAGGAAATTTTGGTTGTTTATAATAGAACTTCTCGAAGAGTTCCCCAAGGTACTGTATTGGGTCGTTCGCTGTTTTAAATCAATTTCTAAACTATATCCATCGATTCAGAGATTACCCTGTTAAGTCCAAGTCGTGTTCTAACGTCGACACACCTTTTTCAAAACAGATTGGATTAAGAGATTCGATTGCAAAAGAGAGACTTTGTATCCAAACTAAGAGAACAAAACTACAAACCACTGCCTTAAAGAAAATAATGTTAGTGAAATCAACAATAAATCCGAGGCTGTTGTACGCTGCACCGCGTTGACCCCCTGATGTTATCTTATCAAAAGCGATAAAGAAACACACTTTACCTGTTGTTACTCACGGAAGTCCTGAACGGAGTATTGACTGAAATGTTATGTTTAGACGAAGTAGTTTAGGTTAGATTGCTTTTGAATGAGGTTTGCTGTTTTAGTTAAACTAGAATTGAAATTGTATACACTTAACGTCAACTCGTTAAGTCTTGGATAGGAAATCATAAACGGTACTTTTGAAACTGTCTAAACCTGATGGAGAGAACAACGGTATTTATAAAAATTAAATTTTAAACGTAAAAATATTCCCTTCGATACTGTATCTATCAATTTGGCGTTTAATATCTCAATCATATTTACTTACAACGTACTCAAACAAATCAAAAATCCTCACAACAAAAAAGTGAAATAACGATTCATTCGAATGAAAAGCCATTATTAAAATTAACAACAGCTTCTTATTATATATTCAGAAATTTTTACGAGTTTACTCAATCTTTATAACACATAACACCCACATAAACTGAAGAGACACAGGTATCTGACAGAAATGCCCCCCATCGGCACAACAATCAATTTTCCGACGTCCTCGAAACTCCGCCGTTTATTTACTGATCAGTATGCAAATTTTGATGTAGTTTCAATGAAAAATGAACCTTTACGCGTTGCAATTAATCTTAATATTGCTCGTTAAAAAATCTGTGTATAGAGGGGAATGACGTAACTAAAACAGTCAACTTTTGCAAAATGTGAAAAAGCCAATTTCTACATTTACTCAAAATTTACTGGGACAATGTTAAAACCTGCATGTAAGAATAATGTTCCGTCGTTTCTACATAATGATAACATATTATTTGCTCATACATAAGACAATGGTTACATGTATTTATCTTGTTGTCAGCAAATTGCAGAGTAATCATTTGTTTGAAATATTTATTAGACATGTTCAGTTACAATGCTCTTAAAAAGGTTTGAAACAAAAGGTTTATTTCGGAAAACTACAGATACAAAATCACCAAGATTTGTATGAGTCAAAGACCTAAAAATACTCCTAAAGCTTTATCTTCCACTTTATAATCATCAGATGCAGACCAAAAGGCACCTGCAGACAAAGCGACAGACGTGCCCAGTTTTAAGATCAATTCTCAAAACTGTATAATTATTACAAATTATTGTTCCGAGAATGTTGCATACTATAACCTTATTGCAAATTCAAGATCGTATGGTCCTCATGTATAAATCGGATCACATCGCCATACTCTGTCTTTGTCGTGACCACAACACTGTAAACTGAGCTGCCCACAGAATCAACAATAAGATTATCTGTAACTAAATCAGTGTATTAACACTTATGGACTTGCAATACAATACACATCTTTCTGATTGTTATGTAACGGAGAAGTATAGTGTTGCTCCTAGTGCTATACTTTTTGAATGATGTGGACAGATCTGTTTTTTTTTAAACGTTGTCCCACACTAGGAGTGTCTTCCGTATCGTGTCATACAACCCCATGAACATAAACATCCAGATCTATATCTATATCAACTATCCGTAGGCCATACAAATATTTGTTCCGTGCAGCAATCGATTCCGTGACACGCAGCGCACCAGCCAATCATTCAACCACTGCGCCGACCGTGTCGTCATGTTTCGTCTTCTGCTTATAACTATCTTGAGTAGCGTCCATAGCTATTATAGTTTTGACCTTTAACACTATTCTGAATTGTTAGGTTTTTTAGGCTACTTCTTACCCCAATTGCTCAAATTAATGCAAGGAATTTGTTCCGTAGGTTTTAAGATATAAATTATTCTGAATTGATTCCGTCCAAAGCAAAAACCAGACCCCTCGAATTCTAAATTATGATTATCGACATCCTAAATGGATGATCCACTTCGGGGCATCTTCGTACCTCCAATGGGTGGTCGAAATTTACAAATCTGAATTGCAACCGATAAAAGTTAAATTATTGTTGAAATCCAGAGATAATAATAAAAGGGGCATATGTGCCATTGTTCGTGGGCTTAAGTGGATGTTACGAAAAAGGTAGGAAGATGGGTCATGTGATTAGTGTTTATGTTCTGAACGAAATCTGAGCCGATGTAGCTGATATAGGTGTTAAGGCGGACTTTAAAGTGGTGTCTGCAAATTAGGATTGTATGTCTGTAAATGACTTGAACATTATTCAAGCTTTCATATTGAGAGCGCTTAATAATTAAGTTATGTATATTTTGTCGATTGATGACATTTCTGTTAAAAAATGTTATGAAATCGTTTATTAATACCAAGAATCAATCAGTTAAATGCAAAAAGTGTCATTTGGAAGTACCAGCACTAAACAAACAACAATGAATTTTTTATTAATTTCAATGCAACCTCCAAACATGCCCATCATTCCACAATTCTACATAAACATTCGCACCATGAAACAAATTCAAAAGGCCATTGTTAGCAATAAATTCGCGAACATGACAATATTCTGTAAAATCATTGTGCTAGTGCAAAATGACAATATTAACCTTGTGTCCACAGGATGCGTTGACAATGGCACTCGGATGTTCGCTTGTTTGATCTCGCGTTGTTTAGATGTGAGTCATTAAAAACGCGCATGGTACAGCGTTTTTGCAGTTTAAACAATTGATGAGTTTTCAGATATTCATATGAAACAATGGCAGTTTAAGTGTCACCATCTGTGGCTGCGGTTGTCAAATCATGGCTTAGAATAAGAAACATCCTTATATGCAATGCTTCCTTGGTATTTACGAGACTTAACCAGGAAATTATGAATGTCATTCACCCATTCTCCGTATAAGATAAGCTGGTTGTTAAGTAAATTATGTATAAAAATGTACACAGAAGTCAGAAAGGTAATAAATAAATAACTACTCAGTACTTTAAGATGAAAGTTACAAAAGGTGATGAAGGTTTTGCACGAAACACTTCGCAAATACTCAAGAACCTATAACCCTTTCAAAGTAATTTTAGATTCATATTTCCGCATCGACACTAAAGTCTACAAATTACCTAACCCAGTAAATGTCACGTCAAAATAAACATACATAATATATTTAACGTGCCTTTCCAAAAATAATATATATACCTCACGATTTATCTGCCTTATACCTTTAGGCTATAATTCTTCAACATTAACTTGTCACAAGTAATAATATTAATCTTAAATAAACAGAAAATGACAAAAGATTACATTATTGAACATCTTTATTGACAATTGCTCACTTACAACAAATAGAAATGTAGGAAAGCACAATAAACAATAGGAATGTACTCTAAGGCTGGTTTCACGCTACATAACACTGATCAAACAAAGAGTTTCAAATTTCCTTCTTCAGTCATATAATAATTCAAAAACATAAAACTCTTTTCTAATGCAATGTTTCCCGAACACTATTTTCAACATTGCCCACTCCACCTAGAACCGAAGAAGTCATTTTATGATGCCCCATAAATAAAAATAAAAAATCAAAGGAAATTTGCGTTTCGCCACTTTACTTGCCAAAACTTAAATTGGCTTTTGGTGAAAATAGGACAACACCACAAACAACGATTCATAAAAATAAAATCTTAAGCAATATCAATGCAGGCCCATGTAAAGCCAGTCTAACAAACTTGAATGGGGACAGTACGAGTAAACATACTCATAACAAGAAATTCGCTATAATATCCGTCATTCATGATATACGTAGATACTTAAAACATCGATAGTAACATCAGTATCAATGAAGTTAAGTGTTATTTCATTGATGCATTAAGTGATAACGATGTTGGCTGTATGAAATCTATTGAGAAATTAAAAGGATTTGAAATGCAAGAATTTAACGAGGTACTTTTAATACATTCATCCGCTTGAACACAATTCCAGGTAGGATAAGTAATGCCAAAGTACTATGATCCCACGTATACATAGATACATACCATCTTGGTAAATATTTCTGGAAATATAAAACAGCCATTTACTTGGTCATCTTCTCCAATCCAGCTGCTACCGAATGAAAATGAAAATGCATCTGTAAAAAAAAAAAACAAAGAGCGAGAGACCAAATTATTTCTTAAAGTTATTTTAAAGCTACGTTCAAAGCTTAGCATCTTATTTTTCTGTACTTATAAAAAGCTGGCAAGACAGCAAGTTGCGTAATCTTAGAATCAGTATCGCTGACGGCCACGGCGATCTAACGTTAAGATACCATTTTATCGAGCTTAGGCACAAGTTCACGTAAACTTGAGCAATTTTTCCTGTTACAATGTAGAGAGCCTGTTTATAACGAACGTGGAATATGTTTTGAGATGGCTGTTACCGTTTTTCTTAGTAATGGCTAAATCTTATGTCATGATGTCAAAAATGAAGAATAGACGTAGCTTAAGAACCAGAACAATAGACAGGAAATCTTTATTATGTATTGTAATGAAACAAATATCGACACAAAACAAAAATAATTAAATCAAACATCTAAACCCAATTAACAATATTGAATCAGCTTTGATTAATTCATCCCTTATCTAGACGCCACTTCGTTTTCCGTAAACAAAGATTTTATTTACGAAACCTCAATTAAATACACAAGTATAAACAAATTCATAATTGGAACGGCGTCTATCAACCGCGCTATCAAAAATGTACCTAAAGACTTCTCCATATGCGATACAATCGCAAAACTAGTTATACATTATCTGGAATCTTCGATGGAACATGCAGCTGTTGATGCAAGTGCAGAAATGTACGTTAAATAACGCGTTATGATAAGATTAGCGGATGTCCGTCGGCGCCGATGCTGACACCTTGGTCACGAAGATATGATTTCTATCGTAAAGTAACTTTATATCGAGAAACTTTCTTTGCTTGTAAAAGGATGTATTTGACTAAGTAAAAATGTTCAATAAGCCGACGTCATCTAAAAACTCCACATGAAGCCAGTTTAATTACCTCCACCGCCTTTTAAACAATTAAAAAGCATGATTAATGTGAACACATTGATGGTACTAGCTTATGGTTTCTGTTGCTCCATAAAAAATATTTTCTGACTCTTTATAAAGACTGCGAAAAACAAGTTCTATAGTTTTATGTATCAAGCTTTTATTGAAGTTTCATCAACAAATTATAACAATGTGTACCACGTGTAATCCAAGTCAAAGGCCCCAACAAAAGGGTATAATGATGTAACTCAACAGTAAACGGATAAGCCACGGAAGTAAATAATTTAATAGTCAAACAATATCCCAATCAGATTTCTTCATAAAACATTTCTATTTTCAAGCAACAACTGGTTGAATCAATATTTAAAGAACAAGCTCCAAGCGAAAGATCTTAAACAAAACCTATAAACAGAAATGTTAAATAACAGACCGACTAAGATAACAAAGCGAGGAAAAGGCTAAATCACGATAAAGTCAAAGAAACAAACAATAATGTACCTAAAATCAATGCAATAAGGGCTCCAGCAGTACACATAACAGTAAGAAGTGTAATTACAATCTGTTTTCCGTCGTATATCATCCATTCTGATAGCTTTCAGTGCTGATTAATTAAATGATAAGAAAAACAACATTGATTCATTAAATAAATTGGTTTTTAAAACCTTTTTAAGTCAACCTTACTCATGTCAGAACAATTTGGTCGCAGATATCTCGAGGAAGTTAAACATTTCTTATTTTAAAAAGTTCCTGACTTTGCATAATCCTTGGCAGAAAAAGCTCGGTAGATTATCACAATCAAATGCATCTGACAGTCTTTTTCTTTTTGGAAAACTTTAATGAACACTGTTAATATGAAGCGGAAACAGAAACTGATGCTCATTACGCAAACTAAAGGTAATACTAGTTTGATTCTGCATTTAGATATACCCAAAGAATCGCAGTAAAAACTATGAACATGAATCAGAAAAACTTAAGCTTAATTAACTAATGCCAGAACTGTAATCGTAACATGGCGCCAAAAGACTAAAATTTCTTAATACACCAAAGTGCTGATAAAAACAGTTCGATTTAGAAAGATATCAAATGTAGATAAAAATCTATTAAGATAAGACCTGTCTATATTACGAAAGATATTGATAGATTGAAACGTCTAAATGCATCAAATTGTAAGAGCAAACAATACAAAATTCTGATCAATGCATTAATATAATGAAGTATAAGGATAGGACCAAAACAAAAGGAGAAATGACAGAACAGTTGAATGAATCCGATAATCAAATTAGTCACACACGAAATCTAAGTGACCCCATCCCTAATATCAATAATGAACGAAACAATACAATTATAAGGCGTGAGAAAGCGAAGACATTAACAGCTAATGGACTGATAATAATGATGAATTGTGATGAACTCGATAAAGTTATTTTTTAAGCCAATTATATCCATGTTCGGGACAGCAACAAGTTATAATTTAAAACAAAAGAACGATGAGAGATGGACAAAATAAATAATGGATTAATACATTTGATGTTTTATGCGAAAGTCACAAAAACTAAAGCTGGTTAAGTATTTATTATTATTCAAGTAAATAAAACACACATGAAAACACTATAAAAGGATACAGAAGTTTATTGGTGCTACATTATAAAACTATATTCACTGGGTTACCTATAATATCTAAGTAAAGACTATGAGAACTGCATATCCGAGAAATAAAAATAGGCTGGTCACTTCTGGGCCTTTTTGTATTATTAGATACAAAAAGGCCCAGAAGTGACCAGCCTATTTTTTATATATCAGTATGTACAACACAAAACATTAATGGAAACAAAATGCACCTATAGTTCGATATCTATCGAGGCCACCACTATCTCTTCTATGAAGCAATAATATCAACTTTATCGATACACGCACGATACGACGCCGTTTTACATGAAAACTTACGTAAAGTGTCTGTGACGATATCTTTATAATCCGATTGACTTGCCTTTACAGTTAATATACGGATTATGTTAAAATAATTGAATTTTGAAAAGATGGGAACGTTTTAGTAGCTTTCGACTCGATTTCTCACGTTAGAAGCTGACGATTAAGTAACGGATTAACTTTAACTTTCTTGTTACTGGCAAAGGTCCAACGAATTCAATTCAACTGCCAGCAGTATGTACATATGTAGAACAAAAAGTGGTAAACAAAACAATTCGAGATAATGACTGCCTATCTAGATCGAAAAAAAAAAACTTGTTCTGAGATTAAATCATCATAAAAGGAAAGGAAGATCCTTTCCTTTTCCCAACTATATTGGGGTCGGCTTCTAGTCAAACCTTATTCAGCTGAATACCAATATTTTACGTAGAGCGACTACCTACTAAACCTCCACAACCCATTAACTGGGTATCATTGTACTTCTTGCCAAGACTGGAGTCGGATTTATTAGCGTCTGACAACCCGTAACGACTGCCAAATATCTACAAATGACAGCCGGGACCAACGGCTTAGCGTGCTTTTCCGAGGCACAGAGGAAATTCGGTATGTCAACATTTTCACCCATCCGCTGACTGGCCTTGACAAGCGTTGCTTAATCTCGGAGATCGACCAGAGCGATTGTTATTATTTTGCTACGAGCTCCTGTACTTAGATTACAAATCCGACAAATTAATTTTCTTCAAAATCACTTGAAAGTATGACTCATGCTAATCCCACAACAGTTAAAATGCGTGATTGTTTACTTACGTCCATAACCGGAGTTGAATGATCGAGTTTGTTTAACGGTGTCCAATTGTGCGCAAGCACAACTTCCTGTGTAAGTAAGCAGTTACTGGCACCGCGATTGTGACTTTAGTTAACTTTGTTAGTATCCCGATAAAGTGTCAAGACATTGTTAAATTGGGTAATAATTATTTCCTGTTATGTAAGAGTCTCGGATTTTGTTTCCATGTCCAAACAGATTTTAGAATAAAAATACCACGTATGAATAACTCAAAATACATAATAAAATTATAAGCGTCAATTCTTAAATGCACTGACTGTCTCCAAAGGCATTAATATTGTCATTATTGAGAAAAAAGAGTTTTTCGCAATCAAACGCTAGGCTATGTACTGCAATGTCGATAAGAATGAAGTCAGCTTAGTAGGAATCCTGATATGAAGCAAGCCAACATGCCAACTTCTAGACTATTCAAATCACTTGCACATCGAAAAAAAAACATTTACTCATATCGCTGCCATTAAAGATAAAAATAACAATATTCACAACATTATCGTTACTTATCATAATCATACACAATTGGCGGTCAAGCTATGGCGCCAGTCGGTAAATAAAAAGATATAAAAGATTATTGATATACTAAAGATAATCATTACTTTGTTGTATCGTGGTTCCCTTGACAGCTGTTTCTGGATCTGATAAAGGTGTTGTATTGAATGTATCAAAGCGACGGGTGGTCGACGGATTAGACATGTTATTGATATTAGCAGGACTGGATCTATTTGGCTGTATAGCCCAGGTTTATCCTACGCTTACTATAAAACTGCGATTAGAATTTGCAAACATGTATTTGAATATTTGATTTAATTCACGATATCGACTTTTGGGTCACCTAACGCAAATCCCTGAATTTGAAATTCCCCATCTAAATAGAGCTGCTTTGTATTAAATTGTTTACTGTAATATCTACAGTTTGTATCATATCTTTTGTCTTTATAATTTATGTTCTTCTCTTGTATAACTTTGTACGTTTTGCCCTTTATCAATTTGATAATATAATATAAGATGAATGAATCTGCAATTTGTTTGTTTGTTTCTTGCTTATGTATCTAATGTTATGCTTTCTATTTCAAATCATTTGGTTTCGTAAAAGCTTCATCTCTTTACTCGCTGATCCATTTGAGTAATCTGTTTTATTAACTTTATAGTTTCTATGCTTGGATTGAAATTATTTTTATTGCACATATGCTAACACGCACATAGTTCTCCCTTAATTATTTCCACTGCTAGTAAAATGATATCCTGTAGCGCCTAATTAATTACATCAAAAACCAACAAACTTTTATCAATAAGAATTTTATACATCATCTTTAACTATTTATTCATAAGGTTCAAAATAAAGATATACGTACTTCGCTGCATGCCTACATTAAATTGTTAACTGTACAACCAATTCAGTGTGATGTAATCAATTGTTTCTTATTACGTGTGCCATAACGTCTAAAATTGGACGTACTTTTGTTTATAAAACGTAAATGTTTTATTGTTTTTGTAATGAATGTTTTCTTAAGACATTCCTGTCCATAAATAGTATGAGCATAATGTAGAAGGCGCCGGGCGCATGTCTCTACCTACATACGAGTATATTATCTTTAAGGCAAAGTTTTCGATAAATTAAAGAGACTGTGCGAAGAATTATCGCTTTGGTTGTCTGGGTAATTAATTTTGTCATTTTAACGCCGATCGGAAAGTCGTTCAGATGTCCTTATGTGACAAATTATAAAACCAGAAATTGCATTATTTGTTGCGAACGTTAATGCGCAGTGCGTCCAATTAAAATAATTACCGAAAAAGATTGATATTCACGTCAAACTGTAACAATCTCTATCAATCACGAGGAGTAAGTTGAGTAATTTTTTACTTAACCAGATGAAAGTGGTGGCGGTGAGCAAGGCACATTGCTCGAAGAACAGATTATCAATGAGTTCGAAAGATTCTAGAGTGGTGACTGTGTACAGAGCATAGAAGGCGTAGCGTTAGAAGGTGTTCACAAGGTGAACCAACCTGGTGGAAACAACAGGAATCCCTTAAAAACAAAACGCAAAGGGTCAGTTAATGTGGCACCACTACGAAAGAAAAGAAGAAAACTTTTTAATTTGGGATACAGAAATACACAATGCAGGAACACAAATAAGGAGGCTCAGTTTTAAAATAATATCATTGTTTGCCTCAGGCTGCGACAAATATTTCCTGTTGGAAAACTCATGTCTAGCAGTGGAAGTCTTCCGGATGACACGATTGTAATGATGAAAGATAGGTAACTTATAAAATGCTTCTCTAGTAATCATTCCAAATAAGTTTCTTCCACTTTCACAGGATGACATAGTAAAATACACCCAAAACACACACTACTCAAAAGCTTGTCATTCTTAGATTGGTCTTCGTCATAATTATTATAAGTTCCTTATACATAAAGATTACTCTAAAACATAATATTTATTAGTTTAGCAAATATGTATTTTATTAGTATTATATTATTATGTATATGTAATTTCTTTCCCGAACATTTTATTTTTGTTATTGTAGGTACACCTACTACAGTGTAGTCTAATGAACCCAAAGGTTGACTGGTAGAGTTTACCTTGTTGCATTAAGTCCGCATATGTACCACTATTGTACATAAAGTTTAAATAATAAATAAAATCAAGTCGATTTTACCTATGTACTTACTCAAGTTTTCTATATAGATACATAAATATGAAAGCATTCATGTAGTTTCCATAAATAGAAATGAGTGTCTATTAATAGATAATCTATTTCCATTTAAAGAACATCATAACTCCAAAAGGAAATAATTATCACCCTATATTCATGTTTCTAGGAAATCATTTTCTTAAGTTATTGAAAAATGCAAATTGTAATTTTAATTAATAGATATAAATTATTTATGAAATATATATCGCGTAAGTCGAAAGCAAAGACGATGCTGTAAAATACTTTACTTGAAGTATCTGAATATTAATCACGATTTTGTTAGATTCTTGTATTTCTGATTCATTTGCATGTATCAGAATTACAAGATTTGTAAGAAACGAATAAGTTTAGTGACAAACTGCTTATCCGGCTTATTCAACACTAGCTGCTGCCCGCGACTTCGTCCCCGTGGAATCCCCGATTTTAAAACATTCTTTATCGCTGCTCCGCTCCTATTGGCTTAAGCGTGATGATATATAGCCTAAAGCCTTCCTCGATAAATGGTCTATTCAACCCAAAAAGAATTTTTCAATTCGAACCAGTCGTTCCTGAGATTAGCGCGTTCAAACAAACAAACAAACAAACTCTTCAGCTTTATAATATTAGTATAGATGAGTAAGGTATGAGTTTAAAGTATTTAAGAGCTAATAATAAAAAAAAAATGTAATGTTACGCTATTTCCCGAACACATAATTATACATACATACGAATATCTTTTTGTATGTTTTATTCAGATCGATGTCATGTCGAATACTTTTGAAAAGAATTGGTATTAGTTGATAATGATAGTAATGTTTAAATAACTAATTAATATTGGTCTATAATGACGCACTCAGAATTGAAATAATTATAATAAAAATTGCCTCGAAACAACACAATCTGTTAAATATTTTTATCAGATTGTGTTGTTTCGAGGCAATTTTTGTCATCAAAAATAAGAAATTCTAACAACGTGTGACTAAAACAAAGAACTTAGGAATCGTTATCAAAGATGGCGTAAGCACCGGTCGTGCCTGTACAGCCTATTAGTAACTCACACACTTTGATTACACCGGTACCTTTTCATTCTTATCGCAAAAAACATGAAAACATTACGGATAAGAAGTGGCGCCTACTATTTCTAGGAAGTTTTCTATAACACCATTTTTGCGTTTTTCTAAGTAGGTAAATCTTTTGAAGGTATAGAATATTACCTATTCATAGGTAGTGATTTGCAAAAGTTTTCACACAGCGTACGAAATCCAATAATTTCGTACCGTACACTTGAGCAAAAAATCAGGAAACCTACTCCAAGTTCTATTAACTTTGCTTTGCCTTATGAAAACAATATATCCCACATTCCCTCCTGAATCTAACTAGCCTTTTTTTATTTGCAATAATATAAGTTACTGAAATTCATTAATTTAATCTCCTCATGACTAACATGGTTTTCAAATAATTTAATACTAACAAAATATGGACATTGAATTAGGCTGAATTTTACAATCTTTTTTTTATTGGTTCACTGCTCGATAAAAGCCTTTCTCACTTTTTAACACAACGTGTCCTTTAGAAGTCATGGTCTGTCTTTTCGAGAGGATCAAGTCCTCCTCGTCTTTAAGATACATAATTATGCTAATGAAATATGAGATTGATTCAGAAAGTATCGAAATCACGTAAGCTTCACACCATTATCAAGTGATTTAAAATACTAAAATATAATATCTCTTGCGATAATCTTCTCCCATACTAAATGTAATCTATTCATAGCACCATTGGTTGTCATAAAACGCGCTAAAAATATTTTTTCTTCCATAAGTCTAAAACTTTCGCTTCAGGCGTATTCCGCAAATATTAGGAAAACATACATTTGTATTACTTTTTTCTGTCTACATAAATATACATACTAGGTTGTTTGTTATTCTGTTTAGACCATTCGTTCGCGCGTTCTCGCGAAATCTGAACTTGGATATTTTTCTGAATCCACGCGTCTTGACTTAACAACGGAAGCTTTGATTGCTTATGCAAATGTACTTACGAGTATTATGGGTAGGTCAATACTTGTTGAAGAATATTTTGCAGTTCATTAAAGAACTAATAAGAGACGAGTCCTTAATAACAGCGAATATAAAATAAGAGGCCCACGTTCTGACGTATGGCCCAACCCATGATAAAGAAAACACTAACAGAAATCGACACAAGACCTTTGATAAAAACCCCAAGGCGTGGCCAACTGAAACGGCTGCTGGGAAATACTGTACAAAATGACTACCATTGATAAGAAAGAGAGGAACGTATTAATTAATATCAAAAGTAGATATTACAGGTCCATTTGCAACCGCAGTTGTTAATTCAGCAGCGTGACTAAAACGCTACCTATCGTCACGCCCTGTGCCTTAAACACGTCCATTTTCAACTAAACGTGCAATAGTCTTCGGGAAACAGTTTCACAAGCATAGTGATTAATTGTACACATATTTGAAAGAGATTGGAACATGAACTCGTGACTTTATAGTGCCCTAAACCGTTAAGGGTGTACACTGATTTAATTTTATATCCGACATCTTGGTCTGTATAGTTTTCAACACTACTGCTTTCGATTAATTTAAATTATAGGTATTTACGCATTAACCCAACATTGTTTTTGTTTATTGCTTAAGTGTTCTGATCTTTTAGGTCTATCTTAGGTTTCCTATAAGTGCCTACCGTGGGTAGTTTGATTGCACTTTTATCGGTTTCTAAGACATAATTTATTGTCATTGTAAAATTGCTGATTTACTGTCGAATTTCTACACTGGTCTTTCAGTCCGCATTATTACTTTGAAACATAAATATAATTAACGTGTTCTGCCACACTGCGGGTTCTATTGGTAGCAGGCCAATTCATCTCGTCAACTCTTTCAGGGTCTACCGCATCTCTGGTTCCTGATTTGTCCACTTCAATTGTGGAATAAAACTATGTCGGATTGTAATGCCTACGTCTATAAACCATTATCTTATAAAATCTATATCGCATTGTTCAAGGAAATCATATCTACAGTCTCGATGTTATAATTATGTAAGCACAGTCGTACACAAAGCTCCATACATTCAGCTGCTGGTTATGCAAAATTTTTAACCGCAATGGCATGTTGTTTTCTAATGAAACCCTTGTTCTTTGTATTTTATTCTTATTGCAACCGTGATCGTAATTCTTAATCAAAACTTCTTTGTTGAGAAGTTCGCGGTTTTTTCTTTAGAGTGGAAGACTGTTATGTGGTTATTTGCAGCTGCTGTTTTTTGATGTGGTTAATGTAAAAGGTGTTGAGTAGATACCTGAATCAGTACATATAGGTCACCTTGTTTCAAACGCAACAATTCAAAAGGAATTAAAGTGAAGTAGTATATGAATACTATCAATTCGAATACTGATCACCTCTTCAAAGTATTTGATCAGAAACAAGAATAAGTCGGCATTTTTTGTATAGCCAAAACTGTGTAGTTTGGATGTAAAGAGCATAGTCTGGTGGGACTTCTTGGAAAATTGTTTCTCTGTCTAGTCAGTTTTCCCTAAACGAATCGATGACCTCATCAGTTTTCTCCGTAACTCCATTATCAGCATACTTAACAGTTCTATCACGACCATTACTATTAATTCTAAGCAAAGATTGTAAATGTTAATATCTATTGTTTTTTTTGTTCACAGGTATGTACCGTTGGTGTATAAGCAATCAGTATTGTAAGTAATACCGGCCATATTTTTGCATAAAGCTGGAATGTTAATGCTCTTAAGTTGGGAAGTAGCTGTGCGTATTAATGTTGTACCCAGTTAAATTTGTGTTCGTGGTATTTTTCTTATATGCTAAGTTGTAGGTTTTGTAAGCTTTATGAGGCAGGTAACAGCTATGTCTCAAGAAAATCCACAAGTAGTCTTGCCTATTAAATTTTGCCAGTAAAAGATATTCTGGGCATAGACTTTTCCTATTTCCGTATAATAGGTATATTCATAGTGAATGACATTTCCATGTTCCTTATTCCAAAAATATTTTACCAAAATATTACAAGTTTCCAAAACATAAAACGCTTAATTTAAGCATATTAAAGCCTAGTCATTATTTAGAGTAGAATCAGTCACCATGTAATCTCAACTTTATAACTAAGTATCACCGACCCGACCCTTTCAAAGGTTCCTATTTTCTAGGAAATAAAGTTTAGAATCGAGTGATTATTTAGTTTGTTTGACAACAAAGTTAATTTTATTTGCTGTTGATAAGTTTATTTGGTTTACGGTGTTATGCCCTCTAGAGTAAAGTTTAAGATGTCATCAATGTAGCAAATGAAGTGTTGTATAAAATACTTTCATGTGATGAACGAACTATCGTTCTGCTACATTTTGCCCAAGCGAAAGGATAATGCTTAACCCGTCTGCCTACGTAAAAGGTAAAACAAGTCATTGTAGACTTTTAAGGACTAACTGCAAGATTCCTTGTGGTACACAAATAGCCATTGCCAAACATCGCAAGATCCAAATTTGGGTGTCTTGAAATAAACATGATCGCAAGGCCTGGGTGATTCGATAGCTTGGTTTGTTTCATTTTCACCCTTAATGAACGGATATTGTTCATGTTCTTGTGTCATGTTATCTTCTGTCATCATTTTAGGTTCAAATTCTTTGAAATGTCTTCACAAAAAAGAAATACTATCTTTGTATTCCCAATCTAAGTTTTCGAAACCGCTTTCCATTTACTCCAGAATCAAATTAACATTTAATAATGAAGTGTGCGAACAGATCGGATCATAAATCTTCTCCGTTGGGGAGTCAGCACAGGTCGTGACTATAATGGCATCCATGTTCGTGTTCTCCATAATTTATTATCCAACACTTTTAAGCCGTAATTGTAAGTAAATGATTTTATTTGCGAACTTCACACTCTTTTGTTGTGGTGCGAAAATCGATCAAACGTTTTAAGTATAGCTGAAAGCTGACAGAGTGTTTATTATTATGTGGTTTTAAATAAAGAATGACTAAATTGATAAAACTGATTGTTTGTTTGTAGAAGGTAATTTCTGAAAGAACTGGTCATCTTGCATTGATAGAAAGTTCACCATTGGTGATTTCATAGGCTACTTTTAATTTCCTTTTTTGTTTGTATTGGGCGAGTCCTAAATAAACATCTTCCTTTCTTTCAATTCTGAAAAGCAGCAGTTATTGTGGGATAGTCCATGGGATTTATTCATATGACCAGCTACGATTACATCATTCAAATATTATTATTAGTGTTTCAGTTTTATTAATATTAATAATAAGGTGTCAAAAGAGGAAATCTTAATAGTTATATTAGCACCGTTACGTGATAAGTTCATTATCTAATTATGTATGAGAAAAAAACTTTCAAAATAATAGCGTATAAGTTGTAAAACTAATAGCATTGTAAAATTTAATGGCGGAAATCGATCCAGTTCAATAAGCGGAACATAAATCAAAGCTTAGTTTAAAAGCATTGTAAAGTAATTGACCTCTTTGTATAAAACTGACGGGAAGACTTCTATGGCTTAAATTCATCTTCTTACGCAATATATAATAGAAAATTGTTCGAATGTTCATTCATGATGTATTCATCAGCAACTTTAGTTTTGGAATTATAATGTGTATTATCCAAGTAACGTACTAATTTATAGGCATCAAATCTTTCAGCACACACGCTACCAACTACTTCACACAACACAACTTCAACCAGACCTTTGATTGGACTGTAGACCAAACCAATCAAATGCAATCTGTCCACTACTGTCCCACTTACATTTCCTACAACAATTCTACCGAAATTTCTTTAGGGATATCTACACTAATGTTAAAAAGAAGAAAGATTTTTGTGTTGTGTGATTTAAACAATTATTTCATTATTAGAATGCTACATTATTTGTTTATTAAACTAAAACATGTCTCCTGAGTAAGATAGGCTATACGAAAATAAATAAATGCCCACTCATGCAAAGCCGGGATGGACCGCTACTTCTTAATAAAGATTGGCAAAAAATATATTTATGGAATTGACAGACACTATCAGAATGTTCAAAATCCTAAATAACTATAACTTTTCGATAGTCATCATCGTTTAGAGAATATAACTGTACCTGGAGCTTTTTATCATCAATACCATCATCCTCAAAAATAATCATTCTATCATCTAGAAAGCTAATTACACAGTGGACAGTCGATGACATTATCAACAGAATTATTCAACTAAATACCTCTTCATGGTTCACGGGTTCAAAACAATCGTATCTTAGATCAGGAACAGTGGCTAAGTTAAGCGACCTAGCTGTCATTTGTTTAACTATGTTATTTTTATTGGGTAGTGAAGATATATGGCCTATATTTTTTTGACTTCTTCGGCTTTTTGCTGTAACTGTTACTGTGGATATCACGAAACGTTTAATAAATAACAACGACTTGAATATGTTTCCTAACTTCAGTAATTATACTAAGGAAGTATTAGCGCAGATGAGAGTAGTAATAACTATTTTGTAATTATTAGACATAATATTATGAAATATAACAAGTAACGAAAGTCTTCCAGTGCCATCAGCTACCAATGAAATCAATAGTAAAAGCAGAAAACTTGAAGGCCATAGTAGTGTCTCCAATTATAATTATTTTCATATGACGTCAATGCAATTTTTAGTCTTCCTCAACGTTATGCCGTTACTGTTAATGAGGATATCATGAGACATAACCAATGACAAAGGCTTGAATTTGTTTCGTAACCGCGAGTTTTGATCACGGATAAAAGTAAGAAGACATATTTTAAATGATAATAATTAATAACTCATATACATATGTACACACTACAAGTTACGAAAGTTGAAAATGATCAACAGATTAGGTAGGTACCTACCTATCCAATCATAATTAAACTCAACTGAAATTAAAGCCAATAGTAAGGTTTCCGATTATTTTCCTTTATATGGAAACTCAAGACAATGGTACAAAGGCTTTTCGAAAATAGAATAGAAGAGAAAAATGCTATTGTTACGGCAAACACTATAGAACTAAAGGTCGTAAGTTCAAATTCTATCCCAATTGAATCCATTTCTAGAACAAAGCCATTTAGCAGATCGAGAATTTTACGAAAGCCAGAAATAGCTTTAAAAGATTTCTAAGATACTTTCGAGGAGAGTTGAAGTCTCAAATTCTTATCTTATGGTAAGGGCATATGTAATAAATTGTCATGAGTTTCTATCCTACATTCCACAACTACAATAGTAGCCTTTTAACCTTTATATCTGGAAGCGATAAGCAGCTGACACCCTCAATACTTATCATTTCTAGATCTGTATATAGGTATACCGTAATATCGACGTCTGTAAGTCCTTGGCTGAACACGGGCCGATACGCAAGTAGCTTTAACAAACGGTGACGGGTGTACTAAAATTCTAAAGAATTGTGGAACGAATTCACGGTTAGGAAGCGTCTAATTATGAAATCTTTCCGCCACTCTTATGATACCTAAAAAGTTTATAAAGCTCAGACGAACCAAATATGGAACAAAATAGCTTTTAACTCGTGCTCAACGAGAATCCGGAACATCGATCGCCATCATCAAGAACATAATCACAAGTTTCTATCTAAAAACGTCATAGTTCAAGTAAAAAAGTGAACTCGTGCCGATCTCGAATGATCTAGTCCACGTATTTAAATCGACCATCTTAATAGGCCGGAGCTTTCACAAGCTCGACGATAAACAAAATCACAACAACGCAGACATGAATCCGCATAAATTCCCTTGCATTCAATACGAAATGTACGTTATATCTGATCAGAGGTTGTCAATGCGAAAATGGCGGAGCACAAACAATATCGGGACCGGTAAATGCCATCAGACGCACTGCGGGCGTGGTTGGCTGGCCGGGGAGAAATCGAAAAACGTACAACCATTTTGTTATACACAATGTATAATTTAGATATCGTCTTAACGGTCAACGGTGGATTAGTCACGTTTCGCGATCGAGATGCTTCTGTGACCTCTCCGTACTTATATGGAGCTGCAGACATGCAAATGAATTTAGTGATTCTAATAGTTTGGCTATTGTCAATGCTCATAGTTTATTGTTATTTATAGATCAATAAAGAACCGAAATTAGACTTTAGGCCTAAACTAAGGAAGAGGTGTCTATGATTGCTAATAAACATTGCCATATATTTCTACCAATTGATTCGTTCATCACTCTCGGAGTATATTACTGTGTGGGTATTTTCTTATAGCTTTTCTCGTGTATATTGAATGAAGCCAAGCAGTCAGGTTGATTTAATGCGCCTATAACCATAATAACACGCCGCAACAATGTCGTTGACTTTGAAAATGGCAATGTGAATGAATTGTGCAGGTTACGGAACATAATTCTAAGCCTAAATGGTTCTACTTATTTCTTATTGATCTTACTAGTGCTGTACTGGAAGTCATTACGAAACAATTAAAATATTATTTTAGAGTTGTTTTGTATTATTTCATTTTGAGTTACCTATTACTTGTTGCGTATCTATGCTTACACCCGTCGTAGATGCGGAAAGTAATCTGTAAGATTTTTTTTGGATGAAACTTTTCCTGCTGAAATGTAAATATGGTATATGTGCTTTTCCGCTGCCTTTTATTTTCTGTATGGGAAATCATCAAATGACTTCTCCCGCTCTGGGCGGAGTGGGAGTGTCAGATTCTTACTGACTAAAACCCACCCGTGTTTCTCCTAGTGCCCTTTGCGTTCCAGGGCCGCGGTGACTCTAGCAGGCACTGACCCTATGGGGCCCCGTTTCATTTACTGACAACTCTACCTAAGTACTTTCTTTAGACAACTGACTACGTTCAAACATGAAAACATAATAATCAAAGCAGGACTTACAAATACTATAAAAATAATTAAGTTCTAAGCTCAAAAATTTCATCAAAACCAAAGACAAAATAAATCCAATTCTGAAACATAACCTTATTTACCATTCTTCCTTTCATAATCACGAACCCATTGCCAAGGAGTGAATAAAACAAATGAGAAACGTTTTTGTATTGGCCGTCAAGCGTCACTTTCGATTTTAGTTAATTGATTCTCGTCTAGATAAGAGAGACGTGTCGGACATAAAGAAAGCGATCCATATCTTGCGTACAGTATGTAACAAAGTTGTGTCGTGTGGCCAGTTTTTTGGTGGTCTTAATCTGGTACTTTGTAAATATTAAGGTGTTCTTTTTTTGGAGAGTTGCTTCTTTATTTGATTTTGGTTAACATGTTTGCTGTAGGCGAACCTTATGTAATTATAGATAGATCTATAATATTCACTTGACGGTGATTTTTGACCAACTGAATTAGTCATTGTTAATCAAAACAGTTTTATCAGTTTTCCATTTATTTTTTTGGGAACTAAAGTTTTCGCAAAATTTGTATATGAAAACTTCCATTCAATTGGTCGGCTGCTGTGAATGGTTATCACTTTACTTCATGTGTTATCAGATTTATATTGCTTTTGCCCGTGGCTTCGTTGCGTTAAAGTTTTTTTTTTCCACAAACAAGTAGCCCATAATCGTCCTCAAAGTTCATCTATCCCTTTACCAAAATCATCAGCGAATTAGGCTTGAAAAAGTAATAAACAAACTCTTGCTTTAATAATATTAAATTAGAATAAGGAAAGTTAGAATTGAAAGTATCTATCTAATCACTACATAGTATAAAACAAAGTCGCTATCCACCGTCTGTCCCTATGTATGCTTAGATCTTTAAAACTACGCAACGGATTTTGATGCGTTTTTTTTAATAGATAGAGTGATTCTTAAGGAAGGTTTAGGTATATGTATAATACATGCATATTATACTAGAGGAAACATTAGTTTCTACATTGCACCCGTGCGAAGCCGGGGCGGGTCGCTAGTATATAATAATAATCTCTCTATACACCCCTAATTTTTAATTAGTACAAAAAATAACAGGGCTCTGTCCGTACCCGTTACTGATCATATTTGTGTAGTCAAAAGTAAAAAAAATAAAAACCTAATATTGTCCACGGATTTTTTTAATAATTGGTAAATTCATAATAGAATCAACATTCATAACAATTGCTACTAGAAAATACTACGCACAGTGTTTTTCCATTTTAATCGTCATTTATTCATTCATAAATCAATAGCCTGTACAATATTTTTATAAGTTGAGTGGCATTTTAGGATATAATAAACGCTAATAACTTTGCTGTTTATGAACATAATTTTTTGAGACTTTTCTTAAATAATAACAAGACCTTTTCTAATAAGCCCTTAAAGTATTTGTACTAATTAAAAACTAGGGGTGTATATGTAAAGGCACCTAGGAAACACCGGCCTCATCTAGTAACGGCCTACTTACAAAATAAAAATAATTTATCATTTATCATTGTTCGGGAATTTGTGTCTGGGACCTGAATCTCTAAGTTCCGTATTGTGTTTATGTAAAGAAGGAAAAAGAATGACTTGTTCGTAACTCATTCGGGAATTATGGAAGACAGCTCTTTGCCATTTAGCAGCCAAAATTCCGATCCTTGTCTCCATATAAACACTAGGAAAATCCGAATAGCTATGTGCACCATCGCATATCTTGGCAAATGTGACCGGGATGTGGAGGTTCTATAGCCCTGCTGGCATAACAATAGACTTAACAATATTTTGCCCTTCGAAAGCTTTACTTATATTTAGTTCTACTGATTTAGATGCTTTACTTTAGACCCTTTCCTTTTTAAATTAATTAATATAATTAAGCTCGAATATAAAGTAAATACCTTTTTTTTTAATTCTTAGACGATTCCTAATACATTGTTTGAGCCCTTGGCCGCCTGTGATACAGGACTCTCCTAGTACAAGCATCTAACATCGTTCTACCTATACTACTATGTAAGATTTATTATTCTATTTTACTAATATGAATTTTGAATAAAGATTTATTATTTTTCAGGCACTGAGATTACTAAACATTTTCACGACCAAAATAAGTTATAAAACATAATAATTTTTTTCTTCATTATTAATTTACTGTACACGTTACTGTAGTACAGTCAGAGGCTATAGACAAAGAGCCTTTCCATCAAAAGCTAACTCGAAATGCTACTGTCGAAACGCAAAAATATAGGGGTCAAGAAATGTTTCGACTGCATTTGTCCCATCCATACATTTTTGAAGATCGCCTTCGCTACGCTAGCCCAAACAGAATGTCGTTCAGGACTTCGCCTTACAAAAAACGAACCTCATAATTTAACATAGAAAGAAACCATTAACGCAGGAACAACAGCTTTCTCAAAACTTATCTGTCCATCAAAGTAACGGCTGCAATAAAACAAACCGGAATATATTAAGATGATGAACTGCACTCAGTTTTGAGAGCAACACACAGACTCACGGAGTCACGAGGGTCTGAGCACGACTTATGGGTCTCGAGCGAAATGTGACTTTGTGACAAACGTGGACCGAGAATTAGGCCGTTCTGTTGGTTAATTGAAGTGTCAATGTAGTGACGGCTTCGTTGATAATAATGTCTGCAACTGAGACTGCGGGGTTCAATTTTTTTATTTCTACTAAAAGGCTGGTGTTTGGTGTTTTTGAGGAGCTCGTGGCTAAATTATAACAGCCGCACGGGTCGATCCTTTAGGTTAAGCAACGCTTGCCGAGGTTGGTCTGTGGATGGGTGACCATCTTAACATAACGAGACTCTCCGTGCCTCGGAAAGCACGTTAAACCGTTGGTCCCGGCTGTCATTTGGAGATCTTTGGCAGTCGTTACGGATTGTCAGAAGACAGAAAATCTGACACCAGTCTTGCCAAAAAGTAACGTGTTCCCCAATTAATGGGTTGTGGAGGTCTGGTAGGCAGCCGCTTCACGTAAAATACTGGTATTCAGCTCAATCCGGCTTGACTGGGAGCCGACCCCAGTGTAGTTGGGAAAAAGCTAAGCAGATGACTAAAAAGCTAGTGTTTGACTAAAATGCAAAGCACAGTCGATGGTGGAGCACGCTTGGCTAGAAGTAACCTTTTTTTACATTCACTATTAACTTACAGGTTCTCGATTACGTATTTAGGTCGGACCAGTGATATTCAGTTTTCCAATAGTAATACTGGACTCCACTGGGCACTCATTATCGCTACAGAATCTGGCGCCTCAGCACATCAGGGCCTCAAGTCTGCTATTAAAATAGTGTCAGAATGATTTTATAATGGTTGATTTCTACAAGTTTGGTAATCTACTAATATAAGAGCGCCAATGTAACTTTCCCGTGGTCAACCACTGACAATCCATTAAAAGAAATTACATGAAATAGTAATCTCGTACATAATGACAAATGAATGACAGACGCATGCAGGAATCTTGACAAAAATTTTGACACTTCCTTTGATCAGTATCCTACCATTAGGACGTCATTGTGCAGTAACACGGTTATCAAAAAGTATTACGAGACCACTGATCGACCATTATGAATTTAGCAGATTACGAACTTTTAGCAAAATGACAATGGGATCGTGTTGAAATGACATATTTATAAAAATAGCAGACTTGGGGCCCTGGTCATATGTGCACGGAAAGTTATTGGCGAGTGCAAGTAAATAAATAGTAGGTACATGATATGCTCGTCACCTGCTAGACTCATATTTTCCTTCGGTCGTGTCATTAACAAATTCAGAACCAGTAAAAAACATTTTTCCATGTAAGTAGATTTAAAGTTCAACGGACTTCTCCAATGAATTGTATGTCCCCATTAAATCAGTACATGTCACTATAAAAGTTTTCAGAACACACGATGTCTTCAGTAAAACATGTCATCAAATCAAAAGCTATTCTAATCACAGTAGCTACATCATTCCAAAGTCTGAAGCCGGTAAAGTTCAAAGCCATGCAGCATAATGTGTTGCATTTAATGATAACGATCGCGCATAAATAGTGTTGTGTCGTTAATTCATTGCCCACTAAGAAATTCACCATTTCCTAGGTCGTGTACTATAGTGTTGTGTCGTTAATTCATCGCCCACTAATAAATTCACCATTTCCTAGGTCGTGTACTACTGTACAAGGAATAGAGGAACCTATCACTTCTAATAGCTTGTATAATATGTGAAATTATGATTCTGTCTGGATGATTTTAATGGTCATGTCACACAAAGTTTTCGGGTATGTGAATCGTAATTTTTGACAGTAGACTTGCTTCATGGAGTTCCTTATTGATTCCATTTAACTCTTTTTTGGCAAAAAATTGCAGTTTTAAGTTAGTTGCTTATTAAAATCACCTTTTTAATCTTGTTTATTAACAAGTTATCTGCGTTGTTCACTTAAACTAGTTTACTTCTACGTATATCTTTCATGGTTTCATTTTGATGGTCTTTTCTCAAGCAAGTTACTATATTCACTTACTCGAATGTTCTTCAATTCCCAGCCGTTACAGTATCTAACTAAACAGTTCATTGAAGTACAATTTTTTCATCTTGTTTACACACTAGAGATTCTTCCATCTTCCTTGTTAAGAACTCGAACTACCAAATAAAGAGCGTTCTAGATTGACGTATTAGTAGACTAACGTTACTTAATGACTACTTAGCTTAGGAAAAGAGTTCCCGTTTTACAAATACGGTAAACGATTTAATGTTATTGATTCTTAGGGTAAATTGTGGGTATCTTTTATTGTTTAATAGGCTGGTGATGTTAAAAGGATGGATGGTCATTGTCAATGTATGTGAGCCTAGATTCACTGCAGGTGGTATGGTCGAGGCTTTAGATGTATTGCTACTTACGGCATGGTTAAGGACATAATAAACATTGTTAGCAAAGTCGGTATAAAATAATTGCACTGTCGTGCCTCGCAGCTTGTATACGTCTTTATGTAAGAGCCCAGAGCTTCAAGGTATCAATACTTATTTTGAACGAATAGATTTATTTTTATTTTTTTAAATGCCTTATGTTTAATATAACATTAAACTTGTATCTCTGAAGCGCTAATTTAGCAGCGAATTTTTTTTCTAAATTATTTATTTCAAATTTACTCATGTAAGTATAAGCTGACCCATAAAATACACCTCCATACCATAACATCATAAACCACCTTAAACAATAGCTATGCAAACACCATCTAACGATCTTCCGTATAACAATGCTCCTCAAATAAACTTTATAGCCAACGTAACATTTATATACAAATTGCTATCTCAAATTCCATGACGCATAATTAGAGCCTTGCTAATTACAATTTCCCATGTTCAAAGTCGAGTCTCATTAGAGGCTCAATTAAGTACTGACTACCGTTATTCGATAGTGGCTATCAGATGCTATCCCCAATGACATTGATTCACTTTGATTTATTTCTTGCTGTAGAGGAAGTTATGCGTTTTGATTAAGTTGCTAATTAAAAGGATTTCCTATATTAGGTATTGCGTGTGAAGATACCGTTTTAAATGAAATATAGTAATTGGTACTTAAAACATTGACTAGTTTGTTGACCTAGGATCGGTTACTGATACTTGTTTAACAGTAATAGCTTATCTAATGATGTCTTAATATAGGAGTAGCCATATAGACATACAAAAGATAGAAGAAGAAGACAGACCAAGATACTGTATATACACTTAGAAATAATAACAAAAGCAGATGTTTCCTCTGACTAATCACCAATGTCATTCAACATACTAAAAACCTATATGTATAGAACAGCCAAAGAGATCCCGACCATCTAAAACATGTTTTTGTGTTTCACTCGTCCCAAAAATAGCCCTCAGACAGACACACAAAAAGTAAAAAACGTACGAACAAACATAGCTGCGGCCACAGGGACTGCATTGGATACGTGAACAAATCTGAATACATTTTTTTTTATCTTCGACCACTCGCAGTTCATCACTCTAAGGCCGGTTACTGCTTAACCGGACTATGAATACAATTTGGCTGGGCTTGATGATATATATAATCAAGTGAATACAAATATAGATGTAAATGATAATGGAGCATTATTAAGTAAACAGACTTTTATTGCAACTCGTCTTCATTTATGAAGCAACTAATGATGTCAATAAACTAGTTATCACAATATCATACGAACTCTAGTAGTCTATTTCAAGAGCTTAAAGTTTTGCTAAATCTTTAGACGATATGTTGAAGGTTTTATGATTCGCGTGTGAATTTGACCTTACTCATGACTTTGAAACGTCCCAAACTGCACCTGCTGTTGTTCCCGCTTCAATTTTATCCTGGTTAATAAAATATGAAGATAAATTCAGTAACAATCCACATTCATATCCTTGGGCTTTATTGGCAAATGTTAATTGTTGAATTATGTGTTCTGTTCGGCGATAACATGCAGTTAAATAATAAAGTTATTATGAACAGAAAAAATATTTAATGTTTGTATCCCAGAGTTAATGTTGAAATAATCACCGGCTTAATTAATTTGAGGTACAGATTATATAAACATTGAACTTGACAAATAGAATGTTAATGCCAACCTAGTTCTACGTAAAGCTTCTTCTCGTCTTTACATTCTGGTTCAAATGCAAGATTTGCATCGCTTTCAAAGAAACGATCGAACGCCTATATCGTTTACCATAAATTGTTTGTCTACTTACCATATGCACCTTTCCAATCACTTAGACTGCTTTTTCTTCTTTATTTACGTTTAAATGGTTACCGTTGACTACATTAACTATTCCACTAATTTCTATTTCTACTTTTTCGCATCAAAACCGGGCCTATAATAATGTCACTCAACCATTTACTGAGCAATTACAAGTATCTCAAAGCTAAATTTAATATATTTACTCTATCATATACTAAAACCTTACCTTTGAGGGTACTAATGGAAATAACGTTAAGAAAACATTATTACCTGATAAAGTTAGTCGTAAATCTGTCCGTCTGTGCACTTATCTAGTAACTAGAGTTTATCAGGCAGCATGTGAAAGCTTGGAGCTAAGTGGAATTACCTATTGACCAACTGTTGTAATGTATGTATCGGTATTTCGGTAATGTGTACCTGCGGTTTTCGGTAGATACAAATTCAAGAGTACGTTTTAGGAATTAAAGTTTATGATAATGAAAAACAATGGTACAGTGCAAGTTAGTTACAAATTAAAACTTTCAGTCATTTGCAATTGTCAAAAATTAGTTACTAACTACAAAATAGAGAGAGTAGGATTACAGTGAATTGACAGCAGCTTTAAAAAAAAACCTAATAGTGTCACCCAGGCTAGGAAAAGGTGATCAGCTGGTCTATTTAAAGCTGAGACCACACAGACAGCTCATTTAGATGTTAAGATTAGATATTACCATATTCGATCCGGGAACGATAGAAAACCAAATGAATCTTCACACTAAGTCGTGAGAGCACTAAGACTCTGGGAGTAATTAAAATTACTTCTATTTTATGTATACAAACAAGCTTTGTCTGGAGATAAAGTTGATCTTCTACTTAGCGAACAAAGGTAAGGCTGCTGAGACATGCATCTTTGAGAATCATGTGCTCTGAAAATGAATCGATTCAAAAGTTGATTAAGCTCTTATAAATACCACAATATTAAAAATGTTCATACATGATGCAACTATTTCAAAATCAGATAACCATGTAAAACGGATGAAGATAGATAAATATTTTTATTATAATTAGAAGTAAAACAAAATACAGGAACCTGTGACCATATTTTATAAAATGTGGTGTTTAAATCGTGTGATAATACCATAAGCCAGGCTATTTGTCATGGAGTATGGCTTCAAGCGGAACCCCCTTCATTGTTAACGCTTGGGGTCATTTCTACCCTAAATTTAAGTAGCGTGTCACTTGAAACAGGTGTAACTAGAGGTCAAGGATAATGCGCTTGAAGTCGCAGGTTACTAATACAATTATGTTTTTATCTGTATAGATCAGTGGCTTCACCACTGGAATTTGTAGCACCTCAGAACATTTGAATAAATTGGTTTCTTACATGGTCGTTTAATTCTCACTGTGATGCTGTTATAATCCAGATGAGAACGCAACAGTTTATTGATCCTTCTCCGAATATGGTATGGCAATTCTCACAGTCTTAACCTTCGAGTATCCAAAAACTTAATTCTTCATATTTCTTCTCACCGCACCGGGTTTATGTCAAATTCGAAAAACGATTCCTAGTCTTACACTAGTCGGTTCTTTTCCCTCATATTTACAATCGGAAGCATCTTATCTACGTTAAATAAAATTTCCTAACTTGTTTCCAACATGTAAGGTGCCGCTCCACTTCAAGATAAAGAGTACAAATATTAATAATCAATGCGGTGACCGTGTAAGGTTAACCAAACGATGGTGTCGGTTGTTTTAGGTTGCTCGTAAGCAGACTTGTTGGTTTTCCATTTATCTGGCCAGTTCTTTTTTTTCGATGTTGGCTATCGATATTTGTTAAAGTGGAAAAGGTAATTATGGATGATGATTAAGTTTAAAGTAGGCACTACACTAAGCTGAATGGCGAAAATGAAACATATTTTAAGGTTAAATTAATTACTTTTAAAAGGTCTGAGGAAGTAAATGAATACGATAAATAAACCGACTTCGTGTTAAGTAATGATAAAAATATTTACTAGACTAGGTTGAAAACATTTTCTACAAGTTCTTCGATGGCTTTTTAAATAGTTTTTCGTCACTCATCTTCATCAGTGGTTCTTCGACCTAGTTCTCAATTATCGCCATTTAACAAGACCAAATCAAATATAATAAATGCAAATTTTATCATAATTCCAACCAAGTTCGACTTCAGAATCGTTATCACTAAACATTTATCAAAATTCATCAAATTAATTGCTTTATTAACTTCTATAAATCATACCACCGTTATACGGTAGCTACATAGTTATTAGAAATTCTAAGTGTACATATAAATCACGTGCGTTGAGATTTGGATAACACTGGGAGGCGGCGATTTAGATTTTAAAATATATTGTAAGCCTAATTCAGTGGCTTGGATATCTTTATGACATCTTATTTCATTTAGGCGCTAATGGATACAATTAAATTTGGACGTTATCGTTAAATCCATTTTCGAATTCTACTCTCAAAGCTCATATATTTTGTAAATTTGCTAGTACCTATCTATTTGATTTCAGTTTTGAGAACATTGAAAGACTTCCAGGTATACTGTAGTGAAAATAAAACTCCATTCCCTCTAAAGGATGACTCTCATACAAAGGAGTCAGTGAATAGGACAGACACTGCAAGACCGATATCTAGAAAGAAAGAAAGAAAAATATTTATTTAGGACTCGCACATTAAACAAAGTAAAATAAAATAAAAGTACCTATTATTAATTTAAAACTGTGCGAGGCCAAAAAAGGTCCCCATCTCAGCATATGCTGCGATATATAAAAAAAATAATAAAATTTTTAGTAAATACCACAGCGCTGGTATTCTGATAGGGCCTGTGATGCCACGGATACACTCACGGAACACATACCTACTAACATGAAATGTACAAATACAAATGAAATAAATGGATATAAAATAATGTATATATGAAATAAAAAATAAAAAGTAATAATGAAAGACACACATACAACAAATTAAAAAATCATCGACCAACGCTAATGGCCCATTGCTCCAGCATCATTTGTCGAAATCATAGACAAATGACGGAACGCGCGGGCGCATTGGAAGTACTATGGTCGGCTGTCAAAAATAATAATAGACGATGGAAATAAACAAAGTAAATAAAACGAAACAAAAAGCCATTTCGACGTTAGTATCTAAAACAGCGCTAGCTAGATAGCAAAAATAAATATCGTTGTATAGTAACTGACGTGTAGTGTAGTGTTTTATTGCAAGAAAAGGTTATGCTGCGAAAATGGAACAAATGTCACCATTACAAACTGCGTGCAGACCCCGGGTAAGTTTATGTCGTTTCTTTTTGAATACGTAGTAAGTATTGCTTGAACTTATAACTAAATGTACTAACGGTTTTTATAGCACGAAACGGCGGTGGCAGGTCATTCCAGCAGCGAGAAGCTGCAAATTTAAAACTTCCCCGGAATGCAGCAGTTCTATGCGGTAAGGTCAATAAGAGGTAAGCAGACGCTCTCGTTTTGACTTTGTTTACATCTCGCGACCAGGTTAATTTGCTATACAGATATCTCAAAGATAGTTATTTGAATATTGAACCTTATAAACCTTTAAGTGTGAAGGAACAGGTTGTGCTTTAAACGTCTTGAACAGTCATTCAAAAGAACATTTATAGCTGTATACTGCAAGACATTATTAATTTCCTTCCTGCCCAACCGTCACTGTTTAATATCCGAACCACCATTAAGTTTATCGATGAAAATAAATCCCTTTACATCCGAAACGAATGTCCGAAATTAAACACGGACATCGTTCACTCATTCATCTGTTCGTTCGTTTGCTCTGAGAGACACATCGGTCATAACGAAATGCAATTTTATTACGATATCGTATCGATCGCTCATTGCGTTGGATTGATAGTGCCCTACGCACATGGCCACTGGCAGCATGCCATTCAATTGGGCAAGAGTTTTTATTTATTTCCGCGGTTTACTGGGTGGTAGAATAAATGGTGAATGGCTCTGTGTGGTCAGTGAAATAAAATAAGCCATACATGACAAGAGTCATAAAGGTTTTGCAAGACCAGGAATCATATATGACTGGCTGCTGATGTATTTAAATACTATTAGTATGGCTGCAACTGGTATTGGTCTTCTTAGAAGACATGAAGACATAAGTATCTAAGGATACGATGAAGAAGTATCTAAGCAAAGTATAAACATACCACACAGCAAATGCAACAGACTATAAACATCTAACATAGTAGTAATCAAGACCAATCATAACACAAGGGATGGCTAGTCAAACGATGACTCACTATAAAGATCAATTTCTATAATGCCACACTTAACTCAGAAATGCGAACAACAAATCAATTCCGAACAATTAACAATCCACATCAACGATTCCAACACCGCATAAATGATTCTTAGAAGTGATCCGCGATTGCAGAACATAATTGTCATAAAGAGATCGTACCTATGACAACACAACACGCAAACAGTTCCTGTATAAGCTGACCTGGCCTTGCGTAAAGATTTCCGTACCATGAGAGGTCAGCTTGTAATGGTAATGTATGGCTGGTTATGTCATCGATGGTACATGGATGGTAATTGAGCCTATTGAAGATATATAATGTGCCATGGAACATTTTGCTGTTAGGATAGTCTCATTTTGATTTATAGTTATTGGTTGAAGATGTGAAAAGTCATATTTTAGTACTATTTCCTATTGGTGAGAGGTGTTTCTCATCATCAACTGTCGTATTAATCATCATCCTAACATACTTCAACTTCATACACAACACATAAATAAGACAGAGATAGCACCACGAAATGACAAAGAGGTGTAATGGTTATCAAATGCCCGAAAACACACAATTCTAAAGAAAAAAAGCAACATATACCACACCTGCCCCAAACTATTTTGAAAAGCAAACATCATCAAGGTGCACAGACGAACACAAAGAAGTGTACACACGAGCTCAAACAAACGCCTGTCTGTGGTGACGAAGAATGACTATAGGGAGAAAGGAACTTTAGAATCGTGTTGAAAGAAGACATCAATGCTGAAGACCAAAAGATGGACAAAATGACTTTTCAAGTAGGTTTTAAGGAAAAGATTCTAAAAGCTAGTGAAAAGTTAAGAAACAATCCATTTGCTTTCATTATAAACTTACTTAAGTACATATAGGTAATGGCGTATCTACTTTTGTTAGTTAGAGTTTACAATTTCAACGTCAGTTTTAGTTGACCCAATGCCTAATAAAAGAACATCTTAAGATGATAATACTATGATAAATGTATCAAGTAACGGCAAAAATGTATAATTAGTCATAAGTGTCATCTCAATGCTCACAGCGTCAAACTAGGACAATAAATAAGCACCTATTTAAAACAAAGCATTTAATTTCAAGTCTAAGGGGTATCAATGTTCAAGAGCATATTCATGACAAGATACAAAATTAACGTTGTCACAATAAATTTCAATAGACCACAAGGCGATATTAATCAATGCATCGATGCAGTCGACTTTGTACCAAAAACTATTAAGGTTCATTTGTTTGCTTCCAAATGTCTTCCAAAAATAGCTGTAAAAGAACTTTTCTTTGTAGTCTATGATTACTACACAGAAAAAGCCGACGATAGCCTTCGATTTCATGTTAATATTTGACCATTAAATTTCAAACTATGATGAGTTACTGCACCAAAAAGCAATCGTAGTACGGTACTACTTTGAATGGTACAATTATGTCGAAATATGAATCAATGGGATCATCACATTGGAGCACTTTACTAATGTTACTTGTATATCAAAAGAATGTGGAAGAAATTGATTCTGAAGCCATTGTGAATAAAAATAATTGTGAAACAAAAGAAGAAGAAAAAACAAGGTGGTGAAGGTTTTTGATACAATCATTTTGTGACTGTAATTATTATATAAGAAAATGCACACGCTCAAAAGTGACTGCATAATCACTTCTTAATGTGTAACAATGTTGATGAAAGTAACGCAAAAGAAATTAACTACTGCCAACATCACTTGCTCCCTGAATGCAAAACATATAATTATAAGCGTAGTTCAAGTTATAGTAGAACTTCACAAGCTTTACAAAGTAACAATACGCCCAGTAATTACCAAAGTTATAATGGCTACTTATTAATCTAATTTAGAAGATACCCATTGTTATAAAGAAATGAAAGATGCAATTTAATGCAATATTTATGAAGACAGAAATTTAGGTAACAATGTTGGTGGTAATTTAGTTTGTAATAGAACGATGCATATTAATCATTACTATAGGTAACTAAAATTATTCAGAGGATGTTACAAGCATTAGAAGAAGATTATAAAACTAGAATTTCTAAAATTCATCTCTGCAAACTGCCTAAAAAAGTTCTACAAATTAATTTCGCCAAAATTAGGCCACAATCAATAAATAAAATCATTCTTCTTTAATTAGCAAAAATAACGGAGTCGTGATGGAAACATTAAAACCTATTAAAGCTTAATAAATCTCGACTGTTATTAAAAAATAATTATGATTGTTTATTCTTTAAACTGCATTTAGCCCAGTTCTAAATTCAAAGTGCCGTCATTAAATCTTATAGACCGGATAAACAAATTAGAGGTTGGATTTCTATAGCTTTGTCTGCGACAGTTCTCAGGCAGTCAAACCGCGTAAAGCAGAATACGGAGAAATCTAGGAAGAAAAACAGTTGAATATATAAGATTCATTATAACTGTACTGAAAAAGCAATCGCAGGAAAACATCTACTTTATGACGCAAACGCTCATCTCTGTCACGTTTGAATATAGGTATCCTCATCAAGTTGACATTCGCTTCAAACTAGTGTCTAACTAGCAGCGGAATTTGTTCGAAAGAGCGTCACCGTGGCCCTGGAACGCAAAGAGTATTAGGAGGAACATGGATGGGTTTAAGTCAGTAAGAGTCAGGCACTCCCTTCCGCCCCTGAAGTCATTTGATGATTTCTCACCCAAAAAAATTAAACCCAAACCAACACTAATTTTAGCACATTTAACTACATCCTCTCTTGCTTCATTGTCATTATGATTGATTTTTATTTCTTTACCTAGTATATTTTCTGCCTTACTACTATGCTCTCATAAAACAGCTGATACTTTGTAAATATCAACGGCCAAAGATTACGCAACAGGAAATATTTTTTTAATATCTTTAGTAGACTAGACACTCTCTAAATCATTATTATATTTACACATAAACATAATATCGACAAGATCTTGTCTCGAGATCAAACCAATTTTAATTTAGAAACAACAAAAAGACCTGAAATGCTAATTAAGTATTCGTATTGACTGGAGAAAGTGAATTTGCATAATGTAAAGTTAATGAAATGTCTATTAGTGAATAGGACATCAGATCGAATGACTGGATAGTTTCTAACAAAAAGTTTCGATGTCATTTATTTGTAACATCAGTACTTTGTTAACCATAACCTGTGGGTATGCGATTTTGTCATTGTTTAATGATGATAAGAATTTCGAAACGTCTGTCTGGTTGTTCGTTTTTTTTTTATTTGCAGCTAGACTGTCATATCTTTTGAGGTTGTCCAAACCGAACATTATTTTAAGCAGTCAGCAGTATCTCATAGGTAACATTATCGACCTAAGTCCGTCTATAATTGCTGAAATCAAATTTATTCATATCTTCAACATTGAAATCATAACACTTCATGAACAACTCTTAGCTCCTACCAATTCTAATATCCTAGTTAAAATATAAGTGTTCATCCACATACAAGTCTACTTATAAATAAATACTAACTGTACAGAATACTTCTAGATACATTATGTTTTCACACTGACGTATAGTCGTGCGATTTTATCATGCGACATAAATGAAAGACAAGTCGACTGTATCTTGGAGTAAACTTTCTAATCTTTGACGTATTCATTACTCATATTATACCATTTCAAGTATCTACTTACTTGACTTATGCGCTTTGAGTAGTATGTAAGTGTTCATCAAATATTACTGGCTATTTAGATAAAAGGCATTAGGTAGGTAAAAATTAAACCCTTATAATGTTTATACATAGCACCACTACATCACTATTGATAATATCAACGAGAATATTTGCTGTTTCAATGATGTTGCAAGGATTTGGAATACGAACGTGAATAGCTATTAGAGCAAACCAAATGAACGATGTTTGAACTTTGTTAGAGATGAATGGATGAAGTGGGCGGGAACTGAGATGACAAATACAGGTTGTTCCAGAAGTCGAAGGTCATATAAAATGGTGGCGTTCTGTATTTGCTATACAGCCAAGAAAAATATTGATTTTTTTTAAACCTGACCTCCAAAAGTATCACTTTGCTGGCATCAAACATGTGATTGAACTAAATAAATCATAATAAACAGTGTTTTTTCTTTAACTTTCTTGTTATTTCTTGAGATCGGGCTTAAAAAATAAAGGAAATATTTTTAAATCATTTATTTAATATTTTATCTTAAATGTATAAGAAACGTGCATGACGTAGACTATATCATCTAGTGTTACAACAATAGATGGTATAGTCTCATCAGAATATTTTAAATATTAAATATTTGACCTGTGCTGCCACCTACACTTCCTGCACCCTCCAACGCGCACGAAGTAGACTATGCCGTCTAGCGTTGCAAATTTAAAACGTATAAGTAAAATATACTTAACATTGACGCGTCTATGCTGCCACCTATAGTTTCTGCACGTTCCCTATAGCAGATACAGAACCTCTTCCTTCAACATGACCTATGACTAATGGAACATCCTGTATATAAATACGAAGGTAAGTAAAAAAGGAACCCATAGAGCACCTACACACGAAAAATTGGCATAAGAGTAAGAGAAAGATGATACTATGAATGTCTTCTATAACTTGGAAGACTAGTAGATAAGACGATACGCTTGTGTCATCTAAATTTATACAAGAAACTGTGGGAAAGCTTTGCGTGACCTGTGAATAATTGAAATCTAATGGTATTAAACGCAAGGAAAACCTCGTAAGGAAATCCGCAGGTCCAATAATACATTCAGAACGTATTGCCGATAGAAATGCAGCACAAGCGCCACCTGTGTGACACACACTTGACGTGTTAAGCATGAATTAACTTGATTGACGTTCGATTAAATAAATACCCATAATGTTGCGTCCGAAAACATTGTTGTTTAGAAATATGAACACGTAGTATAAGACAGCGAAAACATGCAGCACACACATTATTTATGTGCGTAGAATTTATTAAATTCGTAATGAATAAACATTGTAGACAGCATTGCAATCTGTTTCAAAGAATTTTTATAAAAAACTTTTTACAAAAAAATACAACCGACTTTTCCACAAAAAATCAAAAAGTACAAAATAACTTTAATTTCGGAACTCGGTGTTTTTGGTTCCTTTTTCATTTTTTGAACACCGACTTCCGAAATCAAAGTTATTTTGTACTTTTTGATTTTTTGTGGAAAAGTCGGTTGTATTTTTTTGTAAAAAGTTTTTTATTTTTCACTTTTTAGTGGTACCTAAACCCCCTCCCCTCCCCCCACCTAAACGAACCAATTACATTAGTGTAAAAAAACGCACTGCTCCAATGCAGAGTAAACTAAAAGGTCGTCAATGTAGACAATGTAGATATTTTTTTTAGATTTTTGTTGACTTTTCAAAAACCGCTTGTTCGATTTCGATAAAATTTTCATGGGACCATTTGGGAAGTATACCCTTTTCAACAAAAAAAGAATTTTTCGAATCGGTTGGCACGCGACGGAGTTATGCGCGAACAAACAATAAAAAAAAACATACAAACATCCGAATTGAGAACCTCCTCCTTTTTTAGAAGCCGGTTAAAAAATATAGAAGTTATTCTTGTAAAAATCAAGCCTTGCATTCAACAGCGTGGTCATTCATACATATGTATGTATATACATACTTACCAACTCACAGCACAATACTAAAGAATTCTACATCTACTTTGTCCAAAATCCCAACAACCTTTCCTCAAAAAGCAATCTCTTGCCAATACAACACTATTCGAACAAGTATCGGACTGTCGGCAGACATGTTACTCTTATTTTCTAAATAATCACTAAAATGACGGTATTTTCTGAACCCATTTAGTCGCTACAATATCAAACAAACCTTATAATTACTCCTCAGCAAATAGACAATTTACCAAGCTATTAAAATATTTCTTATTACTTTTATTTGGGCCTACCTACGGGGTTACCTTAACGAAGGGTACAAAATCGGTTCTTTGAGTCAGTAAACAAGTGATTTACGATCGGTAATCTCAAAAACGTTTACTTAAAAACAAATTGCCTGTCCGTACAGGATGTATAGAGGAGCAGTTTGTTAAAGAAATTATAATTATTCGTCTTCTTAATGGGTTCGATAAATGAAGATCATTTTAATAATCTGAGTTTGTTCTTATCTTTATCTCAAATGGAATTTTATTGAAATCGTGGGAGTGGGCGAAAACGAAAGATGTTAGATACATGAGGTACTTTTATGATGCTATGTTACATGTGCATTTTATTTTAATTTTGATTAATTTAGCTAATTTGAATAATATAGCTCAACAAAGAATCTTTACTGTATCCAAAGCCTTATTGCGATGAGAATAATATATAAAATCCTGCATCTTTATAGCATTTACGAGGTAATTGCTAAAGTCTATTTTGATTTACTAAAAACCTTACAACCATGAAGTCGATAAATCGCTCTACGATTATGATATTGCATGATTTCTTGTTTAACGTAGATTTGCGCTATATTTTCATAGCACTTCAATTCAAGATGTTTTCCTTATGTTATGATTCTACAAAATCAAGTCAGTTTGATCTACATAAACATGTCTATATTGCATTCTTCCGTAACTTCACGCCAATGAATCCCATCATTGACCAACGTTAACAAACAATGATTTAGCAATATAGGAATAATTGAATAAACACATAAAATCGTCGAACTCGAGCAAAAAAGTGCCAGCTCAACATAACTTGGTCACTTAAGTAAAGATTAGCTTATCTTAACCTACTTAAGACTGTCGTAAGCAAATGAACCAAAAATCTATATGAAACGAACGGCAAGGCACAATTACCTTAAACGGTGAAACTTGTCGCGGCGCCGGCGCAGCGACTGTGGCGCCGCCTCGTGAGTCATACAAGCACTGGTACGCATACGTGCACGGATTGCACTGTGTTGTCTTTATGGTTCGCGAGTGGCATAAAAATGACGCGTCATTGGTTAAAGAAATTTTAATTGAAAGACGGTGCTCTACTTTTCTGATGAAGAGGGTTATTTTTTTTATAAAAACAAAACCAGTTTGAACTGACTATAAAAATATATTATATAATACGGGTAGAATAATCATGCTTTACACCTTTTTGTTTTTCCAGCGTAGTGGTACACGTTGTCGAAAGCCTTCAACGAATCTAAAACTAATGATCGACTGACAGGGAATCTCTAGACGTACATTATTATTAGTTACTTAGCACAAAAGCTAAACCTAAGTGATTCACACATCCTGTTATACATTTTTATGCCCAGTAGCTGGGCAGGTACCGTTATACTGTGCACTACAGTGTTACTTGCTGGAACTCGACATGTTCCATAATGACCGCAAACATTATTATTGCACAGTCTCTTGTAAATGCCATTTTTCATGTTACTAAGCTTTCGAAGTCTTCTTATGAAAAATTATGTTGTTCATTACCTACTAAGGTAATCGACATGATTTAAGAAGCTATACAAAAGTGAGGACAGCTCTTTCAAGACCTTTAGAATTCGGCTTGATACACTTACATACATACATATGTACATTCGTCAAGTAGATGTCTTACCAGTATCAATAATTCCACATTTCTAGATTTCCAATATTGCCATTTATAAGAGAAAAGCACTATTTGTTTTCCCTAGGTTTATAGATGCGTAAATGTTTCTTTTTTTTGCTATTGTTTGAAAAATTCAGCTCCCATCAAAACCTGTTCATACAACCAAAGCTTAAGTCTTCATTGATGATCTAATATTTCAATCCCAACTTGCAAAACTTCACCCACAGTAACACATGCAATATTCTAGCTTTGCACCGCATCGAATTCGAACAATGAACGTATGCACGGAAATGCTAATTTTTGAATGTGTGTGCGCTCACGCGTGTGAGGCGTGGCCTAGTGATGGCGTTTTAGTGGCAAATGATTCAATTAAGTCTGTGGGTAATGATGGGAAAAGGCATGTCTGGAATTTATTCGTAGAGTCAAAAGTTATTCTCGTGAGTCACACGTCCCTGTTCTTAATTACCCTTCCCCTAATATTTTCTTCCTTTTCATTTTAGTAGCAACACGCTTCGCATTGTTATCAGGTTCATTTTATTCACCAACCTTCCATTAATCTTCGAATAGTGAGGCGTAGGCGACCAACAGACATGAAGAAGTTTTTCAAAAGCTAAAGAAACCTTGTACTTCTGTCGAATTATTCTCAAAATTGTATGTGTCGACTTGGATTACTTGTCCCAGATTAAATCCGTACCCAGTTTAGGTTGCAGCAAATAATGTATCTTTGGCCTACTAAACTACATTAACATACTTTAGCCCTCTAGCAAGAATAATAACCTCTTCACATCCACGCTTCTACTGCGGCCACTTTCTTGATGATGTTAATATAGAACAATTGAATAAGTAGCTTGTGGGCGGCCATCGAAATACCAAAGAACTCTTGATTTTATTCCACTTTTAGAGATTATCTGTTACATAAATTTGAAGACCGAATTAGATCAAGTGTCTCAAATTGCCCCCTTGAGCTAAAAATAGCAATGAAATGGCTTTTTCATTAAAGATCTTGTATCTGTGATCTTGTCTTCTAAATGTCGATTAAGACATAAATAAGGCAAAGGATGATTAGCAATTTTCAAAAGAAGAGGGCCAAGACTAAGTGATATTTCGGCTTTGACTAAAGCCCAAGACTTAATTTCCTTTAAAAACAAATAAGTGATCAATGTTGCTTCCGCTTTTGAATAAAATATCAGAACTATTTTTTTTGTTAATGTCTCATTTATTAGGATTTGATTGTTTGTTTTAGATGAAGTATTTAGACGATAATTATCTATGTAAAATCTGATTAACAACCTTACACACATTTATGGAGTACCAGACGTTTATAAATGTATGTAGTATTTAACAACATCTTAGATTTCATTAGCCTGACAGATTTCTAACGCCCACGACCATCATTAAGAAACAGGATACTTTCTTTACTTCACTCTCACAACTTACCCGCGACGAGGTGACACACTTAGAAATCACAGTTCCAGAGCAAAATGGTCTCTGCCAAGCTAATCTAGTTTAGTTTTTCATTACTTGAGTTAATAATCACTTTTTTACTAGCCCGTGACTTCGTCTGCCTGGAATAGTTGCTAACCCCCCGATTCTTTGTGATATTGATTCGTTGGTTTGAGAAGTGGTGGGAAGCGCCCGACGTGACGGCATAGTGTACACACACGACAGTACTTGGACATTGCAACACTACTTTACTTTTCTATTTTTAATATAAGTAGCCTTATTACATCAGCTACCTGCCAGTAAAAGTCCCGTCAAAATCGGTCAGAGATTATCCGGAACAAACAGACACAGACAAAAATTGTAAGAAATGTTATTTTGGTGTATGTACCGTATACATACATATATTCATATATGCATGTAGTAAAAAGCGGTTATTTCAATATTACAAACAGACGCTCCAATTTTATTTATATGTATAGATATTGCCGGGGTCGCGTTTGTCCATGATCTCACCTGATGGAAAGCGACGATGTGGTCGACGATGGAGTACGTTTGTCTAAAAGTAATGTAATCACTATTGACTAACATATCACCACATCTGTATTAGCGGATCTCACGGTAGTGTAAGCAGAGATTAATCAATATCTCGGTCCCATGTCATTAAGGTGAGCCTAATTTGCCATTAGTCAAATATATTTTCAGACTCCATGATGTAAGTAAGAAATTGTAATGTGTACCAAAACACTCCGTTACCGATCCTGATACCAACGCAGAACCTCATGGTCGGCCATCTTGATTGCGACCACTATGTTTAGGAGACTGTGTCAGAAAATAAAAGTTGATGAATTCAGTAAAGGGTTCAAAATAGTACCTTGGGGAACACCAATTAATATCGCATTCAATACCCAATACTTTGATGTGTTGCAACAGCAACAGATTTTTTCTGTAGCCAAGTTACAAAATAACACTACCAGAAAAACCTCAGTCGGATTCTCGGCTAACTTCGAATTATTGGGATTCCAATATCTACCGTAATGTTGATAATTCCTTAATCAAACCCTTTTTGCGGGTCATTTAACATCTAAAAATGCAGGTCGTTTCCTAAACAGGTACAAGCGAGCAGCGAAACTGCATTTGTGTGATTCACCTGAACTTATGTTAAATTTTATGTGATGATGAATCATGTGAGAAAATTCTTGTGCTATATAAAGTTGATAACAATCGTTAGCAATCGTAAAATTTACATTTCGAACTCTTGATCAAAGGAAATGTGTATATGGGAGAAAGGTTGTAAAAGGAATGTTGGTTTTCATTGTTTTGTTATTATTGTATAATTATGTAATGGTTATGGTATAACTGAATTAGTAGTACTCTAATTTAATACGTCACACACAGTTTGAATGTCACTTGCATATTATGAATACTAGTTCTTCATCTACCTATTACGCAAATAATTTTTCGCAATTTTAATAAAGCCTACCGGCCTCATCTAGTTTTACAACGGCCAAAAAAAAAAAAGATTGACGTGTAAAAGTGTTTTTTACAACCTACTTACAAAAATAAATCATTTATCATTTATTTATCATTTATTTATCATTTAGCTTGTTAAAGTGCTAGTAATAGTGATACAAATATGTCAATAAACTCAAACTTCTCAAAATGATTCCTATATGTCAGAACGATGTAGAAAGACGTGTATGATACAGGCATCAGTAATTAATAACATACTTGTGGCGTGGTACGTTATGGTTTTGGAGATATTATGATAGAAAAACATAAAAAAAGATTACAAATGTGAAAGAAACGCACGACACAAATTAATTTCAAAACAACTTAAACAATTTAATCATTAACTTATACGCAAAGAATTGACATTAAATTAAATAAACAGTTGAAAGCTATTAACAAAACATCTGTATATCGCTGTTGTAATAAATAATACAATCATGTTTACTTAAAGTAACCAGCCATAAAAGGAAATTACTTGCGATTTTACTAATAAGTTATGGCCATATTATCTCTTGTAATTAATTACTGTCAAACGAAGTACACTTCAATCCCCGATCAACTATTTTTATTACACACTTTATTTTTTCAATAAAAAGAACTTTCCAATCGATAACCCATAAAAATATCGATATATTAGCGATATAAATAGCAATAAACGTTTAAGTAGCATTTTTAAATTACGCAATCTTAATTGTTAGCTGAATTTTATTAATTCTGTGACACCTTGAAAAGTAGGCGTAAACTTATTACCCGGTGTCATGTTTTTTTAAATATTTTTTTATACATTTTAAAGTTAACCTTATAGCTGCCTTTCACAAAAACGAGTGCGGTTTTAAATAATGTAATTTTATGATGTCGACTTATCGATAATTTTACAGTACTAAAAGGCAGCACATTGCTCGCAGAACAAATAGTCAACGGGGTCGAAAAGTTCTAAAGGTGCGATCGCGTATCTACCGGAAGACGAAGGATGGTCTTTCCCACAAGGTCGACCGATGACCTGGTCCAGGCCGCGAGGATCCGCTGGTTGCGAGACGAGCGTTGTGGTGACACTTGGGGCCAGAAGTGGCCGTCTTCCGTCCCAAAAGACGATAGTTATGACGGCTTAAGTAAAACTTAAGTACTGTTGTATTGCTCATAAAATTTGCAATATAAATTATGATCTTTATGAGGTAACGAGTTGTGTGTATCTTGTATATTCTGACATTATTTCCTGTTTTAATGTCATCCTTTTTGTATTATAACATTGGCCACTGTTATTTCCAATAAGACATGCTTAAGTATCGTAGAAGGTAACAATAACTAAAGGTTGATTATAAAGATCACGACTTTGAGTCATCGCCTAGTTCCTAACTGAACACCGGAATAACGTTTCCTATGGACGCTTTCATCGTTTTGACTAACCAAAAGTACTAAGAATTGGGTTTTTATTACAACCTGGCAAGAAACGGGTCACTAAGACTTATGTATGTTAGTTCAACACTTTTGAGAAGTAGAAACCCAGGCTTTGTGAAAGCCTGGTTTTCTAAGTTACTGCAATTTTATTACGGGGTGACAGGAGTTAATTATAAATGATACTAATTTTTCTATAATTAAACGATCATTAATTTACAAAATTACCCCTTGTTTTGGCCAAGTGGTAACGGGCCCGACTTACAAATTGTAGGTCGCGCGTTAAAACCCAGCCAGGCGCATTACTTAGTGTAAATCATTTCATCACCACTGCTCAAAACGGTGAAGGAAAACATCGTGAGGAAACCGGCATATCCTAGAACCAAAAAATCGAAGACATATGACATTCACCAACCCACACTGGGCCCGCGTGGTGGATTACGGCCCATTCCCTCTCCTAGAGAGGAGGCATGCAAACGATTATTTAAAATAAAAACATAAATTTCATTGAAGAAATAAATATCCATCCCAAATAGAATTAATTTCAAATTCTTCATAAAATGACTATTGAATTAAAACCAACCGACATAACGACACATTAACAACCAGTTAATGAATGGATTTAACGACAGATTTACTAAAAACTGTGCTTTAATCCGAGATAAAACTTGTGTTAATTACACAGCAATTTGATATTGCTATTAACGGTTCAGACATGTTTATAACTTAGATTACACTCTATTAATATTCATACTCATGTTCGGTTACACTGATATCTTAAACTGCAGTAATTAACTATTAATTTAAATGGTTGATCGTAAAAATAAGGAAAATCTAGACTATATATGGTAGAAATTCATTACGAGTTTTCCGTTGTAGATAAGTTTAGCTCTTGGTACCAAATACCACTCAACTTTTGATAATAGAGCTGAGCCGTTTGGTAACTGGCATAGAATTAGTACGTAATAACCTGACTGATTTCACAGCGATGTAAAATAACATATGATCAACAGCAAACCTTATAGATTTGAAAAAGGTTACAAAAGATAGAAGCAGAAGATTAAATAATTTATACAGAAAAAATTATTCAAGACTGTATTGACTGATTGAACAACATCATGCAACTGCACTTAGAAAACTCTATTTTCCCTCTCTATCAAACAATATATATACAACCCTAGTTTTTAATTAGTACAAAAAAACGTAGGGCTATATCCATACCCGTTACTGATCATATTTTTGTAGACAAAAGTAAAAAATAAAATCCTAAAATTGTCCACGGAGTTTTTTTCATAACTAGTAAATTCACAATAGAATCAACATTCATAACAATTGCTACTAGAAAATACTAAGCGCAGTGTTTTTCCATTTTAATCGTCATTTATTCATTCATAAATCAATAGCCTGTACAATATTTTCATAAGTTGAGTGACATTTTGGGATATAAAAAAACGCTATTAACTTTGCTGTTTATGAACATGATTTTTTGCGACTTTTCTTAAACAATATCAAGACCTTTTTTAATAAGCCCTTAAAGTATTTGTACTAATTAAAAACTAGGGGTGTATAGAGCAGTGGTGGCCGAGTGGTAACGGCCCCGACTTAAGAATTGCAGTTCGCGGGTTCAAACCCAACCAGGCGCATTACTTTGTGTAATTTAATCCATCACCACTGCTCTCAGAACGGTGAAGGAAAACATCGTGAGGAAACCGGCATGTCCTAGAACCAAAAACTCGAAGACATGTGACATTCAGCAACCCGCACTGGGCCCGCGTGCTGGATTATGGCCCATTCCCTCTCCTAGAGAGGAGGCCTGTGTCCCAGCAGTGGGAACGTTTATAGGCTGATTATGCAAACAATTTATCGTGTAATTGGGAAAATAAAAAAAAAATAGAGAAAAAAACCGATTCAACCCGACTTTACACTTTAACGACCATCGCAAATGTGTTCGACTCAATCCACATTTCTATTATAAAACTGAAATTTCCAAACCCCTGAGTTTTAGAACCCAAGACCCTGTATTTCCAACATGCATCTATTAAAGGTCTACCAAGGCTACTAAGTACCGATATAAACCAGTCTCGCTAACGGATTGGTCCTTCAGTGCCACAGACACAAAAATTCCCGGTCCTACCTCTACCACTTAACCGATTGTCACTATTTACCCAGGTGAACCATTACTGGCACTGTTTAGACAACAGTTTAACGGGAGTTCAGACTGTCACAGTCTTGCTTTGTTTTGTTTTTAGTCGTGTTACTTACTAGTTAAGGTAGTGGTAATTCGAAAAGTGATTTTCTAGAAACTTTTTTGACAGAATCGTCTGAATGAATGATATATTTATTTGCAAGAATATGTATATGTATTACTAGTTAAGGTAGTGGTATTTCGAAAAGTGATTTTCTAGAAACTTTTAAAAAGAATCGTCTGAATAAATGAATGAGTGATATATTTATTTGCAAGAATATAGGTAGCTAACATATGTATGTAAGTTCATAAAGGGTTTCACTATATTCAGGATTTCCACCGTGCAAATATGTATTTAGATTTTACATCTTGGTTATACATATAGCATGCAATACACATTTACATACCTAGACAAAAAATTTAACATTTAGATTTCCATGTATTTAATCAAATTAAAATTAAATACAGTATAATTCTATTCTTTTACTCGTAAAATGTTGTATTCAAATATGGCTATCTCAACTTACAGAACACTAGTAATAAGTTTTTTTAAACTGTCTTTATGTATAACGGACGTTCAAATATTTTCTTTGATGTTCAAAAGCTTTATTTCTGGCATTTTGAGAACCAGTTCAGTAGTCTTTTCTCTGCCTTATTTCAAATAGAAGCCTGGTCTATCAAGTTGCTCATACCTTTTATGATCTCCTTTAGTTCTTTTTTTTTCTATCCCTCACAAGAATCGCACAGATCAGGATGCATAATTTATTTATCTACAACTGTATTTCCCATTTCTTTTGATACCTTGATATAACACATTAAAGTCATGCCTTTTTTTATTAACTAAACCAAAAAGCAGTTTACATTACCTTTTACATTCATATTATTATAACAGTTTAAAAATAACCCAAATTTCCATTACGCAGTGTCTGTTTATTATAAAGATGATGATTAATGTGTTCACACACGAACCAGATTTGGTCCTCCGAAGCATATTTCCTTGAATGTTTGGTTGTGCCACTATGGAACTGTCGTTTTAAATCAAACAAATGTTTCATCGAAGCATTTACTGACAAAGGGCAGTTGGGTAGATTAATTTTATGGTTAATATTTACATAAAGGTTAAATTATAACAGCAGTATATCTTCAAGGTTAAGCAACGCTTGCCGAGATCGGTCTGTGGATGGGTGACCATCTTAACATACCGAGACTACTCCGTGCCTCGGAAAGCACGTTAACTCGTTTGTGCCGGCTGTCATTTGGAAGTCTTTGACAGTCGTTACGGATTTTCAGACGCCAGAAAATCTGACACCAGTCTTGCCAACAAGTACAGTGTTACCCAGTCAATGGCCTGTGGTAGGCAGCCGCTCCAAGTAAAATACTGGTATTCAACTGAATTCGGTTTGACTGTGGGCCGACCCCAATATAGTTGGGAAAAGGCAAGGCAGATGTTGACGTACATAAAAGTTATTTAAGAGTAGTTTTTTAAGAATTTTTTGAGATGATACCATAAACTCATTAATACGTAAAATGCGAAATTGTGTTTCATAAGCCTGTATGCACAATTAATATATGTATGTAAATAGTGTCTTTTTTGTAGTATTTATATGGCTTAGGTAAACAATAATTCGTGTAAAAGTTTTATATAATTATCAGTAACATTGAACTAATTATTGTTTATTATATTGTTACAGGTAACTATTTCGTAATGAAATCCATTGGCCCTCTGGAAACTACTAAGGTTTGAATTACGTGTTTTCTGGTAAATTAATAAACATAAAAATTTACAACGCAAATCTGTTTATAACTGTCAAAATTAGAAAACACATCCGTGTTGTTTTATCTTAAATCAAATTAATGTTGATAGCCAAAAGCAGATCTAATCTAATCAAATCTTTTATAGATTAAGAACTAAAATCCGATATAAATTAAAATCAATCTTTATCATCCTTAAAATAATATTCAGATTATAATTATCATTCTTACAAAATAATATGATTTATAATAATTCTCACCTCAACATCGAAAATTAGAGCGTAACTCGAGGATTTAATTTCGCAATTCAAAATTACAAAATGTATATGTTAAACTTAGCACTTAATCTGATATTTATAGCAGCAAGCCTATAAAGTGGTTTAAAGCTATGTCACTTTAGTCTGGCCATGTTTTTACTTAAATATCTCCTTCAAAAGGTGTGAATAAATATTATTAATCGCCCATATTAACGTTACATGTTCGAACTAATCTTGTAATGACAGGAAAACGCAGGTTTTAACGACTGTCCAAGAGCGGTAACGTACCACCTACTTTGTGAAAGCTAGTGTTAAATAGCTCTGGTTAGCACTGTCTTGAAACCGTGGTTTTTGATCCGTGAAATCTGTATGCGGTCAGTATATCTAAGGAGCTGTCAGTAATTCAGTGGGCCTGCGGATGACGAGTTTTGCGTGGCTCACCGTCCAACCAGCCTGCCGGCCAACCAGGGTCCCAAGTCTGCTATTTTTATAAATTTGACATTCCAACACGATCCCATTGTCATTTTGCTAAAAGTTCGTTATCTGCGAAAGTCATAATGGTCCAGCAATGTTCTGTCAATGGTCTCGTAATACTTTTTGATAACCGTGCTATTAACTACACAATGACGTTCTAATGGTAGGTCACTGATCAAAGGAACTATCAAAAATTTAGTTGATTACCGCATACGTCTGTCATTCATTTGTCATTGTGCACGAGATTACCATTCTATGCCATTTCTTTCAATGGAGTGTCAGTGGTTGACCATTGGAAAGTCATAATGACGCTTTTATATTAGTAGATTACCAAACTTGTAAAAATCAACCATTATGAAATCAATGATAGACCATTCTGACACTATTGTAATAGCATACTTGAGGCCGCCGTGGTCAACGGCGCGTTGAGTTCCACGCGCGCCTCAAACAGATGTCAGCATAATAGTTGAAGCCCGCTAAGGGCCAGTGCTAATAAAATAAAACAATAAGTCGAATTGAGAAGCTCCTCCATTTTTTGAAGTCGGTTAAAACTTTATCAACACGTAGAAGTGAAATAAGAGGTGTGCTTTGAGATTTGCGGACATAAGAATCTGACAATCCCTTCCTCTTCAGCCAGAGCAAAAGAAGTCATTTGATGATACTTATCCCATCCCAAAAAATGTGTGTAACGTGTTATAGACAGACGGCCGGACAACTGAGGCTTATTGATAGGGTTCCGTTGGTTACCCTTCGAGTACGGGACCCTAAAAATGATAGCACTGACACCTCTTGATGTGCCAGTGCTATCATATAGTTATAGTTTCAGTGGTGATGAAATTTTTATAGTAAAATAGCAGCCGCCCGCTTGATTGTCGAAAATCATCCCATGGAAATATTTGTGTTATTCCAGACTATGTTCTACCACTGTTACCAATTTCATCAAGATCCCTTCAGCCGTTTCCACATGATTAAATAACAAACGTCCATCCAATCTTTCGCATTTAAAATAATGAGTACAAAAATATAGATTATTAAATACTGGATAACATGAACCACCCATTTTTTTATAAATTTACAAGTAATTCACACGTAAAATAATAAAATAATTTTATAAATATGTAGGTTGTTCTCTTTTACAGATTATAAAAATGTAACTTTATGATAAATACTGCTAACCAATCTGTAACAAAGTTGTGGGTTCGTTCCGTCATTAAAATCATATTGAAAATTATTGGCAATAACGTGCGTTTTATACTCTCATATATTGTCTTAGTTGATACCTTAAATAATGAAATTTACCTACTGTTTTAATAAAAATAAATTAATATATCACCTGAGGCTTCCAAAATTATCATATATGTATATAAAACTCTTCCATTACTACTCTTACTTGGGAAGATGTTCGTTAGAAGAGCACTGACATAGGATTTCCAGAATTTCCTACGGGAACGGAAAAAATCGCCCGCGACTTCGTACGCGCATTTCCTGGCGTACGAAGTCGCGAGCAAAAGCTAAAACAATATTCATGAACTAATTTTCAAATGACTGGTACTAGTGTATTCCAAGCTTAAGCGTAACAAAGATTGATCAAATGTCTTCCTCTTTTTTTCGTTCTTCTTGAATTCCAACCAGCTCGAAATAACTGACAGCAAATCATCTATTTATTTCATTTCCTTAATCTAATATACGAACGTAATGCGGTCTAATCTAATGTTATACTTTCAATCATTTTAATCCAAATACACCAAATAGATTTCAATTCTATGTTTAATTCGATAAGGTTTATAATAGCTATGATAGTTTTGTCAATTGTTTGAACCGGAGTACGGCTCTCGCGTTGGCATAATTGAATAATTCGCGTCTATCTAGAACAACGCTACCGGGAGTTGACGTTAAAGAGTCAACTTATAGAAGTATAATATAGTTTGAAAGTATGATAATAATTAAGCAAGGTATAATACGTAATGTTGGCTTAAGAAAAGTCCTTAAATTTCTATATCGTTCGGGGTATATACATACACTGACCAGGTTTTACAACTAGAAACATTAGAACTCGCATTATTAATTATTGAAAAATAAATAAAACAAAAATTATAATTTACATGAAAGGGGTGATTAGGAAAAGATTTCATATATAAAAGAAAGAAATGTAGAACGAGAACAGAAATACGATGGTAGATCATGGAACATGTTGGTTTTTGTTAGAAAGAGTCACCACAACCCTGGAACGCAAAGGGCACTAGGTTGGGTTTTAGACAGTAAAAATTTTCCATCCATAAAGAAAAAGATGATAGAACATACCTGTGCATAAAGTAGAATTACATGAAACCCTTTGTGTTTGCAAAAACTAAATACTTAAAGCACATAGCAGATTAATTTTAATTCCTCTTCTGTGACCCACGCCTACAGTACTAGAAAACCATTCGATTATGGTATTGCTGTAAACTTACTGTGTTACGCACTAGTAGTTAAGGAATACTTTCTAGTAGATACAGCTGGTCTAGAACCGCAGGTTGTACTTCCGACCACGTCTGTCATTCTGATTGAAGTATTTTTATTAATTGAAACGTTACACAAGATAGGAGAAACCTTTTCCTTATGTTGGAAAGGAAACAACTCGAAAGTACTAAGACTACCTAGCTAATATCTACCTGTATATTCTTCTTTTTAACTTAACTGTTCGTTTTGTAAGTCTTTTGTGCTAAAAAATCTTCATTTCTCTCGCTCTTTATGTTTATCTTCTCTGATAATATTATCATGCTTTACTTAAATGTGATTTTACAGACCTGTTTCACACCAGATATGTGTGCGATGCCTCTTTTCAAGACATGACCCACTTTTTGGAGTCTCCCAAGTGTTGTTACCATTGAGGACTTAATGCATGCCACTGTTGCCACTATAAACGAGGCCATCAGTATGGTCACTAACTGTTCCAGGATTACCATCAACTCGAAACGAAGAAGAAGATCTTGCTTTATATATTAAGGTTATGCTTATACTGCTATAATGCAGAACCATAATATTTACTGACACCATCATTATCTTCCTGTCCTTATCCCATGTTACTTGGGGTCGGCGCAACACGTTTTTTTTTTCCATTCTGTCCTGTCAGCCGTCACGCTATCACTAACTCCCTTTTCTTTCATATCACTCCTCACACAATCCATCCATCGTCTCTTTGGCCTACCTCTCCCTTTCCATCCATCCACATTTATATTCATAACCTTTTTACTTACATGCGTTTCATCCCTCCTTTTCACATATAATATTTACTGTCACCAAATCATAAGTATGTCATGGGAGCAGTCTCCAAACTATGCATTTCTTCAAAACATTTTGTGCAACCTTAGTTGTCCGGCTGTCTACAAATCATCCTAGCTGATTAATCTTTTCATCAAGGCATTAGGTCGTGTCGTTTATGTTGCGCGGACATGAAAATAACACTAGAACCATCATAACAGCAAATTTACGATAATGCGCCTATTTTGTTCACATCATTCGTAATAATATTTGCGTGTATACTTATCTGCCAAAGTACTCGAAGAATGTGCAAACACAGAGCCTCAGGACAAACTATTAACATTTCTGAGTAAGTTAATACCGTATTGTTAACTTTTCTTGAAACAAATTGAATATAATCACGTACACTTGCATCACCGGAGGGTTGAAAGAAACGGCGTTCGGAATCGTGTTCAGAGGCAATTGAGTAGAATGAGTTGTATTAAAATGTGGAGAATCGTAATTATTAAGAGAAATGTTGTAATTTGGTGTCCAAGAAAATAAAATTACTGAAAGGCGATGAAATGACGATGATCATAAAGACATAAAAAACAGAATGCATTTACAGCAAAAGTAGATGATGAGTGCGATTTAAATCTCAAACGCGAGGTATGTTTAACACGTTTTAGTTCAAAGCGAGGGATTATTCTTACAGACAAATAGCAAATAGCTAAATGCTTCTTTGATGTTGATAGTTATGAGCTCTATCTTGCTAACGCCTAACAGAGACAAAATTTACGAAGTCCATAAATTACATCAGCATTCTTAAATAAAAAGACTAGTTGTAATTAATATTCCAAATTCCTCTATTAAGACCTTTTTTTCTGGATGGGAAATCATCAAATGACATCTCCCGCTCTGGGCGGAGTAAAAGGGAGTCTCAGACACTAACTGACTAAAACCCACCCGTGATCCTTCCAGTTCTTTGCGTTCCAGGGCCGCTGTGACTCTTTCGAACAAATTCCACAACCCTCCGTCGCCGTCTTCTTCGTTGGCAGCTTTTAAAATGCTCGTCGAACACGACGCGCCGTCGACCCGGGCTTGGTTGCTATTGGAGGGCGAGCCGCCCATAGCTCACCGTTCGCAGGCTCCTCTAGACTAATTCAAAATTAAAGTCGCAATTCGTTTAAACGCAACAATTCATAATAATTGACAATCAACACAGCTCCAATTACAGACAAGATATAGTAACTCGTTTGAATATAAATTCCATTGATATAAACTACATAAGTTATTAAGTATATCCAACTTGTATCTGAGTCTGTTTGTCTACTAGTAACTTATGAACGGCTAGGTTGAAACTGATGCAAATGACGCCTAACAGTCTAGTTGTTTCAAACAGTACTTTAGATTGTTTCACCTTTGCAGCTTAGTATCCAGTTTAATCATCGTCGCTCGAGACTATTTCATATCTGACATTTAGTTTTAATAGCCTTTCAAATAATTAAAACCGGTCTAGTGCGAATCGGACAACTACTCGAGGGGTTCCGTATCATTAAAAAACCGGTAAAAAAATCACATTTGTTGTATAGCCCCCTTAAATATTTATTTTACTCTGTTTTTTAGTATTTGTTCTTACAGCGGCAACAGAAATACATCATCTGTGATAATTTCAACAATAACGATTCATGAGATACAGCCTGGTGACAGACGAACAGACAGACGGACGGACGGACAGCGGAGTCTTAGTAATAAGGTCCCGTTTTACTTTTTGGGTACGGAACCACAAAAACTGAAGTGGGTTTTGGATTCGGCGTCAAAATTATTGGTCTTCTGTCAAAATTTGTTTGTAAAACCGGTCCTTAACTTTAGGTTCAGTACTAAGATGACGTAACTGAGGAGGTGAATGTAGTTTGAATTCATTAATAAAGATATTGTTAGATATAAGATTATTCGGGCGTAAAGACAGTCCAAATTTAGTTCGAAACCAAAGTTCAATGAAACTTAGTACAAATAGATGGAATTATAACGCATCTGTTACTCCTACATGCAACAGAAGGGCCGAATCGTGACCACATACATCATTAATAATCTTGATAATACATTCATCTATATTGTTGTAACACCTACGTTTAAGGGCGTAATTATAGAGCATATTAGAAGAGGTATTCGATTGATTCTTTCGATAGAAAGCGTTGATTACGATGGTGTAAGTATTCATAGAATTTATACCAAGAATCTTTTCAGTGGCTATCGAAAAGTATCTCGTTCGAAAGCATTTCTTATTTACAGAATTCATATCTATATCTATACTTATATTATAAAGAGGAAAGATTTGTATTTTTGTATGTAACGAATAAACTCAAAAATTACTGGAACGATTTCAAAAATTCTTTCACTATTAAAAAGCTACATTCACCCTGAGTAACATAGGCTATATCTTATCTCCATATTCCCACGGGATCGCGAAATACGCGGGTAAAACATCGGGGCACTGCAAATAGTCATATAAAATATTGAAGTTTTCAATAGTAGACATTGAACAGCATTTAAAATTCATATCATTTAGCAGGGCGAGTTCTTCTTCGGCTGATGATTTCTTGTCTTTAATATCTGAAAGGTTTTATATTCATCAAACTACAGATCGTTTTACTGCAAATATTGATGCATCTCTTAAATCTTTTTCAGATATTCAATAGGGATGTTTCCTGAGTAAAAAATATATGATTATGTTTAGTCCGTCAGTTAGATTATAGAAAAATATTGGACACGTATTTTTTCCTTTATCAAATCTATAAAAACTGACGAAGATACAAAGCATCAAAGATCAGGAGTGGGGGCTTGGGACGTTACGGCTCGGTAAAAATTGTAGCGAGTAGTGACGTCACACGAGTTTTCAACGCTCTGTATCGGCTTCATTTTTTGTTTACGTGAAAAAAGAAAAAATACGTGTCCTATATTTTTTGGAAATCTATCTGACGGACTAATTAGATTGTTTTAGTCAACTACCCTATTAAAGCTTCATCGGTAACTCGTAAATCAATTTAATCATTTTCAACTAGTTACAAATCACGGTACTGCATATTAATTCCCATCTTGACACTATTTCTAAGCATATCAAGTAAATCGGCCTTCGTCAGGCTTCATCGGTGTCCAACGGGGTCAGGGCCTGCAGTAATCCATGCTGTAAGGTTTCCGTTTATCTGATCATCAGGACATGCGATTCATACAAACCACACATACGCAACTTTGTCATCATATGTAATTGGGAAATTGTTGAAATGATTGTGGAATACTAATCGAAGATTATGTTTAGGTACTTGAGGTACCTTAAATGTGGGTGTTTATATTATTATCTTTGTATCTGCTGTTTGTTTAGTTATGATTGTGCTTGCTCATATGAGTATATTCATGGTGCATATTATGAAAATATAAAGCTACTATGCACATGTGTGTACATACATATATGAGTAGTGGTGACCGAGTGGTAACGGCCCCTACTTACTAATTGTAGGTCTCGGGCTCAAACCCTGCCAGGCGCATTACTTTGTGTAATTTATTTCATCACCACTGCTCTCAAAACGGTGAAGGAAAACATCCTAAGGAAACCGGCATGTCCTAGAGCCAAAATTCGAATAGAAATGTCGTGTATATTAAAGTGGTATTCAGTAACTGGAAACCTCATTACCAAGTAGACGTTGTATACAAAGCAGATCCTATTGACAGGTCGGGAAAACCCCTGGAAGACGAAAGTAAACTGATCACTGACATCATCTGTAATCGAGTTTCATTCGCGTAGAGAATACTAATAAGATGGAGTGTGCTATAAACACTTGACTGCAAGTATTTTTGCATCGCTGCCGTGGAGTAATGTAGGTGTTTTTGCAACAAGACTGTAACTTATTGCACGATGCTATTACAGGGGTATTATGGCATCGATTGAATGAGGTTTTTATGGCCAAATAGTATTATGAATTGATGATTGGGTAGGTAAGAGAGCGCTGGAAAAATGTGCTGTATACGTGACTAGCTGCTGCCCGCGACTTCGTCCCCGTGGAATCCCCGATTTTAAAACATTCTTTATCGCTGCTCCGCTCCTATTGGCTTAAGCGTGATGATATATAGCCTAAAGCCTTTCTCGATAAATGGCTATTCAACCCAAAAAGAATTTTTCAATTCCAACCAGTAGTTCCTGAGATTAGCGCGTTCAAACAAACAAACAAACTCTTCAGCTTTATAATATTAGTATAGATAAGGACTATCCAAAATACAAAATTATTGGTTAAAATGCGCTTCTCAAATGCAACGTGGTCAAACCCAAATACATATATGGGACGTTACTGCTGCTAGCCCTTTTATCCAAATCTAGACCCCAAAGTTCGGATGGCGAGCTATGGCTGGCTCGCTGTCCTATAAAAACCAGGCACGGGTCGATGGCGCGTCGTGCTCCACGCGCGCGTCATAGATATGTCAGCAAAGAAGACGGGGCCTGATAGGGTCAGTGCCTGCTAGGGTTGCGGAATTTGTTCGAAAGAGATACCGCGGCCCTAGAACGCAAAGGGCATTAGGAGGAACACGGGTGGGTTTTAGTCAGTAAGAGTCTGATGCTCCCTTCCCCTCCGCCCAAAGCAGGAAAAGTCATTTAATGATGCCACAGGAACTGCTGAATAGATCATCAGTGACCACCTACGATGAGGTCGGTCACTAATTTGTGATTGACGTCAGATGGGCAACAAAAACATGTCATGATACCGAAATAAGGTTTTACCATCTTTGGTTCACCTGCAAAATAGCGGTTAATCATCATATATGGCTGGGAAATTTGGAAACTGCAGGAAGAATACTAATCGATGTTGAGTTTTTGTTATGTACTGTGGTACTTGTGGGCCAGTGAACTCTTACTTTGAGTGGTGCATACAAAGTTTGTAAATCTGTTTCTATTGAATTAAGGAAACTTTTGTCGTTCGTTTGGTCCTCATTTTCAAGTCGAAAATATGTGTAAGTATGAAAATGCATAATAGTCTACTATTTTATGTGAAACAGTAAATACAGTGTTACCGTTAATGCCTACCATGGTCTTGTCAACCCCGCCTATCACTAGTGTTGTACTCGCTCGCTTAATAAGTGTAATCGATAGTCGATACTTGACAAGTAGGTCGCTAGTAAATAAGGTGGGAGCGGTGATTTCGCGCCAAGATTCGATTTCCAAGCTATTAACAAGTATCCAGTTCAATGAGAGATTTTATCGATATGAACTTCTTTGTTTAATTTGCATCCTTACCTTAATAAAAAATGCTTCAAAATCGACTTCGGAACTGTCCTTTAAAAATTGTAGAAAATTTCTTAATTGTATAAAATCATAATTTATCCATGCACCTTTCTTAGTGTGCCATGTGGTATTAATATTGATGAATCTTGGATTTAATATGTCTATTAAAAACACAATAATTGATCGTACATGCATAACCTGTTTTAGTTTACTACCGAACATGGCTTCTGAAATAATCATTATGCTGTGCAACCCGACGATCTATATTATTAAAATTATAATAGCTTACGAGGTGTTTTTATCTTTATAGCTACGCCAATTTGACTGTCACGTAGGTCTAGCGACTGTTTTATATTTTCTCACTGGTGTATAGACCGCCTCTCGTTGGTCCAAAAACTGTCTCCTTGTTCTAAAAATTACCTCACTATTTCAAAAACCGCCTTCTTGAAGTCTCGGTCGTAAGCGCTTTTGCTGGTTGGGACACAAGGTCCTTTTTTTTGGATGGGAATACATCAAATGACTTCTCCCGCTCTGGGCGGAGCGGAAGAGAGTGTCAGACTCTTACTGACAAAAATCCACCCGTGTTCCTTCTTGTGCCCTTTGCGTTCCAGGGCCGCGGTGACTCTTTCGAACAAATTCCGCAACCCTAGCAGGCACTGACCCTATGGGGCCCCGTCTTCTTTGCTGACGGCTCTTTGATGCGCGCGTGGAACACGACGCGCCGTCGACTCGGGCCGACTCGGGACGGTGGCCGGGAATCGCCCTGCGTTTCCCGACGCCTGGGGCGTCTCCTTCTGTTGCGGCGGCTGGGGCGAGAGGTTTCCCTCTCTCGCACGCGTTCCGCCTCCTCCTTCGCTAGCATTACTGCTTCGCAGAAGGAGGCGACCGCTTCCCATGCCTCCGGGGCACAAGGTCCTGGGGTTGAAACAAGAGTGAGGCAAGTGTATTGGGTTTTTTCATCAGGAATTTCTCAGTAGCAGCACGCAAGCGTGCTTGAGGCTTGATCTGGACTGCCAGGCACAATTGTTATATGTTGCGGAATTTGTTCGAAAGAGTCACCGTGGCCCTGGAACGCAAAGGGCACAAGAAGGATCAGGGGTAGGTTTTAGTCAGAGTCTGACACTCCCTTCCGTTCCGCCCAGAGCGGGAGAAGTCATTTGATGATTTGACATCCAAAAAAAAACAACAAAGTTACAATCCTCTTCACAAGAATATGTTCACGATATGTTCGAAATTATGTTCACGTATTGGCCTATACACAATCTATACATATAAATAAAATTGGAGCATCTGTTTGTAATATTTAAATAACCGCTTTTTACTACATGCATATATTAAAATATACGGTACATACAACAAAAAGACATTTTATTTCAATTTTTGTGTCTGTCCGTTTGTTCCAGCTAATCTCTGAAATAGCGGGACCGATTTTGACGGGACTTTTATTGGCAGGTAGCTGATGTAATAAGGAGTAACTTAGTCTACTTTTATCTTAGAAAAATAAAGTAATGGTGCAATGTCCAAGTACTGTCCAGAACCGTGCGCAGCTCACGCGCATGCCACCACTGTGCCGTCACATTGGGCGCCTCCCACCACTTCTCCCACTAACGAATCAATATCACAAAGAATCGAGGGGTTATTTATTTATTATTTATTTTTATTATATACTTTATTGTACACCTTGTAATAAAAACAGGAAAAAATTTTATAAAAACAAGTGTACAATGGGCGGTCTTATCGCACAAGGCAATCTCTTACAGACAACCTTTGGATGGACTGAACGAAAGGAGATAGATTTAGGGCTGTCAGTGTACAATCGTTATAAATAATACTAATTAGACATAATAATATAAAATACATAAATAAAATATAATATACTAATAAATATCAAATAGGCATATAGATGAGAAAGGAGCGGAAAAATTATAGAGAAAAGTAATGCTCCTTCACCATTTTTTTAAACGCTGGTAGCGTTTGAGCACGTCTCACTTCTATGGGTAATTCATTCCACAAACGAGCTGCTTGTACACTAAAAGATTTATCGAAGAAGGAAGTGGAATGCATACGAATACTTAATTTTAGATTTTCCGATGATCTCAAGGACCTAGAATGCGTGTCACAGAGGAACTGAAAGCGTTCTTTAAGATAAAAAGGGGTAGAAGGATTAAAGAGCACATTATAAAGTAGAGAAAGTATGTGGGCATTCCGACGAAGGCGAATAGGAAGCCATTTGAGCTTAACACGAAATTCAGAAACGCGGTCATACTTGCGCAAGCCAAATATAAACCTGATACAGAGATTTTGAAGTCGCTCAAGCTTGTCCAATTGGTCTTGGGTAAGATCAAGATAGCTGGCATCTGCATAGTCCAGGATAGGGAGAAGAAGAGATTGTACTATCGCAATTTTAGTGGTAATGGGAAGAAAATTGCGAAGGCGCCTCAGGGAGCCCGCTGACGCAAACATTTTACGACTTACTTCCTGCAGCTGCTTAGTCCAGGAAAGAGTGCTGTCAATATAAATCCCCAAGTTCTTCACAACGTGACTTACAGGAATAATGGCGTTATTAAAAGAAACCTGAGGAAGTTTCGACCAGTCAATCTTAGAGACAGTCCGGAAACTACCAACTACAATGACCTGCGTCTTATTTGGATTGATCTTTAGCCCAAAATCATTGCTCCAGTCACCAATTCTAGCGAGGTCTTTATTTATAGTCTCAATGGCATCAGATAACTCTCCAAGGGGGGCTTGAGTGTAAATTTGGAGATCATCAGCATACAAGTGGTAGAAAGAAGAAAGTCGTTGAGTGATAGAATTAATAAAAAGTGCGAAAAGTAGAGGAGATAACACGCCACCCTGCGGCACACCAGAAGAGGTGTCACACCAAGAAGAAAAAGATCCCTCAGTGCAAATACGCTGCCGGCGGCCAAACAGGTACCTATGAAACCAGTCAATTACCGAAGGAGATATGTTAAAAGAGTGCAGAACGCCAAGCAAAATGTCGAAGTCAACTGCATTAAAAGCATTGCTAAAGTCAAGCAATGCCAGTACTGTTAACTTCCCCATTTCCATGCCAGACCTGATATCGTCCGTAATATGCACGAGTGCCGAAGTAGTGCTGTGTCCAGGTCGAAAACCGGATTGGAAGGGATTAAGCAGGTTGTGCTTGGAAAGGAATGTGGCGAGTTGCTGGTGAACAAGTTTTTCAAGGACTTTGGATAGGAATGGGAGAATAGAAATGGGACGATAGTCAGAAAAGGATGCAGGATGAGATTTTTTTGGTAAAGGAATAATTTGGGCATCTTTCCAGGCATGCGGAAAGACTCTACTGGAAACAGAAAAATTAAGTATAAAAAGGATAACCGGAAGAATGTTATCAAGGATGGGAATGATCATCTTACGACTGACACAGTCACTACCAACGGCGTTGGATGTTATCGATAAAATACTCTTTTTAACATCACAAGCAGTGAATTGACTTATGACAAACGGGGAATAATCTGGTATCGGAAGGTTTGAAAGATGACTTAGCGTAGCAGCTTTGGTGGCCCTATCCAATACGAGCGAAGTAGAAAAGTGACTATTTAATAAGTTGAAGTCTAAATCTTTAGGAATCATATCATGAGACTTTTTTCCGATACCTAATGATTTGAGAAAATTCCAGACCTTAGCTGGATCACCATTTTGAACTGAACTATGGATATGTTGGCGGTATGCGTTCCTACACACCTTGCTGCTGTGATTTCTAATTGAGACATATTTTTCCCTGTTGATATCATTTGGCCGAATTTTATACTTAAACTTTGCAGTCGCTTTCTTATGTATTAAAAGTTTAATATCATCAGTCAACCATGGCGCTGGGAGATGCTTGACTCTCACAGCTCGAATAGGTGCGTGAGTGTCATAAAGATTAATTAAGGTAGAAGTTAAAAAACCAACTTGTTCGTCAACGGATGAGGAAGTAACCAGAGGCGTCCAGTCAATATTGGTGGCATCCTCACGAAGACGATCAATGTTCATCCCATCAAAATTGCGAAGTAGAAGTGTTTTGGACTTATGCTTAGGTGTTCGAATTTTATAAGAAGTGAAAAGAAGGTCATGATAGGAAAAGGCGTCAGCTGAACATTGACCATGTTTGGTGACGTGATCGAGAGATGAAACGAAAATAAGATCAAGAAGTGAGGGAACCGAGTTAGGAAAATGGTGCGTGGCACCAAGATCAAGAATAGAGAGGTTTGTAGATTCGACAATACGTCGTAGAGAAGTAGAGCGGGAGTCATTTTTAAGGAGACACGTATTAAAGTCACCCATTATGATGCTATGACTGTAAGAGGGAATTAATGCTTCTAAAACACGTTCAAAAGAAGAAAAGTAGTTTATCCGAAGAGAAGGACAGTAGTAGACTCCAAGGAGAATTTTAGAGTGATGTAGTTCAACTTCCAGGAAAAGATGTTCACCGGCGTTCGGCGGTGTTGGCTGAGTGGACATATTAACAACAGAGAAAGGAATGTAGTTACGAAGATAAATGGCCACCCCACCACCACCACCGACCGCTCGATCATTCCTGATGAGTTGATAACCTGGAAGAGAGTAAGAGGAAGAGGAAAGGCAGGGCTTTAACCATGATTCAGAAACAAGGATCGCATGAATATTCTTACAGTCAAAACTGGCCAGCATATCGGGGAAATGAGCCGGAATACTCTGGGCATTAATATGGACAACATTAAAGTTCTTTGTGACATTGGGAAAAAAGGAAACTAGAGTGTCAGCTAGAGAAGGAACACTTACGAAGCTATCATCTTCGCTATTCAATGAATAAAAAGTATCAGTATCACTGCTACAGCCAGGGCTGAGCATTAATATTGACCTAAATAATAAATACAATAAGAATAAATACCTATAACAATAAAATATTCGGGGTTTAAAAAAAATATATATATGTTAACGTCCACCTGCCAGTTGTGCTTTACAACAAATAAAAAGCTTGTGATAAAAACTATACAATTAGATTTAGTAGTCCAGGCATAAAAAAAAGAAAAAGTACAAGAAACTAAAAATATACACACACAAGAAACGAGCAATACATCACAAAAATCAAACACAAAATAAAATGTAGAACCGTGTAACGGAGCGAAATTAGAATGATGTTTAAGGTAATCAGTGCAGCAATATTGGAACGCAAGTGACAGTTGTGAGTTTGTGACAGTGACATATAACTTTGATGAAAAGATGAACAAAAGGGTACACAAACGAACGGGAAATAAAATAAAAGTGTATTTAACACTGACTACCTACTGAAAACAAGACGAAATACCTACTACCTGGACTACATATGCGTAAAAGAAAACAAAGAATGCAGACATCATTTCCGGGCTACAGCACGCTTGGTTTTAACTACCTTTCCCACTGCGACCTGTTGAACAACCCCAGACTCCGACTGTCCCGAGGCCTGCTCCGGCTGGGCGACTATGTGCTCCGGCTGCTGCGAAATCTTATTGAGGTCGGCGAAACAAGTGACTCGATGCCGGGATCCTTTCGAGTCAAGGACGAACACAGTGCCCTCAGTAGTCCAGCATTGGGTCACACCAAATCTATACCTCGCCGCCATGAAGACACTGTGTCTGGCCTTCGTTAGAAACTCCGACATTGTGACGCCAGACCCCTTCAGCTTGGTTTTGCCGAACCAGATTTTGTCCCGTAGAGCCACATCATGCAGTTTGACGAGTATCGGTCGGGGTCTGTGAGATGTGCTGCGCCCCATCCTGTGACACCTCTTGATGCTAGATGCAGCCAAGTCGAGCTTGAGACGTTGTTTCACAACTTGAGCCACCACCTGTGCAGTCTCCTCGTCTTTTTCTTCTGGTACTCCATGCAACAGCAGAATTTTACGCCTCCCACGCATCTCCATGTTGTCAAGACTTTGCGCTAGCATGCCTACTTGCTGCTGGAGAGTACCGAGCGCCTGAACAATAAATGTCCGGAAAGATGCAAACTCTGCTACCAAGCCTGTGGTGGTAATTGCTGTCGTACCTGGACTTTTCTGCAACTCCTTCTCAAAGTCTGACATCCTTTGACTGAATAGATTGCTCATATCAGTGATAGTGCGGTTGATTGCCTCCATTGTGCAGTGATGTTGCAAATAATTTTGTGTTTTGGAGCTGTAAACACTTTACTGGCAGGTAGATATCACTAGTAAATGATATATGTCATTTATTTATAAAATTGATAAATATTACTATTTTTAATATAAATTTTAAATAAAGAGATACAATTTAGTTGTTTCACCTTTTCGGTTACTATTATTATATATACGGTTAGTTACTATTCCACGCGGACGAAGTCGCAGGCAGAAGCAAATAAAAACACACAAATAATTCAGCCGCATCGCCATTGAAATGAAAATGAATGTGTTGGCGGCAAATAGTGTATTCATCTTGATTGATCGGAGTAGCATATTATTGTCTTATCGCCTTTGTGAACAGCGCTACTTTGTTATGCAAATATTTCATAAGGACGTGTCGTATATATTTCTAAATAAAATCATCAATTTGTAGTAAATGGTACTTTTGAAGACCACTCGAACGTGTGAACTTGAGATGACACACTGTCAACTACACATTCTTTAAATAATGCCATTTAAACGACATGAATAAAATAACTCTTAGAGCTTGAATGCTACTGCCTTTTTTTCTGGATTGGAAATCATCAAATGACTTCTCCCGCCCTGGGCGGAGCGGAAGGGAGTGTCAGACTCTTACTGACTAAAACCCACCCGTGATCCTTCTTGTACCCTTTGCGTGCCAGGGCCGCGGTGACTCTTTCGAACAAATTCCGTAAGCCTAGCAGGCACTGACCCTATGGGTCCCCGTCTTCGATGATGACGGCTCTTTGAGGCGCGCGTGGAACACAACGCGCCGTTGACTCGGGCCTGGTTGCTATCGGACGGCGAGCCACCCATAGCTCGCCATCCGCAGGCCCGCGCCTACGGTGGCCGGGAAACGCAGTAGCCTGGGGTCGAAGTTGGCTCAAATTTGCGATGGTGGTGACTGAGGAAATTTGACCGGATTTAGACCACACACCTTATAATCCTATGATTAGTGTCTTTGATATATCAAAATAAAAGCAAGAAGAACCTTCACTAATTTAGAATTGATCTAATATTAAACCAAACACCTTCATCGATATATTTCTCGTAAGCTTTGTGGTACTCAAAGTATTTCTAACTGCATTAGACCGATGTCTTTAAATCTTTACCTCAATCCTCTAACATAAAACCAAAGATAAATACTTCGAACTATCCATAAAACAAGATCCAGTTGTTCTCAGAAACATAACGCGTCCAGTTATATGAGTCGAACAGTTTTTGCGAGAAAAACTTTAGTCCGGTGAAAGGCTAGGATGTACTTACATATATCTGGATTAGTACGAAGCTGGAAAAACTGGAAAGAAGTTAACATGTTGTTTGTGGTAAAGGAGATTTATTGATGGGACTAGTTTATAGGTTGGTTTAATGTGACCTGAAGTATTTATGTTGTGTATCTGTAACGATATTTACGGTATTAATGGTAATTTTCGGAACAAGCACTAACTATCCAAGCACCAACCCGAAAAAACTAAACGGATGATTAATGTAAATACTGTTTACCAGATTCTTTATTCTCTATAGAAATTTTGAAATCTATTAGTTGTTTCATAGAGAAAACTAAGGCCCCGTAAGCATTTATTGCCAATCAACATGAAGGTTTCTGATACTCAAATTATAATTAAGAAACAGTGTTTAAAGTTATAATCTGTTTAGATATTTTATGAGTATGCTGTATGTGGTCGACGATGGAGCTTTAAAATAACTTGAAACACACCTTTTTTATGGACGGGAAATAATCAAATGACTTCTCCCGCTCTGGGCGGAGCGGAAGGGAGTGTCAGACTGTTACTGACTAAAACCCACTCGAGTTCCTCCTTATTTTGCGTTCTAGGACCACAGTGACTTTTTCGAACAAATAACACACCTGATGACTGAAAGACACAATAGTATGTAAACAAAAAAAAAACATTCACTCATTTATATTTGAGAGGTGTTTTGGCAGTACCTATACGGCGGTAAAATCAGCGTTTTCATTCGAAAAACCTACTAGAATTGCTAAATATAAGTCTTAGATCTCTGTACAGTAATATTTATTAATCTTAAACAATAGTTCAACGGGTAGGGTGTGAACTGTAACCTCTAGTTTAAGTCTTAGTCACTGCCCTTTTGTCTTAAGGTTAAAAATATCTCGTTACACAAAGCGAAACCATTAATTGTAAATTACACCGGTGCAGATAAAACAGACTTCATGTTTATTTATCGCACTAGCTGATACGAACGGCTTTGCCCGCGTGAAATTGCCTCCAGGGATTATATCGCGGGGTAAGAAGGGAAGAATAAGAAATTCTACATTTTTATTCAAGTCTTGATGACCACACAAAGAAAAGAAAAAAATAAAAACAAATGTAGGTTATTAAAAAAAAAAACAAGACAGTTGTGTTGGTACCCTTGACTGCTTCAACATTCCAATAGACCATACTAATAAATAACATTGAAGTTTATAAAACTGATATTTAATTAGTTGTCTCATGAACAAAACTTTTTCTAAGAAAATTCTTTTAATGAATCGTTGCTTACAGTTACATACCGTCAACAAATTAATCGAACCAATGTTTTGAATAGACACTAATTTCGTTTCAAAATGTCGTAAGCATTCCTTTTTCAACACGACATATTATTATTGCACCAAAAATCAAAACAAACCCTGAAACTTTATTTCCCATGACTCTCACACAAGCTCGTTTAAAATTTACAAAAAATCTGTTCCATTAAATTGAAAACACGTCGTTAATTTGAGCGCTCATTTCGTCCCAAACATGGTGAAAAAGTTGGGGCTAAAAAAGTACGTGTTGACCGTTCTTTATGGCCGTGTGTCACACATAAAAACTGATCTCGGTATGCTGGGTTCCTAACGATGTGTTTTTTTTATTTCTAGTACTGTTTATCGCTTCTGTCGATGATTTCAATGAATGACAGTAAAAAATATGTAGTGTCATACTTATGTTTCCTTTGACATGAATGACGTTTAATAGGGTGTCAGTGACAGAGGAGTGAATGACAGGAGGTGTTTACAGACATGGATGTTTCTAACTAACGTATGTACTTAGAATCTCTCACTCCCACACTTCTTAAAACTTTAGGGTTGGAAATGTGTTGCGGAATTCGTTCGAAACAGTCACCGCGGCCCTGGAACGCAAATACGAATCACGGGTGGGTTTAGTCAGTAAGAGTCCGACATTCCCTTCCACTCCGCCCGAACGGGAAAAGTCATTTGAAGATTTCCCATCCAGGAACAAAAAAGCGTTGGACATATCAGAATAAGGGTTCTGTTTTTATCATTCACACGAGTGTCTGTCTGTCTGATCGTCTATCTGTCTAACCGTCTGACTGTCTAACTGTTTGTCTGTTACACTCAATCGGCTCGCAATGAACTGCACCGATTCATTTAAAGTATATGTTAATTACATCTTCACATCCATGTCCCGACCCCAAAAAATAAAACGCAAAGTGCAATACAGACTACCCATGTAGCCATGACTAGTCCACGCTGCATAAAAATCCTCGCATATGGAACATACATATGTACGTATGTATATCAATGCTTTTAAACCAGCTTCCTTCCAAATACCGTATGTTTATACTTACAGTACATGATCACGATAATCAAACGAATTATTATTCATAAGAAGACGCTAATCTTCGTCTACTGCAGAAATATCAAGTTACTTGTATATTTACATCCAGTTATATAACTTAGCTAAAGCGCTGTTGCAAGCCGCTGGAAAGATGTAAAGGATAAACGTAAAGTTATGATGGAAGCGCTGGATGGGGATAAAACTGCTGTTAATGTTTTCCGGTGCAATACAGTTATTAGTGTTAAGAATGATAATGAAGTTTATGATACTGTTCTATCGTAGGGCGAAGCTGAAGGCGTTGGCAATAGCAAGGAATTAACTATATGTGAAATAGTATATGTCACTGCTAAAGGAAATGGAAAGAACCAGCGTTTGATATTACAGATGATGTTGGATAAGATGGAACTTTTTTAAATAGGAGGATTTGCATTATAACAACTAATACACTCACAAATATTCTTAAAATCTATCTGAATTGGATTTTGAAGCACTTACAAAAATGTAGTCTTCTTGTTCCAATTCAGATAGATTTTTAATTAAATTCAATTTAGATACCTTTTGTGTAAATCCTTCAAAATATAGTATTTCCATTATTATTTATTAACAATGTATAGTTTTCAGATTTTAGTATGTGTAACACACTGTGTGACAATATCACTTGCTAAATTTCAGAGTTCTAGGTCAACGGAAAGTACTTTATACATTTTGATTACCTTGAGAGTGTCGAAATATACGTTTTTTGCATTTATAACTTAGATGTTCGTTTTTTCACAGCTTCAAAGATTTGTAGACCAGAGTATATGGTTTTAATTTCAACTCTATACCTCCAAGCGTTCCCGAGATAAAGGATCTTGAGACAGATGGACAAACAGACAAACGGAAAGCAAATGATCCTATAAGGGTACGGTTTTTTTGTAAGGTAACGTAAATTGCGAATATTATGCAACAAAAACATTTTCCAACCAAGTGTTTAATCTCATAATAACATGAATAAGCACTTCTCAGCAGATTAAACCATCAACAAGTATGAAGTTATGGGGGTAACAGTTATTTTTATCGCGTCTAATTTCGGTCGCTTTCCGCGAACTGCACACAACGCCGAGATTGTCAAGAGAAGCCTCTACAAGCGCTGATTCTACACGACCGGTCGTAATTCCACACCTTTAGGGATGGGACAGGTTACACGTCGATATATTGCTCTAATTTCAACGTTAGTCGGGAAGAAACATTTTTTATAATGCGCCCAGCAAAGGAGTGGAACTTTCTGCCTGCGTCTGTGTTTCCGAACGCATTCAACCCTAATCTCTTCAAAGTTAGAGTGAACAGGCTTCTTCTGGGCAAGCTCATTCCATCGCAGACTTTGTCTCTGTCAACTGTGACTTAGACTAAAGTCAAGAGCAAATCCATTTCACAATAAAAAAATAACATACATCTAATGCACTTTTACGAAATTGCAAAAACAATGCATTAAATAGAATATTTTTAATTAGTAACCATTTCAAATACTTTGTAGATAAGGATCTAAAAAATAACAGGAATAAACATAAACTCTAAAATAGACAGACATACAATTTAATTGGTCTGTCCCGTTTTCACTGAAATGATACTATCACTCATGTCACCATAACACTGTCACTAACGAAACAAAGATTTAATAACACCTCCAAATTTTATAGATCATTTGATATTTATTACCACAATAAACCCTGACAAATTCCAATTGTAGTTCTAAATTATATCTTGTTTAACAACAAGATAGATTCAAATGGACTGTTTGTGTGTTTACGTCGTCGTTTGTAATAAAACAAATGAAGTATAGTGTTGTATTTCACCGATAGGTACTGGTGGCAGGTTACGATTATGAAAGACAATAGAGTCGAATTTCCTACGTTTTGTATTCTAAATAACATTTATATTACTCTTAATACTATTTGGCAAAGATTGTGCCTTTAATCATTATTTTAATACAACTCAAAGCGTTATTCGCATATCGTAGCAGGCACGCCTTCTTTATGGATAAAAAATCACCAAATGACTTTTTCCGCTCCGGGCGGAGTGAAAGGAACTGTCAGACTTACTGACTAAAACCCATCCATGTTCCTTCTAATGCCTTTTGCGTTCCAAGGCTGTGGTGACTCTTTCAAACAAATTCCGCAACCCTGCCAGGTAGCAGGCATTCCTAAGAAACGCTGGTCTCGTTCGTGACGACTTAGTCAAAGAACTGGATACGTTGGAAGGGTATAGGGAACACTTTTGCCCAGCAGTGAAACAATTAACAGCAGGTTAAATGAAAGAACATAACGTTGACAGGTCGTGCTTACATTTTATCACTTTTTTCTAAAAAACAACTAGCTCCTACCACAATATTTATTCTTCATATTTCATCTGTACTACTATTATAAAGAGAAAAGATTTGTTTGTTTGTTTGTATTGAATAGACTCCGAAACTACTTAACCGATTTGAAAAATTCTTTCACCATTAGAAAGCTACATTCACCCTGAGTAACATAGGCTATATTTTATCCCCATATTCCTACGCGAACGGGACTACGCGGATGAAATCGCGGGGCGCTGCTAGTCATCGATAAACCAACATACTCCACACTAACTACAAAAAACTGGTTCGTAACGAGAGCTCTCGTTATCGACATCGATAGTCTAGCGCGCATCACTAGTGGCCAGACAGGTATTATTAGGTCTTCCTGCTCTCCATTCGCAGGCTAACACGACAATTGTAAGCGTACTCGCTTCCAGACACTAGATGGAATGATTTGTTAGTTTTACCGCTATGCGGTTTGATGTTGACTTATGTGCAGACGAGATCTTTGAACCTTCGTCAGTTTTCAAATGCTCTCCTTTATCAGGTCAGAGCACGATGCTTTTTGAAGGAATATTTTCTTTATAAAATACTAGTTATTATCCGGTTGAGCAGTAACCAGCCTTAGTGTGCTGAAATGCGAGTGGTCCATTAAAAAAAAAACTTATTAAATTCTAGTTTTTACCAGTGACTTCGCTAGTAACTGACGGATAAAAATTATTCCAGGAGAATATACTCTTGAGATAAGAAGTGTCATAATACAATTATGACATATTTCGGAAAATGGTTTACCCTTTTTTTTGGATGGGAAATCATCAAATGACTTGACCGCTCTGGGTGGAGTGGAAGGGAGTGTCAGACTTTTACTGACTAAAACCCACCCGTGATCCTTATTGTGCCCTTTACGTTCCAGGGCCGCGGTGACTGTTTCGAGCAAATACGTTCTGCTGTTAAATCGTGATGAGATAACATACAAACTCACTTTCGCATTAGCTTCGGATTAATCGAATTCATTTCATTAAGTGTTCTGTGTCACATTTAAATTAAAAAACTGCGTCTCATTCTTAGACATTATGACACTAATGAGTCGGATACCTTTAAAGCAAATTCTACCGTAAACCGAGCAAACAAAAACCGGCTATAATCTGACGAATCTATTTTCACCGTAACTTTACTTACTTTCGTTTACGTAAGTCCGCTACAACGATCTAGAATAGTACCATAATCAGTGCAGCGTTCTTGATGTACCGCCCGATTTAATTTGTGATTCATCATCTGCCTAGCATTTTCCCAACTATGTTGGTGTCCAGTCGATGGTCAGGGCTCCTGAGAGAGGCACCTCCTAACAATACGCGCCGTGTCCAGGAGTACTGCTTTCTGGACTTATTATTAGCTGTCCAATAAAGTATAAAATAAATAAATAAATCATAAATACGAAAATGTATTCTATGTTACTATGCGTCAAATAAATGTTGAAGACACACACTACATCACTAAGTCATTTGGCATTCATTATGTTGATGTCATATATACATACGACCTCTTTATTACAACAATTTACATGAAAGCTCGTTCTTAACAGCAAACATCTACCCACACACATGACGTAAGACAAAAAGGGCGTAGTAAGAAAAATATAGTAGTAAAGCTAATACACACTCATTAAATCAAATAACCGATCCCTACTACATAATCAGAACCAAATAATAACAATCGAAACGAATTACTCGAACATCGATTACAAAGTAGTAAAAACAACACTATATACTAAAATACCCTAGAGCCAAACGATGCTATCTAAAATAAAAACCACACATAATCATACGGAATCGATTATAATCCGTATAACGCCTGAAGACAAAAACGAAAGTCGATTCCAAAAAGTAATAATCGTTATGAAATCTCGATTCTCGATTCGCTTCTTCGATCTTATGAGCCTTATCGAGAACTTGCCTTTGCTGGATGGACTGATTAGTTCCGTGTGTGCTAAATGGTACTTTTATTACAACCATTATAAATACGAAAGTTTGGATTTATAAATGTATGGATGGATGTACGTTATGCAAAAATGGCATGAACGAAAATGGATGACATTTGGCAAAAACATAGATTTTAGACTGCTACTTCGTATCCCAGGAGTATTTTGTCTTCATGGGCAAACTACTGGAAAAACCAAGTCTCACAAAATCGTCAGTTATGAAGTGAAGGAGACGAGCAACGTTATTGATTTGATGAAGCCAATAAAAGATGTAACAATGGCCTTAATTGAACATTTACGTCAAACATGTGATGTCAGTTTGCAGAAAATAGTGATACATTTTTCGGGTATAGAAAACGCGATATCAAACGAACTTGCAAAAGTGAACGAGATACAGTTATCTAATATAACTATCAAAGAAAAATACTGCAAAAATTAAAAAACAGTTACGTACAAAATAAGAATTGAGCTGTTGAAATGCTTTTTCACAAACAAATAAGCGGTAACACTGATAACAGAGTCGACAATGTTTTTAAAACTAAACCTAATTCTATTACTGTAACCTAAGTTACAAAGAAAATCTATGAAAAACGCAAATTCAATTACACCATAGAATATAAAAACACGTAGAAACATCAAGTTTTTACGCGAGAATTTTAACTAAGAAACTAATTTTGCGATAACAATACCGACAGTAACGACTTCCGTACAATTACGTCATTCTCACACTAAGTGCGTTGACCTCAACGTTCTCAACTATGTTGTTTGAACTTGACGGCATTTGCAACTAAGTGGTGGCTACTGATACCTATGCTTTGACGAAGAATATTGTCTAAGAATAACATAGACATCTAGTTTATTTTGTTAAAACTATTTCGTCTTCCTTAGCGGGTACCAAATTGTTGCGGAATTTGTTCAAAAGAGTCACCGCGGCCCTGGAACACAAAGGGCATAAGCAGGAACACGGGTGGGTTTTAGTCAGTAAGAGTCTGATACTCCCCTTCCGCTCCGTCCAGAGCGGGAGAAGTCATTTGATGACTTCCCATCCAAAAAAAAAAGCGTGGACCAAATCAGTTGTTGTTGAGTTGTTGTTGTCAGTCCTCGGGGAACTAGAAAGTGGTATTTTATCAGCTTTAATGATTGTGAACAGTCACAAAATATGTAGGTACAACATAGAATTAACCACAATGACCACGTTCCTACGACCAGTTCGGTAGTGCATTTCAATCTCATCTTGGAATCGTTACAGCTGTTAGAATGTCGCCCACTAGCCAAATGATTTCAAGCTATAAACTCTTACGTTTGAACGTACGTTTTGAAATTTGAACAGTCTAGAAACTGTTCTCTTCAGACTATAAACTTTATATTCAAAGTACATACAAATAGAACGTCCAGAGTAGCCAATACAATTGCGTGCGTAGATAGAGACACACCCCCCAATCAAAGGATCCTTGGTTACAAATCTAAAGATGAATATTCCAACGAGCTGCATACGCCATCAAATTGAACATACATACGTAGGCCTGTCACAGACTGTATCAATTAAATCAATTGCTTGCGTGCTTTCGATCATAGCGGGTCCAAATTCCGAGCAGAAGTATGTCATGCCAATTGACGTCTGGAGGCACGGCTGTATCCCGCCAAGACATGTCACATTTACTTTAGTTAGCATCAAATGGACTCGCCCTTGTGTAGGTGTTGGTAGGTCGTTACGTGTAGTTATATTGCCTCTTACTTGTGCCTGGCTCTGAACTGTCTCGTGCTTGATATGGAGGGTATTGTAAATTAGGTTTTAACTCTGACTGATGACTATTTTGATTAATTTCATTTGCTTATGTCCACACAAGAAAACTTAAATACTGATACAAGAGCAATGGCGCTGCTTATTTCCTCGGCCTTTTTATGATGGCCGCCACTATTGGTTGCTGCTTTCAAGAGTTGTCTGTTAAAATCTTACTAAAATAGTATTAAATGTTTATGCCTTAATATCTGAATATTTTTATCAAGGCATTCTCAGTAGACTTCCGCTGTTAACCTGAGCTTTGAAACGCTGATAAATAGCGGAAGACTTGCTCCTTATCGCGTTCGAGAAATTTGAGCGTAACGACTGCGTGCTTGCAATTCATGTGTGACGATGTTATCTTGGTAACCATTTCATAAACTAGTCGGCATCTCTGGACTCCTGGTACCTGGCAGCCAGTTAATATGACTTAAGCCAACGGGTACAGGACGCAATTACATTTGCCCGGATGCGCAGCTTTTCGCATTGATAGCATACAAGTTAAACATTAGGATCGGTTTCTGAATTAAGAATATCCAGGTTAGGTCTTGTCAACCCTCATGTTAAAGATTGACAAATTTTGGTGACCCCCGTACTCAAAATTTATTTATTTACGTAACGCATCCATGTTTGGGTCACAGAAGTTCATATGTGTACCAAATTACAGCATTGGTCTAGTAGGTAGATTTGAAGAAAAATTGGCTGTGAAGGACGAACTGACAGACTGCCGGCCAGACAGAGAAACACCCGAGTGATGCTATAAGAGTTCCTTTTTTAAATTGGTTCAAAACGCAAAAAATTGGGCATGCTCCATTGCGGCGATAAGTCCTCTTTTTGAGGAATGGTTGGAGCGACGCCACGGCGTCCTCACCTTCCGTGAGACGCAGTTGCTCACCGGACACGACTGTTTCGGGAGGTACCTGTTTCGGATTCACCGGGAGGACACATCCGGGTGTCAACACTGTGTGGATCGCCCGCGCCTGGAGGACATACGGTAGAGGTCTGCCCTGCTTGGCTCGTCGAGGCGATCGGTAGAGGCGACTTCTCACGTCCGGACCTGGTTCGATCCATGGTCTGGAACGAGGGGGCAAAGTTACCGAGTCTAAACATTATATCATACAGTTTTCTATAAGAGATGATTTGATTTGATGGGCTCGTATTTTCGGTTCTATGTTTTGGTTTCTCTTTAATGGCGTTAATAAATCTTCGTAATTAACTAGCCAGAATGTGGTTTGATTTGAAATGTTGATTACATTTTGATGAGCGGAACTGTGAATGTTTCACGGTTTTCTGTTATTAGGTGAGAATAAAGAGCCAATTGGGTTTATAATATGTTAGGTTTAGACACTCTATTTGCAATTTATTTTTGAACGTTTTTTTATCTTTTTTACAACTATTATTTCAAGTGTATAACTGATGTGATAGCTAGTCTTACAAAACGATTGAAAACTATGAAAAACTTAAAAACCAGTAGTACTTATAATAACTTCTACACAGAGTTAGTTAAAACAATAGTATTTGTGCGAATTTTGGTTCTTTGGAATTATGGTTCAGGCCCCACTAGATGTTCCTAGTGCTGTTGTTAGATTAAAGCTTGCACAGACAGCGCTACACGACAGTGTGTTTTTTTTTATATAGCAACAGGACAGGAAATTTCCTATTTTTTAAGTTTCGACCACGTTCAGTCCTGCTCTGCTTGCCTTTACATTATCTCTAGATGTTTCTTGTCTCTAGATGTTTATTATTATGATTTTAAAATGAGAAGACTGTCAGCCGTTTCTAAAACAATAATACTGATACAGTTGCTTCAACAACGAAACCTCTGTGTGCCATTTCTAGAAATTTTCGCATTCGGCAACTGTCAAAAACTTGATTTATTGGCAGATTAAGAACTGAGGTGCTAATCTGAATAGGTATTTCTTAAAAATGAGTAGAATTGGCCCTCAGAATAAATTTTGAATTAAATTTTTACTTACAAGTAGATACTTAAAAGTACCTACAACGATAGTTGTGTTATTACGCGTTAGTTGGTAATAAAGATAGATAGATGGATAGATCTACCTATTTGACTGTATAGAATTGGTAACCACCTCAATCTGGGTCTTATAAATAATGTATTTGATCCAAATCTGTATGGTGTAGCTAATTTGTATACGTAATCGCACCTACACAGGGCTTAACGACAACTAGGTGATAATAATTTTATCTGCGAAACAGTTTCTGTATTTCTAGACAGACTTAGCAAGTGTTCATCAGTTTACAGTCGAATTTCACATGTTCGTTGCATGCGCTAAGGCAGGTTTCTGACAGCTGTAAAGTTTAAATTTACTGGAAATACTGCTATCAAAAAGGTGAAGGAAAACATCATGAGAAAAACAGGATGACCTAGAACGAAAACTTCTTAGACATGTGACATTCATCAACCCGGACTGGATCTATGCCCCGTCAAAGATAAGAAGCCTGTATCCTGGGCTTTGGGAGTCACAGGACGATTCCCGACCACCGAAGGCGCGGGCCTGCGGATGGCGAGCGATGGGTGGCTCGCCGTCCGATAACAATCAGGTCCGGATCGATGTCGCGTCGTATTCCACGTGCGACTCAAAGAGATGTCGGCAAAGAAAACTGGGCCAAATAGGGTCAGCACCTGCCACGGTTCCGGAATTTGCTCGAAAGGGTCACCGCGGCCCTGGAACGCAAAGTGCATTAGGAAGAACACGGGTGGGTTTTAGTCAGTAAGAGTCTTACACTCCCTTCCGCTCCGCCCGGAGCGGTAGAAGTCAACTGATGATATCCCAGCCAAAAAAAGTCGACATCCCACCTTTAGGATTGTTAAAGGCTGATTATACTATTATCAAAAGTAAACAGTTTATTACCCCGACCTTCCATGCCTGCTGAATTATAATGTGCCAAAACATTGTATCTTCATAAATTCAATCACCCTGTCAATTTTAAGGGCCATTTTATTTTTATGCAGCCCTTTTTGCAACATAAAAATCAGCCAGCATTTTCGGGCAACTTTTTTTGCACATACCAGAGATATAAAATTATTTTTTACAAAAAAGGCAGCTGTAATAAGCGTACACAAAAAAAAATGAAACAGTTACAATAAATCTTATGGTGCGCTCATACTGGACACTTTTTAAGCTCAAATACTCAATTTGATCAATATTATAATGTCATGAATGCAGTGATTAAGAATGACGCCTATATTTGTAGCAATAATATCATTGCTAAAGATACGGCCAAGTAAGTGTAGTAACTCTAAATACTGGTGAATTCATTCATACCATTATCGAGTATATATTATGTAGATGATCATCTTCATTTTAGCCGATAGATGTCAATCCGGTTTATAATACTGGCAGCTAGATAACACTGGACATTTGCACCCCCCAAGCATCCAAGCGTTCCTACCGTGACTGATCTTGCATCTCGTGTTAAGTGAGTTGCTACGATCATCAGTGGACTGTGGACATAGGATCATTATACATATTTTTAATTATTATTGTTAGACAAGCGCTTGACCACTATCTCACCTGATGGTAAGCGATGATGTGTGGTCGTAGATAAAAGTAATACTTGTTATTTTTTTATGAACAAATATCCCTAAACTATCCGGCAACTGTTGCCAGCAATAAATTGCTGAAAAAATTTCCCGTGTGATCTCAGTCTTACATCTGGCTTGTCTCAGTTGTATAGAAAGCGTTCACATTGTGAGATCGGCCCGCGGCCGCGAAAGTCCCGACTTCAACGTTTTCAATTGCACACTCACTTGTGGCGAATTGTATGGCCGGTGTGTATGAGCAGAATGGTTTCGGTTATATTATAAGATTTATTCGGTGTATGAGTTGTCTCGAACTTTTGTCATCTTATGGTACAGCAATTGGGTAGACAAGCTAGAGTGAATAGGTTACTTCAAGACAAGCGTGGCCCATGATCGACCACATTTTTCCAACAGGTGAGAGTTTCAGTTTAGTGTTGGAAAAATGTGGTCAAACACGCTTGTGTTCAAATACAATCTCATTTTGAAGAAAAAAAAAATGTTTACTTTTCTTAACCTATACGCATAAATCATTTCAATCAAAGAAAACTAGATGAGGTCGGTATTGCCTAACTAACTTTTCTTTTATAACTATGATTGCTACTAACGAAGGGCGTTACATAAACGACCACCAGAAAACTTGCTTGAAATAAAACCCTCTAAATAGATTTCTCCACAGTAAAATATCACCATCTCCAAGTGAGGTATCTTCATTAAATCAATCAATTTCTAAATGTCCAATATATCACTTTCCATCCAAAATGTTACTCCAAAGTTCCCAACTCAATTCAAAATTCTGATTTAATTTTAATGTTTTCATCAATTAATTCGGATGTGCCATAAATAACACAGCCATGATTACAGCTTAGCAACCTTATAAAAATAATAATAAATGAATATCATAACGTATTGATGGAGACCAGTTTGATTCGGCTACCGAACTGCGATCGAAGTTTTTATATTAATAATAGACTTGGTACGGTTTGTAATTACCTAAATTGAAAGATATATTAATTTTATTTTGGTATGTTAAATGGGATTTCAGTAGATGTTTTGCAATCTGGGAGTGATGTAATCACAGAGAATTCATCAACTCTATTCTTCACTGAATAAGAACGTGTAGGACCAGACTTACTATTTTTTTTTATAGGACCACTAGCAGTTCAGCACACTAGGGCTGTTTACTGCTTAACCGATGATTCCTGTGGTGGCCTCAAATGAATTTAAGGCCCCCAGCCAGGGCTTAAAACCACTTAAAAACTAAATGACCGCTCGCTAAGGGCATCCCCTGTGGGACACGGGCCTCGGCTTAGCAGGGTCATTGAGGGAGGGCAGCAAGGGACAAGCTGGGTCAGATTGATATTATTTTGGGGATTTAACGCTAATGGCTCAGCGGCGCGGGCTGGCTCATTAGGTCGGGGAGGGAGACTTACTAAATCCATGCACGCGTATATACCTATAGTACATAACTGCCCGCGCTTGGCGGCCGTACGCTGGCATCGCGTCCTACCCCCGCGCACCGCCGCGCAGCCCGGCCGGCGATCCCGTGACGTATAAACACATTTGTTTTCACGATTAATAAATCACTGCGCTACCCATCACAAATACCCATCAGTCTACTTCAATAATCTAATTGCACCCTACAAACGCTTTTTTAAGATCTAATCCCACCAAGCAAAAAAGCGGCACGGTCGTACTATCCTTTTCTCGAAACAATTCAGCCCATTTTTGACACCCCAGTACTTCGTTGAGGATAAAACTAGTAGCACTAAACACACACAGCCTGGGTCATCGCCGCAAGGTCACCTGCTTGTCAGTCTTCTACAGATTGTACTTCGGCGAGTGTGCCCATGAACTAAACGTCCTCATCCCACCGGCCCCCTTCTTCCATAGGCAGATAGGGCATATAGACACACTGTAGATTACCATCCCTATCTTGTTGCTATTCCACCAATTCGCACCAAGCGTTTTAAATCCTCTTTTGGAACGCGCATAGCAAAGGAGTGGAACTCTCTGCCTGCCTCTGTGTTTCCGAACGCATTCAACGCTGACTCTTCAAAGTTAGAGTGAACAGACTATTTCTGGGTAAGCTCATTCCATAGTAGACTTTGTCTCTGTTTCCTGTGACCTAAACTAGAGTCAAGAGCAAATCCATTACAATATAAAAAAGCTATTTAAAAAAAAAAAATTCAAGATCAATGTACCTACTTTATTTAAGCAGTGTAAAAGAGTACAATCGGAAATACAACCAGGCTTTAATACGGAGTGTATCAAAGCCTCTTTGAAAGGTGTGAAAATTTCAATTATTAAATGTTTCTTAAAAGCTTCCAATTAAAGTTCATCTAACTCTCATTACGTTGACATACCGAATTTTTGCCACGCACTACCCCATCCCTCAATTCTGTACCCTATGTTGTAAACGCTAGAATTGAAATCGTATTAATATGATGATAATATTCCACTCGCAGACGGTGCTCACCATCCCGGGACTGAACAATCCCAGGACACATTCCCGGACACAAAACATGGAATGCATTGTTGTACTAATGAGTTTTTAAAGTCTTTTTAAAGGAATGCCACTTTTAAACTGGTCGCAACGACCTTTGAGGATTTTTAGATTGGAATCCCACTTTTAAGAGCGAAAATGTGTTTAAATTTAAAATTTTATGGAATGAGTTCTTTATTTAAAGTTTATTTTTGCAGTTTGAGTTCTGTGATGCAAACATTAAGATTTCCTTTTTTTATGGAAGTTGCCTTTGGTTATATTTTGTGCAAAATAATTAAAACCCACTTAGTGAAGTGTTAAGACAGTATCATAATTATGTATCTCTTTGATTACCTAATTATCAAAAAACTTGGCATCGCATTTGTCTAAATAGCCTTCTCACCAAGTAAATCAAAAACATCTCTTGACCTTGCATAACCAAAACATTCCAACTTTTCTCAAATATTTATATAATCATAAAGTTATTCTCAGACAAGTCAATACTTTTCCATAATCCGCCTCTTCCGTTACCATAATTTGCTAGTTAAAAACCAAATATAAAACTGGTTCATATCAGAAATAACTATAAAGTATAAATAAACATATCAAGCTTATTTAAATTACGTATCAATATTCAACTTTAAAGGCTTATAAATATATAAATTTTGGTCTATTGAACTGATAAATTGTTAAAATATTTTGATAGTAATTGCGAAGGATGGCATATTTTGTCACCTCATTTTAATAAATTGGCCGCCGTATTTTTCGCACAGCTTTTTAGATAATAGCAGTCTATAATGAGTGAGTTATATCTACAAAATTATTGTTTTGAAGATAGTCCATAATAATTTATTTGACAGCAGTCAAAACGAACGAAACTTGTCATCTAAAATTCATTGGTCTAAATCATAGAAATATAAAATACATTGCTTATTACATTGTTTATTATATCTATGGTCTAAATAATATAATATTTACATGATGAACATCAATTAAATGTATTTGAAATACATGCAGTACGGATTTTTATTTGCTGATTTTTTTTTATAACAGATTGTAGAAATCACCTACATAATTATGTAGTTTTACTAAACCTTAGGACCACTTAAATTGCGTAACTTGTTTCCAAATTCAAACCCGGCCAAAACCGAATAAATCATAGGTAGTTATTCACCGCTCTGCCTGCGCCTTCACAAAAGATTAAGCGTAATGATACCCAGAACATCTGAAGCTAACGTATTTCATCCAAATACGGCGAAACTAGGAAAGACTAGATGCCTAGACGATTTCAATCTACATACATACTGCGAATTATTGAGTCTGAAAATGGCCAAAATACATTTAGCAATATGAGTCTGGTTGTTAGTTTGTACTACCGTAACCTAGTTCTCTGGAACTACTTATTGTAGACTAGTAGGGATATAAATTACCTCTGCACTTCCTTATCTAAGTTAAAGGTTTAAATCTATACTAATATTATAAAGCTGAAGAGTTTGTTTGTTTGTTTGTTTGTTTGTTTGAACGCGCTAATCTCAGGAACTACTGGTCCGATTTGAAAAAATCTTTCAGTGTTAGATAGCCCATTTATCGAGGAAGGCTATAGGCTATATTTTATCCCCATATTCCCACGGGAACGGGAAATACGCGGGTGAAACCGCGAGGCGCTGCTAGTCGTACCTATTTTCCAAATTGTTTTTAAAATAAAATGTTCTAATTTTGAAAACCGTATTTTTTTATTTTTTTTTAAACAAGTTCTTATTTTAAAGTGAATATGTTTTAAATAAAAATGTTGTTCTAAATATTATTTTTTTATTGGCTGTTGTGCAGACAATTTTTTTTAAATGACCTGACTTATCCTGTCATACTTTCGGATTGAATACTTATTTCTTTTGTTTTTTTTGTTACAGGTAATATTTTATTCTTGCTACAGGATGAAGAATGATGTAACTTACATCACGCAGGCGGATACAAACGATATGTTAATTTAGTTATTATTCATGAAAGTAATATTTCAATGTCTATGAGAGGACAAACATGATGATAAAAACACTATTTCCCTTCAAGTAAGTCACTTTGTCACGGTATTTATAATAATCCTTACACACCTATTTATGAGGTGTGAAATATTATTTCATTTTCCGTGTATAGTAATGAACGCGTAAACTAGTATAATATCCGTTATTAAGAAACATATACGGCGAACAGTTTTACAAGTATGTTAATCCAGGCAGATTAGTCGTACTCAGTTATCTTGCCATCTGTTTCTATACGAGGCAGTTATTTTCTTTGTTTAGCTATAAAAGGCAAAATTTAATTATAAAATTTAAATAAGTAGTTTATGTTTACGTTGATTTATGCATGGAATATGGAGCAAGTTTAGAAGGACTAAACAAATTCGCTGCTATAAAAATTAACAGGAAAAAAAAAACAAAACAAAAACGAAATAGATTTTCTTTTTCGTGATTGGTACATAAAAATTAGACGATCAACTTTTCAATCTCGCAATTCTATGTTCGAATTTAAAAAGCCCAACATGACAGTTGACATTTTTTTTCGTTCGAAGTTTAAAAGTCCAATAGTGCACAATGCGAAACGTTTTTCTACAATGACAGTTACGTTACGCCATTGGCTCAAATGATCAGTTAAGTTCATTGTCCACTCAGGCCCTTAACTAAGGTCAACTAAGGGAAATGAGCCATCATAGTGTCTACAACTCCACATGCAAATTATAGGCAATGGACCACCATCCTGCCAGTGTTTCAACATACATTTATGTACAGTAACGAAATATATCGGCGTCGTCAAAAAACAATGTCTTTAGGCTTTTTAGCCTCCAATAAATCATTTAAGTATTATATGCTAATAAGAACCGAATTCGATCATTATTACAATGGGAAGTCGACCAATAATTTATTCGAGAAGGTATAAGCCACAAATTTTGCGATGCCCCCATGCCTTGGGTTTTGATAAACGAGTTCGTTGACCAACCCTAACGAAAAACACCTCGAGGAATACCTATTTTATAATCGCTTTTTAATTCGAATTTTTTAATAACATTGCTTATAAATGTCTGATTAAAATAATAATGCTAAACCTTTACTATAAAAATTAGCGTTTTAACTTTAACTTTTAAATTATTATTTCGCGATATTATTAAAAAATCGATCAACGTTTTACTGACAAAATATTAGCATATTATAATAATTTTAAAAGCTAGACAGGATCATAGCCTTAGGGACTTCGTAAAGATAAAACTATAATAGCCGAAAACAAGATGTTCCAATTATTTACTACAGCATTAAAAAACTGATGATCTCAACAAAATATCCGGGTTTAAAAAAGCAATATGAACTTACCAAAGTTTAAAATTATATTTTAAAAGACGTTACAGTAACTGTACTTTAATTTAATTTAAATATTTACTTAAATGTCAGAGACATTAGTAAAGTGTAAATAACACTTGCGTCTGCGCATATTCAGTAACTATATTTATTTAAGTTTAATAGGTTAGTAAACAGACTCTTGTCACAAACCGGTAGAATATTTTGCGACTAATTGCTACATACTGGATATTTATAAAATAAATAACACTGGTTACCAGTTTTTTTAAATTGCTTAACTAGCGGCCCACCCCGGCTTCACACAAGTGCAATACTGATACGTAAGTAAATAATGAAAAATGGTTATTGTAGGTTATCCCTAAGAGAGATATATACGCCATCGCAGACTTTTTATAGACTTTTTAAGGTGTACAATACTGTACATTATTTTGATCTATCGCGTAGGGTTCAGCCAGCGTTAGCAATATAAGTGCAAGAAAATGTGTAGTTACAACATCACATTAAAAACCTCTAAAATTATTAAATCAGTGTTTTTCTATACTAACATGTATTTTTGTATGTAACGAATAAACTCAAAAACTACCGGACCGATTTCAAAAATTCTTTCACCATTAGAAAGCTACATTCACCCTGAGTAACATAGGCTATATTGTATCCCCGTATTCCCACGGGAACGGGAAATACGCGGGTGAAACCGCGGGGCGCTGTTAGTCTAGTATATTATGCTTGAATTATGAATATAAACCTTGCTCTTGAATTGTTTAATTAAAACCTATCTATAAAAAACCGCATCAAAATCCGTTACGTAGTTTTAAAGATCTAAGCATACATAAGGACAGACAGATAGTGGGCAGCGACTATGTAGTGAAACCTTACATGGTGAAACTGGCACAAGAAATAAGGAAGAAATATCTAAAAAAAAACCGGTTCTTTGAACGTTACTTTTTGAAAAGTATAAATAAAACCAACATAATTCTGAAAATTCATAAAATTTCAAGGACACTGAATGTGTTTTTAATATTCTAATTATTAATCATTAATTAGTAGCAGACGATCTTAATTTAAAACTTTACAGATAATATAAATATTTTGTTCACATTCTTTGTCGATTTAATTTATTTTTAATTAGGTACCCTCGTGGTATCTGGCTGTTATTTCAACTTCATAAAGTTTAATACCTTTTCGCTTAGAAAATTAATATTTTTCTAGAACATAGTGGGCAATATAAATACGCGTTTAAGTGATTTATGTGTTTCCCAAGTGTTTGAATAGACTGGTGTCATATCGCATAAAATTCCTATACTTAGTTTTTTATGTCAAGGAGCCAGCAAATGATTTATTTGTTGAGGCGTTGGCTGTTAAACGTTAAATGTATTTACTGTTAAAAAGAACGGAAGGTTTTTTTTGTAATAGGAACCTCAAGCTCTTGATAAAGTAACATATCTGCTTACTATCAGCGATAGTGTTTGATGGAATGTCAAAATATATGGGATTGACAAACACTATCGAAACAGCAATTCCTTGCTGAAGCTGAGCTGAAGAGAGTATCAGACTCTTGGTGACTAAAACCCACCCGTGTTCCTCCTAATGCCCTTCGCGTTCTAGAGCTGCGGTGACTCTTTCGAACAAAAACCACAACCCTCGCAGTGCTCAGTCCCTTACATTTTGACTATTTGCAATTGTCATTGCTGATAGAGGTCACTTTGTCTATAGCCTACTTACTTGGGTAGCAGTTAGAGATGTAAGTGCTGAGTGAAATGTATAAAACGAGAAATACCGTATAATACGGTATTATACCATTTGCTACGGTATTTCATGTATTAATCGACTGTTTCTATCTGAAATTTAATTACTAAGTGATTATTTAATTAGAATTAGTCATTTTAAAATATAGAAAACAATTGAAACTTAAAATATAATTTATTTATTAAACTAGAACTCTTCGTAATATTGCAGGATCTTAAAAAGTGAATCAAATTATAAAATACCAATAATACCCTAAGTTATAATAAAATACCTGTTTAATACCTATAGCCTTTTGGTAGTATACGGTATTTTTACAACACTAGTAGCAGTACCGATATCTTGATAAAATCACAACTTTATTCATTTTTGAAGTTCCTTAATCACCTAAAAGCCATACTTAATACGAGTAGTAGCGAAATACGCTTCTATTTTCTAAAAATAATAACCTCTTCTTTAATTAACGAACCAGTATCGCAACTGCGGGGACCACAATCCATATTTATGTATCAAATAACTTCCATACCAAGAATCATATAAATTGAATTTCTGTCGAACTTCATATGACATTAGAAAAAAGTTAAAACATCCATATTAAATAGTAATTTCTCTTAACGACTTTAATTCTAAGAACTTAATTAAAACTCGTGTTTTTCCCCTCGAGTCTTAAGCCCAGTTTCTCGAACGAAAATTATTGCAAAAATTAAGAAGGTCCACGTACCTGCTGTGATTGGTTGATGGCAATCCATTCGAACCTTGATAGAAAACTAATCATTGTGTGAATGTATTTCAGTTAGATTAAAAAAAAAAGTATTGTACTAAAAATATATAGTAAAAAATCGATCGTTTTTTTTTAATACTAAAATAAAGCAAATCATTGTTGTTGTAGTGGGGGCTGGCCAACGCGTGACGTCACCCGAGTTTTTTTAACACACTCAGTCGTCTTTATTTTTGTTTTACATGGTAAAAGAAAAAAAAAACAAGTCAAATATTTTTATAATCTAAATAATTTGCCTGAATAAATTAATAATATCCGTCGACTTCACTCATTTAGTAAAGTAAATATATTATTAGATATACCTATTTGTCTTAAATTTTATTATTATTATAACTATTACTATTTATACACTTAAATAAAAAAATACTTTACTAACAAAAAATAAAAGTAGTCAAACCATGGCGTCGAAAAATTCCTCCGCATCGCTGGCCACTGATAATGTACCCAAAAGGCTGGCAACATTACCACACTCACACTGTATGGCATGCTTATCCTTTGTCCGTATTGTTCGTCTTATTCATGTTCCGATAATTTCTTTCGAGGAACTGGGACTAAGAACTCATAATTTCTCGAAAGAAAATCATTTCCAGTACTCAACTACTCGACTTGCGTTTAATTTATGCCACAACGATCATTTCTTTTTCAAACCATAGACTAGTGAATTATTAGGTACGATTGCCCTTTCTCTATGTCTACCCTACAATTTTTTTATGGTGAGACCTTTGCCATTCTGAACTGAGTTGATCCTTCAATTGCAGTCGTTACCACGACCTTTCAACTGTATTATTTATGGGTGTATGCCATTACATTAAGCATGGGAAGGGCACTTTTTTATGACCGTATGTATCGTCACGTTTCGATTACAAGTCTTATATGCACTTTGTACGCCGCAGAGAATAGTGTAACTCTCGATGAAGTACGTTTTGTTGTTAATTTCAATTCACTCTTTTGCGAAATGACTGAACCGATTTTAATGAAACTTCACACATATAAGCAGGATACATAGGTCTAAAAGGTTAGTTAAAACATTTTCGAAATGTGTTATTTAAAAAAAGATAACTGGAAAATTATGTTTGTATGGAAAATTTAAAATGGGTTTAATTTAACTGTAACACTATTTATCAAAAATGTTTTCAACTAACATTTTAGACCTATGTATCCTGCTTATTTGTGTAAAGTTTCATTAAATCGGTTTAGCCATTTCGGAAAATAAGGACTTGAAAATTTGTATGAAATCTTTTTAGTATTCAATTTATAGGTGACGTTGAACTATGTAATTTTTTATTGTGCACCTTTTTTCGAAATGAACTCGTGTTCCCAGCCAGTCTTTTTTTAAAAATTGCACCAGAAAAATCTGTTTAAGTCGCAAATTTATATAAAATTCTATAATTCTATCTATAGCATTTGTTACTTTATTTTTCTAGAAGTTATATTTTATTTTTTTTATTTTTTGTTTATTTTGTGCGAGACCCAAATACAGTGAAATCCGTTTATTATGACGCCGCTTATAATGACCAACCGCTTAATATGAAGTTAAACAGAGCTCATTTTGGTTGTCATATTAAATTCTTTAAAAAAGTGCGGATTTCGTTTATTAACATAAATCGCTTATTATGACCTATTTTTCAGAAATTATGTTTGGTCATTACTATAACCAAAAATAATTGGGGATGTTTTACCGAATTTGTTCCTCACTTTGTTTTGATTGATCTACGACTATCGATATACAATTTTTTGTTTATCTCCTTATTACAAAGCTTAGTTCCTAAGATTACGCTTTTTATGACGTCCGCTTAGTATGACGTATTTTTCACTTCCCTTCGATGTCATTATAAGCGGATCCAACTGTAAACATTTTTCTTTCATTTCTTTTGTTCTATTACAAACATTCCAAATTCTAAAAAATGAAAACGGATAGGTTTTAGTCAGTATGAGTCTGATACTCTCTTCCACACCACTCAGAGCTGAAAAACTCATGTGATAATATCCAATCTATACTAATACTATAAAGAGGAAAGATTTGTATTTTTGTATGTAACGAATAAACTCAAAAACTACTGAACAGAGTTCAAAAATTCTTTCACCATTAGAAAGCTACATTCACCCTGAGTAACATAGGCTAATATTTTAATCACCTATTGCCACGGGAACGGGAACAACGCGGGTGAAACCGCGGGACGTTGCTCCTTGTTATAATTATAAAAAAGGTGACGCTTCCATCAAAACGATAAACTTAGCTAGCTAAGGGACCGAACAGTGTGATGAACCATCTTCACGAGAAGAAGAAGACCACATTACAACAATTCCCTTCAAACACCAAACAGGAAACTAAACCGTGGTACACACGCGAACAAAACCTCAGAATAAAATATAAAGCCGTATCTACACGTCAACACTAATGTCTTGTCAATCAGAAGTGCTGAAGGCAGGCGTGGCTCATTACCGTTTACATTCAATTGTGTTTATGGCGCTATGAACATTGGTACGTCCTCGTACAGTCAACCACACCTTCGTTGAAACAATGCCTGACTCTTTTATCACCACTGAACGTTTTTCTACCTATACTGCACGATTTTTGTTTCAACATCCAATTTTTACCAGGTATGAGGTATCTATCTATACGTACCTGCAATAAATAATTTACTGTAAAATAAATAAATGTGTTGCTCAGAGATATACGTATTTTTGTGTTTAAACAATTGGACAAAACGTTAGAAAACCCATTTCTCAAACTCTCAAACTCAAAGCATTTATTTCAATTAAACTCTTTACAGGCACTTTTGAACTGTCAAGTCGAAAGAGGTGAAGCTATCTGCACGTTCCAAAGCGTAGATCTCTATGGAGAAGAACGTGCAAGATTTTATTTTTGTGCCGTGTCTTTTATCACTACATAGTATAAAACAAAGTCGCTTTCTCTGTCCCTTTATCACTATGTATGCTTAAATCTTTAAAACTACGCAACGGATTTTGATGCGGTTTTTTTTTAATAGATAGAGTGATTGAAGAGGAAGGATTATATGTATAATACATGCATATTATAGTAGAGAAAACATTAGTATCTACATTGCACCCGTGCGAAGCCGGGGCGGGTGGCTAGTTTGATACATAATGCATTTAAAAACCATGGAAAATAATAAACAGGTTGTATTTAAAATAATCCTATTGTAAAACTCAACAAAGTTTTGACAACAGCTGATGTATTTTTCCTATTTTTGTAGTAGGTATGTAGATATTTTCAAATCTCGCACTTAATTCTCAAAAAAAAATTAACAATAAAAAATGCATATGTTCCAGCACAAAATCTGCTTTCGTTAAAGAGCCACTTTGAAGAGCGGCTGACTGTACATGGTACCTACTAAAGTTGAATGTCGTTGCTGGCTCTTTATTATTTACGAGCTTCTTAAAGAGGACCACACAAGTGTGAACGAAAGGTTTATGACGACGACCGATTACAATTTTAATGGCTTTGAACTTGATAAAGAAACAGGCTAATTAGCACTTACACATTATAACATAATGTTGTGTAGCATAACTCTTTAGCTTTATGATGATTTGCTTGGCATTCAGAGATAAATGTCAAGTCATATCCTTTTGCTAGGGTTGCGGAATTTGTTCGAGTCACCGCAGCCCTGGAACGCAAAAGGCACTAGGAGGAACATGGGTGGGTTTTAGTCAGTAAGAATCTGATACTCCCTTCCGCACCGCCCAGAGCGGGAGAAGTCATCAAAATTTTATGTAACTAACTTAGCTATGTATGTTTTGAAAGAATATAACAGAACTATGACCGGGATTATGTTCCCTTGGGATAAATTCCGACATTCACGCGGGCGAAGCCGCGGGCAGCAGCTAGTAAAGAATATTTCGTACAATAGCTGGGTAGCAAATAATAAAAAAATCAGAGTAAAAAAATATTTCTGGTTTGAGATGAATCCATGTGGTAAACGAAGCAATAGTTAGTGCAAGCGGAAGTATCCATAGAGCACAGCAAACAAACAATAAGAATTTTCACTTCAAAATTGAACTCTGCATACACACAAACAAACAGTATAATGCAACAATTAATTACCCATAGACGCATATCTCCACCCACGCGCATACCCGAGGGATATCCGTATTGCGGGATTAACGGATTTAACCTACTATCATGCTTTGAACGAGAATGATATGAGAAAGCGTGTAATTGAATGTGTACGGACGGTTTATAGTGTTTTCATGGTGATTTGGTAAACAGAATATGGAGGGTTTTTATGGGAACATAATTTCTGACCTCTTATCTGCATTGATGCCTTATTGGTTTAAGTTGCCGTTTTAAGTGCTACTGCTGTAGTAAAGCATCATCAACCGATAATGTTCCCAGTGCTGGGATACAGATCTCCTCTCTTTGAAATATTACTATTGGTATCGGTAGGAATTTATATACACAAAAAAGGTATTACCTAGTACTTTCAAATGTGTTCTATTGATTCGGAGTGATCGACTTTCAAACAATTTTTTTTTTTTCGTTCAACCGATAGACTGGCACTCGACCGCTCTGTAAGCGATGGTTAGAGGGTTCCAATTTTAAATTCTTTACATGGAGTTTGAGTACTGAATTTGCTGATTGGTGTGTAGGCTGAGTATGTTTGGGACCTTTCTTTGTTGCTCAGCCTGTATTTTTTAACTTTTAATTATAATTTTTATTATTTTTGTTTATCATTTTTATATTCATGTAGTGCGTCTGTATGGGAGAAACTAACCATTTTTCTTTCATTCTATGTGTTCGACAAAGAAGTACGCTTGCGTTAGGAGCAGCCTATTTAGGTACTTAAAATCCAAGTTGTAGCAATCAGGAAATGCAGACTCCGGCAGGGATTTACACTCCTTAGCTATGCATACAATGAAAGAATTCCCTAAAAACACGATAAGTACGTATGGATGGGATATACCAAGCCAATGAATTTAACGTGATAAATTAATAATGAAAACTTATTATAAAAAACTAATATATAATGACTTCAAATACTCTCCACCTCGTAAAAAGTATAAGCAATAAAAAAAGAATGCAATAAATAAACTAATCATAAAAATAAAGGCTATAAATTAACACTTCACCTCAACAATTTATATAGAAAATAAAAAATGGCTTCCATTTCGCTAATTTATTCGCGACTTTGTAATTAACAGTAACAAAAAAACGCTAATAAATAAAACACTAGCCTTTGCCTCAAGGCTTGGGAATGTGCGCAAAGAATTTCAGCAAGAAACGAATTAAAAGCAGACTTTAAAATTAAGGCAGATATTTCCTTGGCCTTTTACTTTACTCGTAAGAACTTCTTCGTCTCACAGTATTTTTATAGTCGATGTAATTTTAGATTTGGCTTACCGAAAACCGTGTTTAAAACTTTTTCTATCGTTCTTCTTTGCGTTTTGAGAATACAAATTAAAAAAAAAATAGTTTGACCATCATAAATTCATTCATAACGGACTTATCAGAACTGGCTGGACATAATTCTGTTCTAACGCACGGATACCATTTATAACTATCAACTCTCATTCAACTGCGACTATCTTCCCTGCGAAAATTTAGCTACATGTAATCCTATTCTCTTTTTTTTTGACCTGGTCACTCGCATTTCAACCCACTAAAGGTTGATTAGGTACTGCTTAACAGGACTATCCTGTGGTGACCCCAAATGAATTTAAGGAACCCGATCCGATTCTCACCTAAGTACCAGAGAAGTTAAAAAAAAATTATTACGACTAACGTTCATTTCAGACATAAAATATAGATCAAGATGCAATCAATAATATTTGCAAAGGATGCTGCCATATTATGTATATCAGACCAAAATGTTAATGTATCACTAATAGCAATGTATCAATAACAAGATAGCATAATATTACGTCCATTGGACACATAACCCTGTATCGCTCGCCAAATTAGCACGCGCGTTGAGTGGCCACAATAAATGTTATGTAGACCGCTGACCGGTACAAGTGTTAGGGTTATATTGACAGCGAGAAGCGTTATTATTGGTGAACTTTTCGATGATTTAGCTTGGCCCGCTAACGCTTGACAAATTAGCACGCGCGTTGAATGGACCGCTAACCAGTGATGACTGTTCTGTTGAAACAGGCTAGCGATTTCAATTAGGATACTTATTTTATTATAATGTTTTTAAAATACTTTTAAAATGGGTTTTCTCACATTCAGCACAGAAATCATGTTTCCATGAAAATTGCAAAAGTTTCAATGAACACCTTGAAATAGCTAAAGTAATTCGTTCAACTATTTGTACAAACTTGCCAATCGAATATTAACTCAGCTTAAAATTCAATTCAACCTGTTGCTTTGACTGAGGAAAATTAAATGAATACTAAAAGATCGCTGAAAGCTGGACTTACTGGAATAAGTATGTGTCCAAACCATATTGCCGCTAGTGGCTTACCGCTCACAGCAGCACCTCGCCTTCCAATCAAGTATCATATTTCTCCAAAAGATTTTATATACTTATTTCTTATCATTTGGCTTCCGTTTTACATTTTAACGATGCAACAAATTATTATTGATATTTAAGTATTATGTTTATTATTTAAGATAAAATTATAACAGGTGGTAACGGTAAGAGACTTAAATAATAACTATATTAATTTAAGTAATAAAATTATGAAATGTGTCTGCTTTTATTAGTTAAATAAATTGTTGATTTTAAGTTGCTTTAGTTGTTAAAAACGTAATAAAAGTTTTATTTTTTATGCGATAAAGTGCTAAAAATATAGCTGTCATAAACAATTAAATGTTTTTATAGCAAAAGGCTTTTAGATAAAAATCCAAATTTATTTCAGTTTAGTTTTATTTTTTCATAAATAACTCCATTTTTAATGTAGTCCCAAACGTTAGGGTTTTTATTAATATTATTTAAAAAATCACAAAATGTTTAACTTAAAAATAAGTTATTTTACAACTCATGGCGACAAAATGTTATTAACAAGATGGCGTCTCTTCCCCGCCAAAATTTCATTAAGAACAGCAATGGACGTCGACTCTTCTTTACAAACAAATTAAATATCGCTTAGTATCGTTTACTGTCAAATTATATTATGTTTACATCAATAATACGGCGTTACTTAATACATACTTAAAAAAAAGGAAAAGATTTTACTTTTAAAAACAGCGGGGCACCCACTGCAAATGGTGTAGGTACAGCCAAATTTTTCGATTGAATTTATCAAAAGATTACCGATAAAAGGGTCAATATGATTATAAGTACATTAAAAAGTACAACGAGTAAAACTTCTTAAAAGTACTCGAACTTGGTTACCCACCAACGGCACCCAATAATAGGGATGTTGCCTGAGTAAAAAATATATGATTATGTTTAGTCCGTCAGTTAGATTATAGAAAAATATTGGACACGTATTTTTCCTTTATCAAATCTATAAAAACTGACGAAGATAAAAAGCATCAAACATCAGGAGTGGGAGCGTGTGACGTCACGGTCCGATAAAATTGTAGTGAGTAGTGACGTCACACGAGTTTTATACGCACTGTATCGTCTTCATTTTTTGTTTATGTGAAAAAAGAAAAAATACGTCTCCAATATTTTTTGGAAATCTATCTGACGGACTAATCAGATTTTTTTAGTTAACTACCCTATAACTGAGCCTCCAGAATTCCGTGTAAAATAGACAATAATTTTTTTTTGTGTATTGCCAAAATTGCGTTAATGTTTTTTTTTTCTTTCGCGAAAACGAACGATGAGTCACTCCTGTCTGCCAGAGATCATGAACTGTCATGTATTAAGATATAAGTTCGTGTTTTCGTTGTCATAACACCAGTGGCTTCACTAGACGCTGATTGTTTACGCTCCCTTTCACGTATACTAATTCGTAATTGTTGTTAAAAATCAATATTAACTACAATAAAAACATTGCATTCTTTTATACTGTTTTACCATTTCAATAACAAAATGTTCATGAATTCTGTAATTTCATCTTCCCTATTGTCAATATTAATGAAAGTATTTAAAGTAAAATACAAAAATGCTGAGCGTAACAGTATCAGTTGAGAAAGGCACAAAATAACGGCAGTATCTTTTGGGGCATAAACATAAAATTAATGCAAATTATTTGTTAATTTTCAATGAAAATGTTCGATGCGTAAGTTTCGAGTGAAACCGTTTTGTAGTTACGCAAAAAAAAAACGTTACAAATGTTCGGAAAGATTCGTGTTAAGTTCGTTTTTCTTCGAATTTTTGAATACCGAAAAGGATGTATTCGCTTTATCGGTAATGGACGTTCCATCGTTTAAATACAAAAAAGAATCATGTTTACTTCTCAAAACTAAATTGAACCCTATTTACATTGGAATAAAGGATACCTACGTAACCTGGGTGTTCTTGTATAACGTAAAGATTGATCAGTCTTCTTGTATCGGTAAAACGGTTCGATGCAGGTTACAGGTAGCTAAATAATTAATTTAGTCGTGTTCTCTTTCAATTTTGAATATTTTTTGCTTGGGCAAGATTTTTAACCGATTTTTATCGTCAGTTTTTTGGTCCTCAATCTCTCACTCTCCCTCTCTTTCCCCCTTAACTCTCTCTCCCATTGCCTAGGTCAATCCCATTTGCTGGACGTGCCTGTTCTGGAACAAATATCCGAGACATCAACTTGTTCTAGGTACTCGTACTATCTTCCTCCGAAATCTTCATAATTTTTTAGGCCTTATCCCAATTCACTTATGGTTGACATTTCATCTTCCATAATTGTTTATTAATCAACATCTCAGTGTTCATCCCTTTTCCAGACATTCATATTTCACATAGTCCATACATCGTTCCCTTTGATTGATTCCTTCTGTACATAAGTAGTATGATTTTCTTTAACCTGGCTTAAATGTGCACGATAAATGTGGTTGAATGAACTGATCGTGTTTGCGGGACAAACTTGGCCAAACATCGCCCAAGACCGAGAGGTTTGGATTGATAATGGAGAGGCCTTTGCCCAGCGTTAGGAAAAAATTGAAGGTTTACAAAAAAAAACACGCAGCAGCCAGTAACATTTGACAGCCGTTGTCAACCCGGCTGTCTAATCTTGCTGACTCATTTTGAATTTTGGTAAATCTTTGGCAATCGTTACGGATTGTCAGAAGCCAGAAAATCTGACTCTGATCTTGCCAAGAAGTACCATGTTACCCAGGTAATGTGTTGTGGAAGTCTAGAAAATACTGGTATTCAGCTGAATCTGGTTTCACTGGAAGCCGACCCCAATATTGTTGGGAAAAGGATGATGATGAAGGCTTACAAAAATCCCCAATTTCTTGGTTATAGCCTCATTTTACCGCTTATTCAATCAAGAAAGTGCCTATAACTGAAACAAGTTGGCTGATAGTAGGTATATTTACTGTTAATACTTGTGATTTTAGTTGTGTTGCTCAATGTTTTGATAAGCGTGGGCGGCGCAAGCGCAGAGGTGCGGGAATCAAATTGAGTGTCCTTTGAGAAGTTTTGTAAATATGCGAAGGGAGCTTGTTTGCTGTATGATATAGTATATCTCATAAGAAATAGATACATGGAAACAGAAAGGCCATATTTTTGGTGATGTACTTAAAAATGTGAGATTTGTAATAAAATACAGATGCGTGTGAAGCAATGTATATAAAGACTCGCGGCCCGTCCCGGCTTCTCACGGGTGAACTTTTATTTATTTTAAATATCCTATATCTCTCTAGGATAATATAGCATTAATGGTAAAACGCCGAAACAAACAACTCGTAGGAGGTTTTTCCTTCGAGTTTGACCTCTAGCCTCTTTTGAAGTCCATACAATAGTCCTGGTCAAATCTAATGAGAACCATGTAAGTTGATGTCTGAGGTGGTCTTTTGAGGAACGTACCACACAGATCTGACTGGACTTGTCCAGACAGTGTAAGCATTTATCAGTTAATCAGTTGTGTCAGCAAGCTGAGAGATAACTAATATTATTGGGCAATGTAAGATGATGTTCGAATAATGTCCAAGTAAGCAACCTCCAGTACCAATTTAACTCAACACCACCAACAACAACAATAAAACAACACGACAACAAAACAACATCAACACCCAACATCTACAACAACATCAACATCTATAGATATTTGTGTCTATTTCTAATAGAAGCTTGGTCTTGTAAGCTTTTCTACTCCACTTAACCTGGTTACTATCGTGACCCGAGCTTCAATTGCTAGACAATTTTATAACATTCCCATAAAACATTTATTACGTAACTCGCTACTGCAACCGTTGTGCGGTAATTGTAAAATTATACAACCTCTGCCCAACAACTTCATATATTATTTAGTTGTTTTTAAAATAAAGCCCTTTCAACGGCTCGTAGCTTGCGACACAGACAGCTTAAACATTATGTAAAGAGAAACAAAAGAATGCCGAGTTTTTATTTGATTTTATAACTTTAAGCTGTTCTTACATTTCACAATTACATTGCAACTCTAATGTAATGGACTGAGCAATGTCCTCACTACAATTAATCAATCTACAAAGAAATAAATCGAGTGAGAGGCTCCGACCTTTTTTTTTCTGAATGGGATATCATTAAATGATTTTTTCTGTTCTGGGCGCAGCAGAAAGGATTGTAGACTGGAGTGTAGACTCTTACTCACTAAGACCCACCCGTGTTCCTCCTAGTGCTCTTTGCGTTCCAGAACCGCGATGACTCTTTCGAACAAATTCTGCAACCCTAGCAGGCACTGACCCTATTGCAATCTTCTTGTTGATAACTCTTTCAGGCGCGCGAGAAACACAACGCGCCGTCGACCCGGGCCAGGTAGTTATCGGACGGCGAGGAAATGTGACTATGAAAAGAGACAGGTAGAGTATGTCACTCAGGGTGAATGTAGCTTTCTAATGGTGAAAGAATTTTTGAAATCGGTCCAGTAGTTTTTGAGTTTATTCGTTACATACAAAAATACATATCTTTCCTCTTTATAATATTAGTATAGATAAGGAACCACCTTATTACGCTCCCAGCGTTTCATTTTCAGCAATCCTTATTTTCTTGTTTTCAAGAAAACATATAGGAAGTACCTGCTTATGACAGTACACGCGTCTAAAAAAAATATCTAAATGTCTAAACGTACGTTTGATGTGAACTATAAATTCATTGTAGTTCACATCAAGTATATCAAGTATCTTAGCATAATATTATTTTCATGTAAATTTAATCATAACTTTAAACAAAGGAATCGTACCAGTCACTAATAAGCAAGCTCATATTTGTCAACTGGAAATACTGCACAATATCGTGACCATAACGTGGCCAGCCTTTACCTCACCCACAGCATACATTACCCCATTTCTCAAGACTGACAGCTCACAAATGACGCAGCTTTAAAATTTAAATAATCGTCACTACTGGAACCATAATTGGTCGCTCTTATCTACCAAAAATAAGTTCTTGTACCCTTCACATCAGTCAGCGTGTAACCTTAATTCAATAATAACATATCACGATTATTTTTGAGACTTTAATAACGTATACTCGTATATTGACTAAAAACAATAATTGGAACAGAACTTTCTGATCCTATAAATTGAAAATAAAGATTGAAAAAGCAGGACTTTTAAATTTTCATTTTCATTCGAATCTTCATGTTTTTAAAGACGGCAATGAGAGTGGAGAAGCCAATGTTAAAATCGATAGATTTCATTAGGAAAAATATGAAAGTGTGGGAAGAAACAAACTTGTTGCATTGAAACTTAGTATCATGGCTGGAACAACGTCTTTCGTTTCCGAAAGAGGTCTTAACCATATTTGCAATCGATTTCAATTCGATCAATTAAACCAGTGATTTAATTCCACCAAAATAATAGCTAATTATAATTCTTCATTCAACGCTCCTTATTCCCCAAACAAGGGTCAAAATTCACGGTAAATCTTGCCCTGATAATCAAAATGGCGTATGGTCGAACTGGTTGTTGATCAAACAAGACGATGGAACCCAAAAGGTAAGACTAATAAACGAGAACCAAAATGAACACAACCCGACGCCGCGGCCGATAATAATTGGGGAAAATAATATTGAAATATGGACAGGATGTTTGGCGAACATGTTGGCGGATTTGTTGGGCATAAAATATAACTTTAAAAAAACGCAAGGTATTGAGAAAATCAAATTTAACATCAAATAATGTTATTTTTGGCCCATTATTTAGCTGTAATAACACAATTCTCTGACACATCTATCCATCCATGTGCACAGGGGATACTGCCCAACATTTTTCTTCTGAGATAAAGGTTTATCTTTTAAGAGCAATCGTATGTATTTTAAAATATGTAGGTATGTTGAATTTGAATTGTACAGCGTTTATTGAAACCATATCAATAATTATCATGGTTTATCTCAAATGTGTAGTAAGTCAAAAACTACTACTTTTCCTTCCAGAACTATTCATTTAAACTGTCATGTGCAATGAGTCTGTAGCCAATGGATTCGCGGAAGCAGTAGTTTTTTCTCGCAAAAACTAAGCATACAAGCTCGACAGTTTTGCAAAATTAGTCTTTGTAAGATCTAGCAGGTTTTCTATATCTCAATGGCACAAACAACTGCTCGATATCCAAACCGTCCGTGTGTCTCGATTGATACTTAACATAAACTTTATTGGGTAAAACTTCTTTTCCCTTAACCGGTGATTGTCACGAGAGTAACTTAACGTCAACAGCTTAACTGCAGTTAATTGTGCAGTTAATTTTACCCAAATAAGAGGTACATCTTGTCACAGAACATTTACCAAGTCTTTCCAGATTGATTGATCATTATCTGATATGTAAATGTGACATTGGTATCGTTTTATTGCAAAGTGGAATCATTACTTTGGGTGTGTTTACATGGTCAACCCAAGCACTGTGTTTTAATACGTAATTAAAAAACTTGATTTGATTGTTAAGTTATTCTTCAAAAAGTAAGCATCAAATTTGTTCTTCAAAATGACCTAATAAATACATGATAAAAATTTCCCCATCTCATTTCTATGTCTCAGTGTTTTTGACCGGGAACCGATTACTATTTAAACCTAACCTTACTTTGTCGGGGTTATACATATGTGTGTGTTGCAAGGATTTATTTATGCTCAAAGAAATCTGAATGCAGCACAAAATTTCCAGACTTAGGAATCAAGTAGGTGACCCCGAATCCAGTCATTGCACCTACCTATATTACATGTTGCAACTTAGGGAGAATTTACACTTACTACAACCACACCACAACAACTACACGAAAGCGGGCAATAATTTGTATGAAAAATAGTTTAACTCATATTAAACACATTTTGCTGCCAAATTCAACGGGGCAGTCAGGACACCGAACACGTCACAACCACAACGCAACCGCCTACGATGCCTTCCACCACCGGCCAACTACCTACCTCGGAAACAACGTTGACTCGACGCAACAGATACCCAAATCATAAGCACATCGACGTGTTTTAATGGTCACTCAATTCAATTCAAAGCATTTATTTCAATTAAACCCTTTACAGGCACTTTTGAATTGTCAAGTCGAAAGAGGTGAAGCTATCTGCACGTTCCAAAGCGTAGATCTCTATGGAGAAGAACGTGCAAGAAACTCCACGGACACTCTTTTAAATCATGTTCTGTATTACATAACCTTGTTTACATCCTTGATTGCTTCTATATGTGAGGACAATGCAAAGAAAAAAAAAGGAAACTATAAAAACAATTCAAAGTATAAAGATTAAAACAAGTCAGTGGCAGTTAAGAGGTGACCAGACTCAACCGACGGCGCCCGTTCACGAACATAACGGGTGTATTGGTACTATATAGCTCAACCATTTTGAAGGGAACCGAATGATCCAACACACACGCCACCATTAGCGAAACATTTGAGCGAGCATGACATGCTCTGCACTATGCGATTTGGTGTGGTTGTGGTGTGAATTCACCCTTACAGTCGCATCGCTAAGCTATTTAGGTCACAGTCGCAAGCGCATATTATGTTTACCCGTATCAAAATCATATTAACAATAACAACTAATAACACGGTACGGTTACGGTATATGGCAGGAATGTTTTATTTTATATAGCTCTGACCAATTTTGGTGAACCTCATCACAGGGTGAAACATGAATTGAAATTAAATTAGGCGTTTAGGATTAAATTGTTAATTGGGATGGTGAAATATTGCTGGTTGAGAGAATATATAATAGGGTAGTTGACTAAAAAAATCTAATTAGTCCGTCAGATAGATTTCCAAAAAATATTGGACACGTATTTTTTCTTTTTTCACGTAAACAAAAAAATAAGCCGATACAGAGCGTTGAAAACTCGTGTGACGTCACTACTCGCTACAATTTTTACCGAGCCGTAACGTCACAAGCCCCCACTCCTGATCTTTGATGCTTTGTATCTTCGTCAGTTTTTATAGATTTGATAAAGGACAAAATACGTGTCCAATATTTTTCTATAATCTAACTGACGGACTAAACATAATCATATATTTTTTACTCAGGAAACATCCCTATAGTTAATGCTACTCGTATTATAGTTTATCTGTATATTGCAGAAATTGGCACATCAATCAAATAAACACATATGTAGCTTCTTTTCACAAAACATAGAAATAAAAATCTATTATATATTTTTTTTATTACAGCCATTAGTGTCCCACTGCTGGGCAGGGGTTTCTCTCAACTCCTTCTAGATATTTTTGACCCGAGTCACCTCGAACCAACCCTTTTGGCGTCTCGTCACCTCTTCCTACTAAAACTATAATTAAACTCTTGAAATTTTACTACAATTTATCAATATATCTTCCTAGCAACACCTTCCATATAAGTTGAAGTTTTGTCCGGGCCATCAATAAATACAAACTATTGCGAAAAGGTTATTTTCTCTCGACAGCAACTATTACATACACGGGATCGAACCCGGAGCCTTGCGCAAGCGCAGCGTCTAACGACCACACCATAAACGGATACCATGGCATGGTTGCCGAAGTTTGTGTAAATATTATGGTGTGGTTAGAAATACGAGCTTTTTTGATTATGTTTTTGGGCGTTGGAATCTTGAGGAACTTGCATTGATTTAACAACATGGTAGAAAAATAAATTAGCTATGGCGTACACGTACATACTAATAATTGTCGGTCTATACTAATATTATAAAGAGGAAATATTTGTATTTTTGTATGTAACGAATAAACTCAAAAACTACTGGACCGATTTCAAAAATTCTTTCACCATTAGAAAGCTACATTCACCTTGAGTAACATAGGCTATATTTTATCCCCGTATTCCCACGGGATCGGGAACTACGCGGGTGAAACCGCGGGGCGCTGTTAGTATAAAATATTTCCTCACTACTGCTTCCAAAACTGTGAAAGAAAACGTCGTTTAGGCCCAACGGCATGTCGTAGAACCAAAAATTCGTGGACATGTGACATCCACCAACCTGCACACGCTTAGTGGTCAGTGGATAGGAGACCGGCTACCATGACGTCTTAAATCCATCATGATTCCGGTGTCAGAGAGAGACGGAGTTACACAAGAATAGCACTATCCCTTTCCCTCACACACGTCATGGTGATGGCTACTGTGCCCAACGATCATGTACATCCCACCTCATTCCTGTTATAAAACACTAGCAGCGCCCCACGGTTTCACCCGAGTAGGTCCCGTTCCCGTGGGAATACGGGGATAAAATATAGCCTATGTTACTCAGGGTGAATGTAGCTTTCTAATGATTAAAAATTTTTTGAAATCGGTCCAGTAGTTTTTGTGTTTATTCGTTACACACAAAAATACAAATCTTTCCTCTTTATAATATTAGTATAGATTATTATAGGCGTTTTATACTTCACACATAAAACTAACAGTGGACAGTTTCAAGCACAAGATCGACTTTGATACACGAGAACCGCGTCGATATTATTTTCCAGCCTTCCTTAAAAAAAGTCATCAAAAATGTAGAGAACATTGAATCCCAGACGTCTAATGAAGACCGTTACTTTTTGCCAATACTAAAAGATCGTTCAAATATATAATCCCTTCAAATATTATTTTAAACATTGATTCAGTGATAATCAATGCAAAATAATAGGTAATTAAAAAAAAAAAAGATATAAGTCGAACTGAGTGGTAATGGCCCCAACTTAGCCAGGCGCATTACTTTGTGTAATTAATTTTATCACCACTGCTCTCAAAACGGTGAAGGGAAACATCGTGAGGAAACCGGCATGTCCTAGAACCAAAAATTCGAAGATATGTACGTGACATTCACCACCCCGCACTGGGCCCGCGTACTGGATTACGACCCATGCCCTCTCCTAGAGAGGAGGCCTGTGTCCCAGCAGTGGGAACATTAAAAGGCTGATTATGCTTATGCTAAGTCGAATTGAGATGCTCCTACAATTTTTGAAGTCGGTTAATAACTTTTTCAACATATAGGGAAAATAGAGATGTGTTTTGAGATTGCAACAGCGATGAGAATGCGAACGTTATCCTCTAGGGTTACTGTAACCTGTCATACTAAGAACATTCTCCAATCAATCAATACGGTTCGGACAACATTGCTCTTTTTCTTCCCCTCTAAACTTAACACTTATATTTATTAATATAAAACTGCTAACTCAACCCATTATTTTACACTAACAGCCCTGCACTGTCACTACATATGGCTTTGACATTTTAATTCGAGTACCTTTGGTACCTGTCTATATTATTATTATCACAAAGTGTTCAGAATAACATGCTTTTAAATACGCTTCGGTTTTGCATGTGAAATTTGATGTCAGCGTTAAGTGTTTTAAATTTTAATATTGTGATAGAGTTAGGTACAGTTTTTGGGAAGTGGTAAGATTTTTCACGTTCAAGTCTTTTCCAAACTTTAATTAACTGTTCCCGATTTCTTTTTTGTCATCTATAGTAATATAATAAAGCTGAATAGTTTGTTTGTTTAAACGCGCTTATCACTGGAACTACCAGTCAGATTTAGAAAAATATTTTTGCATACGATAGCCTTTATAAAGAAGTCTATAAGCTATACGAAAATGGGGGGAAAGGGGATATACGTGTATAAAGTCGCAAGAAAAGCAAGAGTCTCAGTGTGCCCAAAAATATTTACGGTACCTACATATATTTTGCTAAAAACAGAAGAATGGTCAAGGAAGCACCTCGGATGACTAATCTTAAGCAGCCAATAAAATAGTCAGTTTACAAGCTTTGTAAAGCCATACCGTGCGTTTTGTGAATCCTGAATTACATTTTACAGAAACCGTGAGTTGAAAGAAGTAAACACCATATTGACGAGAAAATAATTAAACTCGTATTCATCAATTTCTATACTTACTATTAGCAACAAAATGAGCCGGTGACATAAATAAAATGCAGTATTAATACAGCTCTTGTAAGTATGAGAGAAACTCCAGCGATTTATTCACTATCTGCATTAAACGATGTTTGAAAGTGACATCTGTCGGCAGTAAGCGTGCAACTTTCCTTTTTAGTTTTTATTACCTAGCGCCGGCCGCAGATTTATATTAGTATAATGTGTCTCCGGTTTGCCTACTTTTGAGCTTAGCTGTCCTTAGAGTTTTTAATGCAAAATTGTTTTTACGATTAAGACGATTGGAACGCAAATGGCACTAGGAGGAACATAAACTCTATGTCCCTCAGTCTATCTATCTATACTAATATTATAAAGAGGAAACAGTCATTTGTTTGTTTGTGCCGAATAAACTCCGAAACTACTGGACCGATTTCAACCATTTTTTCACGATTGAAAAGCTACATTATCAGAAGTAACATAGGCTATATTTTATCCGAATATTCCCATGGGAATGGGAACTATACGGGTGAAACTGCTGATCGCTACTAGTGTTAAATAAGCTGAATCTAGAAAGGTCTTTTTAGCAGCAGGGCCTTACTTAGATACAGTATTCTGCTGAACCAAACACAATTCCTAAACATCATACTTCTGTATTGATCTGGTTGTGTTGATCTCTGCCTTATCTGCCTAACCTTTTCTCAACTATATTGGGATCGCCTTCCAGTCTGTTTGGATGCAGAACCAATATATTATATGGTCTGACCTCCAAAAACCAATACGCGCTGGCAATAAAAGCGTCAGATTTTGGGGTTGTGTGAAATAAGCAACTGGTAGATGTTCCTTTCCAGTCCAGATATTTTATTGTGAAATGGATTTGCTCTTGACTCTAGTCTAGGTCACAGGAGACCGAGACAAAGTCGACGATGGAATGAGCTTACCCAGAAGAAGCTTGTTCACCCGAACACCCGAAGTTTCACGATTGTGATAGAGCTATACCTGACAATGTGGTGTAACCGTGGTTCAAAAAGAAAAATCTAACAGAATCTTATTGCGTAACAAGACGAATTAACGTCAATAACAGGAGCTAATGCGCACAACTATTACCATTGATTATGCGCAATTGTATTCACAATGTACTACATATATCACCCGGGTACGCTCGCTCGTCGCAACGAGAAAGCGAATGATTTATTACAAGTCAGTGTTGCCAACCTGAATCATAACACGTTGATTTTCTATAGACGTCATTGCTTAATGATGGTTGCGATGTAGGTCTTAAGGTTGGTACGGTTTGCTAAGAGTTGTACCGGTATGCAGAGAAGCTGTAACTTTAGCAGAATGAGCAAAAAGGATGATAGAATTTCGGTATACATTTATGTCAGTGTTTCCTTTACTGAATACTATTCCTTAAAGGATACTATCATCTATATCTTGGGCCTACCATTAGGTTGTTTCGGTTACTAAAATAGCAACCTCTGTTCTGCACCCACAGGACCGGAGGCTTCTATAGTAAACATTCTATTAGTGACGATGATTATATTATTAAAGTCCATTATATATCATAATTTGTTTTTTTATTTATGATGGTTTTGCTCTTGACTCTAGTCTAGGTCATAGGCGACAGAGACAAAGTCAATAATTAAATTAGAAAAGATTAGGGTTGAATGCGTTAGGAAACACAGACGCAGGCAGAGAGTTCCCTTTTGAAAGATATTTGGAAACGCTTAGTGCGAACTGGTGGTTTATCAATGGCAAGGTAGGAATGGCGAATTGTAGTGTATCTAGTCGTCTGATGGAAGAAGGGGGGACGGTGGGATGAGGTCGTGGAGTTCATGGACACACTCGAAGAAGTACAATCTGTAGATGACCGACAAGCAAGCGACCTTGCAGCGATGTCACTTTATTGAGGTCCATTTTTTAAACAGATGTACATGTTTTTTGGGCGTCACCGCTTCTTTAACAGCCCATTGACTTGCTGACTGATATCCTGTTTTAATACCTATTGGTATGCAATTTCAAGGATCCTCCTCTCGATTTGAGTTGACACGACAAATGTCTCAATTTTACGTCGATCACGTATTTTATTTTCGTGCGCACTCGATTCCGTGCTCACGACCAAGACCTTCGATCATACATCGTTTGTCACGAAAGGCACAGATGTTGGAGGATGTTGTGTCTTATGTATGTTACGTGCTCCTTCGATTTTGGGTGAAATGCGAAGTAAACATCTCTCTCGTAAGATTAAAAGGTAAAATTATTTTCTTCGTTCCGGGTCGTTTGACTCCTTCTCAATCTCTTTCTTTCCGACCAATATGTGGCCAATTGAACTTCTCTGTTTGTACCACGTTCAAGTCCTAGAAGCTTGTAGCTTCTAGTGTTTCAAAGATTTAGGTTTAGAGAAGCATCTCTCGAATCTCGGGTTTTGTGTTTTGTAGCTCCTTAGAACGTGTCTTATAAACTTATTATAACCATGTCTATGCAATACGGTATTGTACTGAAAAAAAAAACTAATTAGTCCATCAAATACCTAGATTTCCAAAAAATATTGAATACGTATTTTGTCTCTTTTCACGTAAACACAAAAAATGAAGCCGATAGAGTTCATTAAAAACTCGCGTAACGTCACTGCGTGCTACAATTTTAATTAGCGAACTTTGTTGCGCTTTATCTTTATAATTTAAAAAATAAGTGGCCAATATTTTTTGAAAATCCAACGGACGGGCTAAATAGAATTAAGATGTTTATATTTCTAAGCTTGAGTAAAACCAGCCAGAACAAAAAAGCAAGGTTTTTCATAATATTAAAACCTCTTTAAGGACGACCTCTTGCACATTGCGACACTGGCGCCATCTGTTAACTGTCAATATGGTATACTGCTAATAATTTATTATAATCGTGTAGGTTTGACTCCATTGCTAAGGTTTCATTTAAATAATACGAAAATCAAGTTAATCAAGCCTAGATTCCATAGCTGACAGTGACATTTTACGGTCATTTAAGTGTAATGATGAAGTTGAATGACTAATTATTCGATCTGGTTCTAATGTTTTCTTTGTTTTGTTTACAGGTAAATCAATTGATCAAGTTACCAAAGGTTTTGTGGGAGTTGTCCTGAAGAAAGTTTGTATAATTATTATGCCTCTTCCATTATATTTAAAGTCTTATACGCCTAAATGGTTGAACCAACAAGATACTGAAATATCATCTAGATTTTAATATATAATATAATTTTGTTAATAACCATATAACATAATTAACTCATCAAAAACTATGGCAATGCAAAATAAACATAGCTATAGTACCTACTTATAAATTAATAACGCGCAGTATTATTCTTTTTTAAAAGTTGCACGAAATTAGAAATTTCTCCTGTATCGTGGGTGCATTTACAAACATACAAAGTCACATACACAAACAGGTAGACCCGGAATAACTATCTGTAGGCCATGCATATATTCCGTGTGGGAATCAAACTTACCACACGCGCCAGTAGCGCAACCAAAACGCAACCTGAAAAGGGGTCATTGTACTCATCATTATGAAGAACTTTTACTACTGCTGGTGGTTTCCATTTATGCAAAAAATGATTTTTTTGCATAAATGGAAGTCACTTGTAATTTTCTTTTGTCAAATCCTCGTCGAAATCATGTGGTATTTGGTTTTCTGCTGCTTTTAATTATTTTTTTCTTTTCATGAAGAATATATGTATATGGTGGTTTGAAATGTTTTTCTAGACTTTTTATTCCATTTGCAAAATTTGCTCCTCTTCACTAATATTCTAAGAAGGAAAGATTTGTTTGTTTGTTTGCATTGAATAGCCTCCGAAACCACTGAACCGATTTGGAATATTTTTTCACTGTTGGGAAGCTATACTATCCCCGGGTGACATAGGCTCTATTTTATCCTCATATTCCCACGGGAACTATGCGAGTGAAACCGCGGGGTACTGCTAGTCTACACTAATATTATAAAAAGAAAAGATTTGATTGTTTTTTTGTTTGATTGTTCATTGAATAGGCTCCGAAACTACTTGACCGATTTGAAAAAATCTGTCAGGGTTGGGAAGCTATACTATCCCCGGGTAACAAGGCTATATTTTATCCCTATATTCCCACGAGAAGGGGAACTATGTGAGTGAAAATAAGAAGTTAGTATGACGATTGAAAAAACTGCACTTATTCGAGTAGGTATGTAGCTCAATTAATTTATATAAAACGCAATACACAAACCAGGTACCTATCGATTCAAACGGTTGATTATAAAAATTAACACTGTTTGTAGGCTGTCAGTATATATTGTAAGGGTTCCGGCATTTAGCCGCGCCCTGTTATCCGTCAAGATATAAACGCATAAATGAATCGACTGGATTAAATGCTATGGATACTGTTAACTATTATGCTTTTAGTTTTTCTTTCTTAATTGTAAAGGACAGGGCTAGAGTGTGTTCTGATTAGTCAGTTGTTTTTAGATACGATTTTTTTACTATACTTGCAGCATAACATGCAGGTTTCAGCCAAAATAAGCTTTTTCTTAAATCATGGATTCCTCTAATCGGAGTGATAACAAAAACGTAGTCAGTCACGTCCTTACAAGATTTTTTTAACTTAAGTAGATGGGTAACTCCAATAAACGGGTCAAGAGCATTCTCAATTATTTTTTATCAATTTTTTCCCACTGTTTTGACCTAGGTCTTCCACATGCCAAAGTTCGAAAAAGGCACCACGGCCCTGGAACGCAAAGGGCATTTGGAGGAACATGGATGAATTTTATACAATAAGAGTCTGACCCTCTTTTCCGCTCCGCGCAGAGCAGAAGAAGTCATTTGATGATTACCTTAAAAAAGTCATCCCCATAGCCTGTCCCTCAAATATTCTTCCTATTTTATCCCACTACTTAGCAAAGACTCCCGTATTCACACTACTTCGGTCAGTTTCGGTAACAGTCGAAACTCATCTTCACCGTGGTCTCAAACATTTGGTACCTATAGTTCGGGGCCTACTAGGGCCTGCCAGGGCTGCAGAATATATTCGAAAAAGTCACCGCGGCCTTGGTACGCAAAGGGTATTAGGAGGAACACGGATGGGTTTTACTCATTATGAGTCTGACACTCCCTTCCTCTCCGCCCAGAGAGAGATATCATTAGATGATTTCCCAAACTTAAAAAAGATACTCTGTAGCTAAAGTCCTACCAAACAATGCTAAATATTGAATCCTAAGCCTAAGTTAAACTCCATTGTTTCTAAATATTCCCACAAAATAGAGGTGTTACAAAAGGTGTATTTATATAAACACAGTATATAGGTTACATGGCCATCAGTGTCGCGAGCTGCAGTGAGAATGTGACATTTGGAAGAGCGTTGGGTCTTAAGCGTGTGAACTGAGCACAGGGATACTATTGGTCTATAAAACTAATCTATCTATACTTATAATAAATCTGTAGAGAGGTCAATTCTGTACAAGGAATATATTTTCAAAATAACTATCAGGGGGTGATTAGTGATCGATACTGGTGCCAAAAATGCAATCAGTAAAATTTTTGTCTGTCTGTATGTTCTTTATAGAAACAAAAACTACTCGACCGATTTTAACGAAACTTGGTGCAATTATTCTTCATACTCCTGGGCAGGTTATAGTATACTTTTCATCACGCTACAATCAATAGGAGCAGAGCAGTGAAAGAAAATGTTGGGAAAACGGGAGAAGTTACTCCATTTTTTAAGCTTTGCACAGCCCAACCACTGAACGGATCGGGCTGAAATTTGGCATGCAGGTAGATGTTATGACGTAGGCATCCGTTAAGAAAGGATTTTGATTAATTCTACCCCCAAGGGGATAAAATAGGGGATGAACGTTTGTATGAAACTTTGTCAATTTTAAACCGATCGGGCTGAGAGTTTCAAAATCGGGGGTAAAGTAACTATTCCACGCGGACGAAGTCGCTGGCAGAAGCTAGTATAAAATATTATTATATTGAATTAAAAAATAATGTCTTTTTTTATTGGCTGACTTTGTCCCTAGAGTTTTGAAAATACAGTAGAACGCCGATTATCCGGACGCCGATTAACCGAATCGCCAATTATCCGAATCGGACCTAAACGTTATATAAAAAATGAAAACCAAGTCATTTTATAACAGTAATTTACTTAGTAAGTAATTTAATAAATTTTAACCAAGTTATTGTAGAACTGTGTTTGTTAAACTTAATAAAGTTGATTCTATGGGTGATAGTTCGTTTTTCTTTATGACCGGTCTATGTCCGATTATTCGATTCGACCCCTGTCCCAGTAAATTCGGATGATCGGCGTTCTACTGTAGATAGGTACTCCTTTCGCGTAAGCATCATAACCCAAAAAAAACTTTTTAGGGCCACTAAATAGAGACAATAAAATTGGCCACTAAAAAGCAACTGAACATACGCAGCACTAAAGTCGATATTTGAATTGGTGGCAATAAATCAAAATTATCCATTCAAGTGTAAGTAGCGTTAACATAACACACTCCTAAAAGTTACGACTTTTCAGTCCTTTTGATATTACCTAACCAATATTCGTTTGCCAGCTGGCAACGCATGTTCTGTGGCAGCTGTTCTGCTAAGTCGGAAAAGCGAAACTGAAAATTCGAAAATATGAAATGTGAGACTGCTACCTCACTCCTGATCATTCTACACACGTAAATTTTGTTTTTACTTTTCTATGTAGAAAGTCGTTATTTCCCACTTTCAAGAATAAACACACATTTCCATATTCACAATCGAGTTACAACAGTATCCTTCTCGATCGTGCTTACCTAATAGCGTTCTAACTCAAAGAACGAACGCGATCATCTAATTGGTTCCCCGAGTGCGACCGATTTCTCTCACCTGGCCTATTACGTATACAACCTGTAATAACTTAATAATTATTGCTTTAACTTGCTACTACTTATTAAGTATGGTTTAAGAGTATCTTCCTGATAAATAAGAAGAACCGTACGGATTTATCTTTAAAGTTAAGCAACACCTGCCTAGGTTTATTCGTGGATGAGTGGCTGTCCATTATATACCGAAACACCTCCGTGCCTGAGTAAGCACGTTACGACCAACGCGTAGCTGATGTTTGAAAGTCAGAAACCAGGGCCCCAAGTCTGCTATTTTTATAAATTTGTTATTCCAACACGATCCCATTGTCATTTTGCTAAAAGTTCGTAATCTGCTAAATTCATAATGGTCGATCATTGCTCGGTCAATGGTCTCGTAATACTTTTTGATAACCGAGCTTTTAAAAGAAATTACTGCACAACGACGTTCTAATGGTAGGTTACTGATAAAAGGAGCTGTTAAAAAATTTAGCAGATTACCGCATACGTCTGTCATTCATTTGTGATTATGTACGAGATTATCATTATATGCCATTTCTTTCAATGGAGTGTCAGTGGTTGAACATTAAAAGTCATAATGACGCTTTTATATTAGAAGATTACCAAACTTGTCAAAATCAACCATTATGAAATCAGTGATAGACCATTCTGTCACTATTGTAATAGCAGACTTGAGGCCCAGACACTCTGACAACAGACTTGCCAAAAGGTATCGTGTTACCCAGTTACTGGGTTGGCGGCATCCGGTTAGACCGGAAGCCAAGCCCAATAAACTTGTGAAAAGTCTAAAGAAAGAAACGTAGTTTTTTTTACTATTGATAGGCACGCGATTGACCACTATCTCACCTGATGGTAAGCGATGATGTGGTCGAAAATTAGTCTAGGCAGATTAACTAAATGATTGCATGGGATGGCTTTTACTTAATAAGTATGGTTTAAGAGTATCTTTCTGCACTTACGTTATATTCGTAAACTTACTCGTACGTAAATAATTTGTGAATGGGCTGATTGTAATCAGACGCTGCTGAACTTTACACGTAATGAGTTCCAGTGAAGATAGCTGTTTAATTTATGATAGGATGTCGGTTATGTTTAAATAATGAGGAGATCTTTTAAAAAATATACGCACAAAAGCAAGAAACATCTTTCAGCAATCAGTAAAATTGCGTTGCACATGCATTTCACATAAAATAATGGATTGATTAAAAAAGTGAATAAATTGTTTATAAATATGGAAACAAGAATTCATGTTTCAATTTTTACTTTTATAGCAGAATTAATTTAACTGTTAAAATTACATACAACACTGATTTTCGTACAACCTTAAAACAAGTACACGAGCAAATAAAATAGAAATAACAAACATCTCGTAAATCCTACATAACCAAATTTGATGAATGAAACAAAAAGTTCCAGTGTTCGGGAACCGTTTGTCTCATCTATACGAAAAAGATGATAAAAGAATAATTTTCATAATTATTCGAGAACACAAAATCAATATCGCTTACCATAATTATGACTATTTCTTGAGAAATTAATCTTCTGTCTTTCCTTTTGAGTAATATTCATACCTCTCATCTAACTGTAAAGGTACAAATTGTAGGTACATTTAATTGCACAAGCAATAACAACACGCACTTTACATATGCCGAAGTAATCAATCAATCGTTTATGTCAATCATAGTATCAAACCATAGCGATGCAATGTGGGAACCAATCAACAAACGTCTCTATTAAAAGAAAATAATTTCGACGTCACAATTTCCGAATTCTTTGTCGATGGTTTTAAGAGCCCTTGAACTTTGTCCAGTGCTAAATTTGGAAATTCTTTATGCGGCTAGTTTTACTTATATGGCTCTTACCTGTGGCGTATTCCATCCACGGGAACCGTACATTTTTTCCAAATAAAAAGTAGCGGGTGATGATCTAAATATTCTGTAAAATTCTTGAGATTTCTTCGTACAATTTCAGCTTTACTAATCAATATCAGTCACAAACATGTAATAATAATTATGTAAAGGTTTCCAAAATCCGTGTGGAAAACCAAAAATCTTATAAAATCGTGTGTCTGTTTGCCAAATACCATTTGCTTCGAATTTTCTGAACTTACCCATTTGGCCGGTTTTTTTTTTTCATCAAAATTCTCTTTTACCAGCATTCATCTTAGTGTTTACTTTCTTTTCTTGCCCCATTCCACTCCTAAAATAGAAAGGGGTTTTACCTATTATCACCTGGGAAGCACGCAGCTGTCCCACGCTCATGCATATTAAAATTACGATGATAGCAATAAAATTTCTATCTGCTAAGATACGTAATAATACACTTGCTTTCTGAAAGCTCAAAGCTCGTGTTTTGTTTAGTTGTTTCTTAATTTAAAAGGATTTATTTTCTGTCTGTCTTTAGTTCGTTTTCCAATGAATTGCATTTTTTTTATTCCCATTGCACTTCAATATTACAAAATTCATGACGTTGCTTTACAGAAATATTCGTCGTCACAATAAAGTCTAAATGAATATCGCCAAAATTTCGCGATAACCCTGTCAGAAGGCAGACACTCGATTCATATCGTACGCTTATCTGTTGATCAGCGACACAATGGTAGCGTCAGGAAATAGGGTTGTCAAATGTACAAAACAAAAAATCTCTAAAAATTTAAATTGCATATATTATGGGTTTGTACTTTTTGTTTTTTTTTTTGTATTTTCCTTCAGGTTAATTGTGTCTTAATATAACTCAAATATGTATGTATACTGTTGATTCTCTGGCTGCAAAATTTTCTTCTATAAATGTAACCACAATTCGAATTTAATTGTCAAAATTGCTGTTCTTAAAACAAAAGTGCTGTTCTGAAGTGTTGTTACATACTAGTGACTTTTTTAGTGAAGCTCCGTTTTTTTTACACAAATTTTAAATGCTCATCCGCTCGATCAAAACTTACATAAGATTATGAAACTATAAAGAAGAAGATAGACATCAGAAACTCTTCTAACTTGATTCACTTTCCTTGCTCAATATCACACAAACAATCACACTAATATTATAAACGCGAAAGTTTGTAAGTATGGAGGTTTGTTACTCTTTCACGCAAAACTACTGAATGGATCTTGATGAAATTTGGCACAGATATAGATCATAGTCTGGAATAACATATAGGATACATTTTATCTCGGGATTATGTTCCCTTAGGATAATTTCCGACATTCACGCGGGCGAAGCCGCGGGCAGCAGCTAATATTACATAAAGGCTAAATTTGCGATAACCCCAGAGCGGGGCGTTTGATACGTATCGCCATCTGTAGAATAGTGACACTGTAGAGATCGTATCAGGATTTAGGGTTAACATAATGCTCGATGCGAACTAATTAGTGATTCTCTGATAGATCTAACTAAACCCTAACGGTGATTGATATCTATTAAGCAATTAAGAGTCATAGCAATCAATTTCCATGTCATAAATCGTGTAATCTGCTTTAAACGTTAAACTTCCTGATTACCTATATGAATTACTAGCAGCACCCTGCGTTTTCACCCGGGTTTTCCCGTTCTTGTGGGAATACGGGGATAAAATTTAGCCTATGACACACACACATAATGTGGCTTTCTATTGGTAAAAGAATTTACAGGATCGGTACAGTAGATCCCGAGATTACCCCCTACAACCGAAAAAACTCACAAACTTTACCTCTTTACAATATTAAGTATAGATTAAATGCACCAACATTTATGTAAGCTCCCTTTTGTTCTAGTTTTGTCCATTTTATACCATAACAGACCACGAGAGAAAACCTTTATTTCCATCAAAATCTACTTTGCACAATTCAGGTGTAAAAGCTTCCAACTGATGCGTTGCTTAATCTTGGAGATGATGATGGGATGGATATGTTTTTTTCTCTTTGCTATTTATTTGTCGTTCTTCCAAAGATCGACTACAGACTGCATACCCTCTTATACAAGTACACCACATCACGATCAATAGTGTCGCACATAAAACGCTCGGTTTACGCCGCGGGGCGCCGCATGACAGGCGATGCGTATCTCTCGTTAAGACTTGATTATTGACACTATAAAGAGACATCTTGTCAGGGTTGGCAGCTTTTGCGGAATTCATTCGATAAAGTCGTCGCGGGCTTGGAACGCAAAGGGCATTAGGAGGAACACGGATGGGTTTTAGTCAGTAAGAGTCTGACGCTCCCTTTCGATCAGTGTTGAGAGGAAGAAATCATTTAATGATTTCCCATCATTAAAAAAAGGGTTGGCAGCTTTAACTGCTGCATAAAGGATTTTTATAATCGATCAAGGACTGTTGTGTCCAAAGTTGAAAAGTTTCTCGATATAATATAGATTTTAGCTTGGTTTTGACTTTATCTGCTTTTTTAATACTGAATTCAGAAGGAAAGTGAGTGATTATTCACTTTCTATAGAAAACTTTAAATCCCTCTCTATTTTACTGCGAAACATTTTTCGAATTTGTTCTTAGTTAAATTAGTACTAAACTAACTAGACTAAAGCTTAGGTATTTTGCGTGTGCGTACAAAGTATAATTAAATTCAGGTCATGCATTTCCAAAAATAAGGTCTTGGAAGTTTGAATGAAACACCGTGAGTAGAAAACTATGTGGCATCCCTAAACCGTAGTGTTGCAACAATAACAGTTCGTGCGAATCGTACGAATTTGTCGTCACGATCGTCCGTTCGATGCAGATCTTCTGGGAACAGACTTGTAACACGTCACTAGTGTTGGGTTTCCTCGAAAAGAATGTATTTTCAACAGGTTCTGATTCGAATTAAAATTGTTTTTATTAGTTTCATATTAGGTTTGTGATACAAATGCAGTTAATTGTTGCGCTATTTTTATCTTTTAAAGGTGTTCCTAATTTCATATTGTTTGCTATAAGTAGGTATGTAGAACGCTCATTAATGCACACCGTTACAAATACATCTGAATGTGGACCCGAGAAAGCATAATTTTATTTTCAGTCTCATAACTTTACAAAAAATACAAGCCTACTACTTATTTTTCAAGACTTTTAACTATAGTATTACTAGCAATTTGAACTCCACACCAGTAACTTAGAATATTGAATTTTGTTAATGTTAGTGAAGGTGACTGAAAATCTACCAGCCGATTTATTCTGTCAAATTCTCACGGTATAAACCAAGGCGAAGATGTTCCCAGAGAAGCTGACTTCCACCATCTAAGTGGACTTGATGTGAACAGCCATGCCACGACATTCCATCCTGCTTGTATGAATAGGGATGTTTCCTGAGGAATAAAAATATGATCCTATTAAGTCTGTCAGTTAAATTATCGAAAAATATTGGATACGTATTTTTTGCTTTATCAAATCTATAAAAAATGACGAAGATAAAAAGCTTCAAAGATCATGAGTTTGTGCTTGTGACATCACGGCGTGGTAAAAATCGTCGCACGAAGTGACGTCACACGAGTTTTCAACGCACTATATTGTCTTCGTTTTTTGTTAAAAATAAAAAATGCGTGTCCAATATTTTTGGGAAGTCTATGTTACGGACTAATTAGATTTTTTTAGGCAACTACCCTATTGACCGCTCACATACGGAATTGCACTGCTATTCCATAACCAAATTCCAGAAAACCAGACACCACAAGAGGCCAACACAATCCGTATAACCGATCACTTCCCAGTCGATATTTAACCGACTTTCGACGCCAGTTAAAATAGTAAGACGCTTTAGCAGTATCAGTTACGCACACAGCACAGTCACGACCGGCGAACCATTCAGTCGAATTACGATTATAGTTTCAGCTGAGAATTATTCTTAGCTATGAGCCTACATTTTCTGAATGTACTTTCATCGATCTTTTCATAGAGTAATTATGGCCAAAATCTGTAAGTAGGTATATGTTTGTGGCTTACCTTCAGGAACTGGGGAATGTAGAAGCTTTATAAGTTTTTGAACTGTTGTCAAAAGAAAATACAACACTTTCAATAGTATCTAACCATTTCGTAAACTCGAACTCAAAGCTTTTATTTCAATTATACAGGCACTTTTGAATTGCCAAGGTCGATCAGTCAAAAGAGATGAAGCTTTTAAGTCTAACATCAATATGTATTGTTCTACAGAAACCATCCACCAAAAATCCATCTGTTAGTAGCAATACCTATTCAATATTCCGATCAGCTGATAAACAATGGCATCCCCTTTTTTACTGGATGTGAAATCATCAAATGACTTCTCCCGCTCTGGGCAGACTCTTACTGACTAAAACCGACCCGTGCTCCTCCTAGTGCCATTTGCGTTGCAGGGCCGCGGTGACTCTTTAGAACGAATTCCGCAACCCTAGCACCAATGGCGTCCCCTTGAAACTGAATATAATAGTACTGACACAAACTTGTCGACTATGGGATCCCTTCTTTTCGCATAATGTTTTTTGTCCTAATATACTTCGGCATAACGATTTTGGCACAATTTGTTTTGGCATAATAATACTTTGGCATAATTTTTTTAGGCATACATTTTATGTTGGCATAATCATGTTAAAGACTAATTTGATTTGGTATAAATTTGATTCGCATAACGTTATTAGGCCTAATGACTATTAGCATAACGTTAGTAGGCCTAAAGACTTTTAGCATAACGTTCTGTGCAACAAAAAGGGCTGAGGAGCAGGCGGTTGCGAGCGAGCCGCCGCGGCTGAGGCTGGCCGGCGAAGCCGGCCAACAAGCCGAAGCTGCGGTGGTGAGCGAAAGCCGTCTGCGATGATTAGCACGCGTGGGGCCGCCGGAGGGCCGCAGCGCCGGAGCCGTCACAGAAACCCTGCCTGCTGCATGCTGCTTGCTTGCTTGCTTGCATGCTTGCTTGCATGCTGCATGCTTGCTTGCATGCTGCATGCTTGCTTGCATGCTGCATGCTTGCTTGCATGCTGTATGCTTGCAATGCTTGCTTCCTACAGCGAAAAAATACTCACAAATTAAAAAAGTTATGCTTTAGAACTTTATGCTTAAAAAAGTTATGCTTTAGAACTTTATGCTTAATAAGTTTATGCTAATAATCATTATTATGGTTACAGACATAATGCTTAAAAAAATTATGCATGAGCTGTTATGCGTAATTATATTATGCGAAAAAATAATTATGCCAAACAACATTATGCTAAGTTATATTAGGTCTTACAATTTTATGCTAATGGATAGGGAACCGTCGACTATTACCCAATGTAAACGAGGCTCCAGTAGTTGAAACCTACTAAGACCCTTAAAAATTGGAAAGTTTTTCTAAACACACTGGTAGTGCCGCTGCCGTCACTTAAAAAAACAAAACAGTTTATATTATTCTAAGCTCCCAAACCAATATTTGTCCTTAAAACAGGCACCACCTTCGTCCCTTGCCGGAAACCAAACCTGCCTACTTTAAAAACGAACCATTCAAAGCAACCCGAAATGCTTTTTCTTTGCACTTTCTAATATAAAAACCAATATTGAATTTATTTCACTCTAATTGGAACAACCCAATACTTCTTTAAAATACCGCCTTAAAATTAAGTTGATCCAAAAATGGTCAACGGCTTTCCATGTCTGTGTCTACCCAATTTACTTAAATAATATCTTCACGCTTGCTCCCTTCCGGGACAGGCATGGAAGGGAACTAATTAGAACGTCTCTAATTTAGTAAGAAATATACCTACTTGTAGAGATGCACTTTAATTAAAGATTTGTTAGTTCGTTCCCACGTTTGGATGCGTTAATTTGATGCTGTGTTTAGACAGGGCTAGTAGCTCGAGCGTGTTGTTATGCCAGCAGAATTAATTTTAAAATTATTTGCTGTTTTCATTACGTAGGGTAAATAACAGTGCCAAATTAAAACAGCACATAAGATTTATTGTCATGTTCATATTTTCTCAATATCTAAAATGTTGCATGAACATTTTACCGAGTTACATAATAAATTGGTCGGTTACGTAAAGCGGGAAGCTTATTAAAGTTGAACAAAATAAACATTATCAGCTTCTGAAGCTGTGAAAGTGTACAGAAGAAAGTTAATCGACATTTAAGCACGCACTTAACGTCGATAACTTTGTGATTTACTTGACGAAGCAATAGCATGAATCTGTGCAAGTGCACTAGAATTTCCGAGGTTTTAAGTTGCACTCAACTTTAATTCGTTAGTAAATTTTATTCGGATTTAGAGCAAACTTGCAAGCTGCAAGTAATTTATTTCTGCAAGCTTATGCAGAAATAAATAACAACCATTTAAAAATAACTGCAAAAACACGCCTATCAAATAGTATTATCTAATGTGATTTTAAGTCCTAACATTGCTTGCATTAGCATTTTGTTTTAATTTATATCATTTATTATTTCAAAGTGTCCATAACGTGTGAATTTACTTATGAGTGCTGGAATATAATACAATTAAGATAAAATCATAGGCTTGGTTCTTGCGTAAATTAATTTATAGAGGTATGTATACTTTGTATTTCCCTGGGTCCTTACTAAATGGCAGTATTTTCATAATTAAGATTTACGTATATTTAATGTTTTTTACGGTATCGAAAAAACAAAACAACACCAAGTCATGTTCAATAAGAGTGATAGATAAAATAAAGACTTTCAATGATGATAAAGAAGACATAAAAGTTATGCTTTCTATTTACATCTTAGAAAATACGTTTTGACGTTAATAGGAAACCTAATCTGTGGGAAAACTATTACAGTTTCACCTTTAACCTAATCATAAAATATCTCATGCAACAGTTTACGCAGAAGGAAATTACTAGTAAAATTAAATACTAACTGAGTTTAAATACTATTTAATAACATGTCGTTATTGGTTGCTGCTTAAACACTAGTTAAATACTAGTATTCAGCTGAATCCAGTATGACTGGAAGCCGACCTCAATATAGTTGGGATAAGGCTAGGCAGATGATGAATTGGTTGCTGCTTAGAATATTAAATTTCAATTGTTTAACTACACAAGTGCAAGGTGCATCGTATGTAAACGCAGCACCGTACTATAAATATTCAAAATATTTAAAAAATAAATGAATTTACATCAGTCAAGCATGTCAACTAAAGATGCAAGTATATAGTCATCATAAAACAAAATGGCCAATAATACAAATATTGCCACAATCGCAAACAGCAGTAGGATATTACTGCCCATCCTTTCCCATTTACAACACTCACGCAAAAAGGGCAATGATCATTTCTCCACTTAGTAACTGGAGCCAGTGCACTAGCCTTCGTCCAAAAAAAAAACACACAAAGTAACCTCGTTTAAACAGAGCATCAAAATGCATCGTTGATAAGTGCACTACCCACGCGCTGTCAACTTTTTGTATTTTGACAGGAGAGTACACGATCACAGCATGATATAGAATGCTTTTGTAAATAAACATGTTTTTTATACGAGAGTTTACTATGAATGAGTTACTTTGAGCGAGTTGTTACACAGAGGATATTTTTGAGAGATTTATTGGGTAATCGAAATGTCAGTAATAAAAATAGATCATCGTCATCTGCCTAGCCTTTTCCCAACTATATTGGGGTTGGCTCGATAGTGGAGCGGCTGCCTACCAAAACTCTACTACAACCCATTAACTGGGTAACACGGTACCTACTTCTTGGGAAGATTATTATTAAAAGGAACAGCAGCAATGTCCTTCTTCATTCTTCAATCACCAATCCTTGGACCAAACTTGGACATATTCGCATTCCTTTCTCTACCATTCATAGTTCAACAATCCAAGTCCGATGTAATATTTCATTGCTATAATTTCAATAAAATTAATATGGACCGATTGTAATCTCTAATTCTCTGCAGCAAGCAAACCAGCTGTTCTAGGCTAGTTAAGAAATCCACCGTTTCACAGAGATGGCTTTGATAAGAGGACCTTGTTTAGCCTAAGTTATGACTTGTCACTTGAAGTTATCACACCATCAAATGTCGTAAACATGAAGATTATTATGACATCCACTGTATTGCATTCATTTTGCTGGTTTAGGTTTATAGAATAATTTTATTATAGCATTATAGTTACTGGTTAGGTTTGCGTCTGGAGCAGCCAGTTCTTCTGCGTAGGAATCCACGATTGGATCTGGCGCATTGGAAATGCATCTCGGAATAATGGGTACGAAAATTAAGAAGACATACCTAGCAACGTTTAACTGTAAAAATATCACTCGATCAGCTGGTTGTGTGAGAAGATTATGAGTGTTATGTGATTATGTTATTTGTATTTTTATGTGTTCTACTAACAACCTTACTAACGATTCATTTGTTAAAAATGTATGGACGTATGTCTGAAATAAAGATAATTATATTATTATTATTATTATTGCTTCAATATACACAGTAATCTTACTGATCGCTTCTTAGGAAATTTAAACGACCTATCTTAGCCTTTGTTTGAATAGATGGTGGTTATAGTTATTATTGAGTAGCACGAGCCTGTTACGAAGATAATGTTGTATACCTCTGAGGTATACATATATGTCAGTGTTATTATTTTAATTGCTGTATATGACTCATGGATAATTGTTGACTATTTTATTTAATTAAAATCACCTCGCGTTCTTCGCTGTGTTCGGGATGTTGAATTTAGTTTTCATTTCAAAGTTTTTCAAGATATAATTTATTATGCGTTAGTCCAAGTGAATAGTTATAAAATTAGAATAGAAATCTTATCTAATAGATATATAATAGAATCTTATCTAAAGATAATTTTAGAAATGAAGAATATGCAATGTATACTCGTATAAACTAATCAAAATGTAATATTACAAAGCTGAAAAGTTTGTTTGTTTGGTTGAACGCGCTAATCTCAGAAACTGCTAGTTTGAATTGGATTTTTATCAAAAATTGACAAAAACATCTCTAATTTCCCTACATTTTAGCAAGTTTTTGAGTTGAACAAGATTTGGAATCTGGCTTTTTGTGTGGTGGATGGAAATGCTTAAGGACGTCCTCTGTCGTGGGGCGGACGGAGGGGTCTGTCAGATTCCTACTGACTAAAAAAACTTTTTACAAAAAAATACAACCGACTTTTACACAAAAAATCAAAAAAAGTGCAAAATAACTTTAATTTCGGAACTCGGTGTTTGTGGTTGCTTTTTTCGTTTTTTGAACACCGACTTCCGAAATTAAAGTTATTTTGCACTTTTTTGATTTTTTGTGTAAAAGTCGGTTGTATTTTTTTGTAAAAAGTTTTTTATTTTTCACTTTTTAGTGGTACCTAAAACCCCTCCCCTCCCCCTACCTAAACGAACCAATCCCATTGGTGTAAAAAAAACGTACTGCTCCTTTGCAGAGTAAACTAAGAGGTCGTCAATGTAAACAATGTAGATATTTTTTATAGATTTTTCGAAAACCGCTTGGTCGATTTCGATAAAATTTTCATGGGACCATTTGACCATTTGGGAGAATTTTTCAAATCGGTTGACAAGCGACGGAGTTATGCGCGAACAAACATAAAAAAAACAAACATCCGAATTGAGAACCTCCTCCTTTTTTAGAAGTCGGTTAAAAACCACCTCTTATTCCCTTGCTCTCATAATTTATATGCTCTTATTTCAACGGCATTTCACCACTAACAAGCTTTCCCGGTCAATTTCTATCTGGCAGATAATTTCACTCAAATTCCGTTAAATTTATTTACTACTACAATTTATCAAGTGGTTACAATGTACTGCCGATAAATACTTGTGAAATAGGTCGATTAAAAACTGTACAGTCAAGTCAAGCAGTCCATGAACTCAAGACTTAACATCTACTTACCGGTTAGTCAGTAGATCTTAACAATTTAACCGCAGTTAACTTGATGAACCGTAGTTCTATAGTTTAACGGTCAGTATAACTTTCAGGATAAGAGAATAAACTGTATTCTCGTGTTCAGTACTGAACTGTCGTAAAATTTTGCGGTTTTAGACAAAAGGGTTTGAGAAAATTGAGTTTAATATTAATTAGGAGACCGTGTGGTCTTGCATTGAAATGGGCCACCCTGTTACTGTACTTGGGTGTCATTGAATAGTCGTAGAGGTCTCCTGTCATGATTGATATTTTATCATTTTTAATTAAAATATAATTTGGTGGAAACAAAGAAAACAAGTAGGTATTCTAACCTAACCCTCTCACTCTATCTATTAAAAAAAGTTCAGCTTTATAATTTTTGCAAACTGAAAATTTCGTAGTTCTTCTTGGTTTTATTTAAAACTAGCTACCCGTCCAGGCTTCACACAGGTCTTTTTTAAAAATTAAGTTCTTTCATACAAACTTAGCCCTGACAACGTAAATAACAAACAAAACCGGTCATGCCGTTTATGAGTTTTACGGAGACTAACAAACAGTAAAATCATTTTTTATACTAACTTGACTACTTAGGAAACACACCACCAATAAAAAATACCTACTTTCGTTTAATATTCAATTCCAAAAAGAACAAGGGCCTCGCAACGGTTAAGGCCGCCCCTACACTATTCTCATATTTTCTGCCATCTGATCTGACTATAAGTAAAGACTGTAAAATATCCACAAATGACAGCCGGGACCAACGGCATTGAATCTATGGACCGCCAAATAATGTCGAAAAGCACTGATTAACCCCAAAGATCGACCCATGCGTCTATTGTTATACAGCCACAAAATGCAATAACGTACAAATTTAAGTTTACATATCTATACTCATGTTACCCAACTTGAATTGCCTCTATGCAATTTTCTGTAAAATTTACCCATGCAAATAAAGACGCCAGCAAACCTCGATTGTCACTACAACAAACAAACACAATCATAACTCCTAAAATACATTCAGACGCAACTAAATATTCGTCTACCCTCTAATAATGAATACATAATATCAGATACCTCAACAATTTCCATATGCAATTGTTGTCGGCACTGCGCTCACGCTGAGCATAAATCTTTACCGCTCTATAGATCTGTAGATCATCGAGACAGCGAGTGATCTATGGTCGTTCGGGGATTTCCATCTGTCAAAAGTATAGAGTATCTAGGTGTTTGTGGTTGAATGAGGTAAGCAGAGTAGGGAGTTTAGAGGCACAGTTTCAGGTCAAGTGTAGCGAATATTGTGTTTTTGATATGAAATTATACTTACTTTGTAAAGCGGATACAAATTTATTATTGATCGTCAAATCGACGAGGAGCTCGTCGATTTGACGATCAATACTAAAGTTAAAAGTTCTAAGTTTGAGCTACTCGGTAAATGCTGCAAGCATTTATCAGTTACTGTCTGGACAGGTCAACTCAAATCTGTGTGGTACTTTCCTCAAAATACCACTTCAGACATCAACCTACATGGTTCTCATATGATTTGACCAGTACAATTGTATGGACTTCAAAAGAGACTGATCTCTGAGTTTGTTTCGGTGTTTCTTCTCAGGGTAGTCAGCTAGGAAATACCGGCCTCATCTAGATTATAACGACCAAAAATATTGACGTGTAAAAGTGTTATTTACAACCTACTTACAAAATAAATATCATTTATCATAAAAAACGTTGACCGAGGTCTGTCTGTGGATGGGTGACCAACCAACTATTACATAACGACAATCTTCTGTGCCTAGCAAAGCACACTGAACCATTGGTCCCGGTTTTCCAGCTGTCATTTGCAGACATTTGTAATTCGCTGCGGATAGCAGAAGCCAGTAAATCTGACACCAGTCTTGCCAAGGGATGCCACCTTACCAAGTTACTGGGTTATGAAGGTCGGTAAGGCAGTGGCGCTATGTACAATACTGATATTGTATATAGCAGACCAGGCGTATTAGTTTGTGTAGTTAATTTCACCACCACTGCTCTCAAAACGGTAAAGGAAAACATCGTGACCATTCGTGGTGGATTACGACCCATTCCCTCTCCTAGAGAGGAGGCCTGTGTCCCAGCAGTGGAAACATTAAAAGGCTGATTATGCTTATGCTTTGATCTAATTTAGAGTTACTAGTTGCCTACCGCGGCACTGCCATAGTGATTAATTAGTAGTTCCTTCGGGAATGTTCGCTGAAGATCGCTTGGATGACTTTTACGCTATCATACGTAAGAAAATCTAATTAGTCCGTCAGATAGAGTTCCAAAAAATATTGGACACGTATTTTTTTCTTTTTTCACGTAATCAAAAAATGAAACCGGTACAGTGTGTTGAAACCTCGCGTGACGTCACTACGTGCTACGATTTTTACCAGGGACGTGACGTCACCAGCCCCCGCTCTTGAACTTTGATGCAATTTATGTTTATAGTTATTTTTTACGATTTGAAATGACAAAAAATACTTGTCCAATATTTTTGAAAATCCAACGGACGGACAAAATAAGAAGGAATACGATTTTAATAACTAGTAAAATACCCAATTATAGTCTATTTTGTTTTACTGATCTTCATCATCCTAGCCTTTTTCCCAACTATATTGGGGTCGGCTCCCAGTCAAGCCGGATTCAGCTGAATACCAGTATTTTACGTGAAGCGGCTGCCTACCAGACCTCCACAACCCATTAACTGGGGAACACGGTAGGTACTTCTTGGCAAGATTAGTGTCAGATTTTTTGGCTTCTGACAATCCGTAACGACTGTCAAGTTTCTCCAAATGACAGCCGGGATCAACGGCTTAACGTGCTTTCCGAGGCACGGGGAAGGCTCGTTATGTTAAGATGGTCACCCATCCACAGACCAACCTCGGCAAGCGTTGCTTAACCTTGAAGATTGATCGTGCGGCTGTTATAATTAAGCCACGAGCTAGGCATTAGCATTATATGATAAGATTGGTTAATTGTCATTCCGATTCTTTAAGTACCTAAACATTTCAAATTAACGACTAATATTAAACACAATACTGATGCAATTTTTCTTTGTTGTTTAGGTACCAGTACCATAGAGGAAACTCGTCTCTGTTCGTGAGTTAAAGATGATATTAAACTAATGAAAACCAATCCAATAATACCCAATAACAATCGGGAATATGGTCTAATATCACAGCTTTACTCACTTGTAATATACAATACTAGCAGCGCCCAGCGGTTTCACCCGCATAGTTCCCGTTCCCGTGGGAATACCGGGATAGAATATAGCCAATGTTACTCAGGGTGAATGTTGCTTTCTAATGGTGAAAGAATTTTTGAAATCGATCCAGTAGTTTTTGAGTTTATTCGTTACATACAAAAATAAAAAAATACAAATCTTTCCTCTTTATAATATTAGTATAGAAGAGTATATAACCATCAAAAGAACACTCACTAGTTTTACTACAGTCAATACTGTCATATAAGAACTTGTATTTCCATTCTAGCAAGCTTTTGCAGGCTAAAATGAAAACTTATCTAGGTACTTATCACAAAAAAAATATACTTTGACTCAATTAATAGCATTCAGAGATCCTCACTCAATGTTATACAATTATTTTGAAAAGTTTTGCTTCACAATTTATGCGATCTTGACATGAAGAATCAACAATCTTCTCCTGAAAAAAGTATAAATTCAATAATAATCAAAAGTACATTTTGTTCAATAAATGAAAAAAAATACATTCTTGTGTAGGTAAGGTACCAACATCTTTGCGGAATTTGTTCAAAAGAATCACCGCGGCTCTGAAACGCAAAGAGCGTTTGGAGGTACACGGATGGGTTTTAGTCAGTAAGAGTCTGACGGACCCTTCCGCTCCGCCCAGAGCGGTAGAAGTCATTTGATGATTTCCCTTCCATAAAGAGGTATCAACACGTAAACTTATGGTAATGATAATATTGTCACAATCATGGACAATGTCAAAAACTGGCCAAGTGCGTGCCGGGTCACGCGTAGTGTAGGGTTCCGTAGAACATTTTCCGATACCGGCCAAGCCGGTCAAGCCTACTAAGCTGTGATAGTTTTCCTTTTAAATTTGTAATATGCGCTACTATCATGAATTTTATCATGTCCCTAAAAACTAAAATGGTTTAAAAAGAAAACTTAATCAACCTCGTCGACCAACCACAAAACCTCATCTTATTTCTAATGAAAATCATCTTCATTAATACATCGTAACACAAAAAAGCGAACATTAGAATAAGGTCATCATTACTGATCATAATAACTCCATCATACATACTCCATACAAACATACAAATACATGTAAATAAAATTGAAGTGTATGTTTGTAACATCAAAATATGTAACAACTTTTTATGAAATATGTAAATATACGATACTAACAAAAACACAGTTTATGTTTATTTGTTTGTTTGTTCCGGCAAAACGATTCTCCTTGCAGACAGTTGATATTATAATAAGTAACTTAGGCTAGTTTTATTTTACGAAAACATTAAGCATACAGTGTATAAAAGACAATTCAGACGGGAGAAACCGCAGGTAGAAGCTTAGTCATACATAGAAATAAACAAAATGTACACCATGATGATTATTGATGATACATTCCCAGACATCATCATGCAACTTCCACCGCAAGTGACTAATGTGGTAGTCTAGTTGTTAATTGATCCAATTAATTGTGTGGACGTTAATGAAGTACGACCTGTGGATCAAATCATGGTATGGGGATATGAGGATTAGCGTTTTTTGTATGTGAAACTGGCTTTTCTCGCGTCTTCGCTTCCATGGCATATGCCGCCATTATTCCGAGATAAAAGTGTGATCAATGATACTCAATAACTTTGTATCAAAATATGATTGAAATAATTATTGTAATTAGATCAAGACTTCCAGAGATTTATAACTTTTACAAACATTATAAACAAACAAAGAATTTTAACTCTTTAGTTTCGATGAAAGATTTCTATAAACTCATAAATGGGGTTGAACAAAAGGATGCTAATGATCAGTAGTTACTTGTTTTCTAAAAAATCGATTCCTCACAAACTTTAAAAACAAATGACTATTGTTCGTCCGAGTTCAAAAATACCATAGACTAAAAGAAGGCTAGACAAGCATAAAAATGAATTGACCAATGGACTGATTGGAAATGAATAGTAGCCTTTAGACTTGCGAGGAAACTGGGCGTAAAATTACGACAGACTCTTCTGTTTCTTTATACGAGTTGTATAGTAGTAGATAAACGTACATACATATATGTTTATTTCTAGTTAATATCCATAAAAGCTCGAAGAATGTCATTCGCTATGCTTAAATGATTGATTTTAACCGATAGATCTTTACTACGCATCCAAAAACGGCAATCAAAACCGACATTTCGAAACTGGAATCTTCTAGCTCCTCCTACAAATATCTGTACCAATTTATAATAACTACTATAACAATTCGCCCACGTCTTCGTCCTTTTGCACCTCTTAGCATTCGATAAGATTTTTTTGCAATTCAACCTGAGTTTATTTTCTTTGTTTCTTTCTTCATTCTTTTCTTTCTTTCTTTCTAATTGCAAAAGATCCTTTCTTTATGCTCACTTACATCAAAAAAGAATGCCTTGTGCAAAATTTCTAGTGCCAAATCCCTGTATTTTCGGCTGTGCGTTGATATGTCAGTCAGTTTCCCTTTTATACACATAAAAAAACATTTCTATAAATTATTCTGAATCTCGGGTCTATAAAAGTGAAAACTTAACGGTAAAATAGAACAGCTGATTATAACGGACGGAGAGAGCTACTGTGGTACACCTGCCTTTTCCTGTAGATATGCCAAATAAAACCGTTAATTGAATTATAACTATATTATTTATGGTATCAGAAATGGTTAATTAGAAAACAACGTGTAGTAAATTCTGAAATGGGTAGGCTTTTTACTCAATTCTGGGAAAGTTACAAGTGTCAAATTCAATCAGCTTAGTAATCAAAATCGACCGGAGAACACTGATAACGTTCCTATGCAAGCCCAGTGCAGAATACACATTAATAATACAATATACATGTTCAAGAAATATTATACTTTCACAGCTCTCTGTCTATCGTAAAACTTAGTGAAAATATAAGAAGATATTTTAGCAAATAGCTTAGAGGGACGCTTTACTAGATGCCAGAGAACGCCAGCTAAAGCCACATAATTGTGTCATGGCGCGGGATACACCAGCCACACGAATATCTAGGACTGCAACATATCACAACGAGTTTCGTAGCCAATCAACTGCGTCAAAAGGCACCACGACACAACAAATGTGGACCCGGTTTATTTATTTTTTGATGTGACCACTCGCAGTTCAGCAATCATGTGGTGACCTCAAATGAATTTAAGGCCCCCAGCAAATGTGGACCCGGCTTATAACGCAACTATATATACTTACACAAAGCAACATTTACTTGTGGGAGGCAAGTATTTACAACTCCGCGAAAGCAATCCCATAAACTGAGCAATAAACTTCTAAAACCATACCATTATACAATTGTAGCGGATGTACCTGAGACCTGCTATCAGTAGAAAACAGTTTAGAATTTATTGGAATTGTAGTGGCAGGAAATTGGTTTGGGTTCTTGAAGTTATAGTTTTAGTGCTGTATTAAGATTTTCTGTTGATTAATCAATACATCTAGGTCTTATTTATCTTATCGAACATTGCTTTTGTGAGGTTTATCTCTAAAATGAGTAAAAACTATTCAAATCAACCTACTTAACATCATTCATTATTTTCCAAAGGATAAGGCAGAGGTGTGGCCGTCATACATTCACACTTTGACATTAATTTCATGTAAAGGGGCCAAGTTATTACCACCAACCTGTCAGCAACTCCAGGATGCACAATAGCAACTAATAGAAAAGCCAAATAACATTTTGTCCATCCCGATAGTCGCAAGTGCAATGCCTGATCATGAAAACTTAGAATGTGTTTGTTCACTTAATTTGCTTTGTTAGTTTAGTGACCAACCAAATTATACGTAAAAGAAAATAAATTCAATACTGCCTAAAAATATTTGCACACGATATCTTATAAAAACATGAAAGGAAACAGTCTCGAAGATAAAACACATAAAAATAACCAATAAAGCTGTTTATCAGCGGATAATTGATTTAGTTCTAAGAACTTTGTCTTTTCCAAGTAAAACCTAATAGCAAACAGACAAAGATACTGATAGCCTCAATCAAAACGCAACTCAAGGTAAGACAAATCCACTGCAATCGGCGCAAACGTTCCACATAAAAGCATTTACATAAAATTGACACATATTGAAAGACCTAAATCCTATATATGATAACACTAAAGTCTTAATACAAATTATATAGATGACAGAAATGTATGTACGCCTTGAACTATTCGATATTCAGAATATGACTGTAGGAGGCCCAAGAAGCGTTGGTAGAATGTAGGAAGCCCATGTGAACAATATTTAGTACTGTCAATGCAACAAGCTGGCTGGCAACACAGGAGAGATTTGAGGCATCTAATTAAGCAAAGCAGCTGAAGTATATGAATACAAGATTGATTTAATAAGTTTCATTGAAACAGACCTCGTTGCGAACACTACTACTACATATACAACTGATTATCTTATCATGATAAATTCTTAGAAAGACCTACGACAAAACACAATGGACCAAAACGTCTTACTAACCTAAAAATACCTAGGAAATTGATCCAAAATAAGTCTCACACGTACAATATAATAACGCCGTCTGGCTCTCATAGACGAGTCTAACAAAAAATCGTTAACGACTAAGAAATTGATGAGTTCTCTTAGAGAAAATTACTTTAATATCCCCACTGAGGCGTAACCTAAAACCCGTTTGGATACAAGATACAGACGTAACTTAATCATCCCTAAAATCTTCTACGATGACACTATCACCTTAATAGTAACAGGAATAAAGAACATATTCGTCTGAAATGTTAATGAAGATGGTGGCAAATGTAAAATTGTGACAGCAGTTGCAAATGATTTTTTACCTCTAGCAGATTTGCGTGAGTCAGCGTCCGTTTTGCCAGACATACCTCATACCAAGGCACTTATGTGGAAACCAAATCATCGTTTACTACTAGAGTAGTGTTTAGAAAACCATGGTCTCTGAGTGATGTAACGCGGAATGCGCGATCTTGTGGTAGACGGAGCGAAAACAATTGACTAGTCGAATAATTAACATGCCGTACTACTGAAGGCCCCACGGAGTTTTTATTTGATCATTACTGAAAATAGACTTGTTTTTACAAAGCCTAAATAGTGTCTAGACAAAATATACGCACATGTGATTAAAACAGCGTTGATCCTAAATAAAACATAACATACAGATCGAAAGACCGTTAAAAATTAACTGCCAAAAATTTTGTAGGAGGAAATAACATAAGCAAATATTATTTTAAAGCAACGGTTGTCTATAACAAATCAATTGACTTTGCCAACACCAAAGTGCACAGAACAGAAGAATTGAACAAGAACGTGAATTACGTGATGTATATAGTTATTATTTAATTATGTACAAATGTATGTTGATACATTTGTGTACCAACTCAATCAAGTTGTGTTGTGAGGATTTCTATGAACCCTGTTTTTATGTACTCTAAAATGACGTCATCTACCATGGGAGTACTAATATTTAGTACAATGGCCCCACTTGAGACTTGTCGCCACGTGTAGCAGCAAAAACTTATGTTGAGATAACAATGATACACATAAAAACGTCCTTTATGAAATAACCGAACTGGTTGTTCTTGTTCGTCTAAAAATGTATCACTCCCTCTTTTATAGGCTAATAAAATGTCCCATATCTTTTTGCTACACGATTAGAAGAGATAACTTTGAAAGTATACATACTCGTACATTGGCAACAAGAACATGAAATTAATGGTTTTAATCATCTTGTATTCATCATCATATCAGTATTTTTTAATTTATTTATATATATTGTTTCATAATAGACACTTCCTCATTTTTGTTGTATTAGTATACTACATTTTTTTTTATATTAGGTATTTAGCAGGATCAGTATTATTAATGATGTGGGATATCCAATTACTACCAAATACTTTAGCATCTTGACAAATCGTTTGCATATGTGCAAATCTTACTACTGACCGGAACAATAATTTTGCCACTCCGTTTTCCATAATACGACCAGTCTCTTTAATTACTTATACATAAATGTCCTCAAGCCGGACTTTGTACTTACAATTATCAGAACAAATTGAAGATTGCAATACATATTATTTGTTCAGCAACCTCTATAATTTTCTCAAAAAAACATATCCTTACATAACCAAAAATAAATGTCACTTAAAGTAATTTGATAAGTTAATAAATGTCATGTTTCACTCTATTAAAATTACAAAACTTTTAATATGAAGAAAATTACAGATGCCAAGGCACATTAATATAAAAACGGTGAATTTAAAACGAAGATACACGGCTTGACAGATTTACTAAACTACTCTGTCAGTTCGGAGTTTCCGACCGAAAGATTGAAGTTTATCGTAGGAGTCAAACTTGTAGTTGAATTTATTGAAGTGTTTCTTGGACAAATCGACGTGTAAACTGAATAATCATTGCCTGATATAGTCTGGGTTTTGACTGACGATTGGCATTTCTCGAGTACTAATTTGGTTTCCTTTAAATCCAATTCAGTTTACTTAGATCAATATATTCTCAAGGTGATCATCTATAGCTTAGTTGGTGGTGTTTAAATATGTTCGTCTTCTGTCGCCGGCTTCACTTTCCCTGCATCCATTTGGTTTTCAGTTTTTGTATCTTCATTCATTTTGATTGCATTATCCAAAGGTTGATCAAGCGGTATCTTGTCGAAATCAAAGCCGGCAGTGGAAATTACATCCAGTATACAATCTTCTACAAATATTCCATTTAAATAGTGACACGGCAAATAAATGGCTCAGTTTAGTTATGTGACATTCAGGAATATATCAGAGTGGTCAGGCGGTGTGTTGAAAGTCGTGATCAATGGGATTTTAGTAAATTAGTTTTGGAGACAACATTCATTAATGAAATGGATAAATCTAGTTGTCACTGTAGACTGTAACTTCTTTGAATTGATATCATTCTTCAAATTAAATTCATCACTGTTACATTACTTAAATTATATGTCATCGGGTTTTTGCAAACACCGTAAGTTTAATCATATTATTATCATCGGTGAAAATCTTGGAATATATTTTATACTTGCAAATATAAAGTTAAAGAGCTTCAATTTACAATGTATTAAAAATGATCATATTCTTTTTGTCAGCATAAAGCGCATTCACAATTTACTACCGATATTAAAGTTTATTCTTGAAGCTCATGTTCAAGAGTATAAAAAGAATCCATTATGATTGTAGACGAAGGCTAGCCGCCATTTACGTGTACTATCTTATCTTCAAAGCGGTCTTAAAGCCGCGCCTCTCACACTTTTTTCAAAAGTAATGTTACCATAAACTACTTTCGCATTTTAGAAAAAGTATCCATTATGTCACGTAGCCTTACATCAACGGGCTCATAAATTATTTTTAACTGGCTTCATTAACCTGCATAACGTCATAAACACGTTATTCGCTTGTCACAACACAGGAGAAGTATTTTTGGAAAAGGTCACAAAAAGAAAGCGTGTGTACGCCTTAAACAGACACGTATAACTTACTCGGCGAAAATTGTTTACACGCACTTTGTTTTAAAATGACCAATTCAATTAATTGACACCGGATTCAATCCTGTTAATTTGAGAGGTAGAAAAAAAACTAATTTCGCCCACAATGCTCTCCGACGGCATTATAAAGAAAATAAAAACTTGTAAAAGGCCTCTCGGTATGCGCTTGCGACGGTCAATCTTCTCGTAATGACATTTGTCGATGGAATCAGGACGCGGTGCGAGCTTTAACGTACGGCGGAAAGAGACAGAGCATACCTCCGTCTCGCCACCCCAACTCGTGAGGCAACATTTGTATTTAATTACTTCGTTTACAGTCACTTGATTTACGAATCGCTTAATTTGAAAGTGTTGATTTAAGTTTTGATGAGAGAGCCTGCTTTTCCAGAAGTTATAACGACCCCCACGTATAAATCAGTTTGTTTTAAACTGAACCGCCCGTAACATGAGAAATGTGATAACATAAAGATATTTATGGCGTAATTACATTCATTTTCGTAAAATAAGAGTACATGTAAAGCAATGAAACATTAGTGCACCATTTAACATCGTAAAAACTCAGTCATTTACTGTCGCTCCATAATTCCATTTAAATTCCGACGCAACATCCTCATTCGATATAATTGGTTATAACAGTCCGGTGCGCCGTACAGTACAAATTATATGATTATCCTGGGCTAGAATAACTTCAAGGGTCGTTAATGTGTAAATCGATTGCCACGCATGGAGCGCCGAGCACTGTCGCATACTAATCGATGAGCGACACAACAAGCGTTATAATCAAAACAATATTAACATTCCTCATTCTTGTTCCAGACTTGGCGGCGATACGTCAACTCCTGGAGAGCGAGACAGGAGGCACCACCTGTCCCAGCTGTAACATGCCCTTTGACAAGGGCAAGAAGAGGAAACTGATCGACACTTGCGGGCATGAGCGGTGCTACTCGTGCATGTTCAGGAACGAGGCTTGTCCGACGTGCGCGAGAAACAACCAGGCCCAAAGGCGTCCGGCCATGGAGAGGTATACGCCTTCGCCGCAGCGGCAGGACCCCGACTGGCAATCACCGCACCGCTTGCCTAAACCACCGAAGCAACCTTCGAACCTAGCGCAGAGCTGTCCCACGCCACCGCACACCAGGAGAAGATTCTTCCTGAGCCCCAAATCGTTGCGCAGTCCATTCGGGCAGCGCGCGCGCCACTCGCACGACAACCACGTGCCCCTCTCCGGTAAGTGCACGCACTCGTATTAGCATACCCGTGGGCCTGCGCCTGCGCGTGGTGGCCGCGGATTTGCATCGTTGCGCAAGCGGCTGCGCGCGCAAACGACACTTCATTGATGCCTTCTTGGGCAAAGTTGAAATCTCATTCACAAGCAGGCCGCGTAGCACCTCTCACTTCGATGGCCCGTTTATGAGCTTTACGAAAACTGCGAGGATCCGCCGCGCAGTAAATAACTGTGAGTGACAGTTGCGACACGCGCCCACGCCGCGCCGCCGGATGTACGTAGGGGTTCCTTAAAGGACCGGTTGTCTGTCTACTGTATTTATTAGTTAAAGTATAATTCCGTACTTTTGCAACGCTACCCGCGCAGACAGCGGGCCGGCTGTGAACATTATCTCTGTATCTGTTACATTTTCCATTTCCATTAATTATATCATTCCGGTCTACCAGATTTCTTGGGTAATTGAAATATACACTTCGTTCACAGCTGTGAGTTTCTTAATAAACTATTAGTATCAATTCGCCACGGCCCTTGCCCCTTCACGTTTGTACTTAATCTGTCGATAGCTAACGTTTCTATCTGTCGATATGAATAATGGTATCTTTTACAATTTGTAATGGTTTGTTAATGTGGCGAGTTGCAATTAATTGTCCATCACGGTTCAATTGGGATCGTGTGAGAGAAATTTTACTTTATGACAGTGTTGATGGATGTTGTGAGAGTGTTCTACAATCTACATGTGGATCTGGGTACTCCAACAGGGCTGCCGGAGGAAGGTCCTCGCAACGCGGCGTGGCACAGCCTGGTGTTCAATAAGATCAGATCGCTGTGGTCCACACACTCCTCAGTGCCACAAGGACTCAACCAATTGACAGGCACGAACGAAGTCTTAATTTTGCATTGGAATGTGGATTATACCGATGTTGCTCATTTAATTGCAAATGGTTTAAGAATTGTTTATTCCTATAGACCGTCGCAAAGTTTTCAGCCAAGGATTGATTTAGATTTGAATGTGAGTGTCGAACACACATCGAATAATTGAAGCTGTTCATTTCCTAGAGTTGTATCGATTGTCGTATCGATTAATGTAGTATCGATAGTTGCGGTAAATGAACACATCGGTATTCAGTCCACATTCCTTGTTCCAGCACGGTCGTTCGTTGATTTTTGCGCACCTTATTGCCTGCTCGCATCGCCCGTTCGTTTGACACATAGCTCAGTATACCGGTTTTGTTTGACCACTGTTTATTTTGCATTTTGTGTGGTTTTTCATTTTGTTTTATTATTTACAATTTTAACGCTTGAACGGTTTTGTGTTTCGATATTTGATTTTCATTTGTAAATAAGGTTTCATGTTTTATGTGTGGGCCAATTCTAAAAAATTTTAGCAACTTTATCATTCGCATTTTAGTCTGTATGTTGGAAGTTAAAGGTATTTTCGACAGATTAAGACTCAGACGCGTATACGAACATTGCTTGAAAATTTTCAGAAATGGCTCTATATGCACATTTATGTTATGCTAACCTAAGTTTAATGCGCAAAGATATATTATTGAATGTGATTAACAGATTATTTTAAGATCGAATCATTGGTTTCATTTCATATCAACACAATTATTAATCGTTTGAATATACGTATGTAACCTTCACTCACCACTCGTGGTTTTATAGAAAACGCTATGAATTAAGACATAAGCAATCGAATCTTTGATCGAGATAAAGAATGCGTGAAAAAAATAACATCGATTTGTAGACGAGATGTGCTTTACCGATTAAGTGACGCTGTATTGGATATATGAGATTAATATCAAAGAAAAAGATGACTTTTAACTTGTGAATGCTAAATTGGATAAAGGAATCGATGAAAGGCAATGATAGATATTGCTTTAACTTAAGTATTGATGTTATTAACTAAATAACTAGAGAAATTAACAGCATTGAAGGAACAGGTAGGAAATATATAGAATATTAGCAGTTAAAAAGATTTCTCTTTAAAGTGAGAACAATTTAGAGGAACTAATTTTATTAGATGATTTCCAGAATAATTTTTATCGTTCTTTTCTTGAAAATAGGAAAATAGGTATACCTTTTAATGTTGTATGTGAAAACGTTTCTAATATACAGTTAATTAAAACTCGACGAGCTTTTCAATACAAATTTATCTTTAATAAGATAATTTAAAAATATAAGTAGAAACTTCAAGAAGATCATTTCTAATCTGACCTTTGTTACCAAGCATCATATTTATGTTTCGCTTTGAAGATAAAAATTCTAGTAATATGACAGACATTAAAAGCTTTGTAACTTTGAGTCGAGGTGAAACGAGAAAAGAGTCAAAGTATTAGTGTGTTTTTGGCGATTCAATAGTTTTAACATTTAGGTTATGGGAACTCAAAAAACATTCCACTATTTAACAAGAAAAGAATCCGAAGTCGATATTAAGTACCAATTTAAAAAAAAATAATAATAACATGAAGACACTGTCCAAAGTAAATGTGACACCAAAATTACCGCTTCTATAAAATATTTATTCCATTGGCAGTGCCAAACTGGCCATGGTTTGTCTAGATCAAAAATCAGGAAAGCAATAACACCCTCCATGTTTTCTATTACAAAATTCTGCTCATTGATATTCAATTTTCTTGGTAAATTTTCATTCAAAAATTTCATAATAGCCGATGACGTTACTGGGAAAAAACACGAAAAAGTCACCCTAAATGTTTGTAAATTATTCGATTATGATTAACTAAAAAATTGTTGGACAACTTCTGCCATAAGCAACAGATACTGGCTGAATAACGGGGTTCCTGCAGACCTCAAAGTAGAGGATATCATAATAATCAGTGATGTCATATCACAATGATAAATCCAAATCAACAACCCAGTATTACCAGACAACAAAACAAATTCAGTGGGTAGTACTATGACGCTACATTTTACTACGTAGGTTGATACTGTAGTCGCCTTGTCACCAAAAGAAACGACTGAGGGCGGGTCCTTGTTCAATCGGAACAAGTATTGCTAATCTATATAACTCTGTTAATACTAGCCTTTTTGTACAGTCGCGGAAGGAAAAGGTTAAATATTTTTTTTTAATCCATTACTTTGATCATTGAGGATGGAAGTCTCATTTCCAGTTTCTTAGTTTTGTCTGAACAGTAAACAAGATGCTTGTCGTCATTTACTGTATCTGTAAGCTTCTCCCAAGTTACACCACAAGACAAGGTTACCTGTCTGGCACGTCCAGTCTGCCCCCACTGCTTTCTTCGCCTCATTTGGTCCATTTAGTCTAAAGTCATCGCACGTTAAGTCTACCTATTCGCAGTCTCCACTCAAGGACTTGTTGGCTTCAACGGCCTCTGGTGTTACGGCACTGTACAAGCAAATATAGACCTTGAGGTCTACAACCTTTTTATCCCACGACTGTACTTCGTAGTCCATATTCACAGTATGGCTTCTGTCAATGTAAACGTTTGTATAATTTAAAGTTATTATAGTGTAGGTGATATTGATTTTATAATGTAGGTATTTTGTTATTGGATTAGACAATCTGGCGTTGTTGTTTACTTCATTATGTCAGCCTGCTTTGAACAATCACTGGGATAATCATCAGACTTGACAGACCGGTTAGTGATTGCTGTTGGTTTAGATCGTAATTGATCAATTCCTTGTTGACTACTGCCTTGTATACTGACTAGGTAGGAACAGCCTATTTTATGATGAAGAACGACTTTGTAAAGATATCTTTATCCTCAGCATATCATAGGTAATATCACTTCTTATTCTATACTTCATCGTCATTTCAATGGTCACCTCCTTTCTCGCGATGAATCTTTCATTAAATCCATCATTCATGTCTAAATCTATCTTTTAAAGACTACCTGTTACTGATGACATAGTCAATTCGCATAGCATCGATTTCCCTTTTTGTGTTTAACTTATGAACATATTGAGCTTATCTTTGACACTGAAAGTAGTACTTCCTATTTATTTCTAACACTTCATCATCCGCCTGCCCTTGTTCCAATTTATTGATGTCAGCGATTTCTATCACTGGCATACTAGATTTTATTGCCCACTTCACCATTAGCATTTATTTCTTCATCTAAAATCTTGTCGCTATAAACAACCCACCTTCATTCATGGGCATTGTTGCCTCCAGAATTGTTTGCTGTACCACTTTATGAAGAATAGAGTAGATGACTAAAAAACAATTAATATTGCACACGTATTTATTCAACGTTATACAGAGCATTGAAAACTCGTGCGACATCACATTTTTTACACCTAAACCTGACGTCATGAGCCCGCACCCCTGAAATAGTTATATCTTCGTATATTTTTATTAATTTGATAAAGCAAAAAGTACTGTCCAATATTTTTCGATAATTTAACTGACGGGCTAAATTGATTCATATTTTTTACTCTGAAATCATGCCTATTATATTAAATAAGGTCACTGGTAAGAAATGACTGATCTGCACTTCTCAAGTCTACCCACAACTTCTCTTGTTTGAATGGATTTATATAATTGTTTTTTGGCCTTCAGGGAGGTTGCGTTTTTGCAACATTTTCGTTATTTGGAAAATAGATTTTTGTCACTCATGTTTCTTTTTTCAAAGATCAATGTGGTGCCGCTTTCTAAGAGCCATTGATTGCGTATTTAAGTTGATGAGTACGCCTTTAATAATAAAGTGTTCAGGTTTCTTGTGACCCGATTCTTGATAGCACCCTTGACACACAATGCTTGCTGTCATGTAAACAAATGTGTAAATGGAGTCACAGTTGTAATATGATTTGGTTAAAGATGAATCACATTTTGTTAATGTGTTCAAAAAACACTTCTTCGATTTTGTCTCTTGGATTGAAGTCTTAACTAATTCGTATTAATAAAGTAAGTATTCCGAAAAGTTTTTGGACAAAAACATGCCGTGCGGATCCCAAATAACATTTAATAAGGGCAGGAAGATGATGATTCCGTAGGATTCTTAAAAAGCCAGGGTTGCAGAATTTGTTCTAAAGCGTCCCCGCGGCACTGGAAAGCAAAGAGCATTAGGAGGAACACGGGTGGGTTTTAGTCAATAAGATTCTGACACTCCCTTCCACTTCGCCCAGAGCGGAAGAAGTCATTTGAAGATTCCCCATTCATAAAAAAAAGATTCTTAAAAAAGCTACACTTAAACCTACCAGCTGAAAACATTTGAACCTACCAAAGCGCGCTGAATCTGTATGATGGAATACAGCACACTCTCTCTCACATAAACAAGACCTGAAACCTGGCACTGGAGAATGGGCTGAAGAGATTCTACCCAAATTAATTAGGCTCCGTTAAGAGATGCTAAAGTTACGTTGTAACTGTTAGAACTTGGGTGTTATTATAGAGATACACATTAGATAATGTTAACGGCATTTAATATAAGAGCTGACCTTATTAATACTATAAAAGAGCTGCCACACACACAAAAAACATTTCAATTGGTAGCTTAGCAACCTCTCTAAGGAGTATTTTCACTGATATGCTATACGACCTTAACAGTAACTACTTGAATCACTGCTCATACCGGCATTCAATGAAGTGTAAAGTTCACGACCACACGATACATCGCTTCCGTCGTCTCCTTCGTGTGAAACACCATATTGTCCTATCATGTTTCTAACATGTTTCGGTTCAGACGATTTTTTGTTCGCAAAGGGTGCACATGGTTTTAATTATGTGGTATTTTTGCGGTTGATTTATCTTTACTTAAATAATATAATAAAATTGTTGTGTATTTCGACAATTATAATTACTAGTATAAGGTGATATTGTAACATCACAGCTTCTTAGTGGTTATTCCCCTACTACAGGGAATGTTTCCTTGTAATCGTATTGCCTTGTCATTTGATCACTGAACAATATTCAGGATACTGAACAGGATATTTGAAAAGTATTCTATTCAATTCCATGCCTTGTCTTGGCATGTTATACAGACTCCTTTATGAAAACCAAGTTTAATTACAGGCGACGCGTTTGAAACGTGTATGTCCAGATGTCTGGATGTTTTTTATTTTGTAAGTAGGTTGTAAATAACACTTTTACACGTCAATCTTTTTTGGCCGTTATAAACTAGATGAGGCTGGTGTTTCCTAGCTGAAAATAAATACCGAAACTAACTCAAAGGTCAAAGTCTCTTTTGAAGTCCTGTAAGGGTTGTTTTGGTCAAATCATATAAGAACCGTTTAGGGTGATGTCTGAACTGGTCTTTTGAGGAAAGTACCACACAGATTTTAGTGGACCTGTCCAGATAGTGCAAGCATTTGTCAGTTATCGAGTAATGCAAGTCTCTGTGTGTATGCGACCTTAGCAGTGTTTACTTGAACAAGTTGGCCAACAACCATGTTGCACCGGTTCATTATTCCACCAAACACAATGAGTGTCAGGGACATAACTCTTTTTACTGCTCCAATTACAAGTATGTTTGGTTTCGTATAGTATTCTTTCACTAACGTTGTATATTTATGCTTTCATTGTTAACATAACTGTGATTATCGCACGAGTTCGATATCATCAATTTACTGATATTAAGAATTGAATTCTTGTTTAATCTTCAAATCACTGTAATTATATTTAAGTTTTGTTTGCCATATGTTTTCTATCATGCAACAGTTTTCTAGGAAACAAGTTTTGCATCCGATAAAACTGTTTTTGTTACATCTTTAAGATGTGAAATAATGAGTTTGTGAGAGTTGGAATAATGAGTCAGTCAGTTTCGCACCTACCTATATCTTATAAAATTTTAAATACCATCGGAATAATTAACGCCAACAACCTAACATCATCTGCCTAGCCTTTTCCCAACTATATTTGGGTTGGCTTCCAGTCAAAACGGATTCAGCTAAATACCTAAATAATAACCCATTAACTGGGTAACACGGTACTTCTTGGCAAGACTGGAGTCAGATTTCAATCCGTAACGTCCGACTGCCCAAGATCTACAAACAACAGCCGGGACCAACGGCTAAACATGTTACCCGAGGCACGGAGGTAACTCGATATGTTAAGATGGTCACCCATCCACCGACCAACCTAGGCAAGCGTTGCTTAGCCTTGGAGATCGACCCGTGCGGCTGTCATCATTTAGCCACGAGTACCTCAATTCAGATCTCCCAAACGTTACAATATTTTACGTAACTTTACAAAGCGTATCTAACGTGTTGTAACCTTGGCAATGTTGGCATCAATAGGTTGCGTATGTTGGAAATGTTACTACAATTATGTCACTCATAAAGCCGGTAAATTGGGTACAGTCAGCAGAGTCATGGTCAACATTTATTTGATTCAAAAGGTCATTGGTATTAAACTGGGTTGTATTGAACTTCACAATTTTAGAGTGTTCATTGGTATTTGGATCAATGAAACGTATGCTATTGACTAAGATGCTGTTCATTTGAATATCAGCGTCAGAAAGCATCAGCCTTTCTGGCTTTAGGTACTACTGAAATGGAACTTTTTAGTGCAACCCTAAGACGCACATGTATAGTCTGCTTTGAAAGCAAAGCATTTGTTTTTTATGTACCATGTGTGTTTCACGAATTGTTGCCAAATTAATTTCAACCTTAATTTCTTTCTTTTGTGATAGTTTTCTAAAGTGGTGTGCTAAATCTATGCCTTTTAAATATAAGATTTTATTTTAGAACGCCTACTTCAGACTTCTAAACGTTTCTACCTAGATGGGTAACTCAAAATGACTTATTATGATATTAGTAAACGCTTTTTTGAGTTTCTCTGCAACAGCAACATACCATATATTTAAATAAGCCAAGAATCCTCCCATAATAATGCCAGATTCTCACTCCCAGATAATTAAGACACATAATAACAATCCAATATCGATGCACACAATTACGTTCTTATGGATACACCTTAAGATCAATGAATCTCAGGGAACCAGCATACAAAATGTGGGAGTCGATAGTTTTTATCGACATCCCGAGTTCCCGACCACATCCCAGCCGTATACCGCATAGATCAATGAAGTAGAAGGAAGTGGTGGTAGTTTTTGCTGGAGTAAAGACTAGGCTTTGATGTTGTGTTATGAATCTGTTATGAGAATGAATGGTGCTTGTGTGCAATGTGGGATTATTGTCACACATGTTTGCATGAAGTGTAAGATTATCTTAACGATAGCAGATTTGGTTTCCATGATATTTCATCGCTGATAAGCTCCCGTTTGACCACCATCTCACCTTATGGTAAGCGACAATGTGGACGACAATGTAGCACGCTAACCTAGAAGTAACCTATTCACTCTTAACAGGAAGACTTTCTAGATATACATATCAGGAAACATAGGCCCTGGCAAGGAATTCCACTCCTGAGCTGTCCACTAAATAAAACTATGTGATCTAAAGTATCTCTATCGCTATAAGAGCTAAACTATAATTTTCGCAGTTTAGCTTGTCTGTTTCTGATTTGTTTTTTCTTGCTTGCCAGAAACCGTAGAATCTACTAAAACTTTGCTGGCAATTTAGAGTTCCATAGCTACTTCTTCAGATGACGTTTTAAGCTCAATAACAAATCCATTGTGCCAAGTACCACACGAACAGACGTAGTCCACAATCATAATGACTGAGGCGATCATTCAATTCATGGACGAATTGAATGAGTGAACTAATTGATTCCATTCGATCGTGATGTTCTAATCATTTGAATTGATTACTTGTGCTTCTTTTATCATTAGTTTATGGATTGGAAGTTGCTTATCAATTTATATATTGTAGTTTTTTTTCTCTTCTAAATTGGAGATCTAGGCTGCCGTTGAAAGAAAGTGTTCGTATAGAACATGTAAGTATCTACTCTAAAATATGGTTGGTATGAGTACAATGTCATGCTGTGCATATTCAATGGGTAATGGGGAGTATGTTACACGATACTGTTACACAATCACCTTCCTTGGCTAGTATCCTTGTTTATTAATAAACATAACACTGATCTGCCGTCTTTCACACTTAACAGAAACCAAACCAACAAAATCACAGGTCTATTGTTTTAAAATGAGTGAAATTTAGGATAAGTAACATACCATAGTAGCTACTTTCTCTGCCTGTATTGAAGTGACCATATATGGCAGTAACAATTGTTTGAATAATTCACATTTGAAAAGTGAATTCAAATTCCATACAATGTTCAATTATTTGGTTGGGGCCACGACGTTAGCTGCATTACAAAAAAAAATTACATGTCTATCAGAATATAATTATGTAGGCAAAATGGAACGGCCAGTATCATTTTCCTATGACTTTAAACAAAAACCAAGAATTATGAAAGCCAATCATGAAGCCAAGTTAATGATTCAAATGTCACTTCAAAACAGGACATTTTATTACAGTACCATATATACAGTGACACATACACTTGCTTTAAACAAGTTTATATGTTAATTTACTATGATGTAATATCATTTGTATGTAGAGCTACAAGACTGACCTTTCACGCTCATTTTTAGCTGACAAATGCCAATCATTCACCTTAGAAGCTGGCATTTTGTTTAATGTCTTCATTCGAAGCGACTTAAAATTAAGATATTTGAAAAGGCTCATTAATATTACTTAAGTTTTGTGCCAGTGTTCATGTTGACAACTCAATTCAAAATACGTTATTAGCTGGTTAAATATGTACGGTAATAACTTATGTGTAATAAATATTGTTTAGTTAAGGAATAAGTAGAAATGTACTTAGCTATTTCTATTTATTCCTTAGCTATGGTATATGTATGAAGGTGAAGATGACGGAATTTTTAAACGAAACTGATTCATTTAGATTTGTGCTAACACTGTCAGTTTTAAGGAGTATTGTTGAGATGTAAAGACTTACAAAACATATTAAGCTGTGCAGTTTTATAATTCATATATTGCTGGGGAATTTGTTGCGCCACTTCTTCTTCCCAGCTAAACACTAGGAAGTGGTGACGGGTGGGCGTTTTGGGGGACTGTCTTAATGTTAAATTTGACGTTCAAAAAGTGCTGTCTCTCAGCCTAGTTTGAATAAATGACTTATGTTTTTTTTCATAGTTTATAGCTAGAAATCAGCCTTTAAATATTATAGTATCACAGTTATACGCATGATTGTTATCTGCAAGCCTGTTTATCATCTAGCCCCTGCTTAAACTTTAGAACCCCCTAACCCTTAACTTTGTTTGTCATACACAAAAGAGAAAGAAACATCTACATTAAAAGACAAACATTTCACAAGCAAACTATGATCTTCCAAAAAATCCTTACGCAAATCAAAGTCAAAGCGTTTATTTCAATTAGGCCATTAAACCGCACTTGTGAACGTCATCATTAAAAGTTACCATAATTAGTGACTCTAGCGTCCATTCGCAAAGATAGATTCTTATGGAGAAGAACGGACAAGAAACTCCATAGTAACTCTTTTCAAATAAATGTTTTACAATATTTGGTATACAACAAAATACTTCATAATGTTAGGACGATGCACCATGTATACTAGTTATAGAACCAAGTTTTACCAGCAGAGGCAAACTTCTAAATAGGCTCATGGTACTCATCTGTCATCGATGGAACAGGTTACTTCTAGATAAGCATGCACCATCTTTGACCACATCATAGCTTTGGACAGTGGTCAAACGAGGCGATCACAAAAAATCGCTACTTTCCTGGCCCAATAGTAACCGTATCGAGTTGTAATCTTGGAACTTCGACGTTCCCACGGCAGCGCTTCCGCACCTGCTGAGGATCTCGACTTACACAGGACACCAACACGACCGATATCGATTGCTTGTAGCAGGCGACAAGCTGACAGCTGACTCGTATATTAACTACAGGATTTCGCGGGTAATAAATAACAGAGAATGCTGTAACTTTTAAGGGTCATTAAACATAGACACGATTTCCCAAAAAGTAAATGCAATGTTATTTTTGATTGCATCAACAAAACATATTGACAGCTTGTGTCACGTTTAGTAGACTGGTCCAATCTGTGATGTGGGTTTAAAGCCTGCTCAGGATTCTCCTTAATCATTTTTGTCAGAAAACTCTTTGACAAGTCTTCTGAAAAACTTAACGTGGACCTTCTGACAAATATTCGATGTCAGATCAAAAGTATTTCTAATTTTTATCATACATACCTTCAAATTGTTAGTAGCATTCACGATTTCTACCGCTCTGGGTAAAGTTTATTAAATCAGTTTAACCCGATACCTCCAACTCACGCTTCTGGAGGACGAAAAAGTAAGTACATCACTCGTCTCTCCCTTATATTTTCTCTAATCGGCACAAAAACATACCTCATATACAATTAGTCAAGAAACATTCTCATTCGCTTCAAGTGTTAATTTTGTTCCGCTTCCTGTGGTAGCAAACATTTTCATTAACACACAATAAAGCAAAAATGTCTTACGAAGAAGTAATACAGAGTGTATTACCGAATATGGCATCGCTTCATCAAGCTCTTTAATTTGCCGTAAATGTCATGAGAATTGTAGAACAAAGGATATGTATAAAACAGTGTAGTAGGTAAAGATCTTGTAGTAAGAACTACTGATTTTATTTATGGATAATTTGTGATGAACACACTCCCCAATCAAAGATGAGAAGGAGCCTTTTGCTTGATGTTGAGATGAGAAGCTTCTTTTTTGAAGCCGGTCTTAACATCTACGTAGGGTTTCCTCAACTCATTAGGGTGGCTTTCAAACTGACCACTGATGAATTAATTATTGCAGAATTATCTAACTTTACTGACCGCAATCTAGTTACTTTATAAAACGAGACTAAATGAATAGGTACATATGTATGTATTGACTTTTAGCTGATGGTGGGCTAGAAAATGGTTTAAAAATGGAAAAGTAGATTTTGTAATGTTTTTTTTTTTTTAAACAGAACAATGTGTCAAGGAGGAAATTTTCCAGCTGAGTTAGAACCACTCCCTCTTATCCTACACAATTAACCACTCTGCTCGACAAGATTTTGACATTTGACACACTAGCTGAGTCGACGGGGTGTTGCAAGTTACGTCATGAATTTCAAAAATTATCTCAACTTTCGGCATCTTTATTAACTATGATAAATTTGTTTCTGCAGCAATTTTATACGATAAGTTATTGAGAAATATCTTAAATTACAACTTAAGATCGTTCAAATCACGTCAGTCAACTTAAAAATGCGTCTAAAATACGCATTACTACACCCTTCCAAAAGATAGTCGTCTTAGATTTGCTAAAATTATATATGTAAACAACCTTCTCGCTTGCTGAAAAGAGGCAAAACCGCAAAATCAAGACATATTCATTATATTTGCGGTCTCTCTTTTTCATTTTCTATACGCAAGTTAATTTAAAATAGGGATTCAATATTGACAAAAAAATATTACTTTTCAACTTTGATGGCAGTGGTGTTCGACGCTAAAAAACATGAAAATTATGAATTCCAGAAACCCAAACTCCACTTGAGGAGTAGTGGTTTGTTCATCATTTGATTATTTGACGAATTCATCCATATTTCTACGGAAATATGTAGCGGTAATGAAGTTTTTTGGTATTCAAAGTCAAAGTTTCGCGCCAAATGTGTTTGTTTACGTTTTTATTTCACACAAAAATCACACACTCACATGTTAATACTATTACAAATACACATATTAGGATTCTAAATATCGTGAAGAACAAGAAAAAGCCCAGATCTAAACGCAATTAACGAACACAGATCCAATAACACGTAATATTCATTACCGCTAATTTATTTTTGTTTAAAATCATCAGCCATATTGATTTTTTTAATGCTAGGGTGTGGGAAAACGATTATTATAATCGATGGTTGTTTTATTTCGTCCGACTCGATAAATATAAATGAGCAATTATCATAAATCGATTATTAAAAATTAGCGCAAAATATTTTATTTATCATAAAATCCAATAAGCATTTATAAAAACCATATTTGCGTTTTGTTAAGTAATTTAAATAGTTCTTATTTTGAAAATCAACGAATAAAATCAACTGAACAAAATTAATCGGACCCGTGCAGATTTCGCGCCAAAATGTCTATCTTATTCAAAATTTAAATGCAGAACCAAAATGCGCTCGTGATTCAGAAATATTTATTTTTTTCACATATTTTTTTTTATCTCTTTATTGACTATGGTATGGTTAGATAGTGGATCGGTTTGAGTTTTGATATAATGTTATTTGAATTCGATATGCTATATAATGTGATAAGTTTACCTTATCTAAATATACTATATTATAGAATGTTTGTTGAAAGTATATACCTATGTATGTAAGTAGGTACATATATACATATAGGTATATATGTACATATGTATATATGTTTTTTTGTAGTTACGTCTATTTATTTGGTACGTCCGGTAACCTAAACGGCTGCATAGGTTTTTCAAATCAGGTATCATTCGATTAGTCATAAATGCCGAACTGTCATAGGCTATTCGAATTTTGAAAAAAAAAAAAAAGTTATTTTTTTCGAGACATATTCACGTCATTCTGCCTAGCCTTTTCCTTTTCTATATTGGGTTCGGCATCTAGCCTAACCGGATGTAGATGAATACCATTTTTTTTACATAGAGCTATTGCTTATAAGACCTCCACAATCTAGTAACTGATTAGAACATACCTCTTGGCAATGTTGGGGTTACAGTTTGTGGCCTATCGACTGTCATGTCCGATATATATCGATGTCCGAATGACAGCCGGCATCAACGACATGCTTCCAAGCCATGGTGGAAACTCAATTTCTATTAGATGGTCACCCATCCACTAACTGATCTCGGCAAGCGTAGCTTAACTTCGAAGTTCGATTTGTGCGGACATTATTATTTATTTATTAAATATGTGCATTAAAAAAGCTCTATAAAGCAAAGGACCACTCATCTCACGCATGCATTTGAAATGATTGAGATGAAATTCGGTGGGTAATAATTATGAATTCCCGCTACTCAAACAAGATTCCGGCTCGCACTTTACCCGATTTTTTTTTCATGGATGTTGATCGCAGATTCGTGATTAGGATCCCTATAAACCATGAAAATAACACCCATAACAAAAAAAAAAAAACTAGAAAAATCTAGTCGGTGCCATTTTCACTTATAAAACTTAAGTATTCAAAATTGAGATTATTTATCAAGTAGAATTTGGCCTTAATAACCTTTTTTAGAAGATAGTTTTAGAACCTTAATTTGAATGTGTAATTTGAATCGCCCAAAATGCATTTTTCCGTGCCCTGCATGGACATATTAGATACTGGGTTTCAGGAGCAGGATGACAAAATCGAAAAATATTTTATACCTAAAGCAATATTCAATTTTCATAACATTACTAAAAAAATCTCACCTCCAGTGTCAATTTGTCTATTATAAGCTTGGTATTTCGTACGCAACCAGCTGAAAGTATCTATACTAATATTATAAAGCTGAAGAGTTTGTTTGTTTGTTTGTTTGTTTGTTTGTTTGTTTGTTTGTTTGTTTGAACGCGCTAATCTCAGGAACTACTGGTCCGATTTGAAAAAATCTTTCAGTGTTAGATAGCCCATTTATCGAGGAAGGTTATAGGCTATATTTTATCCCCATATTCCCACGGGAACGGGAACTACGCGGGTGAAACCGCGAGGCGCTGCTAGTCTAACATAAAACTCTCAGTAATTTAAAAGGAATAAAATATTTTTCATTCTTATTTTGAATAACATAGACAATTCTGCGCAAATTAACCTTGGGTCCGATAATCTGTTAGAGTAGATTTCTTTCTTTACTGTAGAAAATCCTATTTGAATTACATAAGAAAGCATAAATAATTATGATCAATGCTTATTGTATTTTATGTCTTAAACGTATTTTTTCCTAATATTTTAGTAACGAATTTAAATTAATCGATTAGGTTGAAATAAAAAATAAATCGATTCGCATAATCGTTTTGGTACACCCTAACAATAAAAAAAAACAATAAGAATGATGGTTGATGGCGATTATCACATTTATGCACTTCGATTTTATTTATGATAATTAGTAAACTTGCGGGTTAAATATTAAAGAATTAATGGCGCTAAGATATGAGCATTTTATCTAATTGTTTTAATTAACGCCCATACATAAGATTTTTTAAGTGGCTTTATCAAAAATGCAATTATTAATTAGGATGTCGTATGACGTAACTCTGAGGTCCAATTGGTACTACAACCGAGCCGGCGGAGGTTTGCATGTCTAGTACCAATTGGTACTACTACCGAACTATACGGTTAAGATTATTCATGATGGTTTAGTTCCGATAACCATTAATATTGATTCTACTACCTGATTCTCCAACAAGATTTGGCATCAGACGAGGCCCTCTTTCTCTCTCAACTCTAACGATCGATTTCGTATAATTTTACTACAACTTATTCTGATTCGCCATTTAAAAGGTTCTTCAAGAAAATTATATTTACCATTAATTTATTCAAAGTAATCTGCGGCAGAATTATGCAGATTTCTATAATGTGTGAACAATAGAACATCCAAGATAATGTTGATGAATACTTCATTTGTTTTTTTATTATGTGTGTGTAAGAATATTGCACGATTGTGTATGCATGGAGTTCTCAGTATTATGATTTAATTTGTGTTCGTTTTATCTGATCTTGTTTTGTTTTGTGTTTTATTGAAAGCTTGTGAAAACCGGCATGTATATGGAAAGAACACTGTATTTTTTGAGCTGTTATTGTACACTTTGTATATTTTTGCACCTGTCTGTTAGAATTGTTAATAGCGTTTCGATTTGAAATAGTCTGTTGTGTATTGAATTATTTGTACATAGATAATTCCACTGGTGTATGTAATGTCTGTTAACAATTTTACGAGTATTTCATTGAGTACTGCTAAATTTGATGGCGCCACGAAAGCTAGAGAACTTAGAAAGTGCATTTGCAGATACATATACTTATTTAGTTTGATTTATATTTTCATGAGCAGATACTATCACAAAACAGATAACTCCAGCCGATATTTATTTATTTACTGAAGTTTTTTTATTGGCCACGGTTTTAAGGAAACTTCCCTTAGAAGAGACTTTTCTACGGTAGTAGCAGATACCCCTACCATGTACATTGGATTTTAAAACAATGACTCATGGCCTAGTTGAGAACGCAACCGTTCACCCTTTGTGTTTACCTCACACACAACATTATTTGTATTTATTCTGTACTGTACCTACCATCCAATATAACCAAAAATCTAACCATACCCCCAATCTCCCCCACAGATGACGAAGGAGGTCACATCAAACAGGCTGGCTATGAGTCCAGACGACAGAATGACCTATACATGCGCCTCGGTCTACTGTTGGGAGAACGACGCGGAGCGAGGAACAAGGCTAGAGACAGCTGCACCTCCCTCGCTTCACTGGATGCACATACACTGGCTTCTCATAATACGAGTCCTGTAAGTATCTACTGCAAAACTGTTCCTATTAGCAGGGGAGCTAGTACGGTTTTTGAACAACTATATTCAGGGCGAAAAGTTGATAGCGGAACAGATGCGACATTCTGAGGACCCTGAGCTTTTATCCCAGCATTGGATTCTCTTACAGACAGCCAGCGCCTTCATAGATCTTAAACGCTTGCATCATATCATGAATAAGGTTTACCGGTAACCTAAGTCATCTCAATAGAAAATCACATAAGAGGCTTCGAAAACCTATCTACTAAGGGCCTATAGGCCCTGCCAGGGTTGTGGAATTTGTTCGAAAGAGTCACCGCGGCCCTGGAACGCAAACACGGAGGGGTTTTAGTCAGTAAGAGTCTAACACTCCCTTCCGCTACGCCCTTCTCCTCCAGCTTTTATTTGTAGCTAAATACCTACTGTAAACCCCATTTCGTTCCAGGTATCAACTCTCACCGGCTCTTCAGAAGTGGAGGTAGCAACACCTCTGGGACGGGACTCCTTAGGTTCCCTAGCGTCCATGTCACTGTCTGCAGCCAGCAACTGTTCGTCTTCCAGTCCTGGGAGCAGGCGGCATTCTGTTAACAGTAAGTCATCATAAAATTTGATCCACTGACTTTTATAAACTAACTAGCTTCTGCCCGCGACTTTGTCCCCGTGGAATAGTTACTAACCCCCCGATTTTGAAACATTCTTCATTGGTGCTCCGCTCCTATTGGTATAAATGGGCTATCTAACACTGAAAGAATTTTTCAAATCGGACCAGTAGTTCCTGAGATTAGCGCGTTCAAGCAAACAAACAACAAACTTTTCAGCTTTATATTATTCAGCGAGCAGTGGTGGCCGAGTGGTAAGGGCCCCGACTTACGAATTGTAGTTCGCGGATTCAAACCCAGCCAAGGCGCATTACTTTGTGTAGTTAATTTTATCACCACTGCTCTCAAAACGGGGAAGGAAAACATCGTGAGGAAACCGTCATGTACTAGAACCAAAAATTCGAAGACGTGTGACATTCACCAACCCGCACTGGGCCCGCGAGGTGGATTACGGCCCATTCCCTTTCCTAGAGAGGAGCGGCCTGTGCCCCAGCAGTGGGAACATTAAAAGGCTGATTATGCTTATAGATGTGACGCGAAGGCTAAATATTTCTGGCCTGAACAAGTTCTAGAGTCTTTGTTCAGACTTCAAATTCGCCGCTGAGTTAATACACACTGCCATAAAAGCTCGTAATAAGAAATGATTCTGGCTAAGACTGACCAAATCACAATGAAGAACATCCATCCATAACCTGCCATATCAAAGGGTAATTAAAAAACCATTCTAGATTCAAGTGTCAAATAAACTGACAGATCTAATTAGTGAAATGAGCTTCCCTCTCTATCTATCCTCATTAGGCCCATGGAGATAGGAGTGGTCAGTCATTAAGATACCACGCCTCCGTTGTTTTACAGCTGCCGATAACAACCACTCCTAAAGGAATTGTTATTAGCTTCTGACACGAGACTTTCTGATAGGCTCTTCACCTAGTTATCCGGAAGGTCAGCGTTGTAAGTCAGCGGGCGTACCATGACGTCTTAAAACGTGAGTCTTCCGAGTGAGAAAAAGGGATGGAGCTATATAGGGGTATAACTCTATCCCTCTTTCTCGCTCGGAAGACTCACGTTTTAACACCTCATGGTACGCCCGCAGGACTAAAAATAGAATTGATTCTTTGGAGACTACTTTGGGCAGATGCATCCTTTCAACTTAATTCAACTGTTAAAAAGTTTTCTCAAAAATTTTACCAATGTAGGTAATGAGTGAAAAAAATTTTCACACATTAAAATTTATGAATTAAGTAATCTAGTATTCCCATCTTGATTAGTATTTAAAAAAAAAAACGTTGCCCCATACTAGGAACTTTCTCCTGTGTCGTGGCTGCGTTTACAAACATATAAACTCACATACACAAACACCCAGACCCGGAACAACTATCTGTAGGCCATACAAATATTTGTTCCGTGCGGGAATCGAACCCGAGACACGCGGCGCGGCAGCCAATCGCTCAACTACTGCGCCAAGCGTGCCGTTTCATGTCCAAAAAAAAACGAAATCTACTTCCAAAAATGCTGTTCTATCTGCATTTGTTCTTTCCTCTTTTGTTTTTTTTAGTGTTTTGGTTATAAATAAATTACATGAATAACAAACCTGATTTTCTTTTTCAGCACTCCAAAGCGGCAGATCAGATGAACTAACACGAATGTCGAGCGGCTTCTTCAAGACAAGGAAAACGGCTGCCAGACGCTCAGCTAGGGTCAACAGCAAGCAATCATCAACATCGTCGGAAATTAAAAAAGGTTCATTGTTATACCAAATTAATATTTTTTCGTCAGCCATATTGCATCAGCAAAAAGTTTAGAATATTTTATTATAAGCCTTCAAATACATTTTTAGCGTAATAAGATTTTGTAATTAAATATCATCCAAGTCTGATGCATAAATGGAGACCTGCGGGCGTACCATGACGTCTTAAAACGTGAGTCTTCCGAGCAAGAAAAAGGGATGGAGCTATATAGGGTGTATACCTCTATCCCTCTTTCTCGCTCGGAAGACTCACGTTTTAACACCTCATGGTACGCCCGCTGATTATGTTTCTCCAACACAAAAATTGGCAATGAGTTGCATTTTATTTGAAAAGTATACGCCTAGCTAAGGTTTACAAATATGCATGTATTTTAGTAGCTTACTACGATAAGCCTCTTAGCAAACTTGACAAATGTGACACTAACTATATTGAGTTAGAATAAAACAGGAAATCACAAGAAAATTTCGAACTATCAGTTGCAGATTAGTATTATACATTAGCAACTGACCGTATTTGAATACTAACTAGAATACTTAATGCTGCTTTGGCTTCGATTTCATTAGATCTTGCATATTATTATCATGTCGCACTCATGATTGGGGGCTAGACACAAATCTGCCGTATTTCAGACGAAGAATGAGTTAAACACACAAGCTAACCCTATAGGTTTATCTGAATGGCAAGCAATATTTTATTTTAAAGATGGGATCATCAAAATCATCAAACGATTTTCCGCTCTGAGCGGAGCGGAAGGGAGTGTCAGACTCTTACTGACCAAACTCACCCGTTATCCTCCTCATGTACTTTGCGTTCCAAGATCGCGGTGACGCTTTCGAACTAATTCCGCAACCCTAAATATCGCGGTAGACCCAGACGGCAACGACGCAATAATCTGCACTGCGATTCTGTTAACAGCAGCCCTATCATGACGTTTTAAATCCATCATGATTCCTGTGTCAGAGAGAGACGGAGTTACACAAGACGAATAGCACTATCCCTTTCCCTCACACTGAATCATGATATCATTGGCAATTCGTAGTACGGCCACAGGTCACCGTGTAGGATTAGATGAAGTAAACATTTTGCTTACATCAGTCCATGTAAACAAAATGGAATGACAGCTGGTCGATTCTGTAAACCTCTCACCGTGAAAACTCAGAAGAAGTGAGCGTGAAGTGAACTACAGTAGAACGCCGATTATCCGAACGCCGATTTACCGAATTTCCAATTATCGGAATTGGTCCTGAGTGTAATATACAAAATTTAAAACCAAATAATTTTATAAATTTTAACTAAGTTATTGTAGAACTATGTTTGATAAACCTAATAAAGTTTATTCTGTGTGCGACAGTTCGTTTATCTTCATTACCAGTCTATGTCCAATTATCGAATCGACCCCGGTCCCAAGTAATTCGGATAACCGGCGTTCTAGTGTAGTATTCCATTCCATTCCTTGATTACATAGATTGTCAGCTTCGTGATGAGTTCAGCCAAGCTTTCACTTTGACATGTTTGCAGAATAACACTCCAGTTCACACCCACTCCACCTAAACTTACACGGTGAGACGTTATCAGAATAGACCTACTGGACTCCTTTGATAAGGAAGGGCAGAAACTTATTAACCCCAATATGAAAAAGTTGAAGGAGACTTGGCAGGCCTTTGCCGTGCAGTGGGATATTACAGGCTTAAATAGTAAAATTCTAGAAATCAAGAAACAGGAGAAAACGAAGATAATATTACAAGCTAGAAGTTCTAACGTCTTTATTCTTCCTTTACAGTACATCCATCCCCGCAGTTGACATTACGACCACTGTTCTTCGAAGTACCTTCAACAGACAACCAGACGTTCTTCTCAGGACGACAGTGGCTCATGAGGGACATGGAGAAAGCTTTGGACTCTAGTGCTTCAGGTTTGTGCCCCTTACTTTCTTGTTGAGTAGACCTTTTTTTTAAGTTTGGGATATCATGGAATGGGTTCTTTCGCTCTGGGTGGAGCGGAAAGGAGTGTCAGACTACTAACCTACCATGACTATTCCTCCAAATGCCCTTTGCATTCCATGGTCGCGATGCCTCTTTCGAACAAATTCCGTAACGTTGCATACCTACCTACTATTGAAATATTTGCAAACTGTATTAAAAACGGTTATGCCACCGCTACTGAAAGCTGTATGTTGTGTTCAACTTCCAAAAAAATCCTCATGACTCTTTAAATGTAAACCGTATGTACAAAAGATATAAATATGTATTTCATTAACTCTTTCCATTTACTCTACTTCTTCTCAACAGGCATTATAGTATCCGGCTGTCCTGGCACAGGGAAGACAGCCCTCATCCTTCAGCTGGTGGAATACTCCTGCTTCGGCAGAAAGAGGAACTGCGAGTATGAGGAGCTCAGGGAGCAATCAGACATTCGGGAGATGCTACCAGAAGAGCTTACCATCGGAATGTTCACCCATCTGGCCTCGCACGTTGTTGCTTATCATTTTTGTCAGGTAAGTCTTTTAAAAAACGAGAACTCAGAAGATTTAGAACACCACTAACCTTTTCCCTATGTCTGAAATAATCATTTGAAGTTCAATAACTCTTGTTTAAGCTGAACAACTGTCGAACTTTAGCATTAATAGGTACATGTTTGGTTTGACACGTTCTACACTCCAAAAACTAAACTCGAAAACCGTTCCTCATATGTTTCCAAGTTGTGCCTCAATAGGATATTTTTTTAAATTGTGTGTTGTGTTATCACGTGAGCATCGCAAAGAAAAATAGCATGATTTTTAATAAACCCCATTTCCTTTACAGGCCGATAATAACAGTACCTGCCTCGTGGGTGAATTTGTGCACTCTCTAGCAGCACAGCTCTGCCAGGCTCCAAGACTACAAGCCTACAGAGAATACCTCCTCAGCGAGCCACACCTCCTCGCCTGTTTGTCTCTCAAGGAATGTATCGCAGACCCAGACTTAGCCTTCATGAGAGGCATTATTGAACCTCTCATAATCTTAAGAAGAAGTGGGAGCATAGACTCCTCAAACAGCATAATTCTTGTCGACGGACTTTGTGAAGCCGAGTACCACCGACCTGATCATGGCTACACCATCGCATCGTTCTTAGCAAGACATGTACCAGAAATGCCTTCATGGCTCAAAGTGATTGCTACTGTTAGAACACAATTCCTCGAACTGTCAAAACAGTTGCCTTACACAAGACTAAGTCTAGATGAGTCAGACAATGTTCACAAAGATCTCCTGGAATATTTCAACACAAGACTACAGGCTGCTCCAATCATAGAAACGAACATCAAATGTTCGACAGGAAAGTCTGAAGGAGTACACAACTCAGTAATGAAGTTCGCGCAGTACGTGCTCCATCTAAGCCAAGGCTCGTTTTTGTTCCTAAAACTAATTCTAGACCTACTTGAGAGAAGTCACATTGTTGTAAAATCGACGAATTACAAAGTAGTGCCCATATCGCTAGCACAAATATTTTTGTTGCAATTCAATCTACGATTCCCTACAGTGCAATCATTTGAGAAAGTCACTCACATCTTGAGTGTGTGCTTGGCAGCTTTATATCCTCTAACTTTGGTAGAGATTTATTATTCAGTGAATTCGTTGCTGGTCAATACATTCTTACCCTGGGATGAATTCTGCCATAGATTCGATTCGCTCTCAGACTTTCTTGTAAAGAGGATCGACAACACCTACATGTTCTTCCACCCTTCATTCAGGGAATGGTTGATTAGAAGAGATGACAACGAAAGCCCAAAATTCCTGTGTGATTTGAGAGCAGGACATTGTGGTATAGCATTCAGACTATCCAGGGTGCAAGCGCCTTTGGATTCAGAGAAATCAATGGAGTTAGGACATCACATTTTAAAGGCTCACATGTACAGAAATATGGGGCCAGCTCAGTTAGGCTTATGTCCAAGGGATTTACAAGCAATGTTGGTGGCAACAAGCTCGGCCAGTGTTGGTGAAGCGATTGCCAATTTGAGGAATATTTACACGCCAAATGTCAAAGTATCTCGACTAATGCTCTTGGCTGGTGGCTCTCCGAACCAAATCACAGAATGCCTTGGCAATGCTCCTTTACTATGCATGTATTCGTACCAAGGAATATTGGTAATGGTTGGGCTGTTGATTGAATTTGGAGCCGACTTGGAAATGACAAATTCTCAAGGATGTACTGCTTTATCTCTGGCATGTCAGAGGGGACATACTGATGTGGCGAGGAGACTTATAGCTGCAGGTAATTTATTTCCTCTAAATATTACGAAATCTTCTTTTTTGTCATTCATGATTTTTACAATTCCAAGAGCAACATTAACTGCGTTATAATGCAATGTTTAACCTCAAGACGAAGGACTTACGTTGATTATCGACCCTATCTCAAACAAAATGATTTGTCTTTCAGGTGCATCACTAAGTCACACAGACACTGCAGAACAGACTCCTCTCGTCCACGCAGCCAAGAATGGCCACAGAGATACAGTGATCTACCTTCTAGGCTGTCAAACAGGCAATGACAGGAACTCCTTAGATATTGATGACGGCAGCATTGAACAGCTGGTGCCAGGGTCTCGGCATGCCCTGATAGCAGCAGCCCAGAATGGACATTTAGATATTGTGGAATATCTGTTGGATACTGCTGAATTAATTGTAAGTACCTTTCTTTTATTACTCTTTCCCCATTTTTTTTCAGCAAATCACATTTAGTGTTACTGAGTTGTAATTAGTTTCACTTTGTTTTGAATCGTTCTCAAAGTTTTTTTTACTTCATTGACCGTCACTACTCCGTTCATCGTTATCTACCTGTCTTACTGCTTTCGGGTCAGCTAAACACTTTTTCTTCTTCCATTCTGCCCTAACATTTGTCACGCAATCATTCACTCCTATTCCTTACAACGATCACAAAATCCATCCATATCTTCTTTGAACTTCCTCTCCTTCTGCACCCAACAATATTTAGTAACAACACTATACCAAGACTACAACAAAACACTTTTCTTCTACAGCCCGACGGCATATGCCCAGTAACAGGCGAGACCGCACTAACAGCGGCCTGCTCATCAGGCAATGCTGCAATTTCTGACGCCCTCCTCATCCGAGGAGCAACACCATACTCCTTGAACGCTCGTCAACTGTCGCCACTAGCACTAGCAGCCAAGAATGGAAGAACAGCGTTAGTGTTGAGGCTGTTAGATTCTGGAGCTGATGTGATGGGCTCTGGTGGGAAGATTCCGTTGATTTTAGCGGCTGCTGAGGGTCATGCTGATGTTGTTGAGATGTTATTAGATCATGGTGAGTCTTTAAAAATATTATAATTCCTGCAGTCAATCCCATATACTGTATTATAAAGCGTCGTTCATCTCAATTCTGTTAGAGTAGTTTTCGTAACTCACGTGTAACTATAATTTACAACGTTCTTTTATATATTTTTTTTCTCTTTCGGATTCTTCAAAAACATGTAATTTTGTGTTAGGTGCTGACCCTGATGCAGTAGATGCTGACGGAATATCACCTCTGGGATGGGCGTGTCTTCGATCTAGAATACCGACAATGGTGGTCTTACTCGACAAAGGCGCTACCATAGGTAAGATCTATAGCAACATTTTTCGTATTTCGGATTTTTTTTTATCTTCCACAGACTCATTACCCATCACGATCATTTGATCATCTTTTTTTTTTTCTTATGTGGATTTAGTTAGGTAATATACATAACCTCTATATATAACCTCATTGTTATTCACAGACCAACCAGACGGCAGTGGTCGCACACCTTTGGGACTGGCATGCGGAGGACCATCAGATTTAGTTGACATACTATTGGAAAGAGGAGCTTCACTGGAGAGAGTGGACCACAGTGGTCTCAGGCCGTTGGACAGAGCTATTGGACAGCGAAATGTTCCCGTAAGTAACTATTTACAAATAATATTAAATTATTACTTGAACAAATTAAACCGAAGTCCGAAGTCAATGGTTTTTGTTAAAAATAGTCGCTAAAATTTAATCGAAGCAAAAAGTTCTATGTTGAGAGGAGATGGATGGATTATATTATTAACATGTGACGTGGGTAGGACCTGTTTAAGGCTGGCCAGGAATGTGGGGATTGGCACAAGAAATAGAGGGTTATTCTCAGCAGTGAGCGAAATCGGGATATAGATGGTGGTGGATGCTGAAAACATTTTTACATACTTTTAACTAAAAACGAATGTGTTTTCTTTGGTTCTCAGGTCGTTAATTGTTTTCTGAGGAAAGGCGCTAAGCTTGGTCCGACGACGTGGGTTATGGCTTCAGGCAAACCCGAATTCATGTAAGTTACTCTTAACTAAATCAATAACGCACTATAATTCTTACCCTATAATTTCTACCTTATACTTAATCAAATAAAACAGACGAAATTTGGTCGAAAATAGATATTTCATTCAGCAAGGAGACATCCAATTTGAATTAACGCTGACTATGTAAGATACAGAATAATTTAAAAATAACATTGATTGTTTTCCCCAGGCTAATACTGCTAAACAAGTTGCTAGAAGACGGGAACTTGCTCTACCGAAAGAACCGCCCATCAGAGGCAGCCCACCGCTACCAGTACGCTCTGAAGAAGATCAACCCACTTATCAGTGATGAGGGATTGACGACCCCCACCACGCAGCCGGTGCCGCATGAACATGTCTCGGCGTTTGTACAGCTGAAGACGAATTTATTGCTGAATTTATCGAGATGTAAGAGGAAATTGAATGTAAGTAGTATTTGTGATTATTTTAATTATTCTAGGTTTGTAAAAGTAGTATGAGTTAGGTATTCGGTCTATGTTAAATATTGGGATTCAGCAGCTTACGAACACACTCTTGCAAAGGTCGGCAAAGGATGAAAATTTAATGTCGTAAAAATCTTCAACTTAAAAGCCCCTTACCACACAATCTCTAAATGGTATGAAGATAATTGTCTAACTCAGTCGACATACAAAATCTGTACCGAAATAATAATAATAATTATTATAATAATAATTATTTATTTATTTTCTCACCACAATACACATAAGATACATAGTTTCTAGGGAGCAAATGGATACAGTAAGTATATTGTGGGAGACTGGAGCCTAAACTAGGCTTGAGGCCTTTATTTCAGGACACCAGATCTAAACCCTTTAGGTTATATAACATTCCAATGCTTTCGTAGACAGTGGTCGCGAGTCGTTTGACAATTGATAATTAAAAATCTAAGTCTATATAGTGTTAGTATGATTAGTATTGTGTGGAGATGAAAGAATGTGAGGTATTGAGTGTATATTTGTGCAGTGAGTGAGGATGGAGAATTTACTGTTTGCTAAAAATATAAAAATGATGAATATAATGAAATGTAAATAATAATAATTTTTTATGAAGTTATTCCTAATAAATTTTAAGAAACCAATTCTTTTTTTACAGGAACCATCAGAAGCTTTAGATCTCGCAGCGCGTGCCTCAGTCCTGCGTCCGAATGCCTTCGAGTGTGCCTACGCTATGGCCCGAGCTATCCTCGCCCTCAACAAGCCTTCAGAGGCTCTCCCTCACGCGAGGAGAGCACTACTCCTCGCGCCCACCACCGACCTCTCAGCCATGAGAACGCTAAAGGCCCTTCAACAAGAAATTTTAACAAGGATCAATACTGGGTCCCATAGTCTCAACGGTGATACGCGATCTATGAGAAATTTTGACACGATTAGTCTTAATATGCCATGATTTTAAAATGTAATATAACCAGGTTTTATGTACAAAAATAGATAGAGGAAATTTTATTGAAATTAGGACACATTATTCATAAACCTATCGTCACAAAAATCATCAATTTTAATAACATTCGAGATTGTTGTATCTCTTTAGAATCATGCTTATCTGGATTGTCTTTAATAACACTATTGTCTCAATGTTGATTTATTTCACGTAATAATTCTCCAATTGAATTATTATGATTGTAAATAATATCTAAGGAATCGATCGAACGAACTTTTAAATAGAAACATTTTTTTATCTGTATAAAGCAGGAGTTTAATACTTTATTGTTGTTATAGCATCTTAATTAGTCCTTTTCTGTAGTTACAAGATTATCTACTTTTTAAAGCTTTTCTACAATTAATGTAAATGACAATTTGTTTCAGTTTAAATATTGTTAAGCATGTTATTAGCAATATAGATAGCGCTCGAGTTTATTTTAAAATGATTTACTTAACTCTGACTTGTATTATGAAATTCCTATAGGAATTTTGATGAAAATGGTCTTCAGAACTATTTTATGTTTTGAAAGATACGATTTGATCCTTTTTTTGTTTTATATACGTAAATCTTATGTGGTTGTCTATTAGGTTAGAGAAAAGTAATCAATATAAGGACGAGGTAGGGTTCAATAAATTTAAACAAATGTGAAATGTATTCATTATATATTATTTTGTTGAATAATATTTAATACCGAAGTTCTACGCCTGTATCACAGACATCGTGAAAATTATTATTTGTCTGTATTGTAGATACCTAATAATAATAATTTTACTATCGACACTTTTTATTCACTATATTGTGTAAATATGTAATTCTTCCTATTACGAATTAAGTATTTGACAATGTACAGTGTCTTACAAAACAAATAAGAGTTTTAACCTCGAATAATCGTGTCTATGAAAAATATTAATCGCTTGCCATTTTTATTAAATGCTTTAATTTTTTTTTCATCTTTATAAAATAGAAAAAAAAAATATTGGTGCCTCGAAATTTCTGTGTAACTTTTGCAATCTTTTTTTTTGTTATTCTTTATTCAACATTTGAGTGAAACTCATGTGCCCATTTTCTTGCTTATTTATAATTTATTAAAATAATAGAGTGAGTTCAAAATAAGTGAAAATATTTAGGAATGATGAATTATGTAATGGATTTTTGTTTGTTCGTTTGCGTTGGATGTATCTATATAAAAAGAGTGATGTATGTTATAATTTACTAGTTTATAAATCATTTTATTTATTTTTGAATCCTTAAAATTGCATAGCCGAACTTTAATATTGTCATAAAAAATTGACATTAAAAATAAATCCATGTAATGTTATATGAAATCTGTAATAAAATAAATCAAACAGTGGTTCCATTCGAAGAAAAAAATGTTGAAATAAAAACTGGCCAAATTAATAAACTTTTTTATTAAGACTGACGATAAAATATTGGTGGAAATTATAAATGAAACAATTACTTTTTAACTAAGATAGTGTCTAAGAAATATTTTAAGTACAATAGTTACTCAGGCAGTACATATTATGATTGTATTAAATATTTTTTCCATATTGCTTCAAAATTGTTTTTTTACTAACCTTGATTCTGACATAACACATACAATTACAAAATAGTAATTTATTTTGCATTAGCGGCCCGTTCCGGCTTCGCATGGGTGGAGATGATTTATTTTAATATAGCCTATGTTACTCAGGGATAATATAGCATTCTAATGGTGAAAGAATTTTCGAAATTGGTCCAGTAGTTTTTGGGTATATGCGTCACAAACATACAAAAATACAAATTTTTCTTTATAATATTAGTGTAGATGAACACACTAGCACATCATCGTTTAGAAAGCCTCCTCTTCATCATCTATCTAGCCTTGTCCCAACTATATTGGGGTCTGCTTCTAGTCTTACCGGATGAGGTCTATCTGAACTCCATAATTCAGTAACTCGTTTGCATGATACCCTATAGGAGGTAGAACTGGCTGTCCGACTTTCGAGCTTCTGACTGTCCGTTATGATAGATATTCCAATAAATCTTAGGAAAATTGTGAAAAAAATATATTTAATTTGAAAAGATCCCTTATTCAGCAGTTAGTATTTTTTTTATGGATGGGTTATCATCAAATGACTTCCGCTGATCCGCTCTGGGCTGAGCGGAAGGGAGTGTCAGATTCTTACTGACTAAAACCCACCCGTGATCCTCCTAGTGCCCACCGTGTTCCAGGGCCGCGGTGACACTTTCGGACAAATTCCGCAACCCTAGTAGTAGTAAGTACCTACCGGGTACATTATTCCTAAACCTTAACATAAAGAATGAAATAAAAACTTACAACAATTTATACAAATATCTAATTTAATTATAAGATGTTGCTGGTGTAGTTTCATAATATGGAGTAGTTGGAGAATATCTGGGACCGTACGGATAATTTGTATGTGTATTAATATTGTAACGAGAACTAAAATCTGGTGTAGTATGCATCATAGGACCAGTAAACGAACCACTAGGGACATGAGCCTTAGAAGTCTGATCATGAAGCTAGGGATTAGTCCTAAAAACACCATCGTTTACTGGTCCTCGACTGAATTCCGGACGAAGATACACAGGTTTAACAATCAAAGGAGGTACTGGCCTTCTTGTGGTCGCTTCAGCTGTCAAACTAATAACTCTGACAGGAGGAGCCTGTTTTGAATTTAGAAACGCAAAATCATAGACAGGTTTTTTGACAGTTCTCGAGTGCTTCTTCCTTATGGCCCTGTTAAGGTTGGTGGTGACTGGCTGAGGCATAAAAACGTGATGGTAGTGCTTCATGATCTCTTCGAGCTTTTGCTTTGTCACGTTCGTTTTGTCCGGTGCCGTGTGAGTCATATCTACGAAGATTTTGTTGCACTGCGTCGTGTTTTTCCTCTTGGACACGGGACATGTCTGAAAAGTGTATAATTGTTAGGATAAATGCTATCCTAACAATTATACACTTTTCAGACATGTGAAAAGTGTATAATTGTTAGGATAGCATTTATTAAGGTTTTTGTAAGAGGCCATCAAGGAAGTGGTTGAAGGCATTCAGAAAGTCTTGAAGAAAATAAGCTCAAACTTGATCACAGAAAAAAAATACAAGGAAATTTGATCCAAAGTATAAATAGGAGACACAGTCAAGATGTTACACAGTTGTTGCAAGTTAAGTCTGTCACCCATTACAGAGTTAAGAAAATGGTATGTGAAAAATAACAAATACGGACTCTTTACTGTGGTTTTAAAAGTCGCAGAAAACGACCTTCCCTTTTGGAAGGTCGTTTTCTGCGACTTTTAAAAGCTAAACTTCGGCTTTTGACCTTTTGTCAAAAACCGAAGTTAACATTACTATCTTATTTTTTGGACACGACCACAGATATCAGTAAAGCCGACTTTTGCAGCAACATAATTACTACTCCGCTCAAAAGATCACATACTCAGATTTTTTACTGCTACGCGAACATGATTACTAAAAGATTTTCCTATAAGCTAGTAGTATCGCCTCCCGGCAATGTTCTACATCTGATCTTGAATCCTACGAACAATTTCACACATCACATCTTATAGGAGTGCATTCTTTGACAAACTGTACAATGTCGTGTGAAATATCTGGAGTTTTTTATTACGCAAACCTGCATTCTTTGACAAACTGACCAATGTGATGTGAAACATCTGGACTTATTTATTACACAAACTTTATAGAAACTAGAACAAATTTCCGTGTGTTCAAACGATTTTGCCATGTCTATTATTAGAATCAAATGTAGCTCACAAATTAGGGCCCATTGACACTACTATCTACTACCTCAACATACTTAGTATCTTCACTTACCATCAACATAGCATCAATGACATTCAGCAGTTTCTTCTCCGAGTTACAATGCTCCGTGTACATCGGTATATTGATAAAGGCGCTCATATAGATGTCCCGTAAGGCAGTCCATTCCACCTGATTCGTAGTAAACTGTCGGATCCTGTCCTTCATCTTGAAGTAGTCCATGAAGTTGTACTTGTTCAAGACGCCCATTTTTGTCATCATACAAGTAGTTGGTGCTTTAGAGTCTTCGCACTGGAATAAGACAATTCTTGTGTTGTTTTCAGCGTAACAAATTGATCTTGTTCTTGATTTGATTACTGTTGCAAATAATACACGGGCAGAAATAATTACTTTCTCATTTATAACTGTTTTATGTCTCAATGTCTAGCTTCCGTTCCTTCTGGTAGTGAAAGAATGATGAGTAATTTATTGTTCTCTCTTACTTTACTACGACTGATCTAAGAACTGCTGCTCAATAAATGAAGCTCTTTAGAATATGACTTTGAAACCTCTTATCTTATTATGCTACCATATCAGGCCTATTAATCATTAGCATCAATGACGAAATTTCTAGCTTCTCAAGAACTACTTCATCATCACCAGCAAATCCTAATCATTTGTCATCCACCTTCAAGCATAGTTCTCAATTGAGCACAACTTACCGTATATCTGTTAGCAAACCACCCATGTTTCCTAGATTTAGGCGGCAAAGCGACGTGTTCCACTTTGTACAGACTCTCCATTCCACACTCTTGGAGATGGCTGCGATGGATCAGCTCAGGGAGGAGACAGATTTCACGACGGTTTTTCTGGAACACGAATTATTAAAAATAACATGGCTAGTCACGTATGAATTAAGTAAAGAAATAGGCAAAGGTATAAAGCTAATAGAACATACATAATGTCATCAGCTATGTTAAGTCCTATGTACTAGAGGGCTAGCTTATTGTAATCAACCCAATACGAATCAAGCCACTTAAATTTGTTGTTTGCGAATTCAATAACAGTTTCTCAGATTTGAATATGGAATCTAGTAAACTCACTCAGCAGTCAAAAAATCATACAAAAAGAACAAAACAATTAAATTATCAAGCAATAACTATAGTCTAAACTTACAGGTCTATATTTCGATGAACTGATCTGGCAAGAAACATCGTATTTACCGTGTCTGAAAGAAACATTAAGGATAAGGATCAACGTATCTATCTATCTATCTATCTAAGGAGGTCAATAACGAACGAACTGAAAACTTTAAATTTGAATAAGAACATGAAGATTTCAGATACTTACTTGCAAATGTTAGACTTCCTCTTGTACGGACAGTTCTGTAAAGCAAAACAAACACTTCAATAATTTTCCTTCCTTCTCAAGAGCAACTACCTCAATTGCCACCATACATACCTCTGTCAACACATCCAAAGTACAAGCCAGCATATTGTTAATCTCGCAGCCAGTCTCGTAACTCTTCACGGGTTTGGCCACACACTTGGTGAGCACCCTCGCTTTAGCCTTGGCCCAGGCTGGGTTGGAGTCGGTAAAGTTGTCAAGCATCTTGATGTAAGCATCGATGTCAAGGATCCCGGTGTCTGATATGATCCCCATCAGTTGGAATACGCAGGTTTCCTTTTGGCACTGGAAATGTGAAAACGTTTGGATTAACATAACATGCAATAGCTCGTGACTAAGTATAACAGCCACGCGTGTAACTTTTTCAGAGTCATAACCCATAAGTTTGAAGCCAGAAAAACCGTTAGCAGTAAGCACGTTACGACCAACGCGTAGCTGTTATTTGAAAATCTTTGACAGTCTTTATGGAAAGTAAGAAGCCAGAAAATCTGACAACGGACTTGCCAACGGGTATAGTGTTACCCAGTTACTGGGTTGCGGCAGTCAGATAGACACCCTGTGAAATAATTGTACTCAGTTGCATCCGGTCAGGATGGTAGTACGATTCAAAAGAAAGGTGTACTTAATGCCACCACAATAAGCACAGTACGTTCGTAATAAGGGGCGAAAGAATTGCCATCAGCCAGACACGACACTAAACTTTTCGTAAAGAAGGATTAGACTAGGCAAGTGTTCTTCGATTGGATGCCCCTTACTAAGTCTTCCTCTGACTTTGCTTCTTGCTTGCTTTCCTTTTATCCAAGGTTTATATCGACTAAAAACAAGTATTTTTCTACACAGTATATCGATCGCAATTAAAGTTACAAATCTCTATGTTCATTTTTTTATTTTATTTACTCTTGATAAGAAATAGCTATACAAGAATACATCAGAATAGTCAGATCAGTCGCAGTTAGTAATTTGCCGTCACGATTGACCACAGTGCGCCGGGCGAACGAGTTGCCACTTCTAGAGACGATTTTAATTCGTGTATAACATATTTCGTCAAAGATACTCACAGTATGAGGCACCAGCATCAGATCCTCCACAGGGTTAGTCCTTTCAGTCGTGGTAGTAGTCGGGGCCTCAGTGGTCGGAGCATGACTAGCGATAACCAGTCTGTCCTGGCCTTTGAAACTTAGGTGGAAGTCGCACTCAGACCTCCATGAGGGGTCAATGAAGTTTGTCATTTCACAGCAGTCGAGAGGATCTATAGGCTCCTGAAGATGATATTTGATATGGGATTAAAATTATGGAACAATATAGGAAGATCATCAACATAGATATTTGCTAAGGCATAAATACAATATTTTAATTATTCAAATGGCCTACTTTTGGGGAGAAAGGAAAGGTTGTAAGAGACAAGATGCAAGATGCTGTAGTACCTAACTTTTGTATTCTTCAGCATAAGACTTGTGAGACATGAATATAAATAAACAAGGTCCCATTGAAAGGTACCGGCAACTTACATCGCTTGAGTCAACTGGTGTTCCGCTAAAATCGTATTCCGGCAATCGCATTCTGGTGACGTCATCATATTGCTCCGTAGTCGTTGGTGCAAAATTTATCTGAGGCTTTGGAGTGTTCTGTAACATTGGGTTTGATATAACAGAACGCAGAATTTTAGCAACTGTGTTCCGTGTGTGTTCGTGTGTGTCTGTGCTAGATTTGATGCTCAACGAATTAATCGAACAATTATATACCACTGATGCGAATGCAAACTTTTTTTTTCCAAAAAAACGTTATACATGCAGAAAAGAAAATATAGATGAAGAAAACATCACATAGGGTGACTCAATAAGCGAGCGAGCCTTATCGCTAAAAGCGATCTTTTCAATCTTTGGATGGATTTTAAAGACGAAAGGAAAGATACCACACCGATGAACCTACTGAACAAACCCACCGGACTGTACTTACTGTTTATAAATACAATAAATAAATATATACCTAGTATAGTATTTATGAAACAAAAAGCAAACCCAGTAAAAACGCCAGATTGAACACGCCTTACCGACCCAGAACAGCTGGTGGAATGTATCGGCATCTCTAGCCGCAAGTTTTCCGAAGACGAAGAGATATCTATTATGTGTCTCATGAAGGACTTGAAATATTCTTTTAGATAAGAGGGCGTTGTAGGTTTGAACAGAATACTGTTGAGCAGAAATTAAGTATGAGAATCTCGGCGAAGACACAAGGGAAGCCACTTGAGCTTTTTGCGAAACATTTTATGCGAAAATCGATCCTCGTTGAACATAAAAGCCTCAGAAACCGTGTTTTCGGGTGTCAGAGCATGTCGCTCGTAGGTGAGTTTGAACAGGCCTTTTAAAAACCTTTTCGAAAGGATGATACAAGATAGGTACTTACATCTGGGACGTCATACGGCATAAATACAGGCGCCGCTTCCGGGGTGGTTGCAGCGTTCTGTAAAATTAATATGTTGAACATAATTATGTATGTGAGCTGACCTGCTCACATACATAATTATGTATGTGAGCTGGATAAATTATTGTACACCCATGTCTATTATAAACAGAAAAGAGCCTTTCTTCTAAAGATGATTCAGTTCAGTAGTACAGCAATACAATATTCCTTCCTGCTGATGTTTTAAAGTTAAGTTAAATCTACTTAGGTATGACACCAAGCCTTACCTTGAAGTCAAGAGTCTGCACATCAGCGTACTTCGGACCGTGGTCGAAGTAGTTCATAAACGAAGTGAAGCCACATTGTTCCAACACTGTCGTATTGAATATCACTGGCAAGTCGCAGCATTTTGAGTCGAAATACTGTAGACAATTAAAACGAATAAGAATACTGTTACGAGCTTCGGGTTCATGATTATTGTCATGAACCCGAAAATCAGCCGATTAAATAACCAAAAATAACACTTTAATTACACAACACTAATTACACTATAAAGTCACTAATTACAAAACACAATCGCACTATTAATCACTTGAGTTCGCAGTCGAAGATCGCTCTCGAAGTTGTCACTTGTATCGCTAATCCAATACTGACTCGGTCGGTACATGTGCCAGCCTTATATAGGGCGCCGGGTAGTTCCAAAACCTTCCATTGTAGAACATTCCAGAAAGTTCGCGTACATATCGGTCGCGACTGACTAGGGCCCGATAATTCTAGAATGTTCTATCATAGAAAAATCTCGAAGGTTCTTGACTTTACTAGTTCTGCTACTCGATACTAGATGGCGCTAGTGGTAACGAATCGTGACGCGCAACAATACTTTGAAAAGAGAATTCTAATGTGGCCAGTATTTTTTTAAATACCAACTTTCAAATACCGTGGGGTCCGAGTGCTCATGCGTAATTTAAAGAACTTGCTAAACGTTTAGTTGACACTTCGCGTGACCCAAGGGCTGGCTTTTACTTCGGATAGAGGATAAGTATTGCCATACAACGTGGCAATGCCGCCAGTCTATTGGGTTCACTCCCAGTCGATAGCGATGCAGACGAGTTTTTTGATGCCATTTTGTAATTAGGAGGATTTTAGTTTAAGTGTATTTATAGTTAGATTTAAAGTAAAATAAAGAAAACTTTCAAATAATACGCAATGGTTATCAAACTAGACAGGCCAAAAAAGAAGCAACGAAATGTGTAGCAACTTACGTTTCTCAAAAACCAAGCTGGCCGGCGCTCTCTGGGCAAACTCTTCTCCAAGTTAATGTAACGGCTGAAATATTTGAATATTGTTGTTTTAGTTGAAATATAATAGGTACATCATCATCTACCTAGCCTTTTCCTAACTATATTTTGGGTCGGTACCCAGTCAAACTCAGCATCTACAGGATTCAGCGTATTATCAGTACTTAATGTGGAGTGGCTGCCTACTCTGGTAGGCAGCCACTCCACATTAACTCCAGTCTTGCTAAAAAGTACCGTGTTGTCTGCAACACGGTACTTTTTAGCAAGACTGGAGTCAGATATTCTGGCTTCTGACAATTTAAATAATATATTTTTCAAAACTCTGTGTAATAAATAGATATGTACAGAATTATCATTATATTGGTGGCCGATAGATTGATAATTATTATTATATTAGAGCAGTGGTGGCCGAGTGGTAACGGCCCCGACTGGGCTCAAACCCAGCCAGGCGCAGTACTTTGTGTAGTTAATTTCATCACCACTGCTTTCAAAACGGTGAAGGAAAACATCGTGAGGAAACCGGCATGTCCTAGAACCAAAAATTCGAAGACATGTGACATTCACCAACCCCCACTGGCCACTGGGCAGGCGTGGTTGATTACGGCCCATTCCCTCTCCTAGAGAGGAAGCCTGTGTCCCAGCAGTTGGAACATTAAGAGGCTGATTATGCTACAGAATTATCATCATCACTGATCCATCATCAGGTTTTTATCCCAAACTATTTAGGCGTAAATTTTCTTCCATTCTTAGACATTATCGTCATCTCAATATTAATCACCTTTCTAGACATATCCTCTTTCACACCAGGGGCGTGCGCTCCATATAGGCAATTAGGCTAAGCCTACCCTACCATAGCAACGGATAAATAAAACAAATGTATTTATTGTAACTATGCAATAAAATAAAACAAAAATATTTAATAACTCATAACGCCTAGTATAATGCTTAAAGCAACTTCTCGCCCGTGCGTGTGACGTATTTCAAACTACGCTGTTCCTACGAAACGGTTCACATAGGCCACAATACGGAGAGCCTTATTTCAATTGATAAATTTTGCATGTGTGCAAATGTTCTTGTGTATGTACGCCCATAATTTACACACACATGTATAAATTATGGGCGTTTCTAGGCGCGCTGGAGACCACTACGTGGGTCCTGATTGGTTCACCACACAATTCAAGGACAAGTAGTAAAATTTTATGAATGGAAATCGCTTAACAGGGTTGCCAATTTGAGAATAATAATTTCCTTAATAACTTATAGATATAGTTTAAAAAAACTGGTTAGTATTATCAAAAGTATAAAATGTACAAAATAAATGTTAAATTGTAATTAATAACCCTCTAAATATAATTAAAAACCGCAAGAATTTAACTTTTCTCCCCAAATTTTCCAAACTTAATTTGAGAATTTGGTTTAAGGGGAATTAGAAAAATAAAATTGGCAACTCTGTTGACATAGAATTGTCAATTTTGGCGGGTTATGATGTATAACCCGGCAAAATGTCATTACATGTCATTCTTAAAGATTACGATAGGACCATGTAGCAATTTTTTTTGGAAGTGTATTGATTGTCTTTTTAAATGACATTTTTGCAAGAAAAAGAGAAGCATATTGTTGATATTGTTTCATGTGACAAGCATTATTCGTTCGAATATTTTGTTGTTGAGTGTTATAAATCATAGTGCATTGATTTATAAGTAATTCGTTTTGAGTCATAAAGTAGTGTAAATATTAAAGTTTAGTTATTTGTTTACAAACTTAAAAATGGTCCTAAATTGTGAAGTTTGTGCTGACAATGTGTTTGTTAGAGATTAAAAACAGTAAGTTTTCACAGCTATCGTATAATGATAAGATTCAAGTTGTTTCTAAAGGTAGATGTATACCCGAGTTACGAGAATTAACTCAAAAATAATTCATCTCGTACTCGTCATTTCAATCCTCAGAGTTATGAAACATATAACTGGCTATGTGTGTACACACAAATTATTTTGTTTTCTGTGCATTTTGTTCAATACATCTAGAAAGAGTAGTTTGTATCGTCAGAATATCGTGATTTGAATTTGGTGAGTTTTTAAAATTATGTTTCTCATCGTTCCGTATCGTGATTTCAACCCAGTAGAATGTGGTGAGCTTTTTTTTTTGGACATTATGTCTGGCCTACCCTTACTCTAGAACCACTGCACGCCCCTGTTTCACACACTCGATCCATCACTACTTAGTTCTGCCCCAGTGAATGCAAATAAAACTTGGAAGCATTCCTAACTCAAAAAAATGACCCAAAGCACATTGCGCCGCGGTAGGCGGGGCTTACCGATTGCGCCGCTCACGTGTTTAGTTACACGGCCTATTCGTTACATGGTAATTTAAACCCAAATACTTGGGAATAAGGTCAATTTTTAACTGTGCATCGTATTAGCAATAATGTTGTTGGTGTGGTTCGGCGAATCAGCGACGAGGTTTCGATGTGAGAGTTTGTTTGGATTTTTGGGTCACGATTCGCGCTTAGATCCCTTGAAGTCATGCTTCCATGTTTTATTTGCGTTCACTGTTCTGCCCCCATTATTAGAGCTCATAAGTTTTTAGTAGGTGCAAATGTAAACCACATACCTTTGTGAGAACATGTACTTAAAACCAGCAAGCGAAGAAACGGGAGAACAAGAATCATTCTGTCGCGTACTGCTGACCGGACAGAACTGTAAGGTGTTTTCGAAATAAGTATTAGGGAAGGTTCATATCTGACGGAACATGCGTCGCGTATTATCGGTCGCGTAACGCCAGAACAGACAAATGTATAGAAAAACACTCGAGCGTTCACACTCAACCGATGATACGTTAGTGCGTCGAGTGTGAACGGTCAAGTGTTTTTCTATACATTTGTCTGTTCTGGCGTTACGCGACCGATAATACGCGACGCATGTTCCGTCAGATATGAACCTTCCCTTAGTCTTTGAAATAGTTTGGTTACATGTAAGGGAATGTTCTGATTGCCACAGAAATAACATGAAGAGTCTTCGGACGACTCAGACTTATATAGAATCTAGACTACATTCTGGGATTCTTCAGAGCCGGAATATTTTTGGGCTGTCAACAATGACTTGGAGGTCGGATTGCATGATTTCAACGGCCGTCATTCTGTATTAAACAGAAATTTATTTGCTCGTCGGGGTACTCTGGAAAGTTTTAACATAGCATATGTATGTATATATCTACATTTTAATGATATTATATACCTATCTCTGCTCACCTTGTCCCAACTATTCCGGAGTTGGCTTTGAGTCTAAGCGGAACCAGCTGTAGTCGTTCCAGTAGGTATTTTACATAATAACTTTCCTAAGTAGATAGCTATCTACATCTCTCTGATACTCACATCAATCATCTGATCCACAACACAGTGCATCAGCGCCTGTCCTGGACAAGTGTTCGTAAACCTTCGGGTCCTGTTCTCATAGCAGTTGTCCAAGGCATTGCCAATGATATCCTGCCACGGGCCTTCAGGTAATACGCGTCTGAACACCACCTCACTTTCTTCTCTTGAAGGAAGGGAGTCGGGGAGACCTAGTCTGTTGCTGATGCAGGTCCATTGGTGGCACTGTAAACGTGGAAGGAATAGTTTTAGAAATTGCCATGCATTTTTTCAAGTAGGCGAAGTCGCTTGACCTTGAGGGTTAGCTCACATGAACAGTACCTAAACTAAATCGAGAAAATTCTGTTTCTTTTGCACAAAAAAAAAGGAAATCAAACTATATACTTAAGTACACAACAAATGGAAGACGACTGTGGGGCGGATCCAGCCTTAAAGAATGTTAGAAGGTTGTTTTGACTCGCTCATAATTATTGGTATGGTACCCCATTACATTCGCGAAAAGGAGACGACCTGGTCGACAAGACCTAGTTCAATTCCAAATCCTAGTGCAAGGTGGAGCATCGTAGAAGCACCTCGGATGGGTTAAGTTGATGACTTTTGCAAAAATAACTTGAACCAGAGAAAAGCTTGGAACGTATGAGCGAGCGAATATTTTTTTTTTTTTGAAGGGACTACTCGCAGTTCAGCACGTTGAGGCTGGTTACTGCTCAACCGGGCAATCCTGTGGTTGCCTTAGATTCTAAGGCCCCCAGCCAGGGCTTAAAACTACTTAAATACTAAATGGCCGCTCGCTAAGGGCATCCCCTGTGGGACACGGGCCTCGGCTTAGCGGGGTCATTGAGGGGGGGCAGCTAGGGACAGGCTGGGTCAGATTGATATTATTTAGGGGATTTAACGCTAATGGCTCAGCAGCGCGGGCTGGCTCGTTAGGCAAAAGTCGGGGAGGGAAGCGAGCGAAGCGCGCTCGAGCAAATTTATAGTTACCGGCACATAAGTTGGCAAAGATTTTCGTAGTGGGGGAAGTTCGCTCATGTAAAATTGTATAAAATTGTGCGAGCGCGAACTTCCCCCACTACGAAAATCTTTGTCATCTTACATGCCGGTAACTTTAGCACACTTACTCCACTTTAATAATAAGTACATACAGAGGGCCTATTCTACGATTTTTTCAGCGGCGTTCGGGTTCGGGCAATCGGGTTTAATTTCGATATACATTTTTGACAGGTTGCGAATTACCTACAGTTCTGTAGGATCTCCCTCGAATAAAAATCTCGCCTCGGATTGGCATTACAAAAGCTTACATTTTATTTGATTGTTTCCTATCAGAAGTTTCAGGGTTTTGGGGCCCCACTATCAATCTTTTAGTAGGTAATGCCTCATTATTTTTATGCATCAACATATTATGATCGTCATATTATTCGTCATTATCAAGTTAGGTATTTATGCAGTAGTTATACCTACTTATTAACGCCTATTATACTTGGGTTATTTTTTCATCAGTTCTTTGTTCGAATTTAGTGTATATGGATGGATGCGTTAACTTACCAAGCGTGAGTTCTTTAGATAAGACCTCCCGAAGCCAGCTTGTCCCAAAACAACCTGAAAATAAAAATAACTTGTCTTTGCAATCCCGTAATTACCTTCGCAAAAGAATATGGATTCGACCCAGTATCTCCTCTGGTGGAATGCTATAGATGTGGAGTCAATGGCACCAAGATGCTTCAGGCTTTCAATTAAATAAACCGTGTTCTGGGATTTTTCTTGTACCTTGGTTGCCTTACGGCCGAACCCAATAACCGATCTATCACATACTGGAGATAGAAAAACAAATGAAACAACTGAAAAATTATATAGGTTTTCTGTTGTTTCATTTGTTTTTCTATCTCCAGTATGTGATAGATCGGTTATTGGTTTCGGCCGTTAGAGAACACATATCCCTTACGTCCCTTAACTGTACAGAGCTCACAAATTCTCTAGCCTCCGAATTTATAAACGCCACTACTTACCTACTTAAATACATTCAAATTATCTTTTACTAGCGCTCCGCAGTTTCACCCGCGTAGTTCCCGTTCCCGTGAGAATACGGGGATAAAATATAGCTTATGTTACTCAGGGTGAATGTAGCTTTCTAATGGTGACAGAATTTTTGAAATCGGTTCAGTAGTTTTTGAGTTTATTCGTTAAATACAAAAATACTAATCTTTCCTCTTTATAATATTAGTTAGTATAGAAGTATAGATATAGATTTCAATGCAAATAGGAGTCAGAAATAGCTTAAACTACCTTAAAATTGGAGTGTTCGGCTATTAGGTACCTACTTATTATTCAGATCATTATTTTAACAAACATGAAACAGTCAATAAAATTAAACAAAATTATCACAGTAAAATAATATGCCTTTCAATTTGACCTCTGATATTAGGACATCTAAATAAATTCGAAACAACCAATACAAACATTCTAAATCCATACGTACCGTTGGCAAAACCACAAATAACCACAGTAACCACAATAATTTCATGTTTAACTAACGAAGATTCAAGAATAACTGACCAATGGCCACAATAAGATAAATTAGCCTCTTATATCTGGGGTCATGACTTAGATAGCGATATTTTGCGTTCTTCGAACGGGGAACGAGGACAAAGTACCCCTCAGACACGTGTGTCGGCCTCTATAATGGCTATTTATAGACATTCCTCCTAATTTTGATTTAAGTTCCATGACGTAGTGGGATGTGTTCAAGATTTCAGTTCTATAAACATCGTTAGAACTGCATGTGGCGGATGATAAACCGGTCAAAGAGGCCACGGATAATATTTGAGGAGTCAATTGAAGCGAAAGGATGAAGTAGAAGATTGTTAGCAGTCTTTTTCCACCCACTGCTGAGTTGGTACCTATTTTAGCAACCCCATTTGTGTAACTCATAAAATCGCATACCTACTTATGAACAAATTTAAAGAACTCCAGATCGCGATCTGATTTACGTCCGTGACATGTCACACCCTCAGGTCCAGTTGAAAACCAGCGTCAGGCACTAGCTGTCTGACATATTATGTATATGCTGAACTGGACCTATTTGGCGCAGCCGTGGGGCACGCACCTCTTTTTTACTTTTCTCGTTTATTTTTGTTTGTTTTTTATCGTTTTTGCTGTGTGCCCCAACTGTGGCAAATAAATGAATTTTCTTTCTTTCTTTCTTTCGATCTCAGTAGAATACGGTTAGGACGGTAGGAAACACTATGTCAAAACAAGACGACTTTCGCATAAATATCTCCGCAATTAACAAATTTATTGTTATTTATTTACATATTTTTATTGGACTGATTGTGATTTATAGCCTTGGCTCTCCATATCATCAGCAAAATAGGTAGGTTATATGAGTATCAAACGAAATATAAGTAGATACATATACGTACTAGCAATTGGTCGTAGAAATGGGCCTCCCTAACATTGAATAATAGGTAGGAAAACAAGAAATTAAAAATAAACGAGCGAGCCTTACAGTAGTCGCATATGATGTGAAACATCTTACATCTCACCTTGGAAATAAAACAACTTGAACTGATTTTTCGTAAAGAAGAATAATTCGAAATGAAAAATGTTTTTGATTTTTAAATTACAGTTAGAGTACTTATAAAAGTTAAAATATTTCTTTTTTATTCAGACCAGTGGTTGGTCTCATTTGATGGCCAACTCTACCACCGCGCGCGCTCATTGGTCAAATCAAATAGCCCGCGCTTCCCCGGCTGTTACACACTTCCGTTCCATTTCAAGAAATCACTCCCACAAATAGCAGGAAAGCGATAGAAAAGCTGTTACATATAAAAAAAAATAGACAAGCGAAATGTTCTAAAACAGGTACTTGGCTCCCTACGGTCGGACCCAGTCCCGTCTTCTTTAGTTCTGTCTCTAAAAAAAAAAAAGTCCTGACGGCGGCCGGCGGCCATGAACGTGCTTATTGAACCTTTTAATGTGATGAATGAAGTCGATTTAATTTAGAACGAGAGCAGTGTGATTCTTGTGTCAATTAAGCTCAATTTCTCTTGTCTCGTGAAAAGGCGCGCAAATTCGCTAGAACGCTTGGGAGTCCTCCTCACTGCCCCGTAAATTTTAAATTCATGTGGTTAGGCTAAATCTTTTACTTCTCTTCTCTGTATTTGCAATAAACGAGAATCTTCTAGAATGCGCAAGAATTCTTCGGACACCGCGCGATCTATTTTTTTACTCGTACCTCGTGTGTACGTCACACGACTAACATAAAACACACTACACGTCATACAATATTTTTATTGTTATGCGTCATACTTGGCGTAACTCTTTTCATTTCTTTAATCTCATTAAAAAAATCCGCTTCCATCCTGCAATGTAAATCGAGTCGTCAAAACAGTGGCGTAGCTGGTCCAACTCCCAAATAGGGCCTGAATAAAAAATATTTGGAGAGACAACGTTCAAATTCTATTGCAACCCATACTATTTCTAGGGCCTTTTTTACTAAGTTATATTGAAGTGACCATTTGTGCTAAACAAATGGTCACTTAAAAATGAACTTAAACAGACAAAACTAAAATCCATACTCGAGTTAGGAACCATGGACTGAAATTATCTCGAATCATTCATTCAAGTATAAACAATCGCCAAATCACTCAGGGTTTTTATAAAAGAACGTTAGTAGATATTGAAATAAAACAACCAAATTAAATCTAACATAATTTATTGGTGAATAAAAACCATAAATTAAAAAAAAAATCGTCGTTTACACATTAAATCAGCTACTTACATAAATAAGCAAATAACATTGCTTCGATAACACAGATAGATACATATTTTATGTAGCTTCAATGGTTTTAACCAACGAAACAAGACCCTTGCTTCTATGGAACTGCGCACAATATAGAGATCAAACTGTGACTACAGTTTTAAGTATGGATGGAGAAAATACATAAAAAGGCAACTAATACGTAGCAGAATATATTTTGTAACGATATACATATATAAAAAAGATTGAATATTAGCTAATTTTATTTTTGTCAAAATTTTTATAACTTTGTGACAAAAATTACATTTGACATTTCATCTGCATTAGTACTTTAGTAATTAAAAAAATAACTTTCAGTACTTTCCTGTTGGCGCATTGTTTTTCAACATGAAAACTTGTAAAAAAAGATGTACTAAAGAGTACTTAATATTTGTTTGTGCATCTATCTGTATTACAGACAAAATTTAGTCTATGCGCTACCTAAAAATCGTATTAGCCAACAAGATTCTTAGTTATTTTTTTTTAAATATTAACTTTTGATGTACGTGAATTCAAGGCTAGTTCGAAATATCTGCTTCAGAAATCTTGGTCACTGGACGTACAATTTAGCAGCATTGACCACAAAGTGCTTCCTCGCGCAAAAGCCTGTGTTCCAAACTCCGGGCTGTCACAGAGAAATTCATAGTGGAAAGAGCCAACAACACTGTCTGGCCCGGGAGTCGACCCACGATCCCACGCTCAGCAGTGGCGCTTGCGGAAGCAAGACGAAAGTATCAGGTGTGCAGGTCCCTCATAGGCCTGCGGATGGCGAGCTATGGGTGGCTCGTCGTCCGATAGCAACCAGGCCCGAGTCGACGGCGCCGAGTGTTCCACGCGCGCCTCAAAGAGCCGTCAGCAAAGAAGACGGGGCCCCATAGGGTCAGTGCCTGCTAGGGTGCTAGGATTTGTTCGAAAGAGTCACCGCGGCCCTGGAACGCGGCGGGCACTAAGAGGAACACGGGTGGGTTTTAATCAGTAAGAGTCTGACACTCCCTCCCGCTCCGCCCAGAGCTAGGAAACGGAAGATGTTATGATTTCCAATCCTTACAAAAAGGTATACAAACCCTATCGTCAATCTTTGGGTCCAATATAATACTTGGCTTTCATATGAAACCAAGCAACCAAGATATTTTTGATGTATATTGTAAGTACAAAATTTTGCAAATTCTACTACAGTAATAAGTAAAGAAATTATCATTAGATTTCATAATTTTATTAAAATTTCATTTAATGTGTTGATTTTTATTGAATAGATGACTTGATGTTATTAACCTAATTACAAGTTATTTGAAGAAAATATTGGCCCAAAAGTAGAACATGGTAGACCGATGTATTGAGGTAGATTTCATGGCAGTTTGAAAAAGCCTATTAAGTCATCATCAAAAAATAAAATCTAACACAGCATTTGTATATTTATTTATAATGACACTATTTAGACAACACCAATTTATTAACTAATAAGCCACGGTTATAGGATTCGTAACCTTAGTATTACTGCACAAAGTCCAATTTGCTTGGCAACTAAGATTTTAGCTTTTGTTATTCTATTGTCGACTTACTTATTGTGTACTTAAGTTGAAATTGCAACTAGCAAAGCTACTCAAAATGTATTTTTCAATTACTTGTCATTTTGGTAAACAAATATGGGCCACAAAGATCGAAACATCCGTATAATGAAATTGATTATATTATTGAAGTTGTAATAGTAAATCTTAATTTTGTGTTCTATATTTGTTTACTACACTGGACAAGTAAGAAAAGATACACTATGCTATAAAAAGCCTTGAATCCAAGTCCATATGAGAGTGCATTCACAAATGGGCATTATTAAGTTATTCATCACAGTTGCATTACAAAATTTACATAAAATGAAATCCTGCATTTTACAAAACTTGTCCTCGGGTGCATTCTTCAACGGAACCACTTTTAAATTGAACCTGAAAAGAGGGAAAATGGGACATCAGTAGAGCGAGACTTACATATACAAAATGGAGCAGGACGATTGACATTCCTTTAAGCCACCTAAAGATTATCTATGTTCTTTACCCGTATACAAAAAATCAATCAAATCCAACGAATACTTTAGCTACAGGAAATTATTTTTCATTTTCTTATTTTTCAACATGCTGTAGACCTGAGTCCGTAATAATAGGTAAACATTGTAAGGTCAAGGACCTGTGCAAAACGGTAGGTACGGTAGGTACGATAGGTACGATTTGTTGCGAACGCGCAACTTGGTGATTTGTTGTTCTCCGACTAAAGTAGCTACCTACGTCCCGCACCGCAACTGCCCGCTGCACCCCGCACCACGTCGCGTAATAGGTCAGTGACTTTTCGTAGATAAAGCGTGTTTACTTTTTATGCAGTTGATTTTGATATTTATTTTGTTTGAAAATTGCAATTGTTAAATTTTCTATTAACTACTAATTTTCGTGTTCTAAAATGTTTGAATGGACTAGTACTGTGCTCGTTTTAATTTAATGTCGTAAGTCCAGATCCACATTATATATCGACTGTTGAGATTGCATGTAGGCGAATATCGATCGAGCTATTATGATGATAAATCACTACATAGTATAAAACAAAGTCACTTCCAACTGTCTGTCCCTATGTATGCTTAGATCTTTAAAACTACGCAACGAATTTTGATGCTGTTTTTTTTAATAGATAGAGTGATCGAAGAGGATGGTTTATATGTATAATAAATGCATAATATAATAGAGATTTAGTAGAGGAAGGGGTGGTAATTTGGAACCCTACTTTGTTTCTTAAGTATTTTAGCAAAACTATTTAACTAATCATTTCGAAAAATTACTTTACGTACTAAAAAACTTATTAACTTTTATATTAGGAACGAATTAACGAAATAAAACCACTCTTTAAGGGAAATAATTTGCTTTATTGAAAAATTGAAAAAAATGTGTTCAGAGCTCTGGTGCTGGTATTATGGAACCCGGGTTCCAAATTACAAGTATGGAATAAATTTATTTACAAAAATCACAAATATAATATTCTGCGTCGCATCCTGAGCATTCAGTATGTGCCCACAACCCACATGATTGGCACTGAATCCAAGTTTCACCACGTCGATCGTTGGAGTAATTTTCAGAGCAAAAAATGCAACAAGCGTCATCTTCGTTTGTGGGCTGGGCATGTGCGGTAGCATTTTCTGACACTTCAGTGTCACCTGAAGAAACTGATGATTAAGAATCCGATGATGTAGATCCCTGTCTGCTCGGAGGAGTTCTAGAAGAGTTTGCTGTTCTCTGCCTACCACTACGTCCACGAGCTCGAGCTCGCTTTTTTCAAACCCATTTTCTTTTCTCTTACTACTTTTACAGCTTCAATCATATTATTCCTGGCCCAAGTTTTTCTTTTCGACTTCGGCTTTGGTGACAATTGAGTTCGAGGCATGACTGGATTCAGGAAAAAAGTGATGTTTATGCACTGCGGGTAATTTGGAACCCGGTTCCGTATTACCCGCACCTATGGGGTTCCAAATTCAAAACCTTACTATGTTATCAAATAATTAAGAAAACTAAAACTCGTTCAAACAAACCTTAAAACTTACCTGTGACAGTTTGAACTTATGCGTAAAGTACTTCCCTTAACACCCACTGTATTAGTTTTAGACTAAAATAAAAACTTTTGACAATATAAACGAATAAAAGAAAAAACATTTGCCGGTGACATAAAATTTCAACTTTGAATGACAGGTTCAAACTTGATGCAAAACTGGCGCTAGTGGCAGTGAATACATTCTATGATACCAGTTCAACGTAATTGCATAGTTTTTTAACAGATGTCTCTGTCTGTTTCTGAGATATTAAGGGGTTCCAAATTAACAGCGGGTTCCAAATTACCACCCCTTCCTCTATCAGCATTGCAACCGTGCGAAGCCGGGGCGGGTCGCTAGTGAATGATAAATGATAAATAATATTTATTAAGTAGGTTAAACATAACACTTTTACACGTCAAATATTTCTGGTCATTTTAAGCTAGATGAAGCCGGTATTTCCTAGCCGACTATTGACCGTATTTGCGGACCAAACCGTAAGCAACTTTTTGGATAGGTACCGAACCCAAACTGTTAAAACGGGACCCTAATACTAATACTCCGCTGTCCGTCCGTCACCATTATATGAACCATGTTAGTTAGACAGTTGAAATTTTTACAGACTATGTATTTCTGTTGCCACTATGACAACAAATAGTAATAAAAATTTAAAAAACCCCCGACACAAAATCCTAAGTACCCTTTAAAAAGTAAAAAATAAAAAAAAAGTTAAAGTACCTAAGTATGTATTAATTATTCTAAAAAAATACGTCACGTTGGGGGACCACGCTGCTTAGTAAGGTAATAGACTATTTGTAATTACATTGTTAAGTTTACTAATCTTACTACATATCAAAATCATAATTTCTATTTAATCCATCCATTGGATTTTCAAAAAATATTGGTCACGTATTTTTGTCATTTCAAATCGTAAAAAAAACTGTAAAGATAAAGCGCAAGAGTGGGGGCTGGTGACGTCACGACCTTGGCAAAAATTGTAGCACGTAGTGACGTCACGCGTGTTTTCGTCTTCATTTTGTGTTAACGTTAAAAAATTAAAGATACATGTCCAATATTTTTTGGAAATCTATCTGACAGATTAAAGTATAATACCCTATTGCCCCTCTGAAGTTTGCGTTTCTTTTTCAAGATTTAGTACTTAACATGAATAAAACAGGCAATATTCCTTCAATAACGCCAAATTTCATGTGAAATATAACTTAATGTACCCACCTAATTAGTGTGGAGCATCACAGGAAAGCTCCAAAGCCGAACGCTCGCTTGATGCTCTCAAAGTAGTACCGCCGCCAGTTCTCCCGCGTCTGCTCCACTTCTGCGGTCGGTACTAGCTCCTGCTTCACTGTTACGAGGGTGTGGTCGTCCTGGAAAATTATTTTAACCATGTTAAATGCTCGATAAGCAGTGATAGCCCAGAGGCCTATTTCCCAACAGTGGGAATGTTGAAACTGAACTCCCATTTGTATCTGTACCTGTTATGTACAGTCAGCAACAAAATTCGATGAACAAGAGCAAATAAACATAGTCGTCAACACCTAACATATCAACAGTCACTTAACAGCTTTAGCCACAAAATGCGGCTAACAGATCAATATTACAAAATTCGATCAACTTTTATATGATTGATATTCTAACTCTACTTCACAGACTTTTTTGTTACTCCGCACACTTACGACGTTTTAAAGATAATTATACGAAACTTCGATTGCAGAAGTTTACTTTTAAATAAAAATGACAAATAATACAATTTTGTAACATTGATTTCACCGAATTTTGTCACCAAAGCTATTCAGTGACTTTTTTTAAGTTGTTAACGACTTTTGGAGCTTTTGGATTCTCAGACAGTACCCTAGTACGGGTTAAATAAATATGAGCCCGTTTAGTCCAGTGGTTAGATTAAAATAATATTTTTTATAACGTATTTTTTGCTCTTTATCTAATAAATAAAAATTTAGTGATTTCTGAGCGCAATGTCAATAAAATATGAACAATAACAAGAACACAGAGAGAACAAGAATTAAAATAAGTGTAAGATGCCAATTTTACTCATGGTTTTAATCTGGTCTGCTTGTACTATACCGCCAGTATTGTACTATAGAAGAAAGAAGAAGAAAACTCGTTTATTCCGCCATAGATAACGCACAAAAACTAAAATAAAACAAACTTAAAAAATAACTTTCAATTAAAACTAAAAACAATGTCAGAACCGGGCACAACTACCACGAGTCTCTGGTCATACCATAGACAAAACAGAACACAATTAAGCTTCTGTCTATGGCGTGACAGACAAACAATGAGATTAAAAGGTCTTCTTGTTGTTACTATAAATGGGACCCACCTTCTCTTCAATTGTAAACGTGACCTCGGAGAAGTGCTGCGCGGGCCACTGCTTGTACCGCCAATATTGGACTATCTTCTTGGGAGGCACCAGTTCCTTGAACTCGCCAGTTATATTGCCGCCAAAAAGCGCGAACTTTCCACCTTTCGAAGCATCCATTTTCACATGGCCCTGTAAAAGTATATATATTTCTATTAAATCTAAAGGAGACACAAGTCTAAATTTTAATTCTAAGGCCACAAACTCAACTCGATGGTATTGGAAATGTCACGGAATTGAGTTTATGATCGATTGATTACTGTTAGCATGTATATTTAATCTCACAACTGGATGAAGACCACCAATGACTTTTAGTTTTATTGAAAAAGGGCTAATGTCGATATTTTCCAGTCATCTACAGGGGTTGCTGCGACGCCTTCTGGCATGGCCCAGGGCTATGTTTTCTAAAACGTTAGCTTTGAAGAATTTACTGCTCTTCCTGTTTATAAAAACTGGTCAAGAGTCACACGAATGAAGGGTTCCATACCATCATACATGATTTAATACCTACCATGTTCTTTTTAAATACTGTTGTTAATTTATTTTTATTATTTGTTCTTGTAGCGGCAACAAAAAAATTGAATATCTATACTAATATTATAAAGCTGAAGAGTTTGTTTTTTTGTTTGAACGCGCTAATCTCAGGAACTACTGGTTCGAATTGAAAAATTATTTTTGGGTTGAATAGACCATTTATCGAGGAAAGCTTTAGGCTATATAACATCACGCTGCGAGTAATAGGAGCGAAGAAAAAATGGAAAATGTGGAAAAAACGGGGAAAATTATTCATCGTGGAGGGCTTCCGTTGCGTGCGCTGCGAAAACGGTTCAAGATGCCAAAAAAATATGTAGGAAAGAATTATTCCTCTTAAAATGATCTAAAAAAATGACTCACTAGAACCGTTTTTATGGTAATCAAATTTGGTCGAAAGGGATGAAAGTTAGTATTAAACTTTGTCAATTTTAAACCGATCGGGCTGAGAGTTTCAAAATCGGGGTTAAAGTAACTATTCCACGCGGACGAAGTCGCGGACAGAAGCTAGTATACTATAATAGAAATATACACTGTGAAAATTTCAACTGTTTAACTATTACAGTTCGTGTGATACAGTCAGCTGACATACAGACGGATCGACGGAAAGCGTTTTAATAGGCACTCCATTTGGGGACAGAACGCTAACAAGGAGTAAAAATTTAAAGCTAATCATCCAACAAACCTAATTGTGTTTGTGATATAAGTCATTGAGCATCAAGTTCAATGAATGGCAATCAGCTCAAAAATTTTCATATTCAAATAACTTATCAAACAAGAAGAAACGGACCACTATACCTGTGTGAAAGCAGTCACCATTTCTATTCTAGTCATTGCGTCATAAAACTCTTGTGCACGACACTGGAACTTCTCCGACAGCTCAATACTCTTCGTGTCCAACTTGCAACCAACTTCCTTGTTCTTCGGAGACACAATCGGATCCATACTGACTTTCTTATTGAATCCACTAGTTATCATCGAGACATTATCTGGTCTGACGGTGTCTTCACCCTTTTTAGGAAGAATGAGACCTTTAGAGAATTCCTCTTTCAGACTACGAATGTATTCAGTAAGTTGGTTCCGGATTTTATCTCGGCCTACATTGTGCATGAATGCTTTGACTCTTTGAGCTTCCTCACCGCTGCCTTTAATGGTGACTGAAATCTGAAAGAACACAAAAGTAATCAGCAACTAGAATCACTTTATTATTTATATTTCTTTTACTGTAAATATTTTGTGTTTGACTTTTTGAGAATTCGGGCAGGTGGTGCACATGAGGAAAGTATCACAATATTTTTATTTTTGTGGGAAACTATTTGTCCTGGCTAGTTTTCAACTGTAAATAAAAAAATCTCACTTATTTTTAATACTAATATTCATCAAAAATTCTGTCAGAGGGTATCTCACAGAGGGTACCTGGGTTTTCTGAGGTACCTAGCCCTGTAGTCTGCGACTATCGGGTAGTAAATACTACCCGGTAGAAGTTATAATATACTAGGTACATCATTTGATGAACTCAAGGAACAGTAGGACAAGGGAAAAAGAATGTGTCTTTATTAATTTCCTACTTCCACTAGCATTAAGTCTTGTGGAAGTCCTGTTAATCATGACGAATTTTAATATTTTTTTTATTTTACTGCACTAAAATCTTTATTTTCTGTGTACAAGACTTTAGTGAAGAAAATATTAATAAAAGATATATGCATGGAACTACTAAGAAACATTTGAAATTTTCCTCAACTGAATCTTTCAGAAAACCAGACTAGGTATATGACTTGCAAATTTGATGAAAAATTCCACATTTTCTCAGAGAATACTGCATAATTTTAAATTTAAATCATATCATATTTTCAGTAGGTACTCAGCATATTGACACATAAAAAATACTTAAACCAACAGTAATAATAAGAAGCAGTGTGACAAATCACACAATCTCTGCGCAGAGCATGCATGGCATCACCAAAATACATAGGCACAGATATCCTGAACACTCTAGGAAGATTTATCTGCTCATCGAGGGAGTCTAGCTGATTGGAATGATGGCTGTCATGGCTCTAAATCGAAGTGTAGAAACCAAACCCCAATAGATAAGTAAGAATAAAAACTCACACTAGGACAGGAATGGTGAACCTTTATAGAAGATCGTGCCATTCTTTGTTAAAATGTATATTAATTTGGCCATGACATGCCAATACCGAATCTTGCCGAAATAATGTAATAAACAAAACCTATAATAATATGGAAAGAAAGAAAAGCTGTGGATAAGTTTGAAATATGTGGAAAATAGTTTGAGATAGCATTAACCACATTATTCTCTCGTTTTTCTTTCTTAATTTAAGCATAATTAAAGCTGATCTTGAGACAACCAATCATTAATTTGGTGTGCCTTTTGTAGCGTGCCACCACTGGTCCGCGTGCCGTTGCTTCACTATCCCTGCACTAGGATCTCTTACTAGAAATGGATAACTCATTGCACTTCAGATAGTCATACAGAATAATGTTACTGATACTATAAAACACTATCACATTTTTACGACGTGGTTTCATGTTACACGATAGTACCTCAAAGGCTGACACAATAGCAGATTCAAAAGGCTTTTGTTTCACCATTGGCACAATTCTTCAAGCCCCAGTGACTTAACGGTCAAGTGAAAGTAGGAAAACTGTGGTTTGGAAAAAAGTTTTACATTGTAATCCGTACAGAGCTTTTAACAGTATTATAAAGAGGTAACATTTGTGTATTTACATAATCTTTGGACTTAAATAACCGATTTTCAAAATGATTTCACGAATAGTAAGCTACATTATTGTGGAGTGTCATAGGCATATTTATCCCCATATTTCGACGAAAACAATGCAGGTGAAACCGCAGGGCGCTGCTAGTCATCAATATGTTAGCTGTCTAAACAAAACCCAACAGTTACCACACAAATACCACAAGATTCTTATCAGTGGTTTGATTTCCTTAGTATGCAAGTATGATATGCAGTAAAATGACACTTTTCATGATTGGGTAAATCATTAAAAACACAATTGTGATTTATCAAGCCATGCATTTTTCAATGAACATTTTTATAATAAAATAACAAAGAAGCAGAACCAAGATATTTCTAGGTTAGATGAACCAAATGTTACTTGAATGTCAAATCACTTGGCTCCTGAATAAATAAAATACAAAATTAACATAAAATATACTCACATCAACTTCGCTGACGTCATTTTCTTCAGACAAGTTCGGGATGCTCACTTCTCCTTTTACAACATCTTTGCTACCAGCGAGTGTTCCTTCCCACTTCAGTTTAATGTCCCATTCATAGAAAAATATTAACTTTCCTTTCCTATTGTTCGCTGATGCTTCACCATCGAGTTTCTCCACCTCCGTCACCTTACAGTCCACACCATTTTGAGCTATTTTGAAGTTATTCAACAGTTCTTTTAGCCGATCCTTCGACCACGGACCTGCATTTTTCTCCGTCCAGTGCCAGTTGTTCACGTTTGTAGCGTCTGGCCGCTCCTCCACGATCCATCTAGGGTCACCCTCGCCCCATTTGGCCATTTTTCAAGTATGTAACTAGGCACAAGGTCTCAGGATTTACAATCTTGAGAATAGCACACGCGAAAAGACAGTCAAAACCGTGACAGTCCAGATTTTTGACACGTCGTGATCAGCCAACTATTTTGTAACGGTAGATACTGGAACAACACACAATTATGCTTACAAATAAACCGCGTGCTAGTTTAGATTGACTACTAATTCACGTAATTTTCGAGAAAAGTCTCGCAAAAAACGAACCATGCCATTACTGTGAATGACAGTTAGGTGTTGCTATATCTTGATTAAATTTACCCGTTTTAATAAGGGCTATTATTTATTTTCAATTGCATAGATAAAGTTAGTGAATTAACTAATTTAAATACTGATACTTGGACTTGGTCATCTCCTATTAAACTTGGAAACGACTTCTACTTAGTTGGGAAAAGGGTAGGCAAACTGATTTATTGAATTAGCTACATTTTTGTACCACACCTATACTAGATACTAGCTGGGTGTAAGTAATATACGATTAAAATACCAACACCGCATATGAAAAGAGAAGAAGAATGTGTTTTACGAGTTTCACTTACGAGGAAAGTATGGTGGTCTTAATTTTTTGTTGAGTTTTATATTTGTTCTATTAAATTTATTTTACCCCTCATTAGCGGTATTCGGCTTCATGAGGCAACTATTTGACAGTTTCTGCAGGATTCTAGAAAACGGTGCTACCAACATAAAAATACATCCGGCTGTCATAGCAAAAACGTTCCATTTGAAGCAGTTTCCATGAAATGCAATGAATCTTTTTTCGAAGTCGGCAGTAAATGTTTCAATCATCTAAAACCAATAAAATAGTGATTTAGTCTTTTATGTAAAGTTAGAATCATAATGTTATTTTATGGATTTCTAACCAATCAGCGCCTACTCCTTTTCAATTACCACATAATTACATCAACATTGACTAGGCAGTTTATTGCTATGAAAACGGTGTAGGCAGTGCAGGACAAGGAACCTATCTTAAATTCTTAACTAACACAGACAACAGTCAGTCATCCAGTCATCATCAGCTTTTTTTGGCTTGGATCATGAAAGGTTATCTAAACCGCCCAGCGTGCTCTGTAATATAACTGCGTAAACTTACGTTAAGGCTAGCCGATGAACCAGCTTTACCTACACCTTAGATTATATCAACAATATTGATCTAAGTAGGTACCTAAGTAAAAATCGCTGTATCGACTGAAAAATCTTCTCCCAGCTCACATAAAAGCAATGCTTGTACAGGCTCTAATTTTCCCCATAATTGACTACGGTGACGTTTGTTACTACGACCTGAATGCAGATCTCCTCAATAAACTTGACCGCCTTCTAAATAACTGCATTCGATTTGTCTTCAACCTCCGCAATCACGTACCTATCCGCGCATCAATCACTATTAAAATGGTTACCCATACGTCAGCGCAGAGAGTGGGCTGAGATCCTTGACTGTTCTGTTTCCTCTTCTTAATAATCCTTCTTCTCCGTCTTATCTAACTTCACAAATTAAATTTCTTTGCGCAGACCACAGTAAAAATCTTCGCTCTACTAATAATCGATGTCCCTCACACCGTGTTCATTCAATCCTCTTTATTTGTCCAGGCGATCTTCCTTTGGAATGCGCTCCCTCTGAGCATCAGGACGGTAACTAGTCGGTTGTCCTTTAAAGTGAAGGCACGTGAGTACATTCGCAAGAAGTTGAAAGAATCATCACAGCGTTAATTCGTTGGATTCGTTTCTCTCAACGCCTTTGTTAATTTTATTTGTATGTATGTATCTATGTATTTATGATTGTATATTTTTCCTCTCCGTTTGTTTTTCATTTAAGTTGCACCTGCCATGTTGTCTCTGCACTACCCTAAGGTCGACTGGTAGAAAATGCCTAAGGCATTAAGTCCGCCTTTGTACAGTTTTTTTTACTAGGTAGTGCATAAAGTATTAATAAATAATAAATAAAAATACTTATGCAATCATTTGCATAGTGATAGTGACCAATTTAGAAATAGGTACATAACTGCTTCTGTTTTTGGTAGGTGACTTTTGAAGTATTTGGTTCAAGAGTTTGAAGACACCATTCATTGCTTCAACCAATTTAATGCAGATAGAATTTGTGTTTTGTGGGTAGGTAATTATTTTGTGTAGCGTTATGTCTACACCCCAAGTTGATAAGGCTCTAGACAAAATATTAGGTACCTATTTAAAACTAAGTAAGTACACTGCCGCATGCCGGCCAAAAGTTTAAGACCGCACTTAAGCAGTATAATTATCTATCAATTGTAATAAAATCCCTTAAGATATATAAAAGAAATGCACACCTGCATATTCTATTGTTAATATAGAATATTTAAAGAATTCATTCTTTTGTTTACTTTCCAGTTATTGGACAATAAACATCTATTGTTTTCATTCACCGACAAACGCTGCGCTAGGGTCAGGTGGTAGAGTCGTAATAATGTGTTTATTGTGTGCTCATTATTTATTACTTTGCTTTTGTTTTGCATTGGTCAATATTAAGGATTATTTAGCTTCTGAAAACACGTAGTTTCAATTTATTTTTACCTGAGTTTACTTGGGTTTGTTCACAAACAATCTCAGTTAGTCTAAACTTGTGGTTTCTACAGTAAAGACGTCTTAAAATGGGAAAAGCACGCGAAATTAGTAGTGACGTGCGTTCTGCCATCGTTGTTTTACATAATGAAGGCAAATCCGAACGTGAGATTGCTTCACAACTGAAGTTATCGAAGACAGGTGTTCATAGCACAATAACTCGATACAGGGAGTTGACTACAGTGAAACGGCGACTAAGAGATGCAAAGTTGTATGGTCGCGTCGCCGTTCGAAAACCTCTGCTAAGGCCACAAAATAAGAAAAAGCGGATGCAGTGGGCTCTTGCCCATCGAGATTGGACTGAAAAAGATTTTAAAAAAGTTCTTTGGACCGATGAATCCAAGTTTGAACTATTCGGTTCAAAACGAAGAATTTACGTGAGACGAAATGCGACGAAATGCGACAGTCAAGCATGGCGGTGGCTCAATTATGGTCTGGGGTTGCTTCTCTAGCCAAGAAACTGGCGATTTGATCAAAATTGAAGGAATTATGAAAAAGGAACAGTACAAAAACATTTTAGAACAAAACGCCGTTCCTTCCGGGTTGCGATTAATTGGACACGGATTCATTTTCCAACAAGATAATGATCCAAAGCATAGCTCCAAATTATGCAGAGGATATTTAGAAGAGAAAGAGGCCCGAGGGGTGTTAAAAAACATGGTTTGGCCACCTCAGAGCCCGGATCTCAATCCTATTGAACTTTTGTGGGAAGAGCTTGACAGGAACGTCTGTAATCGTGGCCCATCCTCGCAAGAAAGAAATGTGGAATGCTTTATGCGAAAGTTGGAGCAATATATCACAAGACACCATCAACAAATTGATAGCTCGTATGCCGAGACTTGTGAAAAAAGTCATACAAAGTAAAGGAGGATTTTTTGATGAAACATCAGTTTAGCTAACTATAGCCTTTTTTAGCATGTATTGTTAATATTTCTTTATGCTTTACATTACAATTTGTCCATAAACACTAACTGATTATATAATTAAACTGGTTAATTAAACATTTAATATTTTATTGGTGTTTTACTTTATTTTCCTACTTAAATTAAGGTCGTCTTAAACTTTTGGCCTGTAGTGTAGGTACGCCCCAATTGTCCATGGCCACACATACGTAACAATCACAGAAATCTTAAAGATTTCTGTGGTAACAATAGTCATTTCCCGGTTTCGGGATGAACCCTAACTTTTAGGTGACGTAAAATTGATGCCTACAAATAGTTTACTTATATCTATATAGGCACTTTGATATCGTTTGTCGAATTCAAGGACAACATTGTTTTTCATCCCCCAAATATTTTAAGCTACGCTGTAACCAAATGAAGCTGCTGGTTGCTTCGTAAATATAGGGACCCACCATTTTTTTTAAATAGGTACCTACTCATTAGGCCCCATGTCTATCATACATACACTTTTACTTTACTTTGACTTTGACTTTAAGCCAGCCGAATATAATAATGTTTATTCAGCAGTTCAGCACAAGCTACCTACCTAAATTATTATTTTGAAAGAATTCACTAAGATAATACAAATGTGGCATAATAAACTCGTATTTTGTAACTGTCAAGGCCACTGGAATAAATTAAACAAACATAATATCAGCTACCATTGATCACCAATTGGTCGAAACTCGTTATCTTAGTGAGCGAGTGGGATAACAGACCGCCGCAGAGAATAAATAAAATCCAGTTCGACTCCGAGTCCGCTGAGCGCAGGCGCGGCCACATCCATCGCAAATAGTATAAAATAATAAAAAAAAAAAACAATGTTCCCATTACGCCGCGTTGGCAGTAAGGTGTGTGATCAACTGACCAGTGCTTCAATAAAAAATAAATATTTCACAATGGTTGATTCAATAAAATTCGATTTTTGAAAGTTTAGCCAACTTATGAATATGGAACAAGTTACGCTTTTAAAGTTTGTTACTCAAAAGTAGCCGGTTTTGCAGATCTTGGAGCAATGGCGGGCTCCTGTGTTTGCGACGGGAATACAGAGGAATTACAGCTCAGATGTGACTGCTCCGCGACCTTTGTCCATGTTGACCGAAGACGAACAAACTATGAAAGAAACAAGTGAGTAGATCGCTTTAGAATCATGAATGACAAGATGTCTTTTTTATTTTTGGTATGCTTTTGAGTTCCACCCAATCCAATATCGTAAGTCTATATTTAATTTTGACACAAGGCTTGTCAAGTACAAAGTCTACTCTAATACTTAGTTGGAATAGGTACCTAGTGAGTTCATTGTTTGAACTGTTATCTTTCAAGTTGGCAAATACATATTTAAAATTCGAGACAAAATTCTTTACAACATGCAGAACTCTAATCTTGTTATTTAATTCAAACCTTATAAATACCGAGGTATTCACTATCTGAATAAGGTTTAAATAAATTATCACGATGGTAGCTGAATGGCTAGGTGTTCTTGATAAGACGATTACGGTTGATTAAATAATTCAGCAAAACAAATATGTACCTATTACTTATAACGATATCCTCGATAGATATGTCATACCTCCACCTACATAATCAAAGATAATTAGGTTCCGACCTACACCTACACTTAAGTACATATTATTATTATTAATATTTATTTAAAAAGACAACTTTCGGTCCACAGGTGTTAGTAGCACTTAATACTATGTTAGTTAATTCAATAAATATGACATATACCAAAATTATAAATTGCAAACAAAATAATTATTCTTAATTAACAATATGTAATCACCTGCCCCACGCCCGCTGTATAGGTGCATGTAAGGCCTGCCAGTGTTGCACAAAAGGCCCGTCCAACCTGTTGGCAACAACGGAAAGAAGACTGTTGCTGCTGCCCCGCACTCTACCTGCTATCGAGGTCGCTCTCTTTCGCATGGTGGTATAGAAACAGTCAATGCGGACGCTCGCAAACATTCCCGATGCGCTGCAGAAGCGAGGCAGCCGCAGCAGTGCCCTCAGCGCATTATTATATTGAACACGGAGAGCGCTGTAGGATTTCTGCAAATATGACACCCATAAACTACCCGTGTAAAAAGATGTGCAGTAGGCTCGAAACAAGGTGATCTTCACCTCCTTGGAGCAACGCGCAAACCTGCGGGCAATCATATTCGCCCTCACCGACAGCGCCCTCCTTTCTCGCTCAATATCAGCGTCGTCTTTCAGGTCGGACGTTACAATATGGCCCAGGTACATAAAAGTTTGTACCCGCTCCAAGGGCACCCCATATAGCCGTACTGGTGGAACCTCCACCGGACCCCTAGAACCTGCATTGAAAACCATAAGCTTGCTCTTTTTCACGTTATATTTTAGGCCGTGAGTATGACCGTACGCTTCGCAAATGCTTATTAGCTCTCTGAGTCCCCCTATTGACGCGCTCAGCAGCACCATATCATCAGCATAGCTGATGTTGTTAAAGCAAACATCATCAACATGGCATCCAACATGGCGGCTGCTGAGCTCGGCAACAAGTCCGTCGATATACAGCTCAACCCTCCCTGCCTCACCCCGCACTCCAAGCTGTACGAGTCCGATAGAGCTCCCAACCATTTCACATTATTGACCTGGTTCTCGTACCAGTGCTGGAAGATTCTAATAATTTCAGGGGCTACTTGCCTGTCGCGCAACTTCTTCCACAACACTTTGTACGAAACCAGGTCAAACGCTTTGGACAGATCGAGGAAACAGGCGTAAACAGGCGTGCTTCGATCCGTGTAATATCTGACAGCATGCTTTAAACTCAGTATAGCACTATCTGTGGACAGTTTGGGTTTATAGCAGATAAGTAAATTTGGATGTCTAAATATTGTTTTGACTTGAAAATTCTTTTCCTCTTCATTTTTTCCTCCTAGAATAGTCTTATTTTTATTTTATTTTATAAATTTTAGGAAAACTTACAGCTAATACACTACAATAGAAACTAATGATATGTAAAAAATGGCCATTTACAAGTTTTCACTTATATATAGATTCAATAATAAAAATCGCACGAACACAGCTTAGGACTAACGCGCATACATGCATACCAACATACGACCAATGACGCTCAAAAATATAATAATTTACCAAAAAAATAGCGTTCAGGTACCAAAAAAGCATAGGTATAATTTTTAGAGGTAAACCCCACACCTCGAGGGAAACCCAATGGACACACCCCCAAAACCCTATCTCATTTCAGCATATTTTCCCAATTCCTACAAATTTTGCTATTTTTTGTACCTTAGTAGGTACTCATCATGGTAACGCAAAAAAAAAACTTTTTCTTTGCAAACTTATAATAAACAAACAAAAAGGTCATCAGAAAAGACTTCGGTTCATCGACGTCGTGTTTACGTGCAAAACGAAAACAATCGAAATTGATGAATAGGGATTAATATGTAGGCATACTTTAGGTAATTATGTACCTAGGTATTTTTCAAAAATACAGAAGTACTTAATGAAGATTTCATAACACAGCAATAACTGAGCGACAGTTGCATCATAATAATTAATAAACAATATATCGAGATAACAAACTGTGTAAGTATTTATTTTATTTATCTGAAGTGTGTTCATTTATCTACGTCATTCGTTTGGGTCTGATTCGTCCCATTTTCCAGGGCCACAAATAAATTAAGTTTGTTAATTTTGCTAGCAGATCTTCGCTGGCGGTCCATAAGCCGAAACGCTAAAATGGCAAAAGCACTATCAACTTGGCCTATACAAATCCACTGCTCGACAAAGACCTTTCTCAAACTGCGGTCCAACAACCGGCAACAAGTTTTTTAAAGTAAACGCTCCATATAAAATACTGCTAGATTTTAGAAAGTGAAAAATTCACGAAAGTCTTTTCTCAACTAACTTTTTAGACCTATTACTCCATTTATTATATCATAAGCCCTTTTTTTTCTTTTTTGGAATGGGCCACTCGCAGTTCAGCACACTGGTTCTGCTCAGCCGGACTTTCGTGTGATGGCCTTTTTTTTTTGGATTGGAAATCATCAAATGACTTCTCCCGCTCTGGGCGGAGCGGAAGGGAGTGTCAGACTCTTACTGACTAAAACCCACCCGTGTTCCTTCTTGTGCCCTTTGCGTTCCAGGGCCGCGGTGACTCTTTCGAACAAATTCCGCAACCCTAGCAGGCACTGACCCTATGCGGCCACGTCTTCATTGCTGACGGCTCTTTGAGGCGCGCGCAATTTTTTTTTTTTTTTTTTTTAAATAAACGTTGCCCCACACTAGGATTTACTCCTGTACCGTGGGTGCAGCAGCTGAACGCTCAACCACTGCGCCAACCGTGTCGTCGTAAAATGAATAAAAACATATGTATTTTAGGGTGGAACAAGCACGTAGGAGAATAACATAGGAAGGCTCGGCTTAGTTTCAGCAACTGGGTTATACAGGGAAAGCCGCGCGCGGGATCCTAGTATCTGAGTATGTGTGAAACACGAAAAGAGTTTAAGAAGAACTTAAAATTGTTGCCAGGATAATACCGAGCAAATAAAAATGGACATACTCGCGGCAAAACATTTTAGCAGTTTTTTGCAAAAAAAACCGGGGCACTTGAATCCTAAGCCGCGCGTTCCTATGAGACAGTGCAGTGGGGGATCAAAATATTGCGAATGTTTTTAAAGATCTATTTACTGTAGAACCATTTCCATATGAACTTAAGAATTTAAGTAAGCCAGACGTCAAAAACTAGATGAGGCCGGTGTTTCCTAGCCAACTACCCTGAGAAGAAACACCGAAACAAACTTAGAGGTCAAGGTCTCTTTTGAAGTCCATACAGTTGTGCTGGTCAAAAATTGCATTGAAATCGGTTGTGTTAATTTCCAAGAATAAGGACAAGATCCCCAAAAAGCGGCTGGCCCAAGAGGCTTTAATTGAACTCCAAGAAATTGAACTCAAAGAAATTGAACTCAAAGAAATTGAACTCCAAGAAATTGAACTCTAACAAGATCGATCTGTTAAAACAAGAGAGGTTGTAGAAATTATTTTGTTTGTAATTCTGACGTGAGCATACACGTTAAGAAAATAGGAAAACATGTTATTTCGTAACAAGTTGTTTATCAATAAAAACATTAAAATAACACGGTTGTTGACATATTCAAGAGCTGTCTGTTCTTCTCCAAAAGAATCTAGTTTTGCGAATGGACAACTAGAGTCGCTAGGTACATTATTTTATTTTTAATCGGTAAATTTGATTTTCAAAAGGTATAATTAAATAAATGAATTGACTTTCAAGAAAATTAAGATCATTTACGTCAAAACTTTGATAGGTATTTGTATGAAATAAGGCACTATCTAAGTGTTCTTATATGGTGCCTTATTTCATTTTACAGGTAAACGTATTTTTTTATTCTGTTTCAAAGTTGGGGTCTTTGGTAGGTAGGTACGTAGAAGCAGAAAAGAAAGAAAACAAGTTTTGTAGGATAGAGCCAAAGGATAGAGCGAAGTCGAAATAAAAGGTTAAAAGTTCAAATGAGAACGAAAGGAAGCTTGCCACTGCAAAGGGCACTAGAAGGACCATGGGTGGGTTTTAGGCAGTAAGAGTCTGACACTCTCTTCCGCTCCGCCCAGAGCGGGAGAAGTCATTTGATGATTTACCATCCAGAAAAAGAAAAGGTAACTTATCACTAATGGCGATATTCGGCTATCAGTGAGCTTAAAGTAATCTTGATAAAAGTAAAGACGATGATACAAACTATCTAGACACAAAGGTGAACGCCTCACTGTCACAGATTTTATTTTAGGACCTGCCTTATAAAGCTCTCCATTTAGCAGTATCTAATATTGATGCTAACTAAGTTTTGTATCATATATTTCAAAAGCACCTACACAAAACGGTGGTAAATGAACTGTACCTACCTAATACGTACTTACTTACAAACAGATAGAACTTAGAGTCATTAAATTTCAACATACCTACGCGTATTTAAATTGACTGCATCAAGTAGTCAATGATGTAAACGCGCCATCAAGTTTCGTTACCCAACTGCAAAGAGAAGGTGCAATAGACAAAGCCGATCTTAAATAAATAAGTGACAAGGCAACACTGCTTCATGGTCAATTCACCAGAGCTAAAAATCTTATGTCCAAACACACAAGTCGGTAACTTTAACTAGGTACCTATAGAGACTATTATGAATTGCTTGCAATGACGTTTGGTTTATGTATGTTCTGTTTTCGCTATGAAGAATTATGTTGTTATGTATAGCAATGATGCTGATACTTCTAAAATACTGTTTCTGATCGAGTCGCTTTGCAGGGTCAATACAAAAAGCATACAGCCAGCTAAAGAAACTAAAAAACATACTTAGGTACCTATAAAATAATTTAATTTCGGAAGTCGATGTCAAAAACTTCTCCGAAAAATCCTTTGCCTTTATCTTACACTAGCAGTGCACTGCGGTTTCACCAACGTAGTTCCCGTTCCCGTGGGAATACGGTGATAAAATATGGCCTATGTTACTCAGGGTGAATGTAGCTTTCTAATGGTGAAATAATTTTTGAAATCGGTCCAGTATTTTTTGAGTTTATTCGTTACATACAAAAATAAAAATCTTTCCTCTTAACTCTTTATAATATTACTAGCGACCCGCCCCGGCTTCGCACGGGTGCAATGTAGATACTAATGTTTCCTCTACCATAATATGCATGTATTATACATATAGGTAAACTTTCCTCTTCAATCACTCTATCTATTAAAAAGAAACTGCATCAAAATCCGTTGCGTAGTTTTAAAGATTTTAGCATACATAGGGATATAGGGACAGAGAAAGCGACTTCGTTTTATACTATGTAGTGATATATATAGATATAGATAGTACCTATAGATATAGTCTTACGTATCCCAATATCCGACCTACCCTCGAACATAATGACGTAAATAACACACTGTGTGTCACTATCATCGAACGATAATTCCTAATGTACGATATCGCAAAAATACTTGGCAACAGCGTGGCGAAGATAAACTTAAATGTTTTTGAACGTACGCCTGATAATATGCAAGAAGTAGAGATAGGAGTCGTGGGTGTAACGTTATATGTAATTTTGTTTTAAATATCAAAATGCTTGTACAGCGTGGAGAATGGACCTACTTAAGATGCGATGGTCAAGTGACACGCCCATCTCTATTAAAACCATAGAAATATAAAATACAGTATCTATGATTAAAACCAATACCTAGATGGAGGTAGAAATAGTTGCACCCTTCAGATTGCAACAGAGTGAGGTTAATCGTCTCCTAGTATGATGATGACGATTAACCCAAATTATTTTCCTATTCCTATGATATTCAGAGGTTCAGCAAAATATTCCCTCTCCTAGAGAGGAGGCCTGTATCGCAGCAGTGGGAACGTTAAAAGGCTGATTATGCTATTATGCAGCAAAATGTAGACTCCCAGCCACTGCTCGTTAAACGAGTTCTGTTACCAAAAAACTGTTGGTTATCCGGTCTTATTTCTGGCCTGGTTTGCTTAAGTAAGTCCTCTGCAGTCATACCTACCATCTTCTATATTGTATGCATCTAGACAGGTCTCTCACTTTCGTCTTTACCTATCTTTATGGTCTTCAGCTCCGATTTATCGTCTAAAAAGGTTTTGATTAGCAGTGTAGAATCAACTGACCAATAATATTATTTTCTAAGCACGCGGTATTCTAAATCTAAGTATAAGCACAATCTAAACTCGAGTTCATGATACAGGCGTAAAACAAATATACTCGCATCGTCTTATTATTACAAGAGTTTATTCTGCACGCGACCGTAGATACTTAGTATCTACTGAATAGCATAGCATTTATGTATGTCGGTCGACTGCATAGCAACAGTGGCGTGACATGTTTTAAACAGACATGCATGCCACATGGCAGTCTCTTTTGTCTTGGTGTACAAATTCTACATCGCTAATAATAAGTTGTGTTGTAGGTAGGTACTTAATAAGATGAATTTTAATATCAATTGGATATGATATCTACTACCCATCGGTTTATCACATAGAAATATAAAATACAGGAGAAGTGGCAAGGGGGCGTGTCGGTGTCCACGCGACATGGTCTGGGCGAGCATGTCTTACGCAATGGTCGAATCCGCGAACTAGTGCACTTCCGACCGTGAGCGTGATAAGATATAAGAATTCCGTGTTGTTCAGTGTTTTCTTGTAAAAACCGAAGCCTAAACCAAAACTTTGTTAATTATGGAATCACTTACCATATCAAAATACAAGTATTTTACTATATTTGTCTTTAAAATCATGTAAAACAACAAATCTTAAAATATTTCTTGCTTATACTATGTTATTTTTGTTTTTAACCGACTTCTAAAAAAGGAGGAGGTTCTCAATTCGGATGTTTGTATTTTTTTTTTTTTTATGTTTGTTCGCGCATAACTCCGTCGCTTATCAACCGATTTGAAAAATTCTTTTTTTGTTGGAAAGGGTATACTTCCCAAATGGTCCCATGAAAATTTTATCGAAATCAACCAAGCGGTTTTCGAAAAATCTAAAAAAAGTATGTACTTTGTCTACTTTGACGACCTCTTAGTTCACTCTGCAAAGGAGCTGTACGTTTTTTTTACACCAATGTGATTGGTTCGTTTAGGTGGGGGAGGGGAGGGGGTGTAAGGTAACACTAAAAAGTGAAAAATAAAAAACTTTTTACAAAAAAATACAACCGACTTTTACACAAAAAATCAAAAAAGTGCAAAATAACTTTAATTTCGGAAGTCGGTGTTCAAAAAACGAAAAAGCAACCACAAACACCGAGTTCCGAAATTAAAGTTATTTTGCACTTTTTTGATTTTTTGTGTAAAAGTCGGTTGTATTTTTTTGTAAAAAGTTTTTTTTAAATGTCAAAGCGACAATAACCTATTACTATGAATACACTGCTCCTTAACCACTACCTAAGTTTGTCGCTAAGTGACTGGATGAGCAATGTAAAAATCACAAAACGATACTTTAGCAAGCCGATGTATCGCATAGTACGGCCGCTGCTTCTTGCCGCGAGTTAGTGATGTAATTGTGCAGATACACTGTCGACAACAATGTCGATTGTTGAATGAAATATTACAAAAGTGTACCAAACTTTCTTAGATTTCATTAAATTTTTGGTAAATAATCGTTCAAGTGTTTTTGGCTTTGAATTATCGTATTTATGCCTTATCCTCGTGCTACTTCCTTACTTTTTATGGTAATTGTATTTTACTTTCGATAAAGTTTCGAATGCATTATAGTAATCGGCATGTTTAAGATAATATATTAGTGACCTTTGCTTAAAATTGTTTGTTATACATGGGCAGCATAGTGTGTGTAATAAATGCCAGAATCGATAACTTTCCGATTAGTCAATCACTAGCGTATATGTAAAATAAATTGCTTTTGCACAGCACAACGATACCCACCGTTGTTTTTGTGTGAGTAAGTTGCACGGTGTACTGTAAATATACGCTGTGTTTATTAGGATAAGGTTTATAATTGATTGTGTAGTACAGTCCGATTTTAGAAATGCGGGTGTGTGCGCGACTGCGTATCTATTGCTTTTACTGAACTGCATGCGTAGTAGTTGCCGGGTGGTAGGGCAAAACAGGAGACACAGGTTCCGATACATTTTCGGCTACAGGGCATATCTCCTTGTTTATTATATCTATGGTTTATCAGCTCAGTTTCTATCAAACACACCTAATTCCAAATAGGAACTAACATATTCTAGTACCAAATGCCACTATCTTACCTGCTGCTGCTGAAATTTTCAAAGTTTGGGCCACTTAAATAATAGGTAGGGCTTTACAAGATAATGATAATAGCAACCAACAATCAAACCTGTCGAGATAGACAGAAAAATACTTAATGCGAACTTCTTCGATAAATTACTTAGGTACCTATTGAGTTTATGTATTTAAAGAAACAGAAAGAAAAATCAAATTCATCAATTCATCTAATTTTTTTCTAAAAATGGCTTTTTTATACCCATACTAGGATTTACTCCTGTATCGTGGGTGCGTTCACAAACTTGAAAACTCACATACACAAGACAACCAGACCCGGAAAAATTATCTGTAGGCCATACAAATATTTGTTCCGTGCGGGGATCGGGATCGAACTCGCGGCGCGCAGCGCAGCAGCCGAACGCTCAACCACTGCGCCAACCGTGTCGTCAACTAATTAATAGTTAACTTGAAACACTGTTCTCTAATAGATTGGTATCAGCTCGAAAAGTCGACTTGTTTAATATGCAACAAGATTGAAAAATCTTATCCGGATGAGTAGAGTTCTTTCTATGGTCTAAAAACTTATCTTTTCTCGTTACAGTCAGAAAACTTGCAACAGAACAGATTGCTCCACTAGTCAAGAAAATGGAAGACGAACATCGCATCGATGACGGCATTAGACAAATACTCTTTGACAATGGCGTGAGTATCAATTATTTAAGCCTGAGTTATCCCGCGGCAGGGCTAAGTCATCCCTTCCTTCCAATAGGGTAGTTGCCTTAGAAAATCTAATTAGTCCGTAAGATAGACTTCCCAAAAATATTGGACAAGTATTTTTTATTTTTTCACGTAAACAAAAAACGAAGATGATATAGTGCGCTGAAAACTCGTGTGACATCACTTCGTGCGACGATTTTTACCACGCCGTGATGTCACAAGCCCCCTCATGCTCTTTGAAGCTTTTTATCTTCGTAAATTTTTAGAGATTTCATAAAGCAATAAATACGTGTCCAATATTTTTCGATAATCTGACGGACTCTGGTTGTGGGTGCCGAGTTCAAGCCACCACCCATAAAAATCTGTTACCTATTGAATTCATTTTCACACGCTGAAAGAGTTGTGGGCCTGCAGATACTAGAACTGGTTAACTAGCCAGTACTAACCCGAGGTTTACCTCGAAGGAGATGACGGGACGAATTTAGATGCGTTTGCCTTGCTCTCTTGGCAAGACGAAGTGCAGACATAATATTACCGTCGCAATCGATGGGGGACGGCCATTGCCTAACTAACTGTAGGACAGAAGTTTAAAAAAGAATTAAGTAGATAGTGTTCACGAACATGCCATTCAACAAACAAAAAAAGCAGAACGCTTCATGCAATACCCAAACTAACAATGATATTGTATATAACGAAGTGGCAATAAACTCGCGGATGTCCTTTAAAGATATCAGTTTGACTTTCAAATGAACGTCGTGGACTGTTTAGGGACTTATCTTGTTTGTGCCTGTTTTATCTTATGCGAAGTTTTCACTAATTTTATCTCATGCGAATTGAAACAGGTGGGTGTTCACAAAATACTTGATATTGATGCCAGCCGCGTTGTCGGTTCATTGAGTTGGGAATCCACTGTGTGGTCATCTTCGCCCATTGCTCCTGTGGCATACGGCAGATGTGACCACTGACCAGCCTAATTCCAGTTAAACCCTGCGGCTGTGAGGCCAACGTCTGTCTTTAGGATTGTGGAACGGAGTACCTATCTATTGAGTTTTAATGAGGTCTGTGAATTTGAGAGTTTTGAGACCCAGTAGAGATAATAAGCGAGTTGCCAGATGGAGCTTAGTGTGCAAAATTTGAGGACCGCATTCTGCAAACGGATTTGTCATAAATATGGATTAATATAGAGGATATCGAACTGGCCGGCCCAACTTTTGGTCCATTGTGTTTAGTCCTCTCTTGTGTTATTATTAGGTATGTCCTTTTTTTTGGATGGGAAATCATCAAATGACTTCTCCCGCTCTGGGCGAAGCGGAAGGGAGTGTCAGACTCTTACTGACTAAAACCCACCCGTGATCCTTCTTGTGCCTTTCCCTTTGCGTTCCAGGGCCGCAGTGACTCTTTCGAACAAATTACTAAAAAACAAGGCACTGACCCTATGGGGCTCCGTCTTCGTTGCTGACGGCTCTTTGAGGCGCGCGTGGAACACGACGCGCCATCGATTCGGGCCTGGTTGCTATCGGTCGGCGAGCCACCCATAGCTCACCGTCCGCAGGCCCGCGCCTACGGTAGCCGGGAATCGCTCTGTGTTTCCCGACGCACGGGGCGTCTTCTTCTGTTGCGGCGGCTGGAGCGTGAGGTTTCCCTCTCTCGCACGCGTTCTGCCTCCTCCTTCGCTAGCATTACTGCTCCGCAGAAGGAGGCGACCGCTTCCCATGCCTCCTCGCTCCAGACCATGGTTTGAACCAGGGCCGGACGCGAGAGGATTAGGTTGTGATGTCCTGCGTGTGTTACTATAAACAAGCCGTGTTTAATTTGCTTTATCATCTAAACTTAACATCCACAGCTAATGGGCATCGAGACCCCCACTGAATACAGCGGCTCCGGCTGCGGGTTCCTCACCATGATGCTGGTGGTTGAGGAACTCTCCCGGGTGGACCCTGCCGTGGCCGCCTATGTGGACATCCACAATACCCTCGTCAACTCTCTGTTCATGAAGTTGGGCACTGAGGAACAGAAGCAGAAGTACTTGACCAAGCTCTGCACTGAATATGTAAGTGGATTTTCTTATGCCCTGATATATTATGTAAATCTTGAGCTTAATTTAGATTAAGTTCAATTTTTTATCTAACCTACTTATAGTCAAAACATTATATATTTAATTGTAAAGATACTCCAATGACTTATTCACTATTACAACATATAGTACGAGTATTACCACAGTATAACAATATTTCCTTGTAATACTGTGGTATTACATTAACAACTTGTACATCGAGTATCATGGTGAATTTGTCACTTATAGACACAGCTTAAACATTAATAAAATATACATACACAACTATGAGATCTGTTTCAGATGAAAATTAAGAAGATAAATATGAAACACTTTAAAATTATAGTAGGAAATGATAAAAAAAATAGGACCAATTTACGATTTCTTTACCAATAAACAATGGATAATTAGATACGATAAAATAAATATTATTGGGAAAACGACTGCAATATATAGGCGTCTTCATTTCTGAAATCAAACTTCACTTCTCTCATATCTCTAATAATCTTGTCCGTTCCACGATTCTCTTCTTCACATCTTGTTCTTCAGATGCTTTCAGCCATGCTGCAATAGGGTAGTTGCTTAAAAAAATCTAATTCGTCCGTAATATAATAGACTTCCCAAAAATATTGGACACGTATTTTTTATTTTTTCACGTAAACAAAAAACGAAGACGATATAGTGCGTTGAAAACTCGTGTGACGTCACTCCGTGCGACGATTTTTACCACGCCCTGATGTCACAAGCCCCCACTCATGATCTTTGAGCCTTTTTATCTTCGTCAATTTTTAGAGATTTCACAAAGCAAAAAATACGTGTCCAATATTTTTCGATAATCTAACTGACGGACTAAATAGGATCATATTTTTATTCCTCAGGAAACATCCCTATTGCTACTAATCATCATACCCATTTCGTTTTCCAGGCCGGCAGTTTCTGCCTCACTGAGCCTAGCTCAGGATCCGACGCCTTCGCCCTGAAGACTGTAGCCAAGAAGGATGGCGACCACTACGTCATCAGCGGCTCTAAGATGTGGATCTCCAACTCTGACGTCGCTGGAGTGTTCCTCGTTATGGCTAATGCTGACCCGTCCAAGGTAAGAGAGTTATTTAAAAAATATTTGACCTGTAGGAGAAAAAATTGGTAGACCTCTTAGTGAAGGAGTTAGTTTGGTGAAGACACCATTAATGGCATCAACACCAGGCGAAATCGAGTGGTTCCTAAAAAAGGTCAACTACCAATACTGCCATACTGCTGCAGCGTTATTTATACCACATTACCGCCATATCTGACGTCATAAAAATCCTACATTGTTGTATCAAAGTTCTTCGCGCGATTTGAACATATAGGTACATATAACCGCTCAACAATAACCATCGGGCACCGCCCCGACTTTTGCCTAACGAGGCAAACCGCGCCGCCGAGCCATTAGCGTTGTTAACTCCCCTAACTAATAATAACTAGACCCGGCCTGTCCCTTGCTGCCTCTCTCAATGATCCCGTTAAGCCGAGGCCCGTATCCCACAGGGGATGCCTTTAGCGAAGCGGTCATTTAGCTTTTAGTAGTTTTTAGCCCTGGCTGGGGGCCTTATATTCATTTGAGGCCACCACAGGATTGCCCGGTTAAGCAGTAACCAGCCTTAGTGTGCGGAACTGCGAGTGGTGGTGAAAAAAAAAAACCGGGCAGTTCAGTTCAGACGGGTGTTGAGTCAGACTCAACACCCGTCTTGTAGAAGGAACTCCCTTTTCTGTTTTTACACCAACGAATGTGTCAATCTGAGCGTTTAATTAAAAGCCTTAGTGGCGCTCGTCTATTCTTTATGGTGGTACTCACTTACCGGCTTCTGGAACGTCGTTTGTTTTAAACCGTTGAGACTATAGGGAACGTGCACAGCGTAGACTAAGCCATCTAGTGTTGCAAATCTGAAACTTTTACTTTGTAAATATTTGACCTGTGCTGCCACCTATACTTCCTGCACCCTCCGTTTAGGGAACGTGCACGAAGTAGACTGTGCCATCTAGCGTTGCAAATTTGAAATTGATAAGTAAAATATACTTGACATTGACGCGTCTTTGCTGCCACCTATAGGTTCTGCACGTTCCCTATATTAAACTCTCAAGTCGTTTGCCATCCCTACTAATACATAAATGTGAATGTAAGTTTGTTTGTTACGCTTTCACGCGAAAACTACTCAACCGATTTCTAAAGTTCTTTCACAACTAGAAAGCTACATTCACCCTGAGTAACATAGGCTATATTTTATCCCCGTATTCCCACGAGAACGGGAACTACGCGGGTGAAACCGCGGGGCGCTGCTAGTTTAATAATAAGTCACACAGCCGCAGAATATAGAGTTCCGTAGCTGCCCCCATAACCATGAAGATGACACTTATTCCTTGTCAAGAACTGTGCATCACTAGAGCTTTGGAATTTGATTTCGACCCCGTTTAATTAAAGATGCATGAGGTACTCTAATAGGGATGTTACCTGAGTAAAAAATATATGATTATGTTTAGTCCGTCAGTTAGATTATAGAAAAATATTGGACACGTATTTTTTCCTTTATCAAATCTATAAAAACTGACCAAGATAAAAAGCATCAAAACTCAGGAGTGGGAGCGTATGACGTCACGGCCCGGTAAAATTTGTAGCGAGTAGTGACGTCACACGAGTTTTTTACGCACTGTATCGTCTTCATTTTCTATTTATGTGAACAAAAAACAAAAATACGTGTCCAATATTTTTTGGAAAGCTATCAGACGGACTAATCAGATTTTTTTAGTCAACTACCCTATTGTCAAGTCCTAACCTTCCAGGGGTACAAAGGCATCACGTGCTTTATCGTGGAGCGCGAGACACCCGGCCTGTCCGTGGCCAAGCCGGAGAACAAGCTCGGCATCCGCGCCTCAGGCACCTGCATGGTACACTTCGATAACGTCAGGGTGCACGAGAGCAGCATCCTTGGAGAATATGGCAAGGGGTATGTATTGGAAGAACTGCATTATCTTCTTGAAGCCTTGGGTCATGGTTTGGTCGTTTTTATGCTTTACGAAAAAGCTATCCCTAGTTTTGGGAACAGAGAATACACATTTTACACAGATTTAAACTTATGGTAACGTTAGAGTGAATGAGAGCTACATACATCCTTAGAGAATACAGAAAAGGTTTAGGTAGGTGGTTTGGCAGAATTATTTTATTTTCTAAATCCTCAGGTAAATTATTCTGATGTTAGTTCTTAAAGCTGTATACAGAAAGAAAGCTGGAAACTTATAAGCGCTTACCGGCGCTTGACAGCGCTGGTAACCCGCGCAGGAAAATATATGAACGCGCGCCGATAAGCACTGAACGGTGCTGACAAGTTCCGACAAGCTTCAACACGCGCTGGTCAGCGCTAGGTGCTGCCATTTAAAATTAATAAACAACCTGCTTCCTTTCTGTAGAACGGACCAGCGCTTATAAGTTTCCGGCTTTCTTTCTGTATACAGCCTAAGTCGGTTGAGGTTCTGATGCCTTCATGCAATCTGTCTTTTCAATTCATATGTATTGAGTTTTGCTAAACCAGATCAAGTGAAAATTTCTAGGGTCCCCGTAAATATTTACCTACCCACGTCAAAATTTAATTACGACGCACAAAGAATAAGCTTTCAGCTTCATTTCCAAGGTCACTAAGAAAAAGGCCCAGTTTCTGAATTGAGTATTTGAGAGTGTTATACCCTACTTCAATGTCGAAGTTTTTCAGTTTCAGGGTAAAAATAACATAAAGATTGACAAATACTCAACTTCTTATACAGAAATCGGAGGTCAACTGAGCAATTTTTTGAGCATTTTTATCAGCCAGATATTTCATTACATTTTTCTTTCCTAGCTACAAATACGCAGCGGGCTTCCTGAACGAGGGCCGCATCGGCATCGCGTCTCAGATGATCGGGCTGTGCCAGGGCTGCATGGACGCCACCATCCCTTACACGCTCGACAGGAAACAGTTCGGCAAAAGCATCTACTCTTTCCAGGTAACATTCCTGAAGTTTAAATTAATACCGGTATGCGACAACAGGTGAAGACAACACTAAAAAATAACGAATTGAAAGGTCAGTCGATTCTGAAAAAAAAAATCATCAGAAGTGAGTTTTTTTAATTATTATTTTATTATCACTATACAGGCTAAGCAGAGCAGGCTTTTTCAGATCATGAGATAGTCTGTGCTAAAATCAAATCCACTAGTTTTTGTTGTTTATGTCGCAACCTACTGGTCTAATCAGCCGTTTAGTTAATTGGCGGCAGAGCCAGGCAACATGTTCAGACCATTCATAGAATAGGGTAACCAATAACCATGTGACGAAATATGTAAAGTGTGAAATTCAAACATCAATGAATTTCAACACATTTTAACCTCGACGACGAAGCCCCTTTTGCGCGGGACTAATCAGGCCCCTCTTCCCCACTGGGCACACTGGGCACGTGCCCAGGGCCCCGCGATGTATTGGGGCCCCCTAGTCTAGTCCCTACTCCATTACCAGACGATAACCAATAGCTACTCTACTCTCTCTATGTATCAGAGGTGACAAAGTTCTTTGAAATGATTCAGAAAGTGTATAATTTTTTTTCGGGCTCTACCTTCCGTTGGAATATATTGACAAAACACTTAGGTTTAAAAAAAAGTTGTTAAAAGCCTTTCACAAATAAAACGGTCAGCCCGAGCTGATGCAGTGAGCGCCTTGCATGAAGGTCATAAGCTAATTATTATAGAAGCTTTGATATCCATCGCAACAGATGCAGAACAGGCACCTCAGAAAAAAAGCCTTTACCCTGTCCAGAAAAATGGAAATAGTATACTGGAAATATATTATCTTTTGATAGAGAACAAAATTGAAGACACCTTTCCTAATGTAGAAATCGCTTTGAGAACCTTTAAGAATGATGGTAACTAACTGGAGTGGTGAACGCTCTTTTTCCAAATTAAAACAAAATATATAAAATGAATTAAGAAGTACAATGCCTATGTAGGTAGTACTGTGTCCTATGTAAGATTGACTATAACAGTTTGTACAAGTTTCTGCAATATTTTTTTTTTAATTTTTTCAATGCTTCAAGAGAGATTAAACAATTTGTCGCTAATGTCGATAGAATATGAATTGCTCGAAAACATAGATTTTGAAGATGTAATTAACGATTTTGCTCAACTCAAATCTAGAAGGGTACCTCTTCAATCAGCATAGATACTTATATAAGGACTCATCGTGGATGCTGGTTATTTAGTATGGATTACATTATATATTAGCTATTCATTATATCTAATGTAACCGTAACTGTAAGAATAATAAAGCTAAAACTTTGCACATTTACATTATTTGTCTATTCTAACAAAATACATAGTGATTTATTAGATACTATGGTCATAGGGGCCCCATTATCCTAATATGCCCAGGGCCTCTAATAGGTGAAAGACGGCCCTGGGACTAATATTGAAATCTATAGAGTTTACAGGATCTGAACCATAAAAAAAATGTTGTTCTATGGCAGGGCATCAGCTACCAGATCGCGCACCTGCAGACGCAGCTGGAGGCGGCGCGCCTGCTCACGTACAACGCGGCGCGCCTCAAGGAGCACGGCCTGGACTTCGTCAAGGAAGCTGCCATGGCTAAATATTATGCTTCAGGTAACATTTTCATACCTAATTCCATGACGCCAATATAGCTGCCAAAGAAAACATCGTTTTTGCGAGAGAGAGACAGATATATTTCTCTAAAACAGTTATATCTTGTTTACTTTCAGCTAATTTTGCATCTATTGCCATCACAGATAATGTTATATTTTTGTATAATATTTCTAGATAAACTGTATAGTATTTTTTTTTCATTCATATTCCCAATAAAATACTTTTGACAGTTTTGAAAAAGCTGACTACAAATATAACTAGGTACATCAAGCTTGAATTTAACGTCCGGCTTTACCGAATAATGCCGATTGTGTAAATGTGTACTCTACCTCGCTAACAATAAGTCTCAATTTCCAGAAATCGCCCAGAAGCTGACCTCAAAATGCATAGACTTCATGGGAGGAGTCGGTTTCACCAGAGATTTCCCACAAGAGAAGTTCTTCCGTGATGCTAAGATTGGAACCATCTACGAAGGAACCAGTAACATGCAGCTGCAAACTATTGCCAAGCTTATTGAGAAACAGTACACCCAATAGAGATTATAAATAAAGAAATTATTATGTTTAAGAATGAAACAAAGAAAGATGCTGTTATAAAAAGTACTGAATTACTTATTTTTATTAAATAAGTGCATTTACTAAATGTATATAAGTTTTTTTCGCATATCAAAATTCCATTTGACCATAGAAAAAGTACACTTCAGACTCTTGATAAGTAAACATGTACATAAATTTACATACAAGGTATGAATAATAATTACCTATTTCTAATAAGAACAATGTCTTCCCATTTCTATGAAAATGTTAGTCTAATATATTTTATACAATTGTATTCCAAATAAAAGACTTTATAAACTATAAGTTTCAACATTTATTTACAGAAATCTAACACTATTTAAATAATTCTTCACTAATTGATCAATCTGGTTGCTACGTTTTAATTTCATCAAGGTTTTGGATCATATGGCATCTTGAAACCAACCATTCTTGCGGTCTCCTCAGTGGTTCGTTCCCCCTTTCCCTTATAGTCCGCATTGATCTCCTTGTATCGTCTCGTGTTGACAAGGTAATCACAGTATGTTCTCGCCTTGAAGTGCATCTCATCGATTGCCTTGCAAAGCTGTTGATCCGTCGTCTGATGTTTTCTATACTGACTGAATATGTACTGGACCATTTGATTTTCTGCTAGTTTTTTTGATGAGCTTGATTTGCGTATTTCTGATAGCAAAAGCCGTAAAGTCACTAACGGAGGCTTTGATGAAATGGATGCCATTTTATACCTTCAAAACAAATCAGATTTTCAAGTTCTGTAGAGCGTTATTTGTGATAAATTCTTCAATATTCTCGTATTTTGGCTGTTCACCTTTTGTCCAAAAGTCAGAGTCAAGTTTTTCTAGATTTTCTTTAGGGAATGTGTGAATAGAAGTATCATTAAAGCAATCAGTGAATTTAAAATTATTAATCAATGGCTGCTCACATGTATGTGGGAGTATTTTAGCTATGAATGGGACTGTGTCTGAAAGAATTCTATTAGGCTGACTGTCAGCGAGGTTGTTGAAACTGTTACAAATAAGTACACAGTTGTGCAGATTAGGACCCCAGTTGCTCCAAAGAAAACTGTTGGTCAACTGTTTAGAACAGTGGGGAAAATAAACTATACTGGGTCCTCTATCTGAAATTGCATAACAGCCTTCGCTATTTTCATATAAAACTTGAAGCAAAAACTTTTTAAGAAGTTCACACTCACTGTTATAAAAAACAGGATCGTATACCAACACTCTTTCGGGGTTAAAATGATCTTTTAGGCATAGCAAGAGGGCTAACTGATACCTAGCAATAATGCACTCGGCTACATGACCAAGTCCAAGACAATAGATTTCTACAACTTTTCTCTCTCGTAAAATACTACTCACGGATTTAATAATGTTTTCCGAGTAATTTGAAGGTCTGAACTCTTCGACGCAATCCCGAATCCGCCTGGAAAATATTAAATCAAATGAATAACCTCAAAATGTACTAATGATATTTATACGTACAGAATAAATACTAAACGTACTTAATCGTTTTGCCAATGTCAACAACTTTGTCTTTTTCTATTTCAACATTTAAGTATTTCAGTTGCGTGTGGTATTTTGTCGGTCGCTTATTTCGTTTTATTTTCACTTTCTGAAAACCATCACTGTCGACTTCAGGTTTTGACATTTTGTCATTCAATGTTACCAGTTTACCACACGCGACTACTTACCGTCCTTGCCATATAATGCCAATAAATAAATTGATGATTGAATACGTAGTTGTCAAAGATGGTAATTATTTGATGTCAAAAAATCTAAACTTGGCTTAATAAGTTAATACCTAAAGTTAGTAGTAAAATCTGTGTATTTTTTAACTGACTTCCGAGGAGGTTCTCAAGTTGACTGTTACTGTGTTACCTCGTAACTTTGTAGTGGGTGTCCCGATTTTGTGGATTCTTCGACTCTGACAACTAGTATTTGAGTGTTATCCCTAATAATGCGTGGCTTCGAATACATTGATGCTGTCCTCATTCACTCTTGTCGATGTGGTTTGGAAGAGCATCTTGGTATTTTAAGGTAGTCCCTTTCTAGTTTGGTGAAGATCTGATGAAGAACAGAGATAGAAAACGGAACTCTTCAGTAAATGATAGCAAATAGCAAATCTTTCGGAATTGCTGAAATCGCATATTTGTTTATTGTTTACACCAATTTATACTTAAAATAAAAAAAAGAAGAGGTTCTCAATTCGCTTTTTTTTTTGTATGTAATGCCTAAAATTCCCGATACCACTCAGAAATGCTCCCATTTGGCCCCTGACAGGCTTAGTTACTGGTTTGACAAGTCGGTTTTTATATGAACTGGCTTTATAATGATCATGGACCACAATAGGTACCTAGTACCTACAGCAGGTCAAATGCGTCGATTAATTTTAATTACCTACTTCTCTATACTGACGATGTGGGAGGTAACTTTAATCTTGCCCTTAAGTGGAACAGTCTACAGTTCCAGTCAAAGAAATTACCCGACCCGAATAATAAATGTATCGAATGAGGGCGCGGTCTAAATTCGGCATTTAATTCACTACTGCTACCGTTCCCACACAGAACACCATACGTCCTTGATCAGGTATTTGGGTTAGAAAAATTACCTACTGACAAAACGACATAGAGGACGGGCGGTCGCGGCGCATATCGAGTACCTATTGTACGTTTTGTATGGGAGGGACAATCAAAATCTATGAGCACAACATTCAAATCACGCACCCGTATTCGTTCCGACATACCGTAATACGAATAAGGCGACAATTGTGCACCAAACGATATTATTAACCGCGCAAGTTTGACCAAAGGACGACGCTTCCCGGTCGCACGCACGGCGCGAAAATTTTATTTTTAATTTTCCGCGTTCCATATTTAAGATAAGAATTTAGGTCTTTTCACTAGATACTTTCTAATGTTTACACGAGACGCAACCGTAACGGCCTCCTTAGTTATTTATTCAAAAGAGTCTGCAATTAAATTATCTTCGCTTCGTTACTTTTATATAACTTTATTATAATGTTTTGGTAGGTAGTTGGGATTTGTTTTAGTTGTAACACATTCGCGGGCTGAGCCCATCGTGTTTTTATTCATGTGTGCGGTGTTTACGGATGTTGATTATTAAGTGATACATTGAATGTTGGATTTGGACTTAGAATGGAACGTTACGTAGTGAACCGGCGTTCGAAACGCAAAAGTGATGGATTTTTGACAAGATGGAGGAGAAAATACAGCATTTTAAGCAAACGCTCTTGGATCACAAGCGGTTATGACTTGAATGTGAGTAATATTTAAATTTATATAAGATGTTAACAGTGACTTTATTATCGATCGATGTTTATAACTAAAGTTTTCACTCATAATAACTTATGAAAAATATAATAGCACAAAATGACAGTCTGTTGTTATCATGCAAACAATTTCATGTCATTGTCTGGGCCCTTTGGACAGTTGATAATATTAGACATACTTACTTAATCAAAACATCAGAAGATATTAAATTCGTACGAACACTATTCAACCTCAACGCTTAATTAAAATATCAATAGCGTATTATATCTATATGACTGTGGATATTTTTATCGCGAAGGAAATTAATTCAGTGGAAATCCAACATATTTTATTACCTACCGTGTTGCGAGGTTTTCATTTCAAAGCCTTGAACCAAGTAGAAATATTTTGGTATTCAATTAATTGATAATTGAAGATAATTGGTAGTGCGGTTACTTCCCAATTGAATAACTTTGTCCTTATGACTCAACTTATCGCAATAAACGAGTGTGCTGTGCGCGAGTAGGGGATAATTCTTTTTATTACCTAAGAACTAGCAGCACCCCGCGGTTTCACCCGCGTTGTTCCCATTCCTGTGGCAATACGGGGTTAAAATATATGACACTCCACAATATCGTAGGCTACTATTGGTTAAATAATTTTGAAAATCGGTTCTGTAGAACCAGAGATTACCCCTTACAACTTTACAAACGTTACCTCTTTATAATATTAGTAAGTATAGATGGCCCGGGAAATCATCAAATGACTTCACCCGCTCTGGGCGGAGTGGAAGGGAGTGTCAGACTCTCACTGACTAAAACCCATCCGTGTTCCTCCAAATGTCCTTTGCGTTCCACGGCAGCGGTGACTCTTTCGAACAAATTCCGCAACCCTGGCAGGCACCTGGCCCTAGAGGGCCCCAGCTACTATCCTGAATTCCTGACATCTCTTTGAGGTGCGCGTGTAACACAAAGCGCCATCAATCCAGGATTTTTTTTATCGAATGGCGTGCCACCCAACACAAAAACGGCCGAATTCTAAACCTCTTCCCTCCTTACTTACGCTCGTCCTGTTATCAGCAGCTCGTTGATCCTCCTTAAATGGGCAGCGGTTTATAGGTACTAAGTTCCAATATCGATCTTCATTTCATATCATGAACTACCATCTAGCTCAACCACGTAACCCAACGTAGTCTTACAGACGAATGAAAATATCTGCTCATTTGAATATCAGTGTCTAGGTTGTTTCAAACCAGCCACCTTCTAAGACCCGTTCAGCCAGCTGAAATTGCCAATTTAAATCCAAATCTAAATTCTGGTACCTTTAGTTCTCTCTTGTATCTAGGGAAAGATTCGTATTCTTGTATGTCTGTAGCGAATAAACAAAAATTATTTCGCTATTGGAATGCTAAATTACCCCAGAGTAACATTGGCTATATTACATACATAATCAGCCTTTTAACGTTCCCACTGCTGGGCCACAGGCCTCCTCTCTAGGAGAGGGAATGGCCCGTAATCCACCACGCGGGCCCAGTGCGGGTTGGTGAATGTCACATGTCTTCGAATTTTTGGTTCTAGGACATGCCGGTTTCCTCACGATGTTTTCCTTCACCGTTTTGATAGCAGTGGTGAAGAAATGAATTACACAAAGTAATGCGCCTGGCTGGGTTTGAACCCCCGACCTACGATTCGTAAGTCGGGGCCGTTACCACTCGGCCACCACCATATTAAAATAAATAAATGTCCACCAGAGCGAAGTCCGGATAGGCCACTAGTGAAATATACCTACCTACATATTTCAGTATAGAACCATTGGAAGTATACACGTCAAACCGTGTCATTTGCATCTAAGTTCAAAATATAACGAGTAATTGCAGATCGAAAAATGACTAATATTCTCGTTGCTAGCTTACCCATAATTTAGCGAAACGAATCACGGGCTATGCATACCTAAAAGTAACATTCTTTAACGAGACTTCTAGTACGAACGTAACAATAAATACCTACATTTATTTCCTAACTAATGTTCAAGTAAATAAATTAAATCTACTTCAGGAATAAGAATGTTAAATTGAGGCATGAGTCTAAACTGCCGTTGTAAATGTCATCTAACGTTTTGGTGAAAATTAATTTCCTTACCCCTTAAGGTGATTGTTTCGCTGGCCTGTTCATACATTTAAAGCATACATTCTACTCCGTACATAGACACTTTTTTCTCAAAACGAATCATTTTATCACTTTTCTACAATGAAATAGGTGCGCATTAGACTTTTTGGTAAATAATTTGCTCTATATATTGAGAAAAACAGTTTTAAAAACCGGGCAAATTTTGACATTTCGTTTACTAGTGTGAGTGCGATTTGACAACCAAAACCGTACCAAAACATACCGCCATGATTGCGATATGTTATAATAATTTGACGCTAGATGGCGTGCAACCGGTAATATAAATTTGAAAAATCATTACTCAATTTATAATAATGGATTTCATTAAAAAAAACATTATAATAACATAAAACTAACTATCATAAACAAAAACATAAAAAATTGTTGTTATCAAAAAATTGTTAGCATTACCTAGTTTATGATTATTGTTAGTAGGTGTTTTATTCATCACTACGTAAGACGCGGCGCGCGAGGTTGCCGTTCTTATTACTTGACCCTTTGACCTTAGATGTAACGTCGGAATTTCTAAGAAAATCCGTTGCCAAACTTCGCAATGTGATGATTCGATTGACTTGAAATAAAAAATACATTTTGAAACCAAGCTAGCTAGTGCGGTGATAGGCTTTACGCGCGGAATTGCTTGTATATTTTAAATTGTATGCATTTTCATTGATTTGAACTAATATTATTTTCTTGTATGTATTTCATTACAATTTCATATCATTATTGCAAGGTATTGTAGTAGGTATAGGTTGCTTACACGCAATTTTATTTTAAAAATTAAATAAAAGTAGTCTTTCGGTGGTGTTAGCAAGTCGGTCCGTGAGTTTTGCTGGCTATTACAAACAATTACAAACTAAAATCTTCTCATAATAGATAGAAATCACCGATCGATATTGTAAAGTTATAATAATATCAAGTATACAAAATTTTATAAGTACATAAGTACATAAGTACTAAATAATATTATTATGTATCATTTGTAAACTTCGCTATATATATATATAGCGAAGTCGCTATATATATATATATATATATATATATTGTATTTCCTGTCATAATTATTACTTTTTCACATTTGTAATACAAATAGTTATCGACGGACAACGAACAAACAAACATTAGTTTACTGACTTTACTGTAATCGCGTTTCATGTATATGGTTCGTAGACAGATTATTCCTATAGACTGCTGGATATTATCTTCCTTTGCATTCGCAAAAGACAAAGACAAACATATTATCGTCACTAGCAAAGAAAAGAGACGGAGTAGCAATATTTCTGTCCTTTATCGCGTGTCGGCTGAGCGCACATCATTGTGCACAACGAGTTTGACGTTTGTGAGTGTTGTCGATTTGCATCTAATTGATTTTTAACAATTACGTCCAAATAACAACAGAATACGTATCTTTTCGTGCTCAATTTGACATATTAAGTTTGTGTAATAGTGCAAAATGGTAAGATGCAGTGTAATAAACTATAAAAGTAATAGTTTGATGAAGATTGACGGATTACCTATCCTTTCACTCGTAAGTATTCGATTCGATCACTTTTTGTTCTTCTATTTATAATCAAATAGTTGCAGTAATATACTAACTAATCTGTATAATGAGAAAAATGTCCTAAAATTGTGATTTGGCCAATATTTTTATTTTCTTATCTAAAAGTTCAGTATTGGCCACGTTTCAACGGGGAATGTACCCTTTCATGTGGGTTGTATATTCAGGCTTTGATCTATACGATATTAGTAAAACACAGTACAACTACATAGCTACTCTCATACTGTTATATAATACATAAACTATACTACAAAAATGTAAGATAGTAAAAGTATCTTATTATACTTGCAGATTTCCAAATAAACCTGAAATAAGAAACATGTGGATAGCTGCTACCAATAGGCCTAATTGGGTTCCAAAAGTGAGTTTCAGAATTTGCAGTCAACACTTCGACTGTAATCTTTTAAAAAAGAAAGGAAGAAAACTTTCTTGTACCCCGATACGGTAATAAAAATAGATACATCATGTGATTGCAATGATAGCATTTTGTTACAATGATTATAAAATTTTAACATTAGTTTTTGTTAGATTACGGAGTCAGTAAATCGAGTTAGCGATACGACAACAATCGTCAACACGCAAACGATGGTTTGTTCCAAGAGAAAAATCCAAACCAGACAAGAACTATGGACCTGAAGCAAGTGATCCAATTGATATTGATGAAACACAATTGAGAATATTGTGTGAAGAACGGTTAGCTGAATTCCAAAAGTCACCAGAAGACATAGCTTTCATTGAAATGTCTACTATAGCGTAGCATGTAAATGATTTATATACTACTCATAGGAGTGACCGTCTGACTGCTAGTCAATTTGAAAAGGTAATGTAATCAGAAATGTGCATGTGTAATTTCTGTGTTTTTTAGAACACCTATGCAGACAAAGTATCTTTAAAAAAAATATTTTATCTTACTTTTACAGGTATGCAAACGCCAGAGTACAACACCATGTCACAATTTTGTCAAGGATATTCTATATAAAAAAAAATTGTACAAAAGACATGTTATATGGACAGCAAAATGAAAATGTGGCAAAAAGCATATTTATGCAACAGTATAATAAAACTGTAAGGCCTTCAGGTCTTTTTATTGATGAAGAATTTGGATGTTTAGCTGGCAGTCCAGATGGTAAGTCTTTCTTTATCCATATTCATGTATCATATGTGTATAAATTGGATCTTACCTATACATTTGATAAATATGGAAAAAAATTATAACACTAGTTATAATCACGTAAATTTGTTATAGGTGTAATTGAAATTGAGAGAGCCATAATAGAGATCAAGTGTTTTCCATCATTGGCGAGGAAAAACCAAAGCCTAGAGGCAGCTGCACTAGAAAAGAAAAACTTTGCTCTAACATTGGACAATAATGTTCTAGTTATGAATAAAAAGCATGATTATTACTATCAAGTAAGTTAATAATTCTATTGCATGTCCACTTTATAATTTATTTTAGCATGTTATTTACTCTTACTACAATATTAAATCTATTTCAGGTTCAAGGACAAATGCGTGTCAGTAACATGGATAAATGTTACTTCATATGTTTTATTTCAGTCAATGAACCTTTGACTGTTATAGAAGATTATCGAGATAATGAATTTATCAGCAATATGATGCCAAAGCTATTAGTCTTTTTTAAATACTGTATTCTGCCAGAAATAATTTTGAGACGAGTTCAAAAAAATTCGAAATGTATTGATATGAAAGGTACACTAAATTATTACTTGTCTATTTACTTCATAATTTCCATTTTTTCTTGTGGGAAATTGTTTTTCAACATCCACATCAAAAGTTACACACAAAATATACTAATTATAGTAATTTCCTTTCGTAGCAGCTGTGTAGCAGCGGTTTACGGACAAGAAAATCAAGAACATCAGGAAGAGTGATAACAACACATCAAATTATTTTTGTTTTACAAGGGGAGGGCACGGTGTGGGAAATTCACTTCGGGACGAGACTGCGTGTGGTAGTAGTTTCCCATAAGGGTATGCAAACCCTAAAGGATTATTTCAGAATGGCCAGTAGTTTCAAAGAAATAAGCCTTTGAAACTCCACGTGTAACTGATATACTTGTTTATTTTCATCACTAGCGCTAACGGCAAAATAGCCTAGTCAGTATTGTCTCCGACTCCTACGCGGGCGCTCAGGGTTCGATTCCCAAATTGAGCTATCGTTTTTGTTTTTTAATTACTTATTTATTTCTTTTTAAATTAACTATTTCAATAATTAAATGAATTCAATCGAGAAAAACATTATAGTATTAAATTAATTTTAATTTACATTAACTATTATACTTTCTAAATTATAAAGCAGCTAATAATTATCAATGTTTGAAATCAAATTTTTTGGTTACCAGAAACCTGAAATGGTGTGCTCATCGTAATGTAATCAATACATTGACCCTTTTTTTTTTTCTTTTTTCAGGTTTCTGAAAAACAAAAAAGAACTCTTGCTTTTTTATTTCCTTTACAATCACAACAATACTTTAGCAGATATGTATAACCATTTGTTAGTTATATGTGATTATGGATGCTTCGATATTATCAAACATTTTCCACCTTGTTGGTTGTAATCTCTCATTCTAATTTGTTGTCTTGTTATGATTTATAATGTCTTGCGTTTGTCTTGTACTAGTGTGTGATTGTTGTAAATAAATATACCTTGAATTACTTCAAACTTGCATTGGGACTAAATACCTATTTTGATAAAGATTGTTTTTAGTAAACAGTTATGTATCAAGCAAGACATAAATTGTCACTATAAATACTTGTAATTTTTGTTAGTTGGTACATACGTTTTTTTTTTTTTTTTAATAATGTATAAGGTAATATAATAAAACTATCTATTGCAGTCTTGACGTTCATTTCATTCCTAAAATAATAAATAGTTTACACCAGAAATACCACCTTTTATTATATAATCATAATTCCTTGTATTTCATAATACATATAATTGTAACGGGTGGCGTTAGAATAAACTTACCCCCCAGACAATTCTAATTTCGACGTAAGTACAGCCTAATAATTTTTCATTTCACGCCATCTAGTGGTTAATTTTGCTAAATGCTTTTGACTTTAAAGTAGTCGATCATGTCTATGTGTGTGTAAACGATACTATAATCAGATTTGTATGAAATATGGCGAATCAAATGGGTTTTGAGGCTTTAATTTAATTAATTTCGGTAAAGTGGAATCTCCGATTTGCGCGGTGTTATTTCTGTGACATAATATTGTTCCAATTACACTCAAAATTAAATAAAACTGAAAATGTCGACTTCAGCGCCATCTAACGGGAAAATGGCCACGAACAACCCGTAGCATTCACCTTAACAATGTTTAGAAGCTCTTCACAGTGTTCCATACAAAATTTCAAGTTCTTATTCTTGAAAATGAATTACCCGATTTTAATGACATCTGTTACGCATATTAAGCAAGATATAAATATTTATTTAAGAACTCCATCGAAAATAATTTCCTTGATATAACATGAAATTAGTCTCACTGTCTCTTTAAACTCATTTCCAAAAATACGTTATGTATAACAATATTATATATTTTATATATCAGCGTCTGCGCGAGCGCGCGTATCCACCATCTTGACCAGCAGCCCCATCTTAGATGTGTTTTAGAATTTTTCTAAAATCAAACCGTAAGGTGTAAGAGGCTAAGAAGGTGACAAAGTTTGGGGGGAAGAGACTATTAATAATAAATTGTATGATCTATAACTTTTTTTTTTTGGATTGGTAGGTAATCTTGTAATACCTTGAAAAGTAGATAAATGCTCTTACTGAGAAATTAAATTTAAACTTCTTCGGCATGTATCAAATAAATACCTACGTGAATATTACAATATAGCATTTGATGAACCTTCCAAAAGTCTTCAATAGCTTTCACTTATTCTTCGAACAATAATGGCTGGGTTAGCCTTCAACGTAGGTGCTTTAAAACAAGCTTCAATACAGACATCACGTACTGCCAATAAGCATGCTTACTACTTCTACGTGACTCACAAGACCACCGTCTTGCTTGACCCTATAAAAGAAAACATTCGAAATAAATAATGACGTGTCCTGTTAACAATGTCCCATTCAGGAATTGTCTATGTTTGAATCAATTATTGTTTTGTAAAGAAATTATTTCACGTCAATAGTTAGAATGAGCAATAGGTTTTTTTACAAGTCGTGTAATCTTCAGGAAATAGTATAATTTCAAATGTATGTTAACAGCATTTCTTTCAAGACAAAGACTTCATTCATTCAGCATAGTAATAATAAAAAGAATATAATCGTAAAACAGTTTTGTAAAACAATACAGTAGCATACGCGCATATTTTTGTAAACACTTTTAAATTCAAAACATATCAATACTTTCTCCAAACAATAATTGTCCCATTTTGGTCGACATTAGCATGGTCACAATGCATGTCGCCTCCTTACTTGAGGCTGAATGTTAGACTCCTTTGCCAACTAATATGGCGGTCTACGAGCCCACAGACGTTTAGGTATTCAATGTTAATTTTCGCATTTGTTTTGACGAATAAATTCTTTGAACATTAGTCAATGTTTGGGCTACATTTGAGCGACATAAAATGAAACAAATAAAAAAAACAATTGTACCTACCTATCAAAATAATTTATAGGTACATTTTGATGCCTCTAAAACAAACATTATACTTATTAAAAAAGGTTATAGATACCTACGTACTGCGCACAACTTCGTCTTCGATCATAGATCTCCATCTCATCCTCATAAACAGTCCACAGTTGGATTTAGAATTTAGAACTACCAAGCTTCGTTTCCATCGCGCACCTTTCAACTCAATCAAAAGTCATTTATTCAAACTGGACTCAGAGCCAGCACTTTTTGAACGTCAAATTTTCCATTAGGACAGTCCCCCAAAACGTCACCCGCCACGACTTAGTCTACTAGTTTTATAGCTGGGAAGAAGTGGCGCAACAAATTCCCCAGCGACACGTCTGTCTGTTACCGAAATTGAATTTATTCAATAGTATGCAAAGTATAGGTACGTACATGAAACAGAATAAAAATAATATTCAACTCGGAAATCATAAATCAAATCACTATAAAACATTAAAAATAATCAATAAGTAAAAACCTACATAGTCATAAGATGAATAAAAAATACTATTATATAAATGCTATAATATGCTATGAAGTGCTACAGTATGAGGTGACTTGCAGATATAAAGAAAATTTTAATTAAAAAATAGATAATAATAATAATAAGGCAACTGCCTGATTAACTTGCGGGAACTTACAATGTTATTGGCCATACGAAATCATCAACTCAAATGAACAAAAACGATTCTTACAATTGGGATGGACAGGGCCAACCAAGATCGATGAGATTCTTTGTACCGAAAATTAAGATGGACGAATTTATACCCCCATAATTTTTTCTCGTAAAAATTAGGTCCATAAGGTCAATTCTCCTATCTGTATCTACTTACTTAAAACACAAGGACATAAATAAAAAGACAAAATCAGATCGTGACATCACTGCTGCCAGGTGACAGGCCCAGCCGAAACCTTGCAGCAGTGGTTCACGAACACACAGTCAAGTCTGCTAGCCATCATAGATAGGATGCTGTTGGCGCTGCCCCGCACCCTACGGACCAAGGCTTATAAGCGCTTCAATTCAAGTTCCTATAATATCATCTCGGCGACAATAAACTCTTCCTTTACTGACTGACAGATAACGCACAGCCGAAACTACTGGTCGTATAAAGCTGAAACTTGGCATGTAGATTCCTTGGAGAGTGTAGAGGAGCACTAAGAAAGGATTTCCCGAAATTCCTACGGGAACAGGAAAAAACGGGACACGCGCGTACGAAGTCGCGGGTTAAACCTGCTTCTTATAAATATTGGATGAATCGCATGTACCTACTATACGTATCGTGCCGTGCCGAAAATATATAATTAGATACAAGCACTGTCGAATAAGATAGAAGTTTCAAATTCTGCGTGAAGCTCGGACAAACACTAGCTTCTTGGTACATTTTTGGACCTTCAGATCCGGCCTTTCGAATTTTATACCTATGCCCATGAATGTCATTACCTTGTCAAACATACGTCCCTAGGAAATTCAAAGATGTTTTTGGCAGATTGCAATTGAAATGCGAATGCAAACGTTCTTTAAAAATATTGGAATCACCCCTTAATAATTATGAAACATGCGTTCTCAGTAACGAAACATAGTCTAAACATAGCATTGCATCCAGTTAGGAATGCATCATTTTAGGCTAGCGTTTGAGATTGCATCCAGATGCATAGATCAAACGGAATGAGGCTACAGATGCGAGACAGCAATGGCAAGATTTTGTAACGCAGGAAATGTACTGACAGTCATTCACTGCACTGTTACAAAATTGGGAAGCGATATTCGTAACGGTAGTATATTATCTTTTGAAACTAGGGCTATTGTCCCCAGTGCCGAAATAGGGATGTTTCCTGAGCAAAAAATATATGATTATGTATAGTCCGTCAGTTAGATTATAGAAAAATATTGGACACGTATTTTTTCCTTTATCAAATCTATAAAAACTGACGAAAATACAAAGCATCAAAGACCAGGAGTGGGAACTTGTGACGTCACGGCTCGGTAAAAATTGTAGCGAGTAGTGACGTCACACGAGTTTTTAACACACTGTATCGTCTTCATTTTTTGTTTACGTGAAAAAAGAAAAAATACGTGTCCAATATTTTTTGGAAATCTATCCGACGGACTAATTAGATTTTTTTAGTTAACTACCCTATTAGGGCGGTGCCACCGGTGCCTAGACACAGGGCGTAGACTGGGGGGCGCAAGAATGGCCAGACTAGGCAGGATTACTATTTTTTTGTTTTGCTCCTGATAAGTTCCCCCTGCGCCCCTATTGCTCGATTCCAACACATACGTACCTACATGCCAGTATCATCAAAAACGTCTGTTCAATTAGACAAAACATCGCGCTCATTTTTTTTGGCAGCGCACGAGCAAATTTAAGAAACCGCATCTACTTCGGTTCACCCGTTTATGCCACAAACATACATGCAGGCAGACAGACACACAAATATTGTCAAACTATAACACCTCTCTTTTAGCATCGGGGGTTTAATAAGTCAGTAATGACAAGTTCTATCGATATTACACGTGACCAAATCCTTATATTTTGGCATTTGGACACTGGCTATTGATGAAAGAATTAATCATAAAATATTTATATTAATTTATTAATTAAAAGAGTGAGTGAAAAGTGAGGACATTTGTTGATTGTTACTCCTGTCGTGTAAGGTGTGCATGACGAATTTGGACACGGTGTCTTAAGTGTGTGACCACCTGTCAATAATCGAACAGGACACGTTTCTGTCAATCATTTCTCAAGGCTATCGCTTGCAAGCGATGAATAAACATACCATCTCAAAGCCAAAATAGGAAGACAATACTGATTGTCTTCAATAAGAAGTTGATATCAATACTCGTCGATAGATACTTGCAAAGGTATTGCTACAAACCGCACTATTGCGCATTTTCTCACGAATCTTAAAGAGAACTATGCCGTAAGTCTTAGTACTGACTGGGTTAGCAATAAGTACTAACCTATGTTTAATTTGCGGTATTGTTACGTAAATTTCATCGTCTTGAAGATTGTTAGTCTATCTTATAAGATCTTCACATTATCTCGGCCTATTACAGTACATTTCAACAAACACTCACCACAAAGAAATGAATGGCGTTCATAAGGTTTCGGACGAAAGGTCCCATCGGCCTGATAATCCTTTCAAAATCAAAATCAAAAGTCATTTACCTATTCAAATTAGGCTGAGCGACAGCACTTTCTGAACGTCAAATTTTATATAAAGACAGTCCCCCAAAACGCCCACCCGTCACCACTTCCTAGTGTTTTAGCTGGTAAGAAGAAGTGGCGCAACAAACTCCACAGCAACACATCTGTCTGTTGCGTTTTAAGAACTTGAATTTATACAATAGTATGCAAAGTCATTACATGCCAAAGGTAGGAAAAAAAAAATCATTTATACAACATGGAAATCATAAATCAATTCACTATAAAACATTGTAAAGAGTAGAGTCAATTAAGTAAAAATAGATTGACCTACATAGTCATAAAAAATGACACAAAAAAAAAACAATTATATGAACTCATATAACAACTTTGACCAATCCTTCAATTTCGCCACATACAGGCCCGCACCCAAAACATCGGTGAACATTGACACAAATAGCGACCAGCATGATTCAGACCTTCTTTTAGCCAACAAATTGTTCCTGAGTAGTTTCAGGGGTAAATTTCTAGCGCTCCTGCTCACTGTTAAATATAAGACTGGGTAGCAGGCACTGTTCAGACTCGTCAAAGTTAAATAAATTTGTCTAAGCTGTGCTGGAAGCAGTTCGGAAAAAAATACGGAAAATATGATAAAAGTTGATCTTGTTTACGCTTGTTTGGATTTACAAGCAACTTCTTACACCTACAGGTCAGACTGGTTGCTCTGAGGTTATACACCTGGTAGGGTGTTGCTGGCGTTTATAATTTGATACTTATTTATAATTCTATCTTTTCAATCATCTGCAGCTGAGCAAGTGCCTAAACATTTACTTTAATTTGTGTGAGAATACTGTATCTTGTTTTCTCTGCTACTACTCGTACAATTAATTCTGTGGATTTATAAACGTCAATTTCGTGCAACTTTTTAACCGACTTCTAAAAAAGGAGGAGGTTCTCAATTCGGATGTTTGTATTTTTTTTTATGTTTGTTCGCGCATTACTCCGTCACTTGTCAACCGATTTGAAAAATTCTTTTTTTGTTGGAAAGGGTATACTTCCCAAATGGTCCCATGAAAATTTTATCGAAATCGACCAAGCGGTTTTCGAAAAATCTAAAAAAATATCGACATTATCTACATTGACGACCTCTTAGTTTACTCTGCAAAGGAGCAGTACGTTTTTTTTTACACCAATGTGATTGGTTCGTTTAGGTGGGGGGAGGGGAGGGGATGTAGGTACCACTAAAAAGTGAAAAATAAAAAACTTTTTACAAAAAAAATACAACCGACTTTTACACAAAAAAATCAAAAAAGTGCAAAATAACTTTAATTTCGGAAGTCGGTGTTCAAAAAACAAAAAAGCCACAAAACCACAAACACCGAGTTCCGAAATTAAAGTTATTTTGCACTTTTTTGATTTTTTTGTGTAAAAGTCGGTTGTATTTTTTTTTGTAAAAAGTTTTTTTTTATGGTCCAGTAGTAAACTGTACCTGTGTACCAGCAAGGGAACAATCTTGCACATTGGTACCCCATATTACAACATAATATCCAAGAACATTCAATTCGTCTTTATTTTGATTCTCAATTTAGTTTTATCTCTGTATGAGCCCATGGGATCTTGAACCAATGAAATTTTTCACTAGCATCAATCTGGCTCTGAGTTCAGTTTAGTCAGTAGGTATTTTCGCCCCGTATTACCTACATCTGAATTAAAATATTCATATACAACTAGAAAAATATAAATTAATCGAAGATTCTGACTGATAAGATAAAATTTACCTTGCGTAGAGCTGGGGGGCTGCGGCGGGTGCAGATAATCTCAAAAGGCGCAAATACAACAATCTTATTGGTAGTTATGTATTGGAGCCGTTTGGGATTGAAACACGGGTCCGACGGTCCGAGTGCTTATCGATTTTTTCGTGAAATTATCAAGAAGTTAGTCGACTGTTCACGTGACCAGAGGACTGGCTTTTTCTTTGGCCAAAGAATCAGTATATAAAACCGCTTGGCGCTGCTAGTTAAATATATAAACCTGTGTGCTAGTTAAATAGTGTAAATGTGTAAAAGTAAAGGGCACAGTAGATTGATAAGTAGGTTCTTATGTATAGGTCCCACTAGTTATTTATAGACCAGTAGAACCTTATTGATATTCGTATCTACTGGGCAATACTATGTACAGTGCATTTATATTATACCACCTTTTATAGGTGGATCGAAGGTTTTGTCTCCTTTAAAGGGAATCTAATGTTCTCTCGTACAAAATAACTATGTGGAGGTTGTGTTTAAATAGTTTGATAGGTATAGTACATCGATATAACATACTGATAGCTAGTTTTTTTCCCTGGGTCCGCTGTCTTGGCCCATCCTACTAAGAATGTGAATTTTTGAGCATATGGCTCTCTGTCAATAATATAATTATTTACTTTGATATTTGGATCTTTATTTGGAATCAAACATGTCATGATTATATCAGGTAAATTTTTATCTAGCTCAGAAATTTACGTGTAAATTCCCGTATATTAAATTATGTGAAAATGTATATAGCCTATGTCATCTGGTGGGTTTTAACGAATCTATTGATACATCAAAATCAGTTCAGTGGTCCCTAGTGTGGAAGATACATGCATACATAGACAGCTAAAATCATACCTCTTCCTTTTGACTTTGCCGTAGTCGGGTAAAAAATTCGAATTTTTTACAACCTATAATTATTATATTATCTATGTCTAGACTATCGACTAACCAGTCTTACGACGGATATCAGAAGGCGTAGGTAATAATCTTCTAAGGTTGCGGAAATCAACCGGTAACTACACGGTACGAACAAAAAGTAAAAATCTCATCCGGAGGAATGAACTGGTGGAGCCAATCGTAATAAGGACTTTCCTTTTATTTAATCAAGACTGATAACGAAAATTGAATAATTTCTTGTATGAAAAAATCTAGGTATATAATTATATTATGAAAAAATCGTTTTGTATAAAATAAATCCCATCTAAATCCAATATATCCGTGTCTTAATTAACATAGGATAGTTTACAATTTCACGCGATATTTTACAATCTTACTGCGTTTGCAATTTCCCGGTGACATACCTATATAGGTTCTTTAAATCAGGTCGGTATTTATTAGAATTGTGATGCTCATTTAGCAAGAGTTATTTTTTTAAATAAGGAATTATGCTGAAAACGACGGTATCCATAAAGTGTTTGTTACATATTATAAGTTTCCATAAGACGGCAATGGTTTATGGTTTAGCAATGTCATAAAACTGATAAAGTGCTCACTTGACAGTCTTCGAATAAACACTATCTATCTGCCAGATAATTTAGTAAAATGGAACAGAATTTGTACCGGTTTAACAACCATGGTGATACTACTATCCACAATCCACAAATATTGTAATAAGCCAAGCCAACTATACATCTGGGTATTTTTTAGGAAGGGACTGTTAGACTCTTACTGACTAATAAGTACCCACCCGTGTACTTTCCTAATGCCTTTTGCGTTCCAGGACAGCGGTGACTATTCCAAATAAATTCCGCAACACGACTAAGTAATACAACACATAACACGGTCGGTTTAAACTAAAACTTTTTCTTTTTTTCACGCTTTTCTGACTTTGCCTTCATCATTAATTATACGGGTCGCCATCATGATAATATATGAATGTCCACTAGGTACTATCGTAAATCCAATCTGCACGTATTGAACGTGTATTGCACCTAGAAATAGACAAAGTTGGCACTTGTAAGAACTCTAAGTACTTCATGGGATTATTCACCTTATTGTTTAGGAAATAAGAACGATCGTTGAAGTTCTACGGCATCGCGGTAATATTGCGATTGCGACAGTCCTAGCCAAGTCAACGTTTCTTACTTATAAACATTATGCTTGTTGCGTGGTTTAGTTGCCTACAAAGTGTTAGAAGGGAAAGGTTTGCGTACAAATCGCATTCTTATTTCTAATTTTGCCATAAATTGCATAACTTTGCTAACGATCCTTGAATAAACAAAGGAATTTTACGATAAAATTTAAATTTTATTATCTGTGTACAACTTAAATTGGCGCCAATTTTCGTTTGAAAAAAAGAACAGTGACCATGACATTGAGTTGTAAACAAAAACAAAAGTGATTTCTTGTAGGTACCAAAGACAAAAAAATAAAGAGTAAAACCTCGGAATTGTTAATCGATTCGTTTGACATTAGTGTTGTGTAGTTCAAAGTTGACATTATGCCCCAGATTTTCTTCAAAAAAGTAATGGTGGTAAGGGATCGCGCTGACTTCGAGGTGAGCTACTTTCACTTTCCGCACCGGGCCGTGGCGTATGCCCCCCGCGCTACCGTGTAAAAATATTTGGAATTTAATTATAGATTTTATAGAAAACATTTTAAATTAGTAGATAGTTTGTTTGAACCTTTGTTTTTTCAGCTGGTGGCAATTTGGTTGAAATCGTGCTAGTTATTAAGGATAGTGGACCACCTTTTTTTTTTGTTTTCGCGTCTAAACCTTCAAAAGGCTCCTGGACTTATGGGGAAAAGTTCAAGGAGTGTGAGATTTTTACCTCACTAGAACCACCATGGTGATCACCATCAGCACAGAAGGGGGCCCCGTTACCTCTTAAAAGACCACTCCGGAACCCCTTCTGTGCGACACCTGTTAGGGCTCATCCCTGGGGAAACTGTAAAGGAGTCACCCCTAAATCTCGCTCTGCACGGCAGCACGTGATCACTGTTCACCAAGGATAGTGTAAATTAACGATAGTAGTAATTAAGCAGTCTCTACTAGCCAACTAGCACGATATTTGTCGATACTTGTTTTTTTTTTTCAATATTCTTTAAAAACAAACCTTTAATTTTTTATTGACATTGAAGAATCGACCTAGATACCTAAGTACTGAAAAAATATCGGGGTGCTAAACACTTGGTTTAAAACCTAAACAGTTTTTGAGTGGCCAAGTATTAGAATAGGTAATGTTTAGTATGGAAAGCTTTAATAGTTTGAATTAAAATAACCCGTTTAATTAACCTGTAATGCGATTATGCAACACTAAAAAACATTAAACAGTTAATTAATATTCATTCGAATTGAATTTATCATATTTTCTAATATCTACATAATTTTAACTAGATACTATACATATATTTATGTTGAAATACGTTGTGTGTGTAGGGTTCTTATTCCTACCATAAGAATGTAATTTCTCAATGTAGTAATTTGCCAGATTTAGTAATATTGCTTCGAGCGAACGAAATCCTTAATGACTTCAAAATCGCAAGCATATGTTGTAAAATATTATTAGTAGTAAAACAGCTAGTATTTAATTCACAACCTCACTTAAACATCTTGATACGATTTGTGTATAGATAGATACATAAATACCAAATACTACAACTTTTGTTCATAATCTTGACCTATTATTTTCACCTGCCTAGCCATTTTCCACTTACATTGCTTTATTGGGTCGGCTCCCAGTCAAACTGAATTCGAACCAGTATTTTACGTGGAGTGGCTGCCTACCAGACCTCCACAATTCATTAACTGGGTAACACGGTGCTTTTGGGCATGACTAGTGTCAGATTTATCTGCCTCCGATGAATAAATTTAGAAGAGACATAGTTGACTCTATGAGTACCTATGGCTATTTTCCATCTTGTTTTTTATTTATCTTTATAATATTAGTAAAGATCATGTTAATTACGTTGTATTTAACTTTTGACCAATGTCAATAAGATTAATAAGTAATCAACCAATAATCATCACTAAAATAACTAACCAACATGATGTATTAGTAAATAGATATAACATCGAACCTAGCGCAATAAAGTTACAATTTCAATACAAAATGTTGACGACCGCTGGGTGCACAATAAATTATTACTTTGCTCAGATTTTATCTGTTGCATTTAAATATTGGCTATGGTTTGATCCTAGACAATATTCTTATCTATGGGTAGATCCAGTTGATTATGACGCTATCTGGTTTACGAAATCTACAATAATATTATAAAGAGGAAAGATTTGATTGTTTGTTTGCATTGAATAGGCTCCGAACTACTGAACCGATTTGAAAAATTCTTTCATTGTTGGGAAGCTACACTAACCCCGGGGTTGCATAGGCCTTAGTTTATCCCTATATTCCCACGGGAACGTGAACTACGCGGGTGAAACCGCGGGGCGCTGCTAGTAACGAATAAATTCAAAAACTTCTGGAACAGTTTCAACAGTCTTTCAGTTTTAGAATGCTATATAATCCCTGAGTAACAAAAGACTACTTATATTAAAATTAATAAATTTCCACCTGTGCGAATTAAATAAATATAAACTGCAGAATAATTGCATGCTAATATTATTTTTCTCTAATGAAAGGAAAGTTTAAGAATGCTATAACTTACTATCAGACGTCGGAATCGGGTAGAGTTATTTATGTACTTGTGTCGATGTGTAATTTTAATAGACAATCTCTTGTGGCCAACAGTATTACAGATAAGTAATAAGACAAATAAAATCAAGATATTTAACATACAATTGTTATTAGTATTAATTAGTACATTAATTCACAATACAAATATTAATAGTCTTAAGCAAATTCTCATACTTATACTTCACCTTTTTTATAAATACGAAAATACTTTTGCTTAATTTTATAATTTACCAGTTTATCCACGCGGCTCGAGTTAAACCGTTCCAAAGTTTCCTATCTATCTCTTTACCAACATTCATCAAAATCGGTTCGGCGATTTAGGTGTAAAAGCTTAACAAACAAACTGTATTTTGCATTTATAATATTAGTTAGAAATAGGATTACGATAAATTAGGCAACGCACATTAAGTAACAAACTGTCACAGACCTATCTATCTCTTTACCAACATTCATCAAAATCGGTTCGGCGATTTAGGTGTAAACGCTTAAAAAACAAACTGTATTTTGCATTTATAATATTAGTTAGAAATAGGATTACGATAAATTAGGCAACGCACATTAAGTAACAAACTGTCACAGAGCAAAAAAAACATACACAATGGTAAATAAAATGAAAGCACATTGGTAATTAATCAAGATGACTACTACCTACTTACTTGTTAAGATTTCAATGCTCGAAAACAAAATGAAGACGCAACTAAACCCACACTTATGTACCTGCATAGGTAGGTAGTTAAATAAATTATGTTGCAATCCTAAAGGTACAGTCAAGTTGGATCCTTGTCAGTTTGTTATGACGTTGCGGCATGTACCTACTTATAGTTAATCCGACAACCAATACGTGCATATCCATTGAAGGACTAACTATGGTTCTCAAACATTCATCATCTGCCTAGCCTTTTCCCAACTATATTGGGGTCGGCTCCCAGGCAAACCGGATTCAGCTGACTACCAGTATTTTACGTGGAGCGGCTGCCTACCAGACGCCCACAACCCATTAACTGGGTGACGCGGTACTTCTTGGCAAGACTGGTGTCAGATTTTATGGCTTGTGACAAACCCTAACTAATAAATTTAGAAGATACATGTATGACTGTATGAGTATGGCTATTTGACATCTTATTTTCTACGCTGAAGCTGTCATTTTTATTAATCATACTAGCTTCTGCCAGAATCATATTATTATATACTTTACTAGCTGCTGCCCGCGACTTCGTCCCCGTGGAATCCCCGATTTTAAAACATTCTTGATCGCTGCTCCGCTCCTATTGGCTTAAGCGTGATGATATATAGCCTAAAGCCTTCCTCGATAAATGGTCTATTCAACCCAAAAAGAATTTTTCAATTCGAACCAGTAGTTCCTGAGATTAGCGCGTTCAAACAAACAAACAAACAAACAAACAAACTCTTCAGCTTTATAATATTAGTATTAGTATAGATTTAATCCTTTAATCACCTGTACTTTCCGGAAGACACGTAATTAAAAGCCTTAGAAGAAACTCTCTGCCTTCACAAAAAAAAAATTACTAAAAAAACCATATTTTAAAAAAAAACCTTATATTTTGGATGCTCGAAAGTTGCTTTCCGTATCAAAATGATATGAAGACTTAGAAAATACCTTTTAAAACGTCATTATCATTAGTGTACCGTCATATTTCAACCTGTCACGAATGCAATTTAGCGGCAATGGATAAACCACAGATTACGCTGAAGTTTTGAGAATACACTAAACTAACTGACCCGCGCAACTTTGTCTGCATTTGATAAAAGAGAGAAAAAAAGTTTTTACAGCATTTTTCATCGATGCTCCGCTCCTATGGTGGTTTTAGCGTGATGTTATACAGCCTACCGCCTTCCTCGATAAATGAGCTATCCAACCTTCGATCAATTATTGATCGAAGTATCCAACACTAAAATAATTGTTCAATTCTAAGCAATAGTTCCTGAGATTAGCGCGTTCAACCAAACAAACAAACTCTTCAGCTTTATATATTAGTATAGAAGTATAGATTGAGGTACACTAGCTGTGCCCCGCGGCTTCACTCGCCCACACTATTACGTCGTTACAGCTTAGCGTTCTTTCTGGCTTTTTTATTTTTGTTCCACTCCTCAGGGTCGTAGCATGATGTTGAATTGACTAACCTTACTCAAGATCGCTTAAGCTCTCAAAACGGTGAAGGAAAACATCGTGAGGAATGTTCTAGAACCAAAAATTCGAAGACATGTGACATTCACCAACCCGCACTGGGCCCGCGTGGTGGATTACGGCCCATTCCCTCTCCTAGAGAGGAGGCCTGTGTCCCAGCAGTGGGAACGTTAAAAGGCTGATTATGCTTATGCTTATACTCAAGATCATAAATGTTCATGTCCAACTGGATGTTTCGGTGATTAGTGCGCTCAAACAAAAAAACAAACTCTTGGAATTTATGATAAACCTAAATATATGTAGGTATATTTTGTAATCGAAGTTAATATTCGCTAGACATCATTCGAGGTACCTATACCTACGTTAAAAATCAATAATGCGTCTAATTATTTATATTAATTAATGACTTTACATTTATGGGCCGAAAGGTGCTCAACCTTTATTGCTAAAAACGTTGAAATGTCATTTAGGTCAAATAAGAATCAACACTCTTTAGTTTCGATATTAGCACGACTTCAAAAAAGTGTAGTTCTGATTCGATCCGTATGTAAGTAGGTACGCATGTCCGTGGGTTTCTCAAAAATTATTGATCCGATGTGGATGGAGTTTTTATTATTTAAGAGTTGCTGTATCAACTTTTAAAGGTTCTAAATTCGTCGGAATCTTTTTTGTAGTTACCACTAAAAAGTGAAAATATTATTTTACAAAAAAAAATACAACCGATTTCCAAATAAAGACACTAAACTATAAAACAACTTTAATTTCGGAAGTCAATGATAAACAAAAAAATGAAGTAATGATAAACGAATTCAAAAACGAACAAAGGAAACCAAAAGTTTCGGAAGTTGGTGTTTTTGGTTTTTGACACAGACTTATATACTTCGTCGTGTTTTTATTTGGAAAACATTTAAAATTCATTTATAATTTTATAAACTTCTCTGATTTATTTGAGCAATATGAATTCATTCTAGAAGTTAGCACTTATGTATATATATGCTTACATCTGTCAGATGTAAGTACAATATGAAGGTCGTTGACTCACATCGCATCGTATTTTGCAATCGGTGCCAAGTAAGGATACCAAGCGGACAGTATAGGCATCCTTAAACACGATTACGTTATTTATGATTTAAATACACAAGTCAAAGTAAAGGTATTCAACCTACGGGTCTGCGGACGACGAGCTATGGGCTATACCCGGGTTGACGGCGCGTCGTGTTCCACGCGCTAAGAGGTGTCAGCAAAGAAGACGGGGCCCCATAGGGTCAGTGCCTGCTAGGGTTGCGGATTTTGTTCGAAAGAGTCACCGCGGCCCTGGAACGCGAAAGGGCACTAGAAGGACCACGGGTGGGTTTTAGTTGGTAAGAGTCTGACACTCCCTTCCGCTCTGCCCAGAGCGGGAAAAGTCATTTGATGATTTCCCATCCAGAAAAAAAAGGTATCTCAACCTACGTGTCCCCGAGACTGAAAATGTATACTTCCCCGACTATTTTACCCGACTGCGGCAAAGCCAAAAGGAAGGATTTATAATTTTGTAAGTGTTCCTGGCATCTTTTTGGTATAAAGGCACGCGCCCACAGCTTTACCTTGACAATTTTTATGCCAATGTCTTGTTTCGTACTTTTTAGACCATTTTTTTTTTGTTGTTTTTATTTTTCGAATTCTAATTCCAACTTAATATATGTATATTATAAACGCGACAGTTTGCAAGTATGAATGGATGTTTGTTACTCTTTCACGCAAAAACTACTGAACGGGTTTGGATGAAAATTGGCGCACAGATTGTTTATAACCAGGATTAACAATAGGGTAATTTTTACCTCGATATTCCCACGGGATCGAAACTTATGCGGGTGAAACCGCGGGGCGCTGCTAGTTTGTCATAAAGGCATTTGATTATTTCTCCGTAGAGATGCGACTACAAAGGGTATTAATGTTATTCTAGACTAAAAGCGCCCCGCGGTTTCATCCGCGTAGTCCCGTTCCTGTACGGGGTCAAATATAGCCTATGTTACTCTATATTGGTGAACAAATGGTTAAAATCGTTTCAGTTGTTTCGGAGCTTATTCGGTATAAACAAACAAACAAATCTTTCCTCTTTATAATATTAGTATAGATAGTATCTACTCTGCTCATAGCACTCAAGAACGTAGTATTACGATGTGGTTACGTAAATCACGTAATGCCAATTTTACGGCTTATTTCACGTTTATTGGAGTTATAATTAAAATATTTTATGCCATCGTTTTCTACCAAGGTCGGGTGTTGTGTAATTATTGATATTCCACAAAGACTATATAACCACTTATCTATGGTATTCCATAACAAGGTAGTTGAATACATAAGAAAGATGGAAAGTCAGCATTCTAATTTATCATATCACTACATAGTATAAAACAAGGTTGCTTCCCGCTGTCTGTATGTCCCTATGTATGCTTAGGTGTTTAAAACTACGCAACAGATTGATGCGGGTTGAGATAAAATATAGCCTATGTTACTTCGCTGATAATGTAGCTTTCCGTTGCTGAAAAATGGGCTAAAATCGGTCCATTAGTTTCAGAGCTTATTCGTGTCACTTAAACAAATTCATGTCGTCAAACTCACGTCTTCATTAATTATAGAAGCATAGTTTAATATTGAGTAACACTGACTTTGCTTCTACGATTGTTAGCAAACTCACTCGATTATCGCCTGGGCGGATTGCGCGGCGGCAACTGACTTATGACCCGCAGCTTATTAGTGCATTTTTCAAAAACTACTTACTATTCTTTCCGACTAAAGAATACCAAACTCTTCCCGCTGCTTCGCTGTCGTCTCTAAGATAATGTGACTTGCTATGAAGGCATGAATTTTTGTAATAAAATAGGCTTCCACAAACAAGAAATTAAAAGAAATATATAATTGATAGGCAGAGGCGGCGTAAGGCCGTGGGAAATGGCCCACGGCCTCGTCGTGGCCTCGCGTCTCACAGCCGAAAATAAATTTGACAAAGTTTGGTAAATCCAAAATTACAAGAGTTCAGTAAAACCGAAAGTAGAAAATTTCCATTTCTTTAATTTTTCATTAATATTCCATAGAAGTAGATATAAGTAAGAATGTAGGTTTCTTTCTTAATGAACAAAAAACTATTTAATTTTAAGTGATTTTTCGAATTTTATATTCCCTGCTTCTTGCACCATCAGAGGGCCTCGCAAAATGTACCTTGCCCACATGAAGCTTAGGTTTTGCGCCGCCACTGTTGATAGGCTTGCGTTTAACCACAATCTCACCTGATGGAAAGTAACCTATTTACAGTATCAGAAAACAGACTCTGGCAGGAAATTCCAGTCCTTAATCCTTTGAGCATCAAGGCAATGAAGCTCTGCGATGATTCCCAGAGATACACAACATTCTTGGAAATAGTAGAATTAAGTAAGTGGGAATAAGAAAATCATAGTTTCGTCAAATCGAGTTATCACTCCATAGTAGGTGTCGTCAGTAGACGATGGTCACGTCCCATTAGTTGTTTAATCAGAGCGCGACCGCCCCGTTGCGTCACTCGCCTTGAGTGACCGCTGATGGGTGCTGGCCAATCATTGGGTTGCTGGTTACGGGTGATTAGCTCACGAGTTAGGCTTACTGAGTAACTTTTAGGTTTAATTACCAGCTAGCTATAGTGGGTCCACGATACGGACTATTCTCCATACAGACATTGAACTCTGAATAAAAAAAATCTACAACCACGACATTTGTGTGATTTCTTTGTTGCTCAGACAAAATTCTATAGTCAAAATTCTATGGAAGTCTATATCGTGTGAACGGACAAAAGGCCGATGGTGTGCAGCAATTTTTACATTGTCTTCGCTGCTAAGAAATCGATGGGCTTTGCTTTCAGGAGTTAATCAAGCGAACGGTTTAATAAATCTGTCCTGTATTCACACCGGTTGAATTTAACATTTCCTTCATGATCTTTGGACACCCAACCAAATATCATGAAGGACATATTAAAGCATTTCGTTATGGTTTTCTTGGCAGACAAAAACATACGGACCATTTCCCGTAGGCCTAGTTGCGTATTTCACCTTTAATTACCGCTGATGGGAGCCAGCACCAATTCCAGTCACGGGTGATTAGCTTGTGAGTTAGGCTGTGGAAGCAATAGTGTTTGGTATAATTGGTCAATTAAGCCAAACCCTATAAGTGCTAGTAGTTATTAAAAAACTAGGCAGAGGTTAGTTGGTTTGTATAAACTGGGAATTTGGATGAAAAATCTATCTGTAACGGTTGTATCTTACAGATCCTTCAAAAGCGTTTTCTTATTGATGGGAAACCATAAAATGCCTTCTTCCGCTCTGGGCGAAGCGAAAGGGAGTGTCAGGCTCTTACTGACTAAAACTCATCCGTGTCCTTTCTAATGCCCTTTGCGTTCCAGGGTCGCGGAGACCCTTTCGAGAAAATCCCGCAACCCAAAGGGTTATTGTCAAGAACATAAAACTACTTGATTCTTTATATAAGGGCATGGTTCGAAGTCACGAAGCAACTCTTGTAAACTTTTTTTTTTTGTAAAGGATACCGTCAGGTTACCGTATTCGACGGTTTGAATCCGAAAGCTACCTTCGTGCCCGTAAAATCGAGAGTGAGTCAAGTTTTTATATCGGTCGTTACGATCTACAGCTCGATAGTGGCAATACATCCTGTCTGACTAGTTTCAAAGAAAGTCCGTTACGAGACATTGCGGTAATTCCGTTCCTGGAATTTCTTCTTTACACCTTACAGGGCAAGCGCAGATTTGAACCTGAATCTAAAGTAATGGGTACCTAGTGTACTTTGGCCCTTAAGACAGTTATTTGATCTGAAGGTCTAAGTCCAATTATCGTACTTAAAATAATAAAAATTGGTAGAGTCAGAATGCCGGAGCTAAAAAATACTTCTACAAGCTAAATGACCGCTCGCTAAGGGAATCCCCTGTGGGATACCGCTAATGGCTCAGCGGCGCGAGCTGGCTCGTTAGGCAAAAGTCAGGGACGGTTTTTACGGGGGCGTCGCTCTGCGCCTCGTCGGCGAGGCCGGAATATGAAACGTGGTCTGTATTTGTATTTCTTAAGTATGCTGATTTGGTTTCCCTATAGCTTTCTTGGATCTGGGTGATGGGGCCATCGGGTTCGACTAGGGAGTGCCTCGGTCGGCGAATTTTACTAATTTTGGAGGGAGCATATCGGGCAGACGATACGATTAGAGGATTCTGGCGCGAATCGGCGGAATCGATGAAGCCCTTGTTAAGGCACGTCATGAACAAATGTGAATTAAGTATTTCTTGGACAATCGAATATTCGGTTCCTATTTTTTTTTAACGTTGCCACACTAAGATTTACTCCTTTATCGTGGGTGCGTTCACAAACATGTAAACTCACATACACAGAAACAATTATCTGTAGGCCATACAAACATTTGTTCCGTGCGGGGATCGAACCCGCGACACGCGGTGCAGCAGCCGAACGCTCAACCACTTTGCCAGCCATATCTTCAATATCGCCCTATGGCCTCTCTACTCAATAACCAATGATTTGATTGTTATGCCAGAAATGCAATTAAACAGCAATACAAATTATACAAATCAACCGACATCCGGCTCAAAACTTAGGGGGATAACAATAAATCAACAACTCCTGCGGCGGCGCCAACACAGTACAACACTCGTGGGTGTCTTAATTACTGGGTATCAAAGTAAATACCTTTATCATTATTTAACTGCCTACGCCACCTACTGTTCCATTAAATTAAACTCTCAGGTAGATATTTGAAGGCAGGTTGATGAAATTAATGGTCTTCTGCTTGGTTAAGGCTTGCTTTTCAATGCCAAAATAGCTAAGTTATTTTATAATCTCCTCTTTCTTAATCTTATACCTTCCTGTCCACATTATATCGTAATATTTATCTAAACTTTCCATAGTAGTGGATTAAGAGCATATGCCAATAATTTCTGATATTTCGAAAGGCGTGTCTTAGCTTGAAGTTCTCTGAGCGCACCGCACTCTCTCCAAAATTAAAAAAAAAAATCGAATATAGCCAAAATCCGTCAACTAATTCAAACCGCCAATTGATTCAGTATTGCCCGCACTTAAATTATATTAACAATTAATGTATATATATCGGTACTCTTATAAACAATCTTTTTATATCTGTGTTCAATGTAGATGAATAATACAATCACACCAAAAACATTTTGGTGTCTGACGCCCAGCAAATGCTGAAGTGGTAACCCTTTCGGTTCGGACACGCTCGGCGCATTCTCTACTTTTCTTCTCCTTTAATTTGTGTTTGTACCTAACCGTTGTGCTGTGTCTGTCATGAATAAAAGTTTTTCTATTCTATTCTATTTTCATGTAAAAATGTTGCCAAGACGAATCTACGTAGCTTATTGAGTCTGACACTCCCTTCCGATACGCCCAGAGCGGGGCTGATGATTTCCCATCAAAAAAACAATTCACAATAAGGCAAATCATCCCGGCATCAATTATTGCTGTTAATAATGAAGAAGGCGTCGGTCGTCATTTCGTCAAACATAATGCCGTATTTTTCTTAAGTAACATAAAATAGAATCTTCTAAAATATTTAGCAGCCAAACAATACGTCAAGCAAGTAGAATTTGAACGTCAGCTTAAGTTCTCTATTCATTACCCTCACTTGACAATTCAAAGAAAACCTAATTGACGGGTACGCATACTCATCCAAATGCATTAGGTACGAGAATCTCCAGATCACTTAAAATACACGAGGAACTACACAAATCACTCGAAACAATCTACAAACGGGCTTCAGACATCGGAATTTAGCCCTCCCTCCCCCCTGCTCAAAGGGACTAAAATTAGTCAAGTCTCAATCGGGACCAACAAGTACTAAATGAGTGTAGTGAGGGGCTAAATTTAGGCACATTCTGTAAGCCCCTTCAGGGACACGGTTGGACAAAGGACGTATATTATTCAGTTGCTAAGGGACTTGTTACTTGCAAGAGTAAAATAAGTGTGATTTATGTTATGCGTCAGTTTTGTCCTGTGGAGGCGAACGGGAGAAGTTTTGGTGATTAAGGAGTTTGTGGCGATTTTTATTAAAGTTGCATTTTACTTACGATTCCTGAACCTTGGAGATCTCAGGATCTTGATTATTTCCAGAGATTTTTAATATCATTTTTTAGATGTTTTTAGCAGCTTTGTAACTTCGAAATTTCACGATTGTATTATTTTGTATATGTATAGCAGTGGTGACCGAGTGGCAACGGCCCCGACTTACGAATTTGTAGGGCGCGGGTTCAAACCCAGCCAGGCGCATTACTTTGTGTAATTAATTTCATCACCATTGCTCTCAAAACGGTAAAGGAAAATATCGTGAGGAAACCGGCATGTTCCGAAAGCCAAAAATTCGAAGATATGCGACATTCACCAACCCGCACTGGGCCCGCGTGGTGGATTACGGCCCATTCCCTCTCCTAGGGAGGAGTCCTGTGTCCCAGCAGTGAGAACATTAAAAGGTAATTATGCTTATGTATTATTTTGTATTGGTTAAACCAAAGTTGTAAGAATGGCCTGCTGAAAATGGCTGTCGCTGATTTATATTAGAAATACATTGGTGTGTTGTATTTAGTCCACTATTTATCCTGTGTGTGGCTTAATCAGAATCTCAATACTCAGAATTTCAAAATCAGCATTTTTTTTTTTCAGAATTAAACCAACTGGAACCACTGCCTTTACTTTTACCAATGACAAATAAATCTAACTTAGCTCACTTAATTATCCAGAGTTCCAGACCATTTCAGTGCACACACTTTTCAAAGTTCAACACAAAATCAACTCTACAATTCAGTAATAAGTTCCATAATGATAGATAGGAGGTTGCTGTGACGTCAACCGACGCCAACAGATGGCGCTAGTAGTGTTGTGCGCATGCGTCAGTTGTTGATTGATCGTGTGATTCTGTTGGACTTTTTAGATGCCAATGACTTTAGTCTTTACATTTTAACTTAAATATTTTTATTTTGAAGATTCCGGTCTATTCTTGGCTAAATATTTACTTAGGGGCCGATTAATTAATGTTCTTCTTTATCATTGGGATTTTGGTAGCTATTTTCGTTTTTTTATATTTCAAGCACATGTTACGAAATTGTGAATTCCTGACTATTGAATATGATTACTATGAAGAATAGTCAAAGTAAAATCTGGAAACCAGTTTTGCCGTGGGGTAACGTGTTGCTCAGTTGTTGAATTGTGGAGTGTAAGCTGCATCCGATTACATGAAACTGACCTCAATACACTAACGAAACTAAGAGTCAGATCGATTATCATTTTATTAATAAAAGTCCCAGAAGCAGAAGCGGATCCAGTATTGTCGTTTGTGGAGTTGACCTGCTGACCGTGGGTTTTAGCAAAGTAAACACTAAAAGAGCACATAACTTTTTATTTTGCCGAGCGTATAACAGGCCTCCTTGTATTACTTTTCGTAAATTCCTAAACGACTTCGTTAGGTTGTAAACTACCAAAGAAATTTGGGTCTTTTAGCCCCCTCCTGGATCCGCCAATGCCCAGAAGACCATCCTATTCTCTCCTATTTTAATTTGTGTGGAAATTTTCTCCTCTGAAACAAAGTGCATTCATTCATACAAGGCATTAATTGCGTCTATTTTTCTAGTTCGAGGTGTAGACATATCGGTAAGCCGTAATAAAACTTTGTGATTTTTTTTAAACAGTTCAAAAATCACTACCTCTCTTTGTCTTCTACATATGTCTATGCCTTTTGGTTCTATGCTATTTGTATTCATAATTATTTTTGTATATATTTATCTATTATGTATTTAATGTATATATGTATTATTTTATATATGTACCTATTATGTATTTTTATATGTTTTATAAATTGAGGCAGATTTGGCGAACACGAGCTCTAGCTTTTCACCTCACACTTACAAGGAAAAATAAATGAAAAGTAAACATCAATGTTAAAGGAAACACAGAGTACATTGCTCCCACGCTAATATTCCAAGTGGGTATAGTAATTAACTAAAGTAAGTTATAAGTTAATTGCCTTGTTGCATTAAGTCCGCCCATGTTCCACTAATGTAGTGATCTGCCAAGGTGACACATAGTGTCAAAAGGAAATTTTTTATTTCTAAATAAATAAATTCATTTTTCACCTATTTTTCGACCAACAAAACATAAATGTACAGGCGTACGAACTGATAAAAGTACATTATTATCGAACATTGCTTTAATTTTAATCACCAAGTACGGTACGCGGTTGCCTCCGATTGGCTTCGTCGACCATTTGCACTTCGTTGTGAAGAACTGACTGTGCATAAAAGTAAGGTCTGGAGACGACATCATCTGGAGACTCGTCTGGAGACGACGCTGCGAGTGAGACGCCGGTCCGCGTGTCGCCTGGCAACGGTTGTCTGGGGCGCTGCCACCGTCATGGACTTGTCGCTGCGCCCCAGGCCCTCAGCGCGACTGCGCATCACAATCTTTGACTCTGTCATCATTTGACATTTTTAATCGTGTTTTTTTCTTAGTTTTTTTAGTTATTTAATTGTAAATACTAATATAAGTGTGTTTTTTTAAGTTGACGCTTTAAATGATTAGTGGTTGCAGTGATGTGTTGCAAAATAGTGCCGATCAACCTTCAACATCACTAGAAATCTTGGAGAGGTGTCCTCTGTGCACCCAGGCACGATTTTTTAAAGGTAAGCGGGGTCTAAATGTGCATATTGGGAAGGTACATAAATCCCAAAATGCACTCGCTTCAGACCCTGTCATTCCATCTCTTACGCCTACTACATCCTGTAATCCGATTTGGAAAACCCTAACTAAATTCAAAAACTCTGTTCCTGTTTTAAAGCGAGTTCCCCGCGGCGCTAGACCTCTAGTTGCACAAAACCTAGCAGGGTGCGTTCGCCGAGCCGCCAGGGAGAACTCGCTAAGTGCCTGGGAACATCTTCTCACTTTCCCCTACAGAATTTTACATGTTAATAAGAATTTGGCAACCAAAAAGACCTTAACAACCCAAATTAAAGAAAATTGCAACGTTTCGGCCATTAATTTGGAAACTAAATTATCGACACAAAGATTTACCGCCTTAAGAGGTATTTCTCATCTGATTGAATCTAAATTAGGGGAAGGTGACATAAGCGGAGCAGCCAGGATTCTTTTTAGTAGTGATGTGTTGGCTCCATGTTCTCCAGATACTCTCGCAGCTCTGGAGAGCAAACATCCTGCTCCAGCGGATGGTCTTTCTTTTCCCGATCCCCCTGATCCGGATATTCACTCCCTCACCATTACAGGTCGTGAGGTGATCACAGCCGTCTGCTCCTTCCGGAGTGGCTCTGCTGGCGGACTCGACGCTCTAAGTCCTCAACATCTTAAGGACCTTATCTGCTCAGGCGCCGGGGAAGCTGGTGAGATGCTTTTGAAGGAGCTCACGGCTCTGATTAACCTCATGCTCTCCGGCAAGGTAAACGAGGCCGTCATCGACGTCCTGTACGGGGCCAACTTATGTGCCCTGCGCAAGAAAGATGGCGGAATTCGTCCTATTGCCGTGGGAACTACTTACCGTCGTATGGCAGCCAAGATTTGTTGTAAATTTTATGGTGAGGTCGTTTCGGAAAAATTTCAGCCCCTGCAGTTGGGTTACGGCTCCAAAGGGGGCTGTGAGGCTGCCGTACACGCGTTATCGACCTACCTAAATTCTGGTAAAGGAGAGGTCATCCTGAAGGTTGACATCAAAAATGCATTTAATTCTGTAAATAGGGACACCTTGCTGGCTGAAACTAAAAAAGAAATACCTCAAATTTTCAGTTTTCTCTGGCAATGTTATAGACAACCATCGAAATTACTTTATCGGGACAAACTTTTGGAATCCGCTGTTGGTTGCCAACAAGGTGATCCCCTCGGGCCAGTGATCTTCAGTTTAGCTATTCATCCCATTATTCGACAGCTAAATTCTAAATTTAATGTTTGGTATCTCGACGATGGAACCCTTGGAGGCGATGTAAATTCTGTATTAACTGATCTTCAATTTTTGAATGATCATTTTCATTCTATAGGACTTGACCTGAACTTTTCCAAATGCGAATTATTTTTATCTGACAGTACTGACCGACATCTAACGCTTTCTAAATTCAACGCAATAGCCCCTGAAATCAAAATTATGGACAAAAGTTCTCTTCGCCTCCTTGGGTCGCCAATCTTTGAAAATTCCTTTCCCAACTTTATCGAAGAAAAAATTCAAAATTTCAATGACGTGTCTGAAAGATTGTTCCAAATTAACATGCATTCGGCCATCACCATCATTCGTTACTGCTGTTTCGGCTCTAAATTAACTTATTTCCTTCGTGCTTCCCATCTATGGAATTACCCTCACCTTTTAGACAAAATGGACCAAATTATCAAACATACACTGTCTTCAATTTTAAATGTGACCATGGACGACCGAGTTTGGGCACAAGCTACTCTTCCCATCCGTATGGGAGGTCTCGGCGTCCGCAAAATTTCCAGTATTAGTTTACCGGCTTTCATATCCTCGGTTCACGGCACTGATAAATTAATCAGGAATATTCTAGCTCCCACACTGGTTGATTTTGAAGTGCCGTACTTCTCCGAGGCCGTGAATGCATGGAGACTCGCTTGCCCGAATTCAAATCCTCCCGACAACCCATCAAACCAGAGACGGTGGGATGAGCCGCTTTGCAGAGAAGTTCAGAAAAAGCTTATTGCTACTTCTGCTACTCCTGTGGAGCGTGCGCGCCTGCTGGCTGTGGGCGAGTGGGAGTCGGGCCTCTGGCTTCACGCACTACCGTCGTCGAATATAGGCACCTTGTTCGACGATACTACTTTCCGCCTCGCTGCTTCCCTTCGTTTAGGCGCTTCTTGTTGCTCTCCTCATCGCTGTCACTGTGGCGAAGCTGTCAACAGCCTCGGGCACCACGGCCTGTCATGCAGCCGTAGTGCGGGTCGCATAGCACGGCACGCAAACATCAACGACATTATCCGACGTGCTCTTGTTGCCGTCGGCGTTCCTGCCGTATTAGAACCCAATGGCCTGGCACGCGACGATGGCAAGCGACCGGACGGTATGTCTTTATTTCCATGGAAGATGGGTAGGCCTTTAGTGTGGGACGCTACTTGTGTCGATACTCTTGCGCCATCCCATCTTCCTAACTCGTCGTGTTGTGCTGGTGCTACAGCTGCGGCTGCTGAGAACCTCAAACGGCGGAAATATAATAACCTAGTCGGCAATTATATGTTTGAGCCGTTTGGGGTTGAAACTCTCGGACCGTGGGGTCCGAGTGCTCATGCGTTATTTAAAGAACTTGCTAAACGTTTGGTTGACACTTCGCGTGACCCAAGGGCTGGATTTTACTTCGGTCAAAGGATAAGCATTGCCATACAACGTGGCAATGCCGCCAGTCTATTGGGTTCACTTCCAGTCGATAGCGATGCGGACGAGTTTTTTGATGCCATTTTGTAGTTAGGAGAATTTTAGTTTATTTTTAGGTTAAGTGTATATATAACTAATATTATAAAGAATATGTACATAAAGTTTAAATAAATAAAAAAAAAGTAAGTTATCATTAATTTGACTTTTTAATAATTATTTTGCCGTGAAAGTCTCTGTCAGTCTCCGTATTAAAAACTTTAAAGATGCATCATTTTGTCAGCTGTCATATTTACCAACTTAACTATTCTGGCGGAAAAACTTAATTCATAGTAATATGAACCTTATCGTCTTAAACTTAGGGCTGTTTTGGAATATTTTGAACTGTAAATACAAGTTTGTAAGTGGCAGGTACTTTGGTCGAGAGGTTGTGAGAAAGGTGTTTGGTTATGCAATGGTAAGTGTTGGTCCAAAGCATAGGCTGAAGCGTGTTTAATTTTGAAACTAGAGTGTACTGTATTTCGCTGAAGAGACTGATTCTTGTAATAGGTGTCTATAGCTAGTTAATTTTGGTAACCCTTAAATGTGTTAACTTTTCATTAATTGTTTAACTTAAAAGAAGATTTTAGGCTTCAAAGCTTCCTACAATTGTGTATCTAATACCAGCACTTCAAAGTCATTTTATTACTGGGAAAATTCGTTAGATAAACTAGAACTCTACAATAGAAATATTTTCGAGTGATGTTTTTATAAGAAGGTCTACTCATAATTTTTGAACTTATGGTGATAAACATTTTCATCTTGTTCCTAAAAATCTGACAACTTGAATACATTAAGAAAATCCATCAATTAGCATAGTTTTTCTTTTTAATTTTTCTACATCTCCCGACAATATCAGCGATCGCTTATCGCTTGTCGCGTCGCTAGTGCCTTACCCCACACTTGAGGTCGAAACACTATCACGTTTAGTTATGACAACTTATAAAATAATAAAGATTTTCTCTTTCTGCACACGTGACGAGGCGGTACTGTGCTATTGTCTGACCAATGAATAAAAATATTACGGAGATCTATGATAGATATTATGTATTTTGCTTTCTTACGTGAGAATTCTGCAAAGGTTAGGAATGAAATATTGTTGCTAGACGATTATGGCATTGATAGACAAAAATAGATAATTATTTTTCATGATATTTATGAACTAAGCGTGTAAACGCAGCCGTGGCAGACCGAACTGAAGATAGTATGCGCTGAATAAGTCAGTTTGCTGAAGTGAAATTTTAACTCGTTAAATAATTGTTTGGAATTGTAAGAAATATAATAAACCAGCTTTTTAAACATCTCCAGCGTCCCATCTATCTCTGTGTTAAATTAATCAAAATTGGTTCAACGATTTAGGCGCTAAAGCGTAACAAGCTAATAAATTAATTCACTTTTGCATTTATAATATTAGTTAGGACAACACAGCTATTATAGGCTCAAATGGCAAAAATGAAGTCCTATATATACACTACTGATGCGTTTTTACCAGAATATACATAAATTCTCGAGACAGAAAACATACAACTTTAATTGTTTTCATTGATAGATTAATAAAGGAAAGAAAAAGTATTTAATTGCTACAAAACGACATACACAAATTAATGGATTTTCCACTAAAACCTAAACGATAGTAAGTAATAAAAGTTATGTTAATAATGACAAGTTATTAATCGCCCAAGTTATTTGCCAACCGTGACATAACACTACTTTATCGTTTCCTAATATCCTAAACATTATCTCTCTTGATAAAGGTTTTAACCTAGATAAACAATTTGGCACTAATAAACAAAATCTCTAACCAACCACTTTCATACAGGAGGTCAGCATTGATCCGGTTATTGACCAGTTGCCTAACAGCTGATTTTAACTATGTTAATACGAAATTAACTAAGGACAGGTCCGGACAACTATCTTTGTAAAACCAACCGTTTCGTAATTATGATCGTTCTATATTCAAACTTGCCTTGAAGTGTGGCCAGCCGGATGGGGACGCGACAACGATGTATTTATTAGATAGTTTAGTTTATGAAGTATTCTTAAACATTAAGTGGATTTTTTGGGATCAGCCGCCTTTGAAAGAACATTTAAATTTCACGTTTATGTTTGTCATGACTTGGTCTTCTACCCTTTCATTGGATATGAGAATCCTATTTGATGCTATGAGGTAATTTTGGTCCTTTTGTAACCGACTTCTTTAGAAAAAAAAGGTAAAAAAGGTATCATCCACCAAAAATCCTCGTCTTTTAAGACGAGGATTTTTGGTGGATGATACCTTTTTTTTATGGGAAATCATCAAATGACCCCTCCCGCCCTGGGCGGAGCGGTAGGGAGTGTCAGACTTTTACTGACTAAAACCCACCCGTGATCCTTCTTGTGCCCCAAAGGGTTACATTCTCTATGTTGTGCCCTTTGCGTTCCAGAGTCGCGGTGACTCTTTCGAATAAATTCCGCAACTCTATTGTGGATGATACCTCATATCTTTTTACTGGGCGTATCGATTTTGATGATTCTTTTTATATTCGAAAGCTGGTGCTTGTCATATGATCACATTTAAATTTGAGTGAGATCTGACAACAAGTATTTGTGTTATACCTAATAATGCGTGGCTTAGACTACATTGATTATGTTCTCATTCTCACTTGTCGATGAAAAAAAAACTGTATACGATGGTTTGGCAGAGCACCTTAGTATTTTGAGGTGGTCCCTTTCTAGTTTGGTGACGATCTGATGAAGAATGGAGATAGGAAATAGAACTCTTCAATAAAAGACGGCAAATCTTCCGGGATTGCTGAAATCGCATGACTGTTAACACCAGTTTATAACATGTAGGTACGTGGGGTGTCACAACGAAAAAGTGAAATATAAAATCATTTTTTTATATACCGGATAACACTGGCTCGAATAGATCATTATTCATGAATATTTCAAGAAAATCTTACGATTCATTGTTTGTCATTTTCTTGCACTATTTTGTTGGATATGGATATCCAATATTTACTCTACTTATTTACTACTTACTTTAGTAGTTTACTTTAGTCTACTTTTAGTGCAAGATTCGTATCGAAAATCAATGGTTCCGGAATGTGTTCGAAAGAGTCACCGCGGCCCTAGAACGTAAAAAGCACAAGAAGGATCACGCGTGTAAAAAAAAATAAAAGATAAAGCGCATCAAAGTTCAAGAGTGGGGGCTGGTGACGTCACATCGCTGGTAAAAATTGTAGCACGTAATGACATCACGCGAATTTCAACGCACTGTATCGTCTTCATTTTTTGTTGATGTGAAAAAAGAAAACGTATGTGTCCAATGTTTTTTGGAAATCTATCAGACGGACTAATTAATTTTTTCCAGTAAAATACCCTATTATTGGATCACTGATGTAACCATCGTTAATCACCCAATCCCTTTACTACTTACTACTCCATACTTTTACTTTCAAATTAGAAAACGATTTCCAATTTTCAGCAATCGGATTCCAAAATAGTAAATCTACAATTTCGCGCCACTACGGACGCTAACAAGATGGCGTAGCAAACAGAACGGATCGGTCACCTCTGAATGGCGTTAAATTTAAAACAATGGCAGTGAGAGCGGCAGAATTTCACTGATACCTACTTGCACTAACGACGTTTTCATTACTGGGTATTGTTTGTTTATGTTTGAGTGGGATGAATTTTGCTTCTTTATCATTGGCAGTCTTGTTTTCCTCTGCTGCACTGTTGAGTTCATGCCTCCTCTTTTCTGTGCCATGCTTCACTGATCTTTGAGATGTTTCGTAAAGAGATAATGACATCTCGATAGTGATAAATTCATTAATAAATTAAATGAATTTATCATTATCGACATCTCACGACCCACGATTTTTTTCTCTCTTTTACCTTTTGACCCCACCAACTATTTGGTTTACGAGCCTTGCATTCTGCTCACCTATTGGCTCATTACATGTCTTTATTTGGTTGGAAAATATCTATATAAGCGTAGTTCATTAATCAATTCCTTTTGCTCAGAGAATTTTTGTGAATCGTGTACGTTTAGTTTAAAATCAAAGGGCTTAGGATGTAAGTCTGATACATTTTCTACTTAAGTAGTTATCTTAATACAATACCACTAAATTACAGTCAGGCCGGTGGAATAAAACTTCTCATGATAGTTTCATAAATTATAATATTAACAACTTCTTTGAATCTTTTGATCATCAACCCACACAACAGGACATTACTCAAAACATATTAAAGCCAATGATGAGTCATTAAACATACATAACATGAATTATTCATACGACAAAGAGAGAGTACTTATGTTAACAATATTAAAATTACAACCCGTAATATCAATATGTTTACATGTCCTTTCGTAATCAGTAAAAGTAAGAAACATCCAATGCAAATCCAACAAAACTATATGATTTTTGCAAACATACCAACTTATATTCGCAGTACGGAAAAGTTTTCTTTATTATTCTGATCTTTAAGAACTACAACTTAAGAATCAGCTATTTCAGTGTGGTTAAATACACTGGAAAAAATAACTTTGTCAACGAATACGCCTCTTGACATATTTTGTACAACGCCAAAGATTGCTCACGTAACAAAATTACGTGTTTCATCGTCAGTTATGAAGTAAATAAAACTTTCTTTAGTCGTAAAGAATTTATTGTAGTAAACAAATCAACACCTGTTATAATCAATGTTATTGCTGTTGAATTTTCTTCATCAACTGTTATCCCTTTGTTAATCGCAAAACTTTGTTTTTCTCGTTCTAACCAGTGGTGTGATTCTGTAAACATCTCACCATGTAAATATCGCCGGAAAATGGTAAAATTCGTAAGATTATAAAATATCTTGATAGATTGTAATTTTTAAATTAATTTCGGTAAATCGTCATCCGAACATTTAGAACAGTTTTTACACATCAAAATTTGATAGCCTCTAATCTCCCGAAGTCATGAAATTCCGAGACATTGAATCGATTTTCCAAAACATCCTTTTTTCTTCACTTTCAAGGAACATTATTGCTTTAACTCGAACCTCGCTAATCCAAGCCGTCGAAGGTTGCAATAGGCATGTTTCCTGACTAAAAAATATATGATTCTATGTAGTCCGTCAGTTAGATTATCGAAAAATATTGGACAAGTATTTTTTGCTTTATCAAATCTAGAAAGATTGACGAAGATAAAAAAGTATAAAAAATCAGGAGAGCCTTGTGATGTCACGTCGTGGTAGAAATTGTAGCACGTAGTGACGTCACACGAGTTTTCAACTCACTGTACCGTCTTCGTTTTTCATTTACGCGAAAAAGGAAAAACTATGAGTCCAATATTATTTGGAAATCTATCTGACGGACTAATTAGATTTTTTAGTCAGATGTCTCATTGGCCCTACTGACAGTCTCGATGAGAGAACGATGTTTAAAACAGACTAACAAACTAAATTAGCAACGCTGTTTATCCCCAAACTTATTAACCGTGAAGATATCACACATAACGAAGGTAATTAAGCCCGTTCACGTACATTCGTTATAGATCGTGATAACTTCAACGCCTCCGAACAATAGGACATTAAGTACTAACACTTTAGAAGAAATACAAGTAGGCTAAATCAACAAAAAGGTTTCATATATTGTCAATGTTGAGAAGAAAATATCAATCAGAAATGTGGAAATGAGCACAGAGAAAATTGTACTCGATGTTCTGCAAATTCTCCTTATTTGAAACAAGTTATTAGCTGAGAAAATGTTTTTCGATTCCCTTTAGCCCGGAGAAGTTATGAGCTGGGATTTAGAACTACTTTAACGTTTCCATGTAATTCAAAAGATACATGGCATCTAAACACGTCATATTTGGCATAGATGCATTATAGAAATATAGTTTAAAAAAAACAAGTAAGGATGAATGCAGCAGGAAAAGAGGGCTTAGAACAGATCCTTGAGGAATTCCAGCAATATTAAACCGACTTAAACATTAAAGAAGAATGTTCTCAACGGTCGGAAGCTAATAAATCTGACTCCAGTCTTGCCAAAAAGTACCGTGTTACCCAGTTAATGGTTTGTGGAGGTCAGGTAGGCAGCCGCTCTACGTTAAATACTGGTATTCAGCTGAATCCAGTTTGATTGGAAGCAGACTCCTATATAGTTAGGGAAAGGATGATGATGTTCTCAATTCGTGTGGTATATTTATTTATGGATAAATGTACACCATTTACTCCGAGGTTTCTGATCCGATTTCTGTGATTCTTTTTTAGCTCGCCATTATACTTGCCATTTGGTTCCGTAAAACCAATATTCACACAAAACAAAATGTTCATAAAATAAAAACAGCTGAGCCAAACAGCTGCTTTTAATTTTATGAACATTTTTGCTTACTTTGACGATGGCGTCTTTGAAGTAAGCAAAATGACGTCGGCTTTTTATAATATTAACGAGATTAAGTAAGATTTTTTTAAGGTAACTTTTAACAGTATTTGTTCACTATAAAGTTTTAATTTTTGGGGGCCAACCAGCACTAATCAGTAAAAAAATATAAAACATTTACCAAATAAAAAAGTAGTACAAAAAAAAATTAATTTTGGAAGTCAGTGTTTCTGGTGTGGTTTCTTCTTCTTTGGACACTGACTTCGAAAGTTAAAGTTATTTTGTAATTCGTACTGGTTTTTATTTGGAAATGATTGTATTATAGGCATTTTCGATTAACCGTGTTCACTTTTTGGAGACTACATCAATAGACACTTACATATTATACTCCGTTTTAATGAAGTTCGAAAGTTTCAAAATAAATAGTCCTCAATTTTGCTCTTTCACCAAATCTTTCTCCAGTTATGTAAAAACAAGTTAGAAGTAAATCAGAGTGGACCACATTACTACCAATAAGGAAATGCAAATCTAGATACATTGTACATAATCCTGCATAACTGTAGCTTTACATATAACTCGTGATACAATTTTCTCATTAATACACGATGAACATCAATCGATGCGTGTTAGAACAAAAATGTAATGTTTGAATAATTAATTTGGCACTGGCCATTACTATTTCACGATAATTTTATAACAAGCTCATAAGTTTTAATTACTTCGCAGGGTTATAGATCTCATTCATCGTGTGAAAGTATGTGTAAAAGTTGTTTTATATGCTTCCTAAACCGGTTGTCTCTCTCTTTCCTTCAAGGATTTATTTATATCGGCATCTCTCTTGCACAGTGCAATGTCGTGGTACCGTTGGCAGTAGTGTTGCGAATCGAGTACGTATCGAGTAATTTAATCGGTTGTTACAATCGATTTAAGTCTTATATTTGTTTAGTTTCTATATCAGGAGTTGTCACGAAGCTAGATGTGAATGTCACGAGTCTAATCTCAGTAACGACAGTTGGTTTCTCTCTTTAAACTATGTGCATAAATCCGTCGTCTGATTTCTAATCTGCTTTCGTAAATGCTTCGCTCAGACTTCTCTCTTCTCCATCTTCTGATGAATCTTGATGTACATTTTTTTTGTTATAGGCTACTGTTTGACCAAAATCTCATCTTATGAAAAGCGATTATGTGGTCGACGATGAAGCACGCTTACCTAGAAGTAACCTGCTCACTTTTGACTTAATGAACCCCAAGTTGTAACTAGAAAGAAGCACGGGGATTTATCCCCACAGCTGTATGCACAATGATGGTATTCCCAAAACGTTGTATGCGTCTGGGAGGGATGTCCATTATGTGCCTCTGCAGTTTGCTACTCAGCCCATCAAGTCTCTTGCTTACCCTATCTTATTGTATACAATTTTATAGTCCCAAAGTGTGAGCGATTTCATAACAGTCAAAGCAACTTATAAGCGTAACATCAATTGATTCACACTTACAGTCAATGCTCAATCATTGAAGCGATACCTAATATCCGATTATTCAATTAAATCGATTTCCTAAGTCGATTCCCTCACTAGTTTATAACATGTTTTTGCGGTATTATCATGATTACTGTAACACTTTTCTAGTATTCAGCGTTAGCATATATTTCTAATAAGCTTGCGGTTTTTTTGAGGTCACCCGTCGCCGTCGCGAGCAGCTGTTATGAAATTCTGTTTCTATCGTACATTTTATATGCTGTTTGTTTGCTTTTATACAAATAATGTTGTTGTTTTTTCTCTTCCTTGTATGTTATGTCGGTCGAAATTTATTCTTAGTATTTTGTACTAATTGAAAAAAAAGTCAAAAATCTGATTGACCATTTAGGCCTTTTATGGTTTTTTAAATAAATCATGTTGGGATTCGTTTCTTTTGTTTTATTAGATTCCATGGGCCGTATTATGACCTCTTAAAACCATCATGTTTTCTGTGTGAGAAAAGGATAGTGCTATTCGTCCTGTATAGCTCCGTCTCTTTTTCACACCGAAAACATGATGGTTTTAAGAGGTCATAATACGGCCCTAGAGCTCCAAACTGCAGATTCTTCTTTATATCCTCATCTTGAAATCCGTCAACCACCAATAATCAAAATTATATCATCCATATCATAAAATTTTAATAGCCTATCTGTGTTTTGACCTTCATTCTATATTTTATAGGTCTGTAAATCATAACGTTAGCGGTAACGTTAATCGATATTTCAAAGACTGTGTAATTACTGTTTATTATAACCATCAACATATTTTACTATACTAGACACTGTATTCAGTATAGACACATTTAATTTGCAATATTTTCCTGGTTGGAAACTTTTTGTTTGGTGAAGCTATTACTTTAAATTTATAAACCAGCGGTAAAGTATCTGTTACTCATCATCTACCAAGCATTTTCCCAACTACATTGGGGTCGGCTCCCAGTCAAGCCGGATTCAGCTGAATACCAGTATTTTACGTGAAGCGGTGGCCTACCAGACCTCCACAACCTATTAACTGGGGAACACGGTATTTCTTGGCAAGACTGGTGTCAGATTCTCTGGCTTCTGACAATCCGTAACGACTGCCAAAGTCTCCAAATGACAGCCGGGACCAACGGCTTAACGTGCTTTCCGAGGCACGGAGAAGTCTCGTTATGTTAAGATGGTCACCCATCCACAGACCAACCTCGGCAAGCGTTGCTTAATCTAGAAGACCGACCCGTGCGGCTATTATAATTTAGCCACGAGCTCCTCAAAAAGTATCTGTTACTGTTATCTTACTATTCGCACTTACAGAATTGTTTTCACCAAAAAAGGGTTTAAACCCTTTGTTGCCTTTTCTTTGCTCATTTTGTGTCTTGTGTTACGTTTGGTTTAAAATTTCTAGTACTCTTCTCCTAGTATTACAGCTATCTCGGTTGATCCCTTTGATTTTTAAATTATCTAACGGAAGTACGTGTACAAACCTAGGCAATAAAAGGGCCAGTTATCATATAACCTTGATTGGTCTCTATGGCTACCGACAAGGATGTAATTATACAAGAACGACAGTGAACGGTCAATTAAATAAGAAACCAATAGAAGCCGACCTTAGACTACTTTTCTGAATGGTGTAGAATTGCCATAATGACATTATGCCGTTATGTTTTACACCTCAACGAATGTCTGAGTTATTTGTCAATATATTTTAGTATAACACTCGTTCTGACAGAATTGTGGCAAGGTCTTCCAATCGTTTGTGATTATTTCAAAACTGTTTGATAATGTGATTTCTGTGGTGGTGTCTCTTTGCGTGTTTTCTCAGTGTTTGTTATTTTATTTCATGTATCATGATTGCCAGCAACATCCACTTATGAATAATTAGTTCGTTGAATGTCAATTCTACTGGTTACTGCAAGTGGTATGTCGAAAAAAGTATTCAATATTGCCTTTTTTCTGGATAGGAAATCATTAAACGACATCTCCCGCTCTGGGCGGACAGAGGGGTAGTAAAAGACGCATACTGACTAAAACCCTGTCGTGTTCCTACAAAATGCAGTTTGCGGTCCATGGCCGCGGTAACTCTTTCGAATGAGTTCGCTATCCTGGTAGGCAAGTTTTGGAACTGGATGCGAGAAGCCGAAAATAGATCTAAGGGGCGTGCAATTGGCGGTCCTACCCGCGGACGAGGTCCGGGTGTCCAGGCCGACTAGGCGCATCGACATGCGCATAGTGGGCCTGGATGACTCCGTGACGGAGGAGGAAGTTGTGGCCGCCGTCGCCAGGACTGGGGGGTGCTCTGCCGAGCTTGTCAAGGCGGGCACCCTCCGGCCTGACAACACGGGCATGCAAACCCTTGTGGTGAGCTGCCCCGTGACGGCGGCCAGAACTGTGTCGGAGGGCCGAAGGCTCTTGGTGGGATGGGTGTCTGCGCGGGTAAAACTGCTGGAACCCAGACCTCTGAGGTGCTACCGCTGCCATGTGGGCAACCACACGGGAGCTATGTGCCCCTCGGAGGTCGACCGCAGCGGACTGTTTCCGCTGTGGTCAGCCCGGTCATAAGGCCGGCTCTTGCGAGGCCACGCCGCACTGCAGTGCATGTGCGGCTGTTGGCAAGCCGGCCGAGCACTGGGCTGGGGGAAGGGCCTGCGCGCCATCCGCCCCGACCAGGGGCAAGAGGTCCGCCGCCACCGCCGCCTCTGCCGCCGCCGCGGTTTCTGTCGCCGCCACTGCCGCTTCTGCTGCGGGTGCTGCGACTCCCAACACTCGGGAGGGTGCTGAGATGGAGTGCCAGTAATGGTCCCATTTCGGCCCCCTCCAGAGACAAGTCGGCCGCTGTGCTATCGCGCAGTGGCTGATGCCTGGGGACGGTGAGCGTGGGTGGCTCGCCGTCCGATACCAGGTTGAGTCGACGACGCGTTGTGTTCCACGCGCGTCACAAGGAGCCGTCAGCACCGAGGACGGGGCCCCATAGGGTCGGTGCCTGCTAGGGTTGCGGAATTTGTTCGAAAGAGTTACCGCGGCCCTGGAACGCATAGGGCACAAGAAGGATCACGGGTGGGTTTTAGTCAGTAAAAGTCTGACACTCCCTACCGCTCCACCCAGGGCGGGAGGGGTCATTTGATGATTTCCCATCGAAAAAAAAAAAAAAAAAAAAAGGGGCGTGCAATTGGAGAGGTCTATGTCCAGCAGTGGACTGCAACAGGCTGTTGATGATGATGATGATGATGATGAATATTAACCATACATTTTTTACCATCCACCACACTATTCACACAAGCACACGTTTTTCTTTCAAATCAGCCTAGAAAATCGGACTGCCCTACATATCCATAAATACTAAATTATATATTAGGACATTCAGCAGCCATGGAATAATCTAGAACCATGTAGGCATCACGTCTGTGAATTCTTACATCATGTTTGTGTGTATGTGTAGTTTGTACATTCGCTGCGCTTGCGATGTCAGACCTTGGTTTACGTTTCCTATACAAGTTAGCAGCTTGGCGCCGCTTACGTACTTAGCAAGTGTTGTTAGTTATTCATTAATTTGTTTTGTGATTTGTTCTGTGCATGTTGCAAACCTTTTTCTTTCTTTTTGTTCTTTCTTTTTTGACTAAAACTTAATTGGTTTTCCATCTCTTTTTATTTAAGCTGTTTTAATTACAAACACGAAAGTCCAACTTTAAAGTTTGAATCTAGCATCTATCAACGTAAGTATGAAATCTATAGATACTCAGAAGTTTACAATTTAAACTTGTTTCACTCAAACAGTCACACGAACATCCACTTCTTAGGAATGTTATGAGTAAAAAAAGTTTTCATTCAATTTTTCCTCGCACTCAATGACCGCCATCCGTACAAAATCACATAGGTATACGTACTGTATATCATTAAACAATCCAGGTAAAACAATGCTGCATATAATCACATCTTCCCTGAGAAAGGAACCGGTGATATAACCTTTATTGCTGTTGATGCACTGTACTTCCTATGTGCCGGTTCGCCAGTGTTCCTCCGCGCTTCGTTGGCGCGAGACGTGCAACCGCCATTTAAAAAAAAAACTAAAACGTCATCGACATTTTGTTTATAGTTCCAAATTTGAAAACAGTTTAAAAACAAAAGGTTTTTAGTTAATAAGTTTGAGTTGATTGTGCTTTGTGAAATGTTGTTCTTTGCGTTGCATTGTTAAAGGATTTATCAATCGCATTGTTTTGCGGGTAAGTTTGTCAAATGTTATTATAATGTCATAGACTGTTGACAGAGTTTTAATATCAAACAATACTGTATGTTTATTATTCTTGACACATGAATCAGTGGTGATGATTTTTATTTCGTTAATTAGGCGAGTAAACTAAAATTTACCTCTTTGAGAAGACCTAAGTTGGTTTGGTATTTCTTTTTACACTTTTGGTACTATAACTTGGTCATTTACCTTGAATAATATTATTCTGTCTTTTAAAAATTACAGATGTTATTCATGAAGTACATATCTGAATCCTTCAGATTTCTTCTTGGTTATGCAAATTTTGTCTTTATCGCAGTGTAAATGTGAACTGATTGTCAGCTTATCATTTATTACGCTATCAGCTCCTTGAAACATTCCAAAACATGAGAAAAGACCCGAGAAAAACCAAAAAAATCTTATCACTTCACATGACATTTCTTTTTTTTTGTTAATTTTTTTTCAACAATTTTGTACGATGATAATCTATAGACTTTTTCAAGTGCGCGATGATTGTCGTACTTTGGTGATGATAGAAACCCTTGGATGAAGAATTAAATTGGCCGTGTTGAGTGTGGTCACAGATAATAAATAATACTACAGGTGAATTATTACTGATTTGTCTTACTTCGTCAGTTTACCAATTGATCGCGCGTATGCAAACGCTGATGTAGCTTAATTTACTTAATTGTAAACACACAAATTGTCTATTAACCTAGGCCTGGGCAAAAAATATCGATATTTTGATATTTTTCCATACAATTATGGATATATATCGTCGATATTTTTAATCGCGATATATCGATATTCGATTTTTATTTTAGAGTATCGAATTCGTATCAGTTTCGAATTTTTTTATGCAATTTTGGTTTCGTGTTTTTAATGTTATTAGAGACTCCTTGCTCCACGCGTATCGTTAACTTTAAAAAATCCCGCCAAAATCTTTATGAAATGCAATATTGCAGTAAGACTATTGGTAGCGTGCACGAAAATACTAATCCTATTAGACCACCAGTTTGAGATGAATATAACCCTGAAGTTAACAGACAATTAACAATTTTGGGATATTTTTTTCCACAAATCAGTCACAAAACCTAAAAATATGTTAAATATATTAAATTGTTTAGGCTCCAACATTAATAAAAATACAATTTTCTTCTATTATTTTTTACGAAGTTTGAATGCTTTGGGAATATGTAAGAATGATCATGCAAAAACTGACGATATATCGATATTTTTCACTCGATAATTATTTTTTTCACTTGCCGATCCCTATTATAACTCCATGCTTATCCTACTCAGTTGCTAATTCAAGTGTTACTGTGAAATGGTGCACCCACACTTGATGATGGATGGAACTATACGAAGCCATGATATACGTAAGATAACTAAGATAAACATTATTAATTTACTTTTCAAAACTCGCAATTAAATAATAACCTAACTAAACAATCAACATATCTATGGTAGTAGGTTATTTCCAAAACAATGTCTTGATTGATCATTATCAATCATGAACTATATATTCACCATGTTTTGTAAACAAACTATGAATGTTTTATATTATTGTGAGCATAGATTTAAATAGTTATTGTCAATCAACTTTGTTTGTTTTAATTGTGGAATTCTAAATGTTAAATAAGAAATTGAATGTTTATATAAACAAAATAGACGTTGTGAGTACGAAGTTACGAACAGAGACTGCAGGTTAACAAAGCCTTTTATAGTACCTAATACTAGCGACCTGCCCTGGTTTTGCACTGAAATAAATTTATTATTTACACAGAATTTCCCCATTTATCGTTCTTTATTTATTTATTTAAACTTTATGTACAATAGTGGTACATGGGCGAACTTAATGCAATAAGGCATTCTCTACCAGTCAACCTTTGGGTTAAAAAGACAAAACTGTGGTGCATTTCTCAAAACATTATTAAAATCTGTTGCGTGATTCTGAATAAGTAAGCTGAGAAAGTACTACAGGGAGACAAGACACTTTTTATTACACTGTGATCATATAAAATCGACACACATAATTGACACGATAACAAGCCACTGCCATAAGTAAGCCGTCTGACATTTGAAGGTCTAAGCAGTGTAGCATCAACTATCGCAGCTATCGCTGTTGCAATACTCGTTGCAGACAGTGCACATGACGAAAACGCAGCGATTTCCATGTCTGCTGTTGTAAGATCCAATACCTGTACTGTTCTATTGTCTTATGTATGGTGTAATGGCGTAACAATGGTTTTTTGGTCATCTTTTTTAATAAGTGACTGTTGGTTTTTTGTTTTTTGCAAGTTTTGTTTAGATCGGCTCCGAGCAACGGATTTCTGTCTCAAGTAATTTACCAATCAGAAACCAAATTAAAGATTTATCAGATAAGTTGGTGCTCTCATTCTGAAGACAGGAGTTCATCCATTGTTATGATCATCATCTACCTGCCCTGGTCCCGTGATTTCTGGTTAGCGCAATAAGTTTTGGTCTTCCGTCTCAACCCTGTCAACCACCATTTCATTATTATCATTCCTTAGTCTCACACACTGCATTCAATTTTCTTTGACCTCTTTGCCGCATGGAAATCATTCTACATTCATCACTCATGTAGTCTAATGAATTTCATCAGAATGCTTTTTGGTAACTCAAAATTACGAGTAGACCGTAACAGGAAATGTAGAAAAAAAGTAAATTCAACAACATCACATTCAGGTTTAACAAACGGAATATCGTGTTAACTAACAATCAACAGACATCTTAACACACAATATTGCGTTTTAAACGATCAAACGCTACCGCATTTCAAATCAAACACTTAGAAATCTGTTCACCCCAGAAAAGAAAGAAGCGTAACGTTAAATATTGATGTAAAACTAACATTAGGGAGTAAATTTTATGAAACACAGAATGAAGATAGAGATAAAATTGCTATAATATAGCATCATTCCCATTGGATATGATTCAATACTGCTTGTTGCAATCAAGGATTAAAAGGTCAATAGTAGACAACTGCAAAAGTAGAATTAATAAATTTCTTAATTAAATAACAGAGTTAAATCATAACTGGTAACATTCACACCACAAATATCTATTTCAATGTTCATAATTTGACTATATAATGTAAGTAGAAATTTCGTGAACCACGTAATAATATCTGCCATCATAATATTTGCAAATTAGAAGCTGTTTTCTTTGTTAATTAAGTAAATGAATATGGATGTCATTATCTAACACTTCCTCGAGATATTTACAAAACGGATTTTCTAATTTATTGTTTTATGGCTTTGCAAAAAGATAATACTTATGTCCCCGTTATATCATGCGAAACCTCAATCAGTGTCAATAAATCAAAGTTGACGAAATATACTCTTGTCAAGTGTGATTAATTGGCAATTGATAATTGCAACCGCATTCTTATTTCTATAACTTGCTTATTCGCATTTCTTTTTCATATTTATATTGTTTTCATTATTATTATAGACACCTATAAGATTAACATCATTTAACATTGATGGAATATCAAAATAAATTATGACTCGAACGCCATTTTCCTAAGCAGCACAATTGCTCTATTTATCATTTGTCTGAGTGGCAAATCAAAAATGTTAGCATTTGGTGTTACGGATAAAGTTGCACCTATCAATTTCAAGGTCTCAGCAATAGCAATAAATGTACATAGGTCACACACAGCAGCAGCATAACCGATCACAAAATTAAGTAAGTACGCTGTAAGTAATTGACTATACAAATCCTCTTACATAATCAGCAGACGGTCACATCAAGCCGCAATAAACACTGATCGTAACTGATTCCTGATTGATACCTAATTCTTAGAAATACATAAATACGCATGAAGTATTGCGCTTTGATGAGCTCACAGTAGTCACTGCAATAATACGTCTGGTCTACCGTGAATAAGGTAGGGAGCTCACGGATAAATTCGATGTTTACGGGAAAGACAAAAATAGAATGAAAGAAAGAAAACTCGTTTATTTCGCCATAGATGACGTACAAAAAAACAATGTCAGGACCGAAATGGGACCGAACACGACGACCACGAGTCTCTGGTCACACCACAGACAAAACATAACACATTTAAACTTCTGTCTATGGTGTGACATCCGGCACCGACATTGACAGATTGTAATGAAATGATAAGACCGATAAGACAGATGTACAAAGGAAAATAATAGATAGACATTTAACATGGCGAATAAGCTGGTCTCATTTATATTCATTCATCAGCAACTCTGTTCATCACATGCACTATTAACGATTAACTAAATCCTATTAATAAAATGAAATCTAAGAAAAACTGACACCAATTAGCTGTTTTTCATACATTTTTAAGCGTTTCAGGTCATGGATCGCAGTACCTAAAAATATTCTAAGTCAAACTCGGTCGATACCTCATAATGAGATATTGCGCTTACAGAAGCAGAAACTTAAAGTAATCGATGGTAACCAACACCGTTGTAGCGAGACTAAAGCCAGTGCACACGTTCCAATTTGTACACAACACACAATAAATTATTTATTTACTACCTTTTTCCAGCGGCTTCGCTCGCGTGAATATCAGAAACTGCCCCAAGGAAACATACTCTAGAATATAATCTGATTGATATTATGTTGTTTCTTTACTCGTGCTTTATTTAAGAACTAAGTAAAAAAAAGATTATTTAAAGTTTTTAAAAACCAGGACTGTATTGATTACCGTCCTTTTATCTAATATAAGCGTGTCTAAAATATCGGGATTGTAAGTAATATTGCCAAGTTTATTAACGAGATTACCAACTACAGATATCCATCATTATTGCAGTGAACCCTTTTTTTTTCTGGATGGGAAATCAAATGACTTCTCCCGCTCTGGGCGGAGCGGAAGAGAGTGTCAGACTCTTACTGACTAAAACCCACCCGTGATCTTTGTAGTGCCCTTTGCGTTCCAGGGCCGCGGTGACTCTTTCGGACAAATTCCGCAACATTGCAGTGAACCTTGCATATAATAGTACTAAGTTTTTCTTATTAACTTATAGTTTCTCACTGCCTGGCAAAGCCCCCCCCCCCATGTCCTTTAGACACTCTTTTCTTGCTCCACCTCGAAACAGCCTTCGAGTACACGTCCAGGTCATCTCGGTTTGGCCCAGAAATCGAGATGACCTGGTAATAAATGACCTGATTATATCAGACATAGCAATCAGAACACAAAAACCAGGTCTATCGGTCATGTCAATCTTAACTAGGATTTACAAAATCATCTTGAACTAGCAGGGCCCCGCGCTTTCACCGGCGTAGTTCCCGTTCTCGTGGAAATACAGGGACGGGAACTACGCGTTCATTGGTGAAAATTGTTAAAATTGGCCCAGAATATAATATTACCAGAATAAAATAGTTTCGGAACGTATTCGGTACAAACGAACAAATAAACAGACAAAAAGACGAAGATCCCCTTCATAATATCAGTATAGACTAGCTGCTGCCCGCGACTTCGTCCCCGTGGAATCCCCGATTTTAAAACATTCTTTATCGCTGCTCCGCTCCTATTGGCTTAAGCGTGATGATATATAGCCTAAAGCCTTCCTCGATAAATGGTCTATTCAACCCAAAAAGAATTTTTCAATTCGAACCAGTAGTTCCTGAGATTAGCGCGTTCAAACATACAAACAAACAAACATACAAACAAACTCTTCAGCTTTATAATATTAAGTTTAGATTAGTATAGATATAGATAAGTATAAGTATAGATGTGTATACGTTGCTTGGTAATTTATAATGTCATAGTTCAACTGTACAAGTGCATTTGAAACATTTGAAAATTTTACTAAAATTCTGATCACGAAAGTTACACAAAAAAATTTATGTTCCATACAATCGAAATGTAATAACGTTAGTAATGTCACATCATTCATTCACTGATGCTGATGCTGTAAAGACTTTGGTAGAAACGAGTGTTTTAATAACAATAGATTTCGTTGTGATGTTAATAATTTTATTACTGTGGCAATGCAAAGATTAATAGAAAGTTTTAAAAAGCAATGAAAGTGAAATTGCGTCCATAATCGTCATTATTACCAGATATTATGAATGTACTGGCTATCACATTAGTGGGTACATTGCCACTTGGAAGTCTTAAATGGAAAAACCACCAGCTGCGATGAATGTATTAAATGAAGTATTTTAAGCCAATAATTTATAGTATACTTCGCCAATGTCTTAACAAGCAGACCTCCTCCAGTTAGATACCTAAGCTTGTAGGGTTATCACAAGTGAAGAAGCAACTGCTTTGTTTGAACATTCCAGATTTAATTGGAAATCGAGCTTGTTTATGGATGGACGAAGCGGAGAAAGGCGGGGTGTGTTAGACTCTTACCGACTAAAACCCATCCGTGTTCCTACTAATGTCACAACAAATTCTACTGCTACTTAAAATCTATCTATTCTACAGATAGCTTCAGCTTTACTTTGCTTGATACTAAACATATTTAAAAGATAATTTCCCCATATTCCTTACGTATTAATATTTCAACACAGACACTACAACACCACGGTTAATCTCGAGAGATGTGGGTCACGTGTGGCTCGCAACGGTATTCTAACCAGTTCTAATGATTGTCCTAATGTGCGCCCGTTGCTGTTGCATACTCTGGCATGAATAACTTACAAATTGAATGAGCGAGAACTGAACTGAAAATTCATTTCGACACCTTATGCACCTTAGGCAGTGATGAAAGTACTGTCAAAGTTTTATAGAGCATTCCATTTAACAAAAGCGGCCTCTATCCAGTTCTATTACTGGGTCTCCTTCCATTCCTTGCAACGGATACAGTTTTACGCTCTTCTTTCCAATTCTTAAGGAAGACATCCAGGTCATCTGGTTGTTTCTGTTTAATTATTCGATTTAATTAGCTATTATTTACATATTTGTTGACAGATTACAAGACGTTATAAACTGCATATTGTTTTGTTCAATTAGTGTTACTAATATTGATTTCTGGTTCAAAATTTATATCAAGATCTGCTTTTCCATTTACAAAATTATCATAAAATAGATTTCCTTCCATCAATTACCAACCAATCCTAACATATGTATATGCTGTGCATCGCAGTACATAGACTTCCTCTATTCTGCACTATGCCTAACATCATAGGTATGTGGGCCACTTGTATGGCTCACAAACGGTACTACACTAACTAGTTGATTATCCTAATGCATGGTCACTTCTATTGCACATTCAGCAGATTTAATGGCCGACATTCCAAATCTTAATAGGCAACATGATGATGCGAGAAATATCGCGGTAGTGTTAGCTCCAGTTTCAGAGGTCATTGGTTGAGATACAAAACAAGTACATGTCATGCAAAAATGGTTTTAAAAGAGGCTACTGAAAGATATGGAAGTCTTTTGTATTATTTTTTTCCGCTGTTATTCATATTCCAACATAACTGTACAACTCTGAAATAGATTAACAGGAGATGACTGCAATTTTCTCAGAATTTGTAGGTGAAAGAGCAAACGCAGCATTTTTATTTTCTTTATGACTATCTTTGGACTCAGAACTTCGTTTATCTAAAGGTGACTGTTCTTTTTAGGTAACTCAGAGTTCTGTAAGATGGTTAGTGCAGTCTTCTCGGTTTTCCGTGTATAAGGCTGAGTATGTTAGTCAGTCACTAAACAGGTTTCAAGAAGCCCGAATGTTAAGGTTAGTTACTACCAAGTTTTACCACCAGCTCATGAATAGCCCCAACCCAAGTTACCAGCTTAATACTTCATACAGTTAGCCTAAGCAAAGCGTGCCTAAGCGACGCGTACGCAATTTATAGAGATTGTACGTTATGGTGTCTCAGATAATTGCAGCTCGGCTAGAAAGCAGTGTGGCACAGTTGCCTCTTTCCTTCATACTACCGAGATTCATTCAAGGCAACTGACGTAGTGTTGCTGCATTTTTACGATATAAGTTCACTAGCTGCTGCCCGCGACTTCGTCTCCGTGGAATCCCCGATTTTAAAACATTTTTTTATCGCTGCTCCGGTCCTATTGGTTTAAGCGTGATGTTATATAGCCTAAAGCCTTCCTCGATAAATGGTCTATTCAACCCAAAAAGAATTTTTCAATTCCAACCAGTAGTTCCTGAGATTAGCGCGTTCAAACAAACAAACAAACTCTTCAGCTTTATAATATTAGTATAGATTTGTTGTAAAAAAAAATGCAATTAGCGTTTTATCGGCTATAACTTTCATGTCATGCATTAATTGAAACGTATAACTCGCTAGATAAATCACTGCTACACTTCATTCATTCATTTGAGTACTTATTTATTTTCTTACCCACTTGCGCCTCTTTTTAAAATTATTTACAATGCTATATTATGATTAAAATTCTCCACTACATCTTTAAGTTTGCTTTGGTTATTTCCTCTTTAAAATCTGACAAAACAGCGGTCAAGATCAACTCAGAATATACGTAACACAACAACGTTAGATCACATTACAACCCACCACATGTAATTCAAAGTCATGTGCCATACAGTCATACGAACAAAGCAGAGCACACAATAGAGCAGATTTATCTACGATTCTATACCTTTGTAAAGAATAATATACTGAAGATGTATGTAGTGTAATGAGCAGTCGTTCTTTCCGCGCTGATTTGCAAATGAAGATACTTAATATAGTCACTGATACTGCTTATCATCCTATAGTACATATGTAGATGATAGATTGCAGCAACGTGCTCTGATTTGCATAATGAAGTGAGGAATTCAGAAAAAACGTGAGAACGGGGAAGCCCATCTAATCGGTAGAAGAAATCTAAATAAGTATACCTATCTACTCCTTCGAATTCATTAACAAACATCATTTGGTCACTGTCTTTGATAAATGACCTAGCGATAAGTCAGTCACACCACCGATTCCTTTAAAATCAACAGTTATGGTAAAAGATGCAACTGACTTCAAAAAGGTCTTTCATGACCAACATTTAAACAAACTTGCTGCTGAAGTATTGCTTGCTGCTGACCTGTTTCTTAAAAAATGATTTATTTCGTAGTTAATGGCCAACCTTGATTCATTGAAGGCACCGAGAGAAGAGTTACGTGAACCTGAACTAGGAGTACACGATGAACAAACAAGGCTAAGGTTACAACTACATAATAATACTTATAAAGGATGTTACGAACAAACGCATCCGTTAGCCTTAGCGTACACGTACTTATGACCACATAATTTGTGCACATCGGTTATAAGGGCTAACCCACTAGCGGATTTGCGGTCGAAATCGCGTGTTGATTTGGCAGCCCCAAGCGTAATTTTGATAGCGTAGCGTCGTTCGTGCGTCGTGTCTTTAAAATAAATCTAAGTTATTAACAGCGTTTTGTTTATGTTTTAGTTTGTGATATTTAAATTATCGTGTTTAGGTTTTAAGTTGCAATTTACATAATTTTTCTAATACTTCTTAAATTTGCATTTTTCCGAGAAACTTTAAGAAGAAAATAAAGTGAGATTTGATCGTAAATAATCTTGACAATAACAATTTCTCAGGTGTGTAGACAATTGGCATACTGTCTCAAAAATAAGTGAAACTAAAAATAGTCCCTATCATTATTAATATAACAATGGCTGATCTCAGAAGTCAGACAATACTAACATGACTAATAAGAAATCTTAATGAACTGTAAAGGAATGTTAATTTATATGAATGAACTGAACGAACAAAAAGCGAGTGTAGCAGAGTAGGCGAGGCAGTAATCGAATTGCTTGTCTGGAATAGGAAACTACGAGAACTGTCGGGGTGGTCTCTTTAAGGATTTTTTCGTTAACATTCTGTATTCTGTCAAAGCTCTACCTTTTTTAGCGCATTTAATGTTGAGTATTATGATGATATTTGTAAAACAAATATTTTTACGGAAATATTTTTAGAGATATCTTAGATTATACAAAAACACAATGATGACATCAAGAGTATTTTATCACAGACAAAGTTTACCAATTTAAGTAGAGACACAAGCAAACATGATCGTTAAATATAGAGTACAAAAAAGTAAGTTACAACTCAACAATAGACTCACGTCTTCAGAAATCTAACAAAAACACGCAGTATCTTGCAAAGATGGGAAATAGATATTTCCGACACTATCGGGCACGTCAAGTCTTATCGCAGATGTGAAGAATAAACTGATAACAGTCTTTCTTCACAGGTACTTGTAGATATGGATTTTCGTAATAGTCTATGGGAAAATTGGAATGAATTACACAATCGTACTTTTACCGGGAAATTGGGTTTGGCCGATAAAATTGGACAAGTAACTCGCAATGATAAAGGGAAACGTTCTGGTAGGAATGTTTGTGCCTGAGTAAAAAGTCTGAACATTATTTTACAGACTTTTTATTTAAGGTTGCAGGTTTGTCATTGACAAAATATTATCATCTCTCTGTTCCTTTGCCAAAGCTATTTGTAGGGACAAGCCAAGGGTTAGATAGAAACATCTCGTCATGCAGCCATATCTTCTGACTTGACTTGTAAAAGTGTTATGTTTAACCTACTTACAAAATAAATATCATTTATCATTCTATCTACGGATACACTTAACCTTATTATAATGCTCATATTTTCAATCTGACTAAAAGGTCATCAACTTCAGTATGTTCACTACAACATAGTTGAATGTTATATGCTGTAACAGTAACTACATAATTTCTTACGTACTTATCGTCAACCGTAGGCACAGTCACCCGAGGGTAACGATCAACTAACAGTGCTTTGACAATTATAGGAACTGCACTATTATTGAACCCCACTTGTGACCTGTTATTTATAGCATTCCAATTAAAATCGTGTTGCGGATTTTGGTCTTCTATTGATGTTTTAAGTTCATCTTTTAAATTAAGTACCTACGGATTTGTATTAACTTAACAGTAGTAACTTATTTTGTTTAGTGTCAGTGCTTACGAACATAGTTTATTTATTTAATTTATTTATTTATTTAACAATTTATGTATACACATTTAATAAAAAGATAAGAAGAAGGAAACAAAAAAATAGGTACAAAAGGTGATGCTTATTTAGCTTTCTAAATAAGCATCACCTTTTGTACCTATTTTTTTGTTTCCTTCCTTCCTCCTTTATAAGTTTACTAGACATCATTTAAGTCATAGATTCTTTATTAAGGAGACATTCTATTCTATTCTAATGTAGTGCTTGCTGTATATAATTTTTTTCAACTGTCAATAATAATTCTCAGTTAATTTTGTTCACGTAAAACTATTCATTTATCCACATTGTCTCCGTTTGTCTGTCTTCGATGTCCATCATCTATCTAGATTTTATGAATCAGTTGTATAGGGTTCGGCTGGATCTTTATAAGGCCGTTTTTTTTTTCATTTTTTATACATATACCATATGGGCCATGCTTAAGCTATTTCCACTTCAGATCGCAGAATCCGAAGTCTTGCATTATCCTTATGATATTTGGCTACAATATTTTGGGACCTGCACATGAGTGCGTGTTTTCATTACCTTGACGATGTCACAGGATTACATTGAAGTGATTGTGTACAAGTACGTTACGTGGGAACGTGTTTGTTCATAAAGTGCCGCTAAACGTCGATTTAGTACTGAGATTGTGCTTCCAGTAGCGTGGGAGATGCGTATTAGGGTTTATTTTGTAAGTTGCTGGCGTTTTAATATGCTTGCTTATGAGGTTTGTTTTATTTATAACCTTCTCCCTTCTGTGAAACCAACTTCTACTTCTTCGTAGTGTTTATTTTCATTATTTTCTGAACAAGTACTGAGTTTCACTTTATAGCTTTTCTTTCAATTCATTCGAAAGATTACATTAAAAAGTTTTCTTAGTTAATCTCTAGTTTATCCTGTTGTCAAGGTTCTTCCATGACACGTAAAAAAAAACACAAAAAGAATAATAAAACAATTTTCTCACTGTACAGATAGTAGAAGGGTTTTCTTTGCTTCGTCCATCCTTTGATTATTTTTATTACAGACCACTCACTGCTGCATACAAGTCTTTCTTAAGATCAGGTTCCTCAAACCTTTCCATAGGTTTCTCTTCAGCTTCTTTTAATACCTTGGCATCTAAATTCATAATTTTTAAACTATCTAAACTGCCCTTTATGGTTATATCTCAAATAACCCTCAATCACGCACACCTGACAGTCTCTCACCTGAACTTATGTGTAATTAAATTACCATAAATGAATAGCCAACGACCCCTTCCATGTAGATTACACTGTCGGGCCAATTTAATGGGATAAATCGCTTGTCACTTAGCCCCAAGGAACACTCTCGTGCAAGTTAAGAGTTTCTAATCTTATCTGCTTAAATATTTGTGTTAAATACATCAACTAGACAGTTTGTTTTTGTACTATCGTCATACAGTGTAGAATATGCTGTTGGTATATCGCTGACAAGAGGAGAATGAACAGAATCAGTCTTTGATTATGTCGAAATGTTGTTTTGAGTGGTGCTTGTCTTTGAAGGGCTATGTGTTGTTCACTAGTGACCCGGCCCGGCTTCATGCGGGTGCAATTTATAACACTGAAATAGTTTTCACAATCCGTTGCGTGGTTTGGAAGAAGTAAACGGATAAACGGACTGATGGAGACAGCAAGTTTGATGACTTTTTTGTACTATTTGTTGATGGTTATCACTATTATATGGTTAGTTATGTCTTGCTGCTTGTCAAAACCTTTCCACTTTTCCTTTTTTTTCCTTTGTGCCACTTCTAAGTGTCTTTCTGGCCTCCAGCCACTTCTTCATGGTCTACGGCAGGCACATCTTTCTGTTTGAAGACTACAGTGTAATTAAACAAATAGGTTATTGATAAACTCCTTCGCAGTCCTAATAAGGCTTAAAGTTCAAACGTGAAAGGATGGTACACTGACGTGGGTTCGCTAAATACTTGCACAATAAAGTTGATTAGCTCTATTAACATGTCTAGCAAGAAATTAATCATGTAAATGCTAAACTCAAAAGGTTTTAGGTTGACTTAAGAAGGTTGTGTTTAGACTAGACGCCTCCAGAAGTAAATCTTTACGTCTACATTGTGATAAAGTGGAGATAACTCGGTCGGGTACTTTAAAAATTCGCACTAAGCCCTATGAAGTCGACGATGAATGTATTATACATATTTTAAAAAATAAATAAAAAAACCATTGTGAAAAAATGATAAAATTGGTCCAGTACTTCCGGAGCTTATTTGATACAAACATAAAAACATTTCCTCTTTATAATATTAGTATAGACCAGCGGGCCGTCCTGGCTTCTCACGAATGGTCATTTACTGATTTACATTTAATATAGCTTATATGCTACTCAGGGATAGTGTAGCATTATAGGGATGAAAGAATTTTTAAAATCGGTCCAGTAGTTTTTGATTTTATTCGCCACAAACATACAAATCTTTCCTCTCAATTTCATAAAATTAGTGTAGATAGCAATATTATTGATATAACAAAAGCTATACCAAAGATTCTCTTCGTGACTCCAAATTAGTGAGGCACCGTTTTTAGAAAAAAACAAATGACTGCACGTTAAAAATAAAATAATGGTTACGACCGAACGGAATTGTAGTTCGTAAAAAGTAACAAGATGGATTAGACACAGTTTATGGTCATTGAAGAATTTGACTGTTAGGTGACACGGGAATTCTTGACGCGACTCTGAACTATCGCTGAACCCTGTAAAGTCGTAAAAGGAAGCTGAATAAAAATAAATTACCGATAGAAGTTGCTGAACCAGGAAGGTATTTCAGATAGTCACATTTGCTCAGATAGATGACGTCACCGTACTTTTGAAACGTCCAATGCAAATGTCAAAAGTAAGGATACAAAATCTTTGCGTGATCTATTCATAAACATATTTATTGTACACCATACAAAAAAACTTATAATACAATGATAATAAAGGGCATGTCCCAGCAACCTTTGAGTAACAGAGAAAGACCTATCATTCGTTACAAAATGGCCGCAGCTTACCAAAAATGAGTAAAGAAAAATTGGCAGCCTCCATTAAATTATAACTCCCTACCTACATAATAATAAACTAAAATAACTGCAAGTTCCCTTCAACATAATTTATAGCCATCATTATAAAACCATGTTCGGATCCAAAATTATCTTTACTGAACATTCTAATCGCTGCAAGGAGCAATTTAGATACAGCGGCATCCAAATATAAACTACCATTTGTCTTGAATCTATTAACAGATCCATTTTAGTTAATTGAGTTTCACATTCTAATTAAAGATTAACCTCTGTTTTACTTCAATGTCTGTGTTTAGTGGGGTGGTCAGGTATAGGCGACTAGGGAATTTGATTATTCGTTTGTGTGTTTGCATTGAATAGGCTCTGAAACTACTGAACCGATTTGAAAAATTCTTTCACTGTTATGAAGCTACACTATCCCCGGGTGACATGGGCTATATTTTATTCCCGTGTTCCCATGGGAACGGAGACTACGCGGATGAAACCGCGGGGTGCTGTTAATAGTTTATAAAAATATCGTGTAAGGATGCAGGTGTAAATATGTATACTGTAACAATAACTTTGGCCTCACTTGCTCTGGATTATGAAAAAAAAATACTCTCATGTTTGACAGTATACTTCAAAACACCTTCAGTTATTTTTTTAACAGATAATCTGATTACCAAAATATACATATGAGAAGCAACCTCAATAGCTAAATATAAAGCTGGTTATCAGCAAAAAATATTTAGGTTGTCATATCTTAAAGACAAAGCGTTACACTATGCAAAGTCCCCTATGACATTAATCATAATAAAACACTCATTTGAGTGTTTTATTATGATTAAGTAAGAGTAGCTCTAATTGACCACTTCCCTAATGCTGATAAAACTTGTGAAAGAGAACAGATGTTTGACAGACAGATTACTGTGGACATCAGTAAAGAGGACTTGCGTGTTACTGACTATTAATTTGCTGATAATCAACACATATTTGTGACCATTTTGAGTGCAGCGGTCAAAACACTGCAAACGCATATTATATTGTCATCTCAGTTAGTGAGAAGGGTAAAAACCTACTGTTATTTAAAAAAAAGAACTGGCTAAGTGCCAGTCGGGACTCGCGTGCAAAGGGTTCCGTGCGGATTTCATATTTGTTACATGTTATTTTGACACTGTAGATTTCCATTTTCATTAGGTCACATACCTACTACAAGTTTCCTGTAATCTATAGTTAAAGAAATATTTTTTCCATATTTTAGAGCAGCAATTTCAGAGAAAAGGGGTGAAGGTCATTTGTCGTCTAAATTCTTGAATAAACTTTAAAACTGTTTGTTTAACAATTATGAAGAAAAATATTTAAAAGCCAAACGTCCTTTTATTTGATATGGTCACACGGTATAGTAGGATTTTCTAATTAAGTTTCTAGTCCCCAAAAGTGAACCCAAAACTCAACATTTATGTATTTTCATAACGTATCCTTGTTTGGATTACAGAAGTTCATATGTTTACCAAATTTTAACAGAATCGGCCTAATATATTTCGAGAAAATTGGCTGTGACGAACAGACACTCGAGTGATCCTATAAGGGTTCAGTTTGTTATGGATGTTCGGAACCCTAAACAACTTTAAGATAAGATCCCTGGGATTAGGTGTACTAAAACTAAGCAAACCATGTATTTACAGAAAAAATACACACCAAAATCTCAAACTGATGCTTAGTATTTGATTAAGTATTATCAAACATCCCATTAAAATTTTAAGTTTTAACACAGTCAAACTACAAAGAGATGACATAGCAACAAAATTTTGTAGACTAATTAATAATAATACAATCCATTATAAAATTAAAACATTTCCGGATTAACGGACTTCATGTGAAAAAGAACAGATGTTTAAACAAATGAATGAGACTAATTAAGAGAACGGTAAGATCAATGAAGCCGCTGGAACTTTGGTTAAAGGAAAAACAGTGAGAAACGGTTGAACCGGTCAGGCACAAATACTTTAAGCCACAATATAGAATCACTAATGAGTTGAAACGTATTCACCTTGGTAGTAATTTGTTCATATTTGACTTTCGCAAACTTGCATAAGTGTACCGAAAACCTGATCTTTGTAAAGGTCAGAGGTTGAATAGCAGTTATCCTAAAGTTTTATTCTCGACTAAAATGTTCGTATGCTTGAAACATCCTGCAGGAAATTCTTTTTCTTTAGTGAATTTTTATAAGACTCAAACCCTCACCCTCAGCCATTGTTTTCTCTTCTTCCATTTCTAAGGAATTGAATTCCCGGCCACAGTCTGCGTTTCCTGATAGTTACAACCTGGGCGTCTTTAAGTCAAGAGTTAATAGTTTACTTCTCAGCAATTGTGCTCCATCTTCGACGGCATCATCGTTTACCAACAGGCGAGATTCTGCACTAACGCAAACCTAACAAACATTATTTTAGAGACATCCACTTATTTTCCACATTATTCGAATCTCCAAGCACATTTCGTTCACGCACAGGATTTTCTGATCAATATCATTCACAGGGTTTTCATTGCTATTGTTTACATCATTATCTTAATGGTTTTCCATCTGTGCTTATTCATGTTGCTCATTATTCTGCACTAGTTTAAAAGTTCCCTTACAAATGCTTGTAGCTTTCATTGTATACATTTATTTCACCAAGTCACCACTGCCTTCAAATATAAAATAATCTTAAACGATCAAAACGATACAATCGGAGGCGCAGGCGCAAGTAAATGGTAAGCCGTTTGTAGGCGAAGGACTATTCACCTGTCACTGCTGTTACGCACAAGTGACCTTTACACAGCTTATATTCAATACTGCTATACGCGGTGCTGATGCTACCAAGATAAGTATTTACCTTGTTAGTAAAATGGAGCGCAATATAAGATGCATAATGTGTTTTTGTTTATGGATCGGCTAGGAACGATAAGACAGTAGAAATAGCATAACACTGAGAAAATATTGAAAAAATGGTGGACCACGTTAGTAAAATTCCATATTATTTAGAAAGTCTTGACAAAGGTCCTTTTCTTTGAGTTAAAGGTGATGATGAATGAGAAGATCTGGATTACAATTTATCTATGTTTTATATTGCAAGCAATATAAAAACAAAGTGTTTTATTGTAATGTCAAGGTGAAGGCACTTTTATAAAAGGTTTCTTTCAATCAAGATAAACTCGAACTGAACCCTTTGACGAAAATATTCCATGAGTCAGTCGATCAAGGTCCGCTCGAATTAAGATTATTTAGTTTAAAGTAAGCTCATTCCACAATAATCTAAAGAAAACAATAGAAATTTATGGTAAAGCAAATATACTCGATGCACTTAATAATATTAATATTAAACATGGTTAAAGCAAACAACCAGTAAATGGTACACACCCCGAAATACAGTTCAGTGATGTGGAACATGAAGGGGAACTTCTGATAAACATTTCTATTGTAACGTTAAAAGCTTTTTGGGAGTCGGTCCTAGTACTACTCACGATTCCTTTGGTAGAAATGCTGTGGGTGTTTATGGAGTATGCTTTGAAGCGTGAAACTGTTACTTAGGAATTAAAATCAACTTCATCTCGAATATCGGATGTTTGAAGTTCCTTCTTTAAAAATATGATGATTTTTATACATTAGGGCCGAGCCTATGTGAAGATGTTATTTTAATATTAATTAATTATCAGTTATTTCATGTAATAAATAGTGTTAATCAATTATGTGTCAGTAAATTGTTTTACTTACAATTTCTATGATAGTAATAAATCTATCTTTATGATAGTTAGTGCGTGTTGTGTGTGCAAATCTAAGAGAGGATTTCGGTCATTTTTTAATTACGAAATGGATCATATTGAAGGCATCCTTAAAAATATCTTCAAGTCCAATCCATTAACATTGAATACGCTCACAACATTCCCCAAACGCGATGCACTGAAGCATGACATAAGGAGTGGCTTCTCAACATTTCTTATGCGCAGGAGTCAGCCAAGCGTGATCTTACACACGACCGGCTCTCCCACGGGAGTCGAGACGCAGGACATCCGTGAATTAATTACTGGACGTCTCCTAAATGTGTGGTCTCATCTATACTAATATATAAAGCTGAAGAGTTTGTTTGTTTGCTTGAACGCGCTAATCTCAGGAACTACTGGTCCGATTTGAAAAAATATTTCAGTGTTAGATAGCCCATATATAATCACGCTAAGACTAACCGGAGCGCAGCAATCCTGAAAAATGTGATACAAACGAAGGTGCGCGAATCAGCGAATTAGTGATGAGGGAAAATAAGGAATATGGGTTTTGATTAACAGAGATACTGTCTAAAAAAGGTTTGTTCATCATTAAAAGCTATATTTTTTAAATATACATGGTGAATTCGTTGATTTTGAAAACCATACAGACAACATTAAAAGACCAAAACACGGTATTGAAAATGCTGATATTCAAGTCCATTTCATTGCATTGAAAGTCGATGCTAATACGCGTGAAGTCAGTTTAAAAGAACATATTAACAAAGTACCAAGAAACATTTATCCAAGAAAACATTTCAATTAAAACAAACCAATAAAATGGCATCAACAATCTTAGCAACATAGTGCTTTCTACGTCCCGCATCCGGGACCAAACTTGTTATTAAAAGCGCTAGAGCAGGACAACAATAGTGCAGAGGGAGAGGACTGGGTTCGTCGTACTGTACCTGTTCCACAGGCCTCTCAATAGGCTATAAAGCATAAGAAGCCAATGTGTTTCGTAATATTTAGACGTACAAATTCTGTGATTTATGAGTGATAAGCGGTAGCGATTTTGGAAATTGAAATTGATATATTAGATACTTACGGTGAAATAAACCTGGTTTCCCAAAATAACGTAACTGATATTGTTCACCGAGAGCCAATTAATAAGTTAGTGTGAATGCTGATGGATGTTATTTGTTAAAGGAAGCATGCAAAAGAATACATCAAAATATAAATTGCGATCACATAATAAACTTAGAAATAGCCTACTACTCTAACTGTTCAGTATTAAGTCTTAAAATCACGGCACGGCAAAGAGGAGTTTTTTTAATATAATTTATAGCTTTTGACCACAATCTCACCTGATGAATAGCGATTATTCGGGGAGTGCGCTGGCCTAAAAGTTTTGCGAATTTATTCCTTAAATGTACGCAGAATGAAATATATGAAAAAAATATGAATGAGGGAGATATGCTGCGCCAAATAAATTGGGGAAAAAGCAGCTGGATGTAAAATGATGACTCATTATCTAACATTAAGATTATCAACGTCCATTACCAAGTTTAGTTCAGCTAGAACGACATTCTTACATAATTTAGTTCCGGTATGATCTAGGTGCATAGAGCATGATGCAGTACACGTATTAGTCACTCTAACGACGGGGACGTGACGATAGTGGAATTAGTCTCACTGAAGTTTGTATTACCATTGTTTTAGTAGTCATCGTTAGTCATGTTTAGTTCGTGTTTAGCCTCGTGTGCTACAGTTATATGGATGCTTTTGTTTAAGGGCTTCTCATTGGGTTGGAACTATTCTTCCAGCACCATTTAAGCATTTGTTAAGATAGCAGATTATTTGTTTTTGAGGAATAAAAACAGTATCATTTATTTATTAAACCCTCATGCATCATAAACGTACAAAGGCATTTTCTACCAGCAAACCAATAACCGAAAGATAACATGGCAGGTGCATAAAAAAATGAAATTTTTATTTCAAACTAGCAGCGCCTCGCGGTTTCACCCGCGTAGTTCCCGTTCCCGTGGGAATATGGGGATAAAATATAGCCTATAGCCTTCCTCGATAAATGGGCTATCTAACACTGAAAGATTTTTTCAAATCGGACCAGTAGTTCCTGAGATTAGCGCGTTCAAACAAACAAACAAACAAACAAACTCTTCAGCTTTATAATATTAGTATAGATAAAAATGGTTAAAAGTTTATTCCTATTTACATTATTGAGATTTGTTTCTGTAGAAAGATACTTATTGTATTTCAAAGGACCTTAAGTAAAATAAATTTAGAACCATAATATATACAACATGTCACTAAACATGTAGCAGTCCAACCGACAAAATAACGACACACACATTTTTGACGTTAAAAATAATAGTTTATTGTTTCCGCCTATCGCTTCTATTAAAACCACACTCTTCTTTTCAAGCCCAATAAGATACATTTGTCTTGCGACCAAGTCCGGGCCTTAAAGTTTATTCCTACGGAGTCTGACTTTGAATTTATAAACAACAGCGTCGAGTAGACACGTCAGATAATATACGAGGCATTGTACAAATATAAAATTCTCAATACTTCTGAGAACTGATTTTCGTTTCACTATACACGTTTTGAGGATCACGGGTGGGTTTTAGTCAGTAAGAGTCTGACACTCCCTTCCGCTCCGCCCAGAGCGGGAGAAGTCATTTGATGATTTCCCATCCAGGAAAAAAAAAAAAAAAAAAAAAGGAATCCCGCCCAGAGCGGGAGAAGTTATTTGATGATTTCCCATTCATTACAAAAAGACGAGCACCCTGAACTGTAAAAGATTTATCTAAGAAAGTAGTCGAAGTAACTTTAGTGGGTCAGTTAGTATATGTATACGGTTACCGTCAATCACCGTTGGACCAACAAAAAACATTTATCACAAGAGAAAAAATCTCGAGCAGTAGGTTCAAGTACAAAGATCATTATCAAACTTGCTTTGATTAAACAACGGTACGCATAAACAATAACTTAGTACGTATATAAACCGTTTTATTATGGGAATAAGATTAATTATGTACTAATATTATTCATGCCAAAACGACCCTGAGAAACTTTTCGACAGTCAAATATAAACTCTTTTGAGTACATACATATAAGGTTGTAGTTGACTCTGCAAATATTATGGGAGTTATGTTTTCGGTAACAAAGGTCATGAAGAAAGTGAATTGTTTTAATTTTATAATTGTTTTGAGTTCCGTTTTCTCTGGGAAAATCTTCTCATGAAATGTTTACGAAGACCTGTTCCCATAACTTCGAGATGAAGAAATGTGAACCGATATGATTACAAATTTCAAAGATATTCGAGTTATCTGACACTCTTTTTTCTGTTCTGTGCTTTGCATTTTCAATAATAGTTACAGTTAATGGGTAGTGGAAGTCTGGTAGGCAGCCTCTTCACGTAAAATACTGGTATTCAGCTGAATTCGGCTTGACTGGGAGCTGACCCCAATATAGTTAGGAAAAGGCTAGGCAGATGATGATAAAATGCACTGCTCCTCTGTGTTAGGCCGGGAATGGGAACGTTGTCGCGTGAAAAATGTAGTCTGTACATATAGAACCATTAGACGAGAATACATAACATCCTACATAAAAACAAAGTGTTATTAAGGGAAACGAGTTATTGTGTCGCAGACGATGATCTAACCGACACTACTTATATGCAACTGTTGTTACAGAGCATATAACACAAGTCATTATGTAGGTAGGTATTACTGTTGCGGAATTTATTTGATTGAGCCGCTGCGGACCTGCATGCAAAGGCATTAGGAGGAGCACGGGTGTAATAATAATAATAAAAAAACACGCTTAACATGTCAAAAAAATAATTAAAAACAAGACAGATAATAATCTTTTCATTGCAGTCAGTTCCTTTGAATAGTTATTTACAGGTGACTGCAATGAAAAGATTATTGTCTTTAGTTTCTTTTCCACATATCAGGCGTGTTTTTTTTTATAAAAGCGTTTATAAAACACTTTTGAAAATGCTTATATTGTATTCCAATGTAACAAATTTGTATTCATAATATCAATAGAACAGGTCTTACACGCTTTCCACCGCTGCTGACTATAGTTCTAATAACTTCAATAAACTTCAAATGTTCATTCAATACTCACGAACGGTTAGCAATCAATTAAATAGAATTTATCTCCTCGCTCTTGTTAAAACGGGGAAACGTTAAATTATAACTAATAAGTAACAGTTACCTGCTTCCTGGTGTTTGTTTACTGCTGTTTACACGATCCGTTTCTATACTCATCTCTACAGGAAAACAAACTTAGTATATGCTACATGATAGACATGACGTCACTTCATCATTTGACGACACGATTGGTGCAGTGGTTGAGTGATTGGCTGCTGCGCTGCGTGTTGCGGGATCGATTCCCGCACGGAATAAATATTTGTATGGCCAACAGATAGTTGTTCCGGGTTTATCTGTTTGTGTATGTGAGTGTGTAATATGGGGCAACGTTTTTTTTTTTAACTTTGAAATAGGTGGTCAACAAAAATAACTAGCCGCCAAATCTCAAAATGTCTGTGATTGGACAGTGATAACAACGTTCAAGTATAATATCATTGACTTAATTTGGCTTGAAACACTCCCGCGTGTCTTGATCAAATGTCATTTTACAACTGTTTTATTTCAGTAGGCTTTCAAAAACTATAATATAAATTTACCAGAAATTTTACACACCAATTCCAATACAACATTTAGAAACAGGTGTTAGAATGATAAATACTATTAACACAGTTATAAATCAAAAGTTTTATACTAATTAATAGATTTAAATTAATTATGCACTTTCTCAAATTTATTACTGTATCCTTTTAGATGACAGTGAAATATTAAAATGAAGTTTATGCATGCTATTAGTTTACATAACAGCTCTTATTTAATTCAGAGGATTTTTGTTTTTGTTTTAAATATTACTCGAATTCGTTATTTTGTTCTAGAGACCAGATTATAATTTAAAATTCTTACGAAACGTGCTGGCTGAGATGTGCTGTGATCATAATCATATAACGTAGCGTTAGCTAAATATATTCTATCATGATCTATCTCATTCAGTCACGATTTACCTTATTTGTAGAAAATTTCAAACGAATTTGTACCTTAAGTTTCTTCACTTAAGATTTTGAACTGATTCCAATGTTTATAATTGGATAATAAAATGGCGAGGTCTATTTCATTTTATTAATGATTTTTTTTTGTTTACAGGTAAGTGATGTTGTTTGGAACAGATTACGGTACCTAAATTGCAAAATGGTTAAAGGCTAAAAACTTTTCAATTAAAGTTGTGTGCGGTCTAGATATCAAGGTATGTATTATCTACACTTCTAGACTAATATTATAAAGAGGAAAGATTTGATTGTTTTTGTTTGTTTGTTCGTTTGTTTGCATTGAATAGGCTCCGAAAGTACTTGACCGATTTGGAAAATTCTTTCACTGTTGGGAAGCTACACTATCTCCGGTTAACATAGGCTATATTATATCCCCATATTCTCTCGGGAACGAGAACTACACAAGTGAAACCGCGGGGCAATGCTAGTCATCTATACTAATATTATAAAGAGGACTAATTTGATTGATTTTTGCATTGAATAGGCTCCGAAACTACTGAACCAATTTGAAAAATTATTTCACTGTTAGAAAGCTATCACTACACTATCCCCAGGTGACATAGACTATATTTATCCCCGTGTTCTGGGTGAAACCGCGGGGTGCTGTGAGTCGAGAGATAAATTAGACTGAATAGATTCTATATCTATTAATCAACACGCAAAAGTGGTGATTTGAACGTTATTCACAATAATTCTAATATAAGCCAAAATGTAGAAAGTCGCTAGAAATAATCTTCTTTTTCAATTGACTTATTTCAGTCTAAAAATCGAATGAAGTATCTAACAACACCAAATTATAGCTTTATGTATATCGGTACCAAAATTAAACAATAAATAAAAAAGTAAAATAATCACTATCAAAAACCCCGCTAATTAATATTTAAATTAAATCAAGTCTGTTATAATATAACCAGAATCTATTATGTAACGTCACGCCACAGACACCGGACCTAGTCTAGTCATGCTATTGACCGGAAGTGATCAAATAAATTAACTACTTTTATTTTTTAAGTTTTTAATTACAGCACCTGTGTGATTACGTTCGCAATTACTAATATTACGAGTTTAAAAGTACGTCTGTATATGACTTTTTTTATACATTTAAGTTTTTTCACTTAATTAAAAATAATAATATGAGAAAGATTTCACAATGTATAAAATTTAAAGTAATGTGCTTAGAGAATTTCTCTGAATAGAAAACTGTAGCCCTTGCGAAGTTCGAACGTTCTGAACCAACTTTAACTAGTGACTAAGATAATACCATACAGGAGGCAATAGGGAACGTGCAGAAACTATAGGTGACAGCACAGACGCGTCAATGTCAAGTATATTTTACTTATAAGTTTCAAATTTGCAACGCTAGATGGCACAGTCTACATCGTGCACGTTCCCCTAACCCTAAACGGAGTGTGCAGGAAGTATAGGTGGCAGCACAGGTCAAATATTTACAACGTAAAAGTTTCAGATTTGCAACACTAGATGGCATAGTCTACGCCGTGCACGTTCCCTATATTATCCGAGTTTTTCTTAAATATGGATCTCTGGGCGGAGCGGAAGGGAGTGTCCGACTCTTACTAACTAAAACCCATCCGTGTTCCTCCTAATGCCCTTTGCATTCCAAGGCCGCCGGCCGCGCTGATTCTTTCAAACCAATTGCGGAAGCCTGGCAGAGCATCCGACTTATGGATAAGAATTGGATCACCTACGAGTACTTCGTAAATCAATTTGTCCATTGTGTCAATTTACAGATACACCGTCCATTACTTCTGAGCTTCCAGTTAGCAAGTCCAAATGGCTAATATTATGATCACTAATTTGAATTCAAGCCAAACCTAGAACAATAACACAAAACTATTAAACCATTCTTAGAATATCTGAATCTGAGCCTACTACGCTAGCTTTTACTAGCGGCTTCATCTGCGTGACTTTCAAAATTATTCCCAATGTCCTATATCTACGGGTAGATCATATCCAGCATATGATCTACCCGTGTACAAGAATCATCCAAATATGTTCAACCATAACGTGAAGACCTAAGAATCGGACAAAGTTACCAGCAACGCCCCGCAATTTCACCCGCGTAGTTCCCGTTCCCGTGGGAATACGGGGATAAAATATACCCTATTTTACTCGCTGATAATGTAGCTTTCCATTGGTGAAAGTATTTTTGAAATCGGTTCAGTGGTTTAGGTTTGAAAGCGTCACAAACAAACTCACATTCGCATTAATATGTATAGTAAGGATGGTTGTTATACTCGAAGCTAGTATAATGACTATAGTTCCAAAGACCATACCTACTCACAAAAAATACTATTTGCCCGTATCGAATCGGATGGTAAAGCCAAACGTCGGAATATTAGTTACGCAATACAAATAAAATTATTTATTTCGTAATATTGGACGAGCGGAACGGACACCACTGTGATCTCATTAGTTTTTGAGGCTAGAGAAAGTCAAGAGTTGCTATGCGAAATAAATTAGATATGTATGTATGTTTATTGTATTTAAAATGACGTTACTCGGGGCACCGACGACCCCAAGATTGTCATCATCGTCGGTTAGCGGTAAAACGAAGTACAGCTCTTATGAAGAAAAATGTTCATTGCTTGACGTAGACTTAGTAATGATAAGGATGGTATAGTAAGTGGATGGAGGTATAGTAAGGATGGTGATAAGGATGTTGATGATGTTTTCGGCCGAAACGACCATAATTTCAGCCGAAAGAAGAAGAACCTTTATGAAGAAAGCCGTTCATTGGGTAATAGACCTAACCTAAGCGTCACAATATCGACCAGCCTTGGTGCTATTGCATCCAACTGACTCTCGCGACCCTCAGTCATCACTCCATCTCATAGGAAGCCTTCAAAGGCGTGTGAAACACGGAAAAAATGTGCAATAATTCCAAAACATCCTCCTTTGTCTGACCTAACAAGTCTGTTAACAAAAAATTCTTCAAATCGAGGTTATGATGACGTTTCATCAGCCACACGTCATCAGCGTATCATTATGTTTTGAAACAGTGCCAATTCTTACTCATACACTCATTCATGCTGGAGACACAGTGAGAAGATATGAACTGCGGGGAAGACAAAATGTGTTCTGAGAAGTTTATTATTATCAGACAATCATTCATTGATCAATGGCCTTTGTTAGTTATTGGTTCGCATAATAAACAACATTGTTGAGCAGTTACTTACAAATTATAACACTGACATGACTATTAGCTGCTGTCAGGGGTTTCGCCCGCGAGTGTGTCGGAAATTATTCCTAGTGAAGACGCTCTGGTTCCAAGTTTCATCCAAATCTGTAATACCGCTGAGACGTGAAGAGAAGTGCGCATATCCCGTTTTTTCCCATTCCCATGGAAATTTCGGGAAATCCTGTACACTCCACAAGGAAACTACATGCCAAATTTCAGCTTAATTACGATCAGTAGTTTCGCCTGTCCGTTGTCTGCCAGTATCTCAGTCATGCAGTTACTCTGTAACTAGCGTTATATACATATGTATGTTTAACTGTATATTGATGATTGATTTGGATATTAAATATAATACGGATAATGTTCTCTTATGAGATTCCGTGCTCCTATGAGCTTCCCTAATGTTCCCAATGATGTTTTAATTGCATCTAAAAACGATTCAAGCTTCGTCTATTTTTAACTCCTTTAAACTAAAGTTGTACTGTATTGTCTTATATTAAGAATAGCGACAAGAGTAGCATTCAAAGAACTTGCCACTGAGGAAATCGATGTCTTATTAGATGTTAACATGACACTCCCATTCAATCATCCATTTGAGTCACGACAACGCTCCACGCAAAGACTTGTCAACAGGTATGCAATTTCAATACCTGCCAATCTCACTACACAAGTTTTCCTTTCATTGCAACACGTGAGAACTGTCCTTATTTCGCCAGAAAGTTACCAATTTTTTTTCAAAACCAGCATGTCGACAGCCCAGTGCGGTCGCATCCGGCTTTCCCGTTACTCTCGTGCTTGCGTCCACTAAAAATATCGACTCGGCTGATGAACCCACGACCGATAAACGTTTTACTAACGCTAAATGTATGGATGCATCCGATTCCGTTCTAGTTTGCTGTGGCATTTCCTCTTTTGAGGTGATGACTTCCAATTCGATTTACAAGGAAACTGTTCTGTTTCCTTTAGAAAAAAAGAAAGAAAATAATTTTATAAGGCACATAAAGTTACACACAATGTAGGCCTGTTGTTTGGAGAAATTGTTTATCAGCCCGAGGAAATCATTAAACTGGCTGAAAACTATTCCTGGTTTTCTTTTCCAAGACCTTTTCCATTGAAATGAGATAAATTCGGTTAAATACCTCACCGCGGATGCTGCTAATGATTATTTCCTACTGAAACTTCATAACTGATCCAGATACCTCGATTAAATCCAAGATAATGCTATAATACCTACGATATATTATATTACAAATGTTTAGACTAAGAATAGCGCAGGACTTGTAAAAATAGATTGAAGAAAACAGTTATTTGATGATAATAAATAATAAAACGAAGAAAAGGTTGATTATAATGAAATAATTCTAATAGAAACGCCACGATTTAGGTCAGCATCTACTAAATTGTATGTCAAAATTCAAAATGACCACATCTAACTGATTCATACTTTCTAGAACAGAAGCCACTTGCGATAATTTCTTTAATTCAACATCAATTCGCTGACTATTCTATGACTAATCACCACACATTAGCCCAGTCAAGAGTGGATTCATCATCAATCTCTGAATTATGAGCTGTCGGTTTGTTGCAATTATCTGTGAGTCTAGTTTTGGTTTTGAATGTACCTAGTAACTGCATTTGCATTTCTAAGGGAGCGGTTATGATTAACAAAGCATTGTTCATGGAAGTGATTGATAGATTGTTTGTTATTTATGTGGTACCTACATATCAAGATGCATGCAGCATGACTATTTTGTTGATTCACAATAAACTATGCGATTTGAAATGTACAAATTGTAAACTGGTTACATGTACCAAAATTTATGCTAGGAAAAAATAAATAAAGAAACTAAAAGGGAGGTATCATAGAAATATAAAATACAGGAGAAGTGGCAAGGGGGCGTGTCGGTGTCCACGCGACATGGTCTGGGCGAGCATGTCTTACGCAATGGTCGAATCCGCGAACTAGTGCGCTTCCGACCGTGAGCGTTATAAGATATAAGAATTCCGTGTTGTTCAGTGTTTTCTTGTAAAAACCGAAGCCTAAACCAAAACTTTGTAAATAATGGAATCACTTAACATATTAAAATACAAGTATTTTACTATATTTGTCTTTAAAATCATGAAAAACAACAAATCGTAAAATATTTCTTGCTTATACTATGTTATTTTTGTTTTCAAATGTCAAAGCGACAATAACATATTACTATGAATACACTGCTCCTTAACCACTACCTAAGTTTGTCGCTAAGTGACTGGATGAGCAATGTAAAAATCACAAAACGATACTTTAGCAAGCCGATGTATCGCATAGTACGGCCGCTGCTTCTTGCCGCGAGTTAGTGATGTAGTTGTGCAGATACACTGTCGTCAACAATGTCGATTGTTGAATGAAATATTACAAAAGTGTACCAAACTTTCTTAGATTTCATTAAATTTTTGGTAAATAATCGTTCAAGTGTTTTTGGCTTTGAATTATCGTATTTATGCCTTATCCTCGTGCTACTTCCTTACTTTTTATGGTAATTGTATTTTACTTTCGATAAAGTTTCGAATGCATTATAGTAATCGGCATGTTTAAGATAATATATTAGTGACCTTTGCTTAAAATTATTTGTTATACATGGGCAGCATAGTGTGTGTAATAAATGCCAGAATCGATAACTTCCGATTTAGTCAATCACTAGCGTATATGTAAAATAAATTGCTTTTGCACAGCACAACGATACCCACCGTTGTTTTTGTGTGAGTAAGTTGCACGGTGTACTGTAAATGTACGCTGTGTTTATTGGGATAAGGTTTATAATTGATTGTGTAGTACAGTCCGATTTTAGAAATGCGGGTGTGTGCGCGACTGCGTATCTATTGCTTTTACTGAACTGCATTCGTAGTAGTTGCCGGGTGGTAGGGCAAAACAGGAGACACAGGTTCCGATACATTTTCGGCTACAGGGCATATCTCCTTGTTTATTATATCTATGGGAGGTATAGTCCCTTTTAGTTTCTTTATTTATTTTTTCCTAGCATAAAAATAGAAAAGTAAGATCTATAACTTGTTATAAAGGAAATGAATGTAAACATCTGTGTTGGTTCCCCTTATTTGATGTTCTGATTACCTCCTCGGAAGGGTAAACAATACTTGCACACATCAATGATGAAGCTTAATAAACAAACCATATTTATCTCGAAGCAACGATGCAGAATCAACACTGCTGTGCAAAGTACCAAAATTATCCTCATTTGAAGCTATAACTGCTTAAGTAGACATTCACAAACACGCCGTAAAAGATCGCAAGCACCACATCAAAACATCAGAAGAGATACAAGCAGTCTTTTACCACATTAAAGGATTAACAGTTTTAACATAAATATTTCTGAAATTAAACCAAACAGTAATTAATCTGTTCATATTTCTTCGACCAAAATAGCCATTTTTATAGCAAAAGCAAGCAAAACATTTTTTATTAATAGGAAATCATCAAATGACTTGTTTCGCTCTGGGCGAAGATAAAGGGAGTGTCAGGCTCTTACTAACTATAACCCATCCACCTTCGTTAGTGTTCCACCTTCTTCGTTCTAGGGCCGCGGTGACACTTTCGAACAAATTCCGCAATTGCAAAGCATACTTGTGGCTTTTAGTCCAATACTATAGTAATAAAGAAGAAGCCGAGAGTTTAGGTTACAATGCCATTATTTTGTTACAGCCTATAACTTTCAAATATTATAGGCAGTAAATTTTGCTGGAGTTACTCGTAATAAAATAAAGCTTTTACTAGGACATACTAGCGATAAGTTTTCCTCAACTATTCAGACGTACATATGCGAGCAAAACGAACTTAAAACATGTGAATTGTCATACAATAAAATTGGTTACGGTCAAGTTATTGCTGATAGTTCCTTACTTGCACTTTTATTTGTCAACCTTGCGCTCACGGCCGCATTGTGATTTACTTTGCTTTGTCAGCCATGTGGAACTGCTAAATTCGTGTTACTTTTATAATTTAAAATAAAAATAAAAAATATATCAAGGAAAAATATATGCATACATGGCAAAATTGTACAGCCACAAATGGATTTAGACACAAAGTACCCATAATTTCTAGAAAGAAGACTTATTTTGATTTCTGTAGTAACGATCAAGACTACACAAATATGTATAGCCTTTTTGATATGACAATATATTGTGACAAAGGAAGCATCCTTGGAAGTTTGGTTAAGTTGTACTAACAGCTCAGTTTTTTTTTGTTCGTTCGACATATCTAAAACAATCTGACGCTTTGTTATTAATTTTAAGCACACTGTAAACACAAATAAAACAAAATCATAATGTATCTAAGAGAAGATTACTGAAGTCATCACTCATCGAAACAAAATTATGTTTTCCTATTCAGAACACTTGGCAGGTCAAAAAGAGCAAAAGTAATGATTGAAGCCTCTAAAGTTCAATGTTCAGGTTACCTGGTTATTTGAAATCGTACTGGTTTTTTGTAATCTGTAAAACAAAAAGTAAGGCAAAAGCTCACCTAGTAATTTTTACTTGTCAAATATTAAATTGAGATTATTCACAATTTTTGTGCCGAGTTCATTAGTGAGCTCTTTAATATAATGGATTGGTCATTTATAGGTATTAAAACTAAAAATGAAAACTATTCTTTTCATCATTTTATATGTCTCAAAACATTCAAAGTAAAAAATACACAGTTCATTTTGAACTTTCTGACTACCAAAATAGCACATGGTCAATTTGTCTAGAGCCCGTTCTCGCAACAACCACAAATAGTTGCAATTGCCGAACACACCTGTCTAATGAATGACTAATAGCTAGTCGTGCCATACAGTCAAAACAAAACATACTCTATCCGTGACGAAGAGTCACCAAAACAAAAGCAATTATGAAAGCGAAAACACATTGGCTGGAGATGCAACCGTATCTTAACGGTTTGTGCTCTCGACACACTTCGAGACCGTGAAGTTTGTCCAAAATTATGAATTATGAAGGCTAAGTAATAATAGCCGCACAGATCGATCTGCAAGGTTAAGCAACTCTTGCAGAGATCAGTTGGTTCGTGGATGAGTGACCATCACACATGCCGAGGCTCCTCCGTGTCTCGGAAAGCACGTTAAGTTATCCCAGCTGTCATTTGAAGTTGTTACGATGGTCAGAAGCCCGAAATTCTGAAACTAGTCCATGAGGGGGTACCACGTAGCCCGGGTCGACGGTGCGTCGTGTTTCACACGCGCCTCAAAGAGATGTCAGCAAAGAAGACGGGGTCCCATAGGGTCAGTTCCCTTTGCGTTCCAAGGCCGCGGTGACAAATTCCGCAACCCTAGCATTCCGGTATTTGTCACCGCGGCCTTGGAACGCAAAGGGCACTAGGAGGAATACGGGTGGGTTTTAGTCAGTAAGAGTCTGACACTCCCTTCCACTCCGCCCAGAGTGGGAGAAGTCATTAGATGACATCCATTAAAAAAAGGGATACCACGAATATAGTTACTAAGTTGTGGACAGGTAGGCCCAGTCCCCCATGCAAAATACTCAGGTACTCAATTGTCCCGAAGGCGAAACAAATAGTTGGGAAAAGACTAGGCAGATTGTTATGATAAGTAGGCTAGAGGGAGTGAAACTTATACCTGGAGTATTGTATACATACTAGCTAATAACCTGGAAGTCTTCCAGTATTGACTCAGTAATATATCACTTCTAGGCAAGTCATCCATCAGTTCTAGAAACATCATCACTTAACACGAGATCGTAAACGCAAGTCGGGTGCTTCTGTAAAAAAATCATACAAGCGATCTTTCATACAGTTCTTTTCTAGGAACCTTACTTCCTGCTTGTCAAATATCATCGTCTTTTACTTCTATCGTGTCGTCACGAATTATTTGAAAATAGTTCGGTAAAAATTTTAGACAGTCATCAGATTCGTCATCCAAATTGTCTTGACCCTGAAAGACTCACTTTCGCATTATAATATTTGAAGTTGTATTACTCACCACAATACTGCCAGCTTTTAACGAATGGCGCCAGCGCAAATGGATTTGGTCTCAATATCCTTATTCATCCCTTGAATCCCATTACGAAATTTATGTGAATGAGAGCTTAATTTTGAGTTCAAATATGCATCTGGACTCGAACCCATCTGTATACATTTATTATGTTTGCACTAAGTAAGCATGTAGTTTACAAAATCTCAGGCATGTCGTGACTCGAAAGTAAACCATACATAGTTAAGTTCCTTATCTAATTGGTCTGCTCGAAATAAACACATGTTTTCGGTTACTTTGTCCTAAATGTGTTTTTATTTTGCCCAAATTGATTTCTTGGTCTGAATGTTTGTTTAATGTTAGCGTTCTGTGTCGTGTTTAACTTAGCCGTAACTTTGATGTTGTTTGCTGTTTTAAGTTTTATTGCAGTAGTTAAAATAATACTTAACCGTTTATTCGTATAAATCAGTTATATTAGTTACATCCACATCCTTTATCATCTATATTATATATTTAGATACTATAGATTCATTTATATTTTCTGATTTCGAGTAAATCGGATTCAGATTTAGATCCGTTTATTGCTTGTCTCAGGTAAAATATCAGTTCTTATAATTATGTATAATTGCAACATAGAGTGTATATTTAATTTTACAATTTAATGTCAAAAAGAAAGAAAGAAAGAAAATTGGTCATAGTACACAAAATAACCGAGGCAACATTACATTAATAATTATCACAAGGAAAAATAACTGAATTATACATAGGAATTGTTTGTCATAATGTCGGAAAATATAGATATCTATAAAATCTATCCGTACATGTTACATAATAAGGAAAGACCTTTTCAAACCATTCAACAAACATTATTAAGACAACCAGTTAAAGGACACAACTGGTTAAGTCCAGTAGAAGTAACCTCTAAGGAGTCCCCTCGAAGAAGCAAAGAATTAACAGCATAAGGGCATTCACATCGTCAATTGAGTAACATGTGGTTGTGAAGGGAGCCCAATCGCGTGACAAATTGTCGACTGACCCTTAGCTCCTTAATTGAAAGTTAATAGTTTAATTCGTGGTTAACAGCATAGCTGATGTTCTCTATAGTGAATTCTGCTATAAAAGTTTATTTTACTGTTACTGGAATGTTTTCTAACGGATCTGCAGCGCTATGGCGTATAAGAGTTGTATTTACTGCCTTTATTGCTGTAGTAACGTTTGAGTCTTAGAAACTGTTTTTTTTTCAAGTTCTGCAAACGATCTTATTGTAGTGTGCAAATTAGTAATTAAGTATTGCGGAACTGTCTAGCGAGCCAGATTTTTTTCTCCTCACAACTGTCTTTTGCTTGATCGAAATCTTTCTTAACTTGTCCGTTTGCTGAAATAGGCCAGTTTTTTTGGTAGGGTCTAGCCCATTCCGCCATGATGGTCAGTCACACTATAAACTTACTCGTAAATAAACTTGGTGAACCGATGATTTCGGCAATGATTCAATCCATGGTATGGTCCGGAGCGAGGAGGCATGGGAAGCGGTCACCTCCTTCTGCGAAGCAATAATGCTAGCGAAGGAGGAGGCGGAACGCGTGCGAGAGAGGGATACCTCACACTCCAGCCGCCGCAACATAAGCAGACGCCCCGGGCGTTGGGAAACGCAGGGCGATTCCCGGCCGCCATAAGCGTGGGCCTGCGGACGGCCAGCTATGGGTGGCTTGTCATCCAATAGCAACCAGGCCCGGTTCGACGGCGCGTGTTCCACGCGGTCATGATATGATATGATGGTACTTTAAAAGGGATCTCCTCTGTTTAGTCACATAGATTTAAGGAAGGCGTTTAACCAAATAGTAAATTAGTCTTCAAATGTACAGTAAGTTCAGATTCGGAGAATAATCACCGTCCCGACGCCCATATCTTTGTTTTGTGAAGAAATTCTTCAAATTCCGGATCTATGGATGTAGTATGTCTGTGTTATACAGGAAAAGATATCGTGTATGGCTATTTAAGGTGAAATCTTGTCACCCAAACCGTGTCACAGATCACATAGCTCCTAATTTATCAGTGTCGTGTCGTGCCGGAAACACACTCTAAATGTTTTGCGACACGGACGCTCGACACTACTTTTTGCGTGCTCAAGGCAATTTTTAAGATACAAATGCCTACAAGCAAGTTTCAAGCTAATCTTAAGTGACAACTACATTGATGATTTTGTTATCGATACATATTATTATGTTTAAGTGACTGTTTTTTGTCTTTGAGAAGTCGTATTCTTATTCTTTATTTCAAATATAAATAGACAAATGCAATGTATAACTTAACAGCTTATGTACAAAGGTGATTTTAGCCCAGAATTTTGTTATTGAATATCCTCCGTTTCTTGGTTATTACAAAAACTACGAACGAAAACTTTTGTCGTATTCCTACCAAATAAAGCCCAAAAGTGTTCTCGTCTCGTGCTGTTATCATGATTGCTTGTAGCGCTTTTGATAGTGACGGCTGTGTGGTGTAGTGGCCATGGCTGAGGCTTCAGGCCCAGTAGTTTCGGAGATAATGGTCATTTTTCGTCAAATTTCTTAAATAACTTCAAAAACTTATTGTAAAATTATGAAAAAAATTAAAGCCCTCACAATAAGCCCTTTCATTTGGTATGATGTCACACGATACGGTTTGTAAAACCGGGACCCCTAGACGCAAAATTTATTTATTTACCGGCACCGCGTCTGTATTTGGTTCAAAGAAGTTCATATATGTACTAAATTTCAACAATGTCGGTCTTGGAGCTTCTAAGAAAACTGGCTATGACTGACAGACAGATACATACCCAATTAGTCCTATAAGGGTTCCGTTTCTTACGGATGTTTGGAACCCTAAAAATAATTATTTTCTCACATTAGACGGTTTTGACGTAAGAAATCATTATATGTATATACAAGATATTTAACGTGAGGTTGACCAAGACTGCGTTCATTCATAAAACGTGTACTTGATATCAAAAGCACTTATCGATACTGACAGTGATAACATCATTCTAAGAATCACTACTTCAACTTATTGGTTGCGGAAATCAAGATTAGCCACTTCACTTTCATCCTTTTTTACCTTGCGCATATAATTATTTAAATCAACAGAAATACGTTTTTCACTGTTACCAAAAGCAGCTACCACAATTTTCAATCAAATTTATTCAAATACATCATTGATGTTTATCTTGCTTCTTTAGTTATTAGCTTTAAAATCAAGTAGTTTTGGTCAAAAAATTTGATAGACATATCAACAATTTCAATGTCATCTGTCGGTATCATGTTTTCTCGTGGCCAACACAAAATATCATTCGTTTGAAATCCGACACTTTTGTTGAATATCGCGTGACGAAGCTAATGTTGTGTTTTTGTTACTATTTGCTGTAGTTGCTTCGGAATTGTTTGTAATACTTTTTGTCTGACTTTACAAATTAATGGAACTGTAACAGTGTTTGTTTGGCATTTGTCAATGCTTGCGTTTGTATTCTTTTTCATTATTAAATCCTGGCGATGCTAAATGGTCTTTAAAAAATCCAGGTCAGTTATAACGGTCTGATATAGCTCTTGGCGGTTTGTCATGTGCTGTATCAAATTATGAAATTACTCTGAAATATTAAAATCGCACCCAATAGCGTCAGTTACGGCCGTCAAAGCATTATGATTAAATACATAGATGCAAAATCATTAATTACGCATCAGCAAATTGCTGAACGTCAACAGATCGTAAACACGACAAATCATCGAGAAATTAAATACCGTAGCGTGATTAAATGGACAACATCTTATAAAATATGATTCAGCATTGATCACGATCAATGTTGACGGTTTCAGACCAGTGAGTCCAAGTTTCTTCTTATCGTCAGCAGAAAGATATCCACTGATGGTCATGGGTCTCTTCAAAGCGTATATCGTCTATCAACTGGTCTTGTTCTTTTCGTATCCAGTGGATTTCTCTGGTCTTTATCAGGTCATCGGTTCACCTTACAAGTTTATTTACGAGTAGGTTTATAGTGTGACTGACCATCATGGTAAAGATGGCGGGGTGAGCTTGACTCCTACCGAAAGAACTGGTCTGATATAGCAAAGGAAAGAGTTGTGAGGGAAAGAAAAGGGAGGCTTTGCCCAGCATTGGGACAGAATAGAATAGATAGATAGGTAAAGAGTAACTTTCTTCGGAAACTATCAATAAAGTTCGACTATTAAATATAATTGCATAGCAATCGACCTCCATACATTTTTTTTCTATATCTCATTAATGCATGTAGGTAAGTAGGTAACACCTCATTTGACAAGCAATTAAAATCTCGCTCGACATGTGAAGGACGGTGATACGATCTACTCGTAATATTTAGATAGTTACTTACTGTGATATGAAAGAAAAACTTAAGTAATACAAAAGCAATTTAACAAGAAATACATAATGGAAAAAGAAGAAGTAATTCTAGACTAACATCTAAAAAGATAATCAGCATGTTGCAAAACTAAAACAAATTATATAATACTAATATTATAACTAAATACTAATAATATTATGATATAATAGGCTTCGAAACTACTGGACCGATTTAAAAAATTATTTCACTGTTGGGAAGCTAACTATCCCCGGGTTACAAAGGCTATATATTATCGTTCCCGAGGGAATGGGAACGACGCGGGTGAAACCGCAAGGCCCAGCTTGTCATCAATAAATAAATTCTAAAAGTAAAACTTAACAATGCAAATTAATTTTAGTGAATATCTTCAACTTTAATGTTGTCAAAACAAGATTGAGACCTGTCATTTGACATCCATTCTTCGATTTTTTAAAAGACTTCAGCCAAAAGCAAATGAAAAATAACAGTTGTTTATATTATACCCTGTTTTTTTTTTATTTGATATGTCCCATAATTAATGGACTGTGTGGTCTTTTTGCCATCGAGGTGTCTTGGAGGACTTATAAAGAATTCCATATGAGTGCTTTTTTTTATAAAGCTTGACTTGACTAAGGTCTTTAGCAATACGGCCGGTCTGAAGAGGTATTCCATGAAGCACACCCAAATGAAGCACACCCAGACGAAGCACACCTAAAGTATTCCACTTAGCACACCCGTAGGTGGGCTTCAAATAAAAATTTAAAATAATTAATTTCCTATTCCACGAAGCACACCTACGAATATCACTCGCATAGTGCGGGGACTAAGAAATAAAAATGTCGATAGAAGAAAATATTTATTATTTAAAAGACTAACTTAAATTTCTAACATCATTCAGTTTCATTATAATAATGTGATACAATATTTGACATTTTTGTAATCTTACTATTTAAAATCACAGATTGTTTCATAATTATCTTTCCAAAAAAAATTTTAGTTTTTAACTATTTTTCTATTATTTTCCTTTTTTGTGCTCTTAATAAAATCACAGATTGTTTCATAATTATGCAATAAAAACTTGGACAAATATCAAAAACATTGTAAAATATAGTTTTCTATAGAGATCTATGTTGATGTTTTCTTATAGCTACTACTTAACTAATAATAAAAATACTCTAGTAATAATAAGTAATAAGAAAACTTCTACATAGATCTCTATGGAAAACTATATTTACAATGTTTTTGATATTTGTCCAAGTTTTTATTGCAATTATGAAACAATCTGTGTTTTTTATGTTAAAGTAGAGTATTTTTATTATTCACTAAACAGGTAGCTATAAGAAAACTTCAACATAGATCTCTATGGAAAACTATATTTACAATGTTTTTGATATTTGTCCAAGTTTTTATTGCATAATTATGAAACAATCTGTGATTTTATTAAGAGCACAAATAAGGAAAATAGTAGAAAAATAGTTAAAAATTAAAAATTTGTTTGGAAAGATAATTATGAAACAATCTGTGATTTTAAATAGTAAGATTACAAAAATGTCAAATATTGTATCACATTATTATAATGAAACTGAATGATGTTAGAAATTTAAGTTAGTCTTTTAAATAATAAATATTTCCTTCTATCGACATTTTTATTTCTTAGTCCCCCCGCACTATGCGAGTGATATTCGTAGGTGTGCTTCGTGGAATAGGAAATTAATTATATTAAATTTTTATTTGAAGCCCACCTACGGGTGTGCTAAGTGGAATACTTTAGGTGTGCTTCGTCTGGGTGTGCTTCATTTGGGTGTGCTTCATGGAATACCTCGGTCTGAATTTAAATACCAATTTTAGTAGAGAGCCAAGGCATTTATTTAAGGGACATATTAATTGCCATGAATGACACTGATCTGATAATCCTCATAATTAGCCAGATGAGCGTAGCAACAATGAGAACCAAAACAAAGTAACTACGAGTATAACTTCGTTCTAAAGAGAAGATTGATCCGCCTTAGGATGCCGTCTTAGCACGCATGTGCAACTTCCTCCGTTTCTTAGTTTTGTTTGTGCAAATGTACCAGAACTTAGATTACGATCGATCGTTAATGTTTCGGAGTACGTCGCTTTTATGTTCTCTTGGATTTTAATACTTTACCTTTAACTATTCAAATTGTGGTTGCAGTAAATCCAGATATAGTTCACTTTTAGTTCTGGCACGTTTGAAATCTAAATGGTGGTATTTGAGCGACATTTTAAGTAATGAACTCGTCTTGAAGTGATTTAGAAACTATTTACTACTGCTTTTGAAATGTAATATAATAACGAAATATCTTAGATTTCTTACTCTCTGATCAGCATATAAATAAAATATTTAAAATTCGTTTCGAAAATAGGCTACATTCTGGACAAAAATATTTGACACTGAATCAGTATCTTAATAACTTCACCTCCAGCGCTCCTTTGAGTTGGAATGCTTTTCATCTGTGTGTAGTGTATCATAAATTCATAACGGTATAAAAACGTGACTGGCCGTTAAACTTGCGCTAACATCTTGTTTAGCCAAGAATTTTGCTTTAAAAAGCCTCATTGTATCTGATTACTAAAGCAAAATGACCAAAGCGGCCGTTTAAGAAAACAAATTAAAAGACCATTCGAAGGAAACATAAACTGTTGCGTTAAAAAAGGTCAAAAGAGTCAAAACTGTAAACAATGAACCGTCCGAGGGACTAGGACCGGCAAAAAGGGCAAAAGACCAGCATATGGGGTTATTGGGCACAACTGCATAGCATAACAACCATTCATAACGCCGAGGAAACGAGACGAACGGGCGTATAGGAGAAAACGCGCGCATGCCTGAGAGAGCGAGGGAGATTGCATTCCAAATACAAGCGCAAAGTCCGCCCGCGCCGCGCGCCGCTCACTGACTCCCGCGCAGCGCTGCGACGCGGCCGCGCGCGCACTTCAAACTCATCGCCCGCTCTCGTGACATCTCGCCATAATTTCGACAATCTCGTAACCGAATCGAAGATCAGTTCCGGTGATGTCATTATAAATAAAAGTATAGTGTTATGTTCAAAAGATCAATGGTGTTCCCATAGTGAAGTGTTTAGTGAATTGAGTGCACCAGACTGTAAAGGAGAAGACGCCGAGGATACTTTCACTGGACTGAAAGTTTTAAAACATTCTTACGGAGAACTTCTTAAAAAGGGTCTTGACCTCAACTCGATGAGAAGGTAAATATTGATGACGATTACGACAAGACGGACGCAAAAACCTGTTGCTGGCCGTTTGGATAGATTAAAATAACGGTAGCTTAAAATCAGATCCAATTTTTTTTTGAGGGCCTTACAAAACTATTGAAACAAAAATTACGATAATAGAAATCATTAACAGTCAAGACAAGGTTTTAAGTTAAGCATACTTTAATCTTAAGAGAAACTTAGTGAACCGTTTTTCAATGTAGAATATTTAGAAGTCAGTAAGGTACAAAAAGCTAATTAAAGCAAAATTGGCATTGTAAATCACGTGAAAATGTTTTCTCTGTCAGCATTATAAGCTCAAGCGTATCGTTATCTTGCAGATATATCTCAGACTGTACTATCTTCGGCGTGCATCTACAAGATAATTCTAAGAGCGTCATGGAATTTATTTTCTGTTTACACCGAGATTTTATAACTTCAGACATGCATGATCTCATGGACTAGCTTTGTCAAATAAATTCATCAGTTTTCAAAAATTTGATTTTTTTTTATTTATTTAGCTACATATATAAATAAAAGTTTTCAAATTTTCGTTACGAAAATCATCAGTTACAATAAACTCGTCCTTCATTGTTCTAATGACATAGTTACTTAGAATAAAACCAAACTCATTTTCAAAATCACATACAAACATTACATTAAATAAAATTGAATTGATAGAATACAAAAGTTTATTAACTTCGCTTGTTAGCTCTGATTCTAATTCATATTAGGAGCTCACCCAACTCCTATAAAAACCCAAAACTGGTTTTATGATTCAAACTTCAGTACAGGTTTTAAAATATACATGTTATGTCTGTCGAATATATTATAGTATTAATCAACTAGAGAAAAAATACCTTAAACATGAAAATTATGAGATTTAAACAAAATTACATTCGGAGGCCTGGACAAATATTTTCAATGGATTTGGGTGAAGCTTTTGATACAGTTGCATACTACGTTTGAAAGGTTATTGAATCTCCTATCATGTAGCATGTTTTACATAACTGCTGATGGGTCTCGCAATTAGAATTATTCAATAGATTGTTGGACATTGCGTGATCGCAGTATACGCACGTTTAGTCACTTATTTTCTACTATTAACGTTTAATTCCTCATTAAACACTTTTATTTTCTAAGCTAAATGTATTATGTCATTCTTCGTAATAATCAAGTTTTGGTTGGAACGGTTGAAAAAGTTGTGTATTTGCTTTGAACAATTTTGGTTATTTGGAACTTTATCTTTGTCAGGTTTAGTACTAGCGATAGGTACGATACGTGCCAATAAGTAGCTGGTAGCAGAACAACTTTTTATAGTTTTATCGTAAAGTAGTTCATATTTCATCCACATTAATTTGATAATTACTAACATAGTCATCATAAAATATTTCATGATTTTGTTTTAATTAGATTTTCTCTTTCTAGTATAGAAGACTCAAAAACGGTAAGTAAAATTTACGACTTCGAATGTTGCGAGTATATCCATTGCAATATTTAATTATAATTAGAAAGGACCGTACGAAATTGGTCGTAGCCACGGAAGATTATAGTAATTAAGTTTAATCATCTTTCAAAATAGGATTGTTTGAATTTTATAGCCATATAAGGATACCATCGAAGTTGATGATATTTATGTCATGGTAGGTTTATACGTACAATGCTTCCCTTTTACCGCATTATAACAATTTCCTTGTACTAAAATTAATTGGTAAACATATAAGTTACTTGCTATAAGTAGATATGTGGAACAATGGTTTGATTTTATAAAGGGTATTGCTCATTATTGGCTTAACGTGGACAAGTTGCTATGCGAAAAGTATTTTTACGAAAAAATATAATTAAAACTATAATGAATATTTTTTTGATTCTCGTTGCAGGAAGTTAAATATAAAAACACGTCGTTTAATAAGTATTTAAGCCGATTGAGTTTAAAAAGCGTCGCCATTTTATGGTTGGCGACCGATTCTGTGTGGCCACATTAATAATAATTGTGATTTCAATCGATTATTAAAGATAATAATCGATTGCTAAAACTGAGTAAAAAGTATGTATTTTCTTAAAAATCTGTAACCAAGTTTTTTTCAAAAGGTTTTATACTTATGTTCCTTTAATTACATTAAAAACAAACAAAACACTCGTCGTTTTAGGCCATCAAATCATTTTACATCCGATTATGGTATTAGTTTAATCGATGTCAAATTGATTTTTTTTATTACCTGGCAACATTACTAACTGTCAATAATGACAAATCTAGACAACGAAATGAAAATATTATTTATGAAGTTTATTGTGAATGTTGTTTCAGTTATTTTTGCGAAGTTTTTGGTTTTTGTTATAGTTATAATGGACTCTGATACCACTTCAATTGACGTCCCGGCTTTACCCTTGGACAATGAATCTGCTCATGACGATGACCCTGGCGCTGTTTTGTTAAACGTGAAACCTTGAAGGTTTACCCTTATCTGGCAATTGCACTCTATTACGAGGAAACATTCAAAGCAGGCACATAAGCCGAAAATTATATTTCATATAAGTATATTATAATTAATATAATCTGTAAGGCAGAGAAGCAATTACTCAATATTGTTGCAATTGCCTTGTAGGGCGAAGAACGGTGGGTTGCTGTGCTCACGTTATGACCACAATATGGTACTTAAGCTGGGCAAGGCATGAAAATAATATTAGGCCGCCTACCCATTTTTTAGATGATATTTTATTAATTTACCATTCGGATTAAAAATATTAGTTTTATTTTTTCCATTTAAATGACCTTAGGATATGTTACTAACGGATTCAAAATAAGATAATATCATGATTAAAAAGGCAAATGATTTATTTTGGAAAATAAACACTCATAATTGTAACTTTTTCAGCGACAAGTTTTAGCAATAGACATGCTAAATATGAACTATTTTTACACTCTCCTGCAAACTTATTACTATAATTCATTTCTTTTAGGTATAAACTATTAAAAACCCTAGTCATTAAATATTATACTTAATGTTCACGTTAAGCCAAATTGCCCTAACAAACTGAGCAAGCCCTTTGTCTTCTAAGTTCTGACTTGAGATTCAGAAATGATTGAAAATGTTGATTCTGCTAAGAAATAAACAATAATACAATCAAATATTTCATTGTCTATATTTCATAATGATATTATGTCTGTCGCCGGAAGTAGACTCCATAAAAATTGTTGTAAAACTTTATTCGATTATTTTCCGTTGTCATGCCCGTAAAACGATATTTAAATTCGAGCTAAACTTAACACCAAAACTACGTTCACGTTTGCGTGTACGTGATACTATGCCAACTTAAAAACCAGCTCAGCAAAGAAACGGAATTGAATCATTCAATATCAACAAACGTTTTCCGCTTGGCAAATGACAATATGGCATTTTCGCTGACTTGGAAAGGTCAAGCCGGTGGCTAGCAAGAACTATTTGTTAGTACGATTCTGACACAGTTACTGGTAGTTCGCGGCTTACCTCAATACTTTCGTTTATAGCCTCACAATGACTAACTTCAGTCTATAATAGACCATAAGTAGTTTATGAGACATTAAGCTATTTAGGTTTGTGTTGCTTTCAACGGTTTAATATCTGTATGAAGTGCATGAGAGCTATTAATTTACAGCTAAGTTGATTTTACTTCTGGCGTTTCTACATTTCCTGGTTTATTATAGCAGTGGCTTTAAAACTAGCATTTGTTTGACTTTCTGTAGGCTTTTGTTACGATGAAAATTGTCACTCGTCTATTGAAGGGTTTATTGTAAAACCAACGTCAGACAGCATCAGTCTGTCTGATATATCGTTGAAATGGACCCGATTTCGTGCAGCCGTGAGACACACTTAGTTTTTTGGCATACCTTACTTTTTTTTCATTATTATCTATGTATTTACCATCTGTGTTTCATGTATGTGCTAAATAAATATGTTTCTTTCTTTCTTTCACTGTGTAAAAGACAATGAGAACGAGAAATGAGAACGTCTCGTTCTAAATATTCTTCTTTTTAATATGGAAAAAATATCTAAGTTAAAAAAATACTCTCATATAAAGATGCACAAATACATATTGCTCTGCTACTTCTGATAAACTCGTTGATCCTTATCTCTCTATCCTTAATTTACAAAGCCTGCTCCTTTATATTTAACAATCTGATATCTCCATGTGGTGTTTTCTTCATGCATATTTTCTGTAACTTATATGGTGTACATAATAAAGAGTATTCATTTCTACTCTGATCTTTTCCGAAGAAAAATATGACAGTGATCCTGGGCATTTCTGATCGATTAAGCATTGGTTACTGTTCAAACATTGATTATGATTACATATGTCTGAGGTCACACGGGAAGTGGCACAGGCACTCACATCCGTTCTTACTTTTGATAAGTGCACTTGATACTCAAGTCTTAAGTGTCCATTTTATTTGGAGATTATTTTTATGTATGTCTTCAAGTTGTTTATTAATTACTACAAGCTCCCCGCGGTTTCACCCGCGTAGTTTCCGTTCCCGTGGGAATACGGGGGTAAAATATAGCCTATGTTACTCAGGGTGAATGTAGCTTACTAGTGGTAAAAGAATTTTTGAAATCGGTTCATTAGTTTTTGAGTTTATTCGTTACATACAGAAATACAAATCTTTTCTCTTTATAATATTATAGCAGCGCCCCGCGGTTTTACCCACGTAATTCCCGTTCCCGTGGGAACATGGGGATAAAATATAGCCTATGTCACCTGGGGATAGTTTAGCTTCCAAACAGTGAAATAATTTTTCAAATCGGTTCAGTAGTTTCGGAGCCTATTCAATACAAGCAAACAAACAAATATTTCCTCTTTATAATATTAGTATAGATTATTAGTACAGAGTATAGATGAAGCGGGTAGTAGTCCTAACAACACAAACTATGTTTTTGATGATAATGTCAATGATTTCTCGTTTGTTGCAGTTGTTAGGTTAGGTTTTGCATTTGAGGTCGTAGTTAAGATTTCCTTCACGATTATTTGTATGGATTCTTACAGGTAACTATGTAGTTCTTACTGTCCTGGCTTAGTGCCATTTGAGTTTGTTTGTAAGAAATCTATGGTACCTATAGGATAAAATAGGTTGGATAGTTGTGCCAAAGGTTTCTACGAAGAGATAAATAAATCTTTATACCGTAGGTTGACATGAATTTCGCAGTTTTCCTTCGAGTGGTCTCCATTATCATCATCATCATCATCATCATACTGAGTGAATTCGCCCACTGCTGGGCATAAGCCTCTCTTTTCTTGTGCCAATCTAATATGTGTTGCCTTAACGCTTTATTATATTGTGCTATAATTATGTATCTCATCTGTTTTATCTTTTTTCAAAAGCTGTTTGTCTGTCTCCTCTACTGCTATCTATCACTCAAACATGACAAGTTTCTCATTTCAACTCTTGTCTGTTGTCTGCCCTTTGCTCTAAAACAGAAATGTGTTTTGTTTCAATAGAAATGGGTGCCCTATTCTTAGAAGACAAAGAATGTTCGTAGACAAGTTAAATGTCTGTCACGTTTTTAGAATATCGGTTTTGTCTTAGATTTTTAGGTAAAATATGATTAGTTCTGGTACTGATATTCGAATCTGCTTATCCATAAGTATAAGCTGATTTCGGAACAATGACTTCGATTTTTTTTTTACTTTACAGATTATACAAATATTAGTCTTGTTTTTAATTTGTGATTACGTTTGATCACAGTCTCACCTGATGGAAAGCGATGATGTAGGTCGACGATGGAGCATGCTTGTCTAGAAGTATATATATTATGTATAACCTATTTATTATTTACTTAATGACCCCTGAAAATGAATCAGGAAACCGGCAGAGAATTCCTCTCCTTAGCTGTACGCACAATTTAAACTACTTAAACATATGGGTTATGTAACTAAAAAGAGCCATTGAGACCATTAACCATACCTAGGCCAATAGTTGCTGCTACCACTGGCTTTTAAGACAACGGATACAGGCACCTTAAGCTAATTAAACAAGAAACTCCACGAGATTTACTGTACCTACTAACTTGCTTCAAAAAACTTTCTTAAATATCCGTTTAAACATTATTATCGCGACATTACTGCTTGCGCAACTAATGGACGCTCAGAGAAAGCCGGTGTTGCGCCTCGCGAATATCGATGACTGATTGAGGATCTTTTATCAAATATTTGTATAAATAAATGTGCAGTTTTTTATCTTGCGTAATTTTTGTATGTAGGTAGCAGCTGAAGGTGTTGATGATATTAATTAGGATTGAGAAAGATTTGTTGATTTGGCGTGTATGAATAGTGATGGTTGAATTGGTAATTGATTGGTTGCGTAAGATCAGTGTTAAATTAATTACCTAAAATTTAAATTGAGTATTGTATTAGTGGCAATTAAAAGGATTAAAAAAAAACCCAACGGTGGACGTAGATGATGATGACTGTTGCTAACATATGATTATTTATTCTAGATTAGTCTTCGTTAAAAATCGTGTCCCATATTGAAAAGATCCACGTTTATAATTTCGCCATTGCAACTTTAACCCTCAGTGACCTGCTCAAGGATTGGATTTCAAAACTCCTTTCTCCAGCTTTACAACCATACTTCCGGATATTTTATAACGCATGATTCAGTGGCGCTTCTACAGATTAACTTACATACACACAACGATTTATCTCAAGAGTCGCCTCAAGCGTAAAAAGTGTAAGTGGCACACAAATTACTTTTCATCTATTATCTTTATAATAAACTTATGATCTTTCACTGAAACACAAACCCACATACTCTTTCTGATTTATGCTATCGATAACAGCCGGATTCACATTATGAATCGATTCACGAATTAATCGTTCAGTTAGCGTTCTATCGATATATGTATGTTATCGCATCACTAGATCTGCTTGCTAAGTGTTGTTTATGTGCCGCTAAGTTAAGTCTAGTTTATATGGGTTTGCACTGATTAAATTTAGCCATTTATTGTACAGCTTTTCTCTTTTTCTTGCGTTTTAAAAAGAGTTCTGGATTTTAGATAGGTCTACAATAAATTGAGTCGGGTGAGAGAAGTGGTGGCCGAGTGGTAACGGCCCCGACTTACGAATTGTAAGTCGCTGACTCAAACCCAACCAGGCGCATTACTTTGTGTAGTTAATTTCATCACCACTGCTCTCAAAATGGTGAAGAAAAACATAGTGAGGAAACCGGCATGTCCTAGAACTAAAAATTCGAAGACACGTGACATTCACCAACCCGCACTGGGCCCGCGTGGTGGATTACGGCTCATTCCCGCTCCTAGAGAGGAAGCCTGTGTCCCACCAGTGGGAACGTTAAAAGGCTGCGTATGCTTATGCTAAAGTAAAATGCAAGCAAAATATTTTTTGTACCCGTCTTTTGTGTATTTACTAAGACCGTTATGAATAAGTAATACTTGAAAGAAATGACTGAAAATCCACACACAAGACACAAATGTTCACGACCTTATGGCAGAAATTCATGCATATTTTTTGTGTCACACGATTCCACAAAAATTGACTCACCACAAAATAATTATGAAGAATACAACTACACAGACCAACATTTCAAGTGTCCATGTTTCTAATTAACAAAACACTTACGTTTATAAGTATTAACACTTAAGGAAGTGTAAAATCAGGAAGTGTCAGTTAGTTATTTCGGTAGAACATTAATCTTTCGTCAAATTTCTCGAGCCCTTCGTAAAGTCTCAGCATGTGTGCCAGTGTTCAACATATGTTTCAGTTTTGAAGCTTTGTTGAGGAAGTTATTGTTCTTGGTAAATATAAAGAATAATGCGTGAGACTAAAAAAAATATAGATGGATATCTATACTACTATTATAAAGAGGAAAGATTTGTTTATTTGTATTGGTTAGACTCCGAAACTACTAAACCGATTTGAAAAATTCTTTCACTGTTTGGAAGCTACGCTATCCCCGAGTGACATAGGCTATATTTTATCCCCATATTCCCACGGGAACGGGAACTATGCGGCTGAATCCGCGGGCAGCTGCTAGTAATGTATAAAATAACTGTGCTAAAATATTTTTATTTTGTTTATGGTTAAAAATACATAACTCTTTAACTAGTTCATTTTTGTTCAGTGGCTCTATTTTAAATACTGGTAGGCAGATGGATATACAAGTCCATCTTTGTTGAACTAGATAAGACCGGGGCTTCCTAGCTAATTACCCTCAGAAACACCGTAACAGCACGGTACAATACATGTATTTTCATTCGTAAGGCACTCCACAAAAGTATACTAATGATCGTTTACTAAAGTAAAACAAGTAATCATACGTAGCAGTCGCCGTGCCGAGCTAGTATTCTGATTTAACCGAAGAAGAGAACTTAGTTTGATAAAAAAAAAAACAAGTTTCAGTTTTTGGCAATTGAATCCAGAAGCTGTGACAAACTATTGTCACCATAGTAACTAACTACGTGTACCTATTATATATTCTAAACAAATAGTTTAGACATGAGATTGGCCACAAAGCAGATGTCAAATAAGAAATGTCCGAACTAAACAAATAATGTGGAAATAGCAACAGTAATCTATACTTAATATTATAAAGCTGAAGAGTTTGTTTGTTTGTTTGTTTGAACGCGCTAATCTCAGGAACTACTGGTTCGAATTGAAAAATTATTTTTGGGTTGAATAGACCATTTATCGAGGAAGGCTTTAGGCTATATATCATCACGCTTAAGCCAATAGGAGCGGAGCTGCGATAAAGAATGTTTTAAAATTGGGGATTCCACGGGGACGAAGTCGCGGGCAGCAGCTAGTTTAGTTATAAAATGAGCCCATCATAAACAGAATCGAGGACACAAAAACTACAGGACAAACGAATAAACACTCCCATTTCCCACATTACGAGCGGCATCAAATAAAAGCGCCAGAAAGCTGCATACCATCCTACATCCGCGATGCCATTGTTGGCCCAAAAGCCCAAAACATTTGTCAATGACAGCCAACACGGCCTGATTAGCACGTGTCTCTCGACTATAGACTTTGAGGAATGGACTGAGCGTTCTCTGTGTAATTATATGTATCCACTTATTCATACCGGACAACAATAATTTTATTTTTCTAATTATATATTACTCTCCTTCTGAGGCAGTCCGATAAAAATAGTAAAATACCTATAACTAAAGTTGCTCGTAGTTATACAAAACAAGGGACGATAGAATTGAGTGAGGTTAGTGTTAAAGCAAGTTGTGCAGAGAACGATCAAGCAAGAGATAAGTGCTTTTATAAAAGTGTCATAGAGGCAAAGCGATCCTTGGGGCTAGAAGTTGTCTTTTCCAGAATTCTGATTCATCACTAAGACGTACAGAAATGAGATAGTGGCTGCTCAGAATATTTGTCCCTTTGTAAAGTGCGGTCGATTTTATGCCGGTATTGCTCAATCCATTCTCTATATCTATGCTTTCGACACATCCATTGTTTGGCAAACATTTGTCGTTGATGCCAACTTGGCCCAATTGGCACACGTGCTTTTTCGTTGTGGCCATTGTCTTCTCATCGTGATCGAAGATCGCACGCTTCACGACTATGATTTATGAAACAATTGTTTAAAGTTCAAGAACAAAACGTAAAGTTGGAAGCTGTGGCTCTTAAAATTATTAACTAATGACCTACCTTCTGCCTTCCTTTAAAGGTCTAATATTGAGTCGTTCTCATCATATTATCTTATCATAGGTATATGGGTACCTACTCTACAATTCTACTGAAAGTTTAAATTATGAAAAAGTAATGACTATTACTGCTGTTACTATATTAATTACATAAGTTATTTAGGGTTATGAGTATTACTAAAAACTGTTTTTTTGTCTTTTTCGACCGCGGCATCGTTGCGTCATGCATAATTCGTTAGCATAGATTTTGGGACAAAAAAAAAGCATAATTATAACTCCGTCACCAAAACTCATAAAAATCGTTTCAGCGAATTAGGCGTGAAAGCGAACAAACAGTTTCGCATGGACAATATTAGTTAGGATCAATCAATAAACTTCAATAGACATAAGAATCACAACACAATAACCTGGTGTTTTAATTTCTAGTTTGCCTAAACCATATCACAAAACGAACGTTTAAGTTACGTTAGTAAGTTCTCGTCCACTTTCAACCGTCTTGTAAATTCTCTCAAGAGTTCTGACGCATGTAACGTACTCAATATGATCTTTATTTTCATTTGGCAGCCACATATCGATGTCTGCGTCATTAATAATGTAAATTAATGTCACTAGACAGTCGACCGTACGGTTGAACCATAGAGTACTGTCACGACTAGAGACGGCATTGTTAAAACCAAGCGTGTTACTGATAGAATTTTACCACTTTTTTGTAAGTGATGGTGGTTTGATCACACACTCCGGAGGGATCCTGATCACATTCTCCAACAGGCCATGGACAGAAATCCTCAAGGAAAAAGGAAGCGTGACCGTCCCCGTCAAACCTGGCGATCCATAGTGTTGGCCATGGTGACTCTTTCGAAAACTCTAACAGGCACTGATCCAATAGGGCTCCGTCTTAACTTATCATACCTACGTGAATGACAAGGTTTTACTGGTATTAAAACCAAGTTCGTCAACTTGATTCGACAACGTTTCCATAAAACCCAAAGGGCAATCAAAAAATCTTGTATATTTTATGAAACTTTTTCAATTGCAAACTTTTAAAAACACCAACAAGATTTTGACAGTAGTTCCCGCTAAGAAGATGAACGCTTGAATTGGAACGCGTTTTGAGTAAGAACAAGAATTGACCTTCAGCACTATGGCTAGTACAGTCGAAACTTGTGCTTTGCTGAATTGCACGACCACAGATATCAATAGTACCGCTATTCGCTGTCGATGTCGGATTCCGCACTCTATGGCTCGAGCGAAAGCATTCGGCATGTCGACCACAAGGCTATGAGCACATGTGCACAATATTCATGTGTGGTCCTGCCCGCTCGGAGAAATTGAAAAGGATGTTTGTACATGTTCGATTTGTGTATATTAATATTACGTTCATAATGGATGAGGGATCGTAGTGTTAGCATTGTATTTCATTTGAATGGTCAATGTGTACTTGCATAGCATCCTTATGCCTGTATGCCAATTTATTTGAACTCAGTGCAGTCGTCTTTCCGCGTAGATATCACTGTCCGCTGTCATGACAATGTTCAGCCGTGCTATTCTGAAAAGTTTATTTCCGAAATCACTTCTGAATCCGCAGTGAAATCATGTGAAACTAAAGTTCCGTATTCTTAAATGGTAGTGAATTTGACACTGGCGCCACCAAGTGATGATCGAAGTGAGAGGAACTAAAACGGGTGAGAATTTTGACGTTTGTCTATAGGATTTTGATACAAATAAATTTGTTACACATAAAAATTTAGTAAGTTGATGTAAATCATAACATGACACAATTCAGCGTCACTACCCTAGTACCATAAAGCAATGTCACTTAGGTTCTTGGAACTCACTTCGATAGAGTCTCACTTCACTTCACTTGGCCTTGATCTTGACATGTGAATACCGAAACTTGTTTTTCAAACTTTCGAAGTGATTTACCATTTACAGAATAGCACTACAGTTTCTTTCTAGAAATATTGTTTTCAATCTTCTACTCAATATTTTCAACTCTGTTGCAATAATTTCAAGTAAACGTCTAGAGATGAATATTTCGCACTCTCAGAATGAAAGAGGCTTAACTCAAAATTCCCGTCATTTATAATTATGTTGTAAACTGGACGTAAAAAACATAGTCTAAAACCCAGTGATGAAAAAGATTCCGAATAAAAAAAAGGGACAGCTTATACATAGGTCTCGGGTGATATTTGTTTTTTTATCCAACACTTTTTAATGATTGTAATTATTGCTTGTTTGCCAAAAGTTGCAATTTTTGAGTTTAGTGTCATTCATTCTAAGGGTCCGATTAAGTACTTCGTTTATTGTTTACTTTCATAATGTTCTATAGATGATCAAAAACTGCGTTACAGTTCATTAAGCAGTCTTCGAGTTTAAAGCGAACAAAACATTAAAACAAACACACATAATAATTATGTAGTTTGTTTGATTCATGAATTCAATTCTAACCCGGTGACAAATTGTAACCTATTGTAATTCCATTTTATAATTTTGGTGATAAGTAATACCATTTACAAGTATTTATAGTACAATGAGCCATATTATTAGTTATCACAAAGCAAATACCATGCAAAAGAGGTCCAATATCCCCATTAAATGACCTCATTATACCATAGTAAACTCATAACACTCTATCTATCACCAAACTTCTTAACTCAATAAAATGCTAGTAAAAATAATAATTTCGTGGAGCGGAAGCGTAAATCAATAACATACAAACCCCGCATGACGCACAATAAATGCATACAATAAGAAAATATAAGAAGTTCCAGTAAGTAGTTTAGTAAGAAGTAATTTAGTACTAGCTTCTGCCCGCGACTTCGTCCGCGTGGAAGAGTTACTAACTCCCAGATTTTTTCTGATATTGATTCGTTGGTGGGAGAAGTGGTGGGAGGCGCCCGACGTGACGGCACAGTGGTGGGATGAGCGTGAGCTACGCGCGGTACTGTACAGTACATTGCAACATTACTTTATTTTTCTAAAATAAAGTAATGTTACCTGCCGATAAAAGTACCATCAAAATCAGTCCAGCCATTTCATAGATTGGCCGAAACAAACAAACAGACAGACAAAAATTGTGAAAAAATGTTATTTTGGTGTATGTAGGGTCAGGTGGCCAACAGTGAACCAGCAGTACACAGATAACCAGTATAAGTATATCCTTAAGTAGTAGTAACTAGCTCATGCAACCGACACGTAGAAACGTGTCTCGTAACGTATCCCTCACTCCCCAATTGACGGCGGGCGCCCGCGCTTAGCAGACGCGTTGTGGGACATTTTGTGTTTTCTCACGCAAAAAATTAAAAAAAGGTGAGTTTTGTTTTTGTTCCTCAATCATGCGGTTTATTAGATTTTCTTACTGTATTTGCTATACAGTAAAGTTACTATTTGGCAATCTTTTAGTAATTGTGTTTTCTTCATAAACTAATTATTGTTATTTTTATTTTACTTTAACTGTCAAATGATGTAGGTGGTATACAGTGACTTAGTAATCTAGGGTATACAGTGAACCGTGGTTCATTGTGTACCACGAACCACGAAGAAATACCTAAGAAGCGCAGAAAGCTAGGAAAAAGCATGATCGCAACTGATACTCCAGAGAAAAATTAAATAGCAAACAAGAAAAAGAAATGCACTAAAAACGTGAAAAACAGAGATATTTTTAAAAGAGAAAAAAACTATTACAATGTTTGATGATACGACCGATGAAGAGATTTTCCAAGCCAGTGGTTCTTCTTCCGGGGGAGATGAATTTCTGAGTGAAAGTGAAGAAGGAGAAAATATAATATTGACTGATAATTTTTTACCTTTATCTCGGGATCCAAAAATAGGAGATTATGTTATTATATTGCTGGAAACCGAGAAAAATAAAATTTTATGTTGCTAAGATTCTTGAAGAACCTGATGAAAATGATTATGATTATTATGTGTCGTATTTAAAATTAAAAAGTAGAGTTTACCATAAGTTTGCGAGCCTCTTGAACCGGATTGTGCAGAAGTTAGGAAAACTGGTATTAAATACATTTTGCCTAAACCCAAAGTAGAAGGCAGCAGTCGTCGACAATCGACGTTTAAATTTCCCGTCAATATCTCACTTCTGAAGTTTATTTACTAGGTCCTATTAGGACAATTTTAATAGTATATAACCTATGATTTATGCATCCCTATGTTATAATGAAAATGGCTGTTACCACAAATTTGAGACGGATTTTATAGTAGGTTATTACTAGCTAATAAGTTGATAACATAGATCTCAACTTGATCTCAATGACCTCTTTTTTTTTGTTAGTTTTCTACATATACTTTAAGGTTTTCTATATTAAATCATTATTTTTAAATACTTGTAATGTATAATGTTAATTTGATTAAGTCACAACTTACTATTTGATTTTTCTTGAAACTATTATTCAATAAACCTTTTACGAAATATGAAAAATCTTATATTTTAATTGATGAGCTTTAGATTGATGACTGATTTTACCATAGTGGGCACAGTAGAAATATAACTTAAATGCTTTTTATTATGACATGATTCACTGTGTCCAACAGTGGTTCACTGAGAACTTCATCTTGGATCAGTGTGTACCCAATAGTGTACACAGTGAACCATTTCCCATTTTTTTTAAAACACTTCTTATTGTCAAATCTATTAGTATTAAAGTTGAAATTTATAAAGAAACATGAAGTCTTATAGACACTGAATCGTATAAATGAAAAAAATAAACGTTAAATTTGAATATGACTGCATGACAGAGGTTTAACTTTTTCCTGGTTCACTGTTGGCCACCTGACCCTACCGTATACATTCATATATGTTATGCATGTAGTAAAAAGCGGTTATTTCAATATTACAAACAGGCGCTCCAATTGTATTTATATGTATCGTATTATCCTTTATTTATGACTCGGACGTGTCTTTTACAAAGATTGCAGAGTTAGTTATCAATGTCACTACGGACCACTTAGCGGAACTGGAAAAATCGACCAAGTGTTGTTCAGGCTTTCACAGGGAGCGTTCCGTGCCATGAACCTAAAAAATACATTTATCGTTGTCTGGCTTTACCTATTTTTTTAAAGTCTATTACTGCATTTTGGGTTCAGGCGCCCACTGATAGACAGACCACCAAACAAAACCGTCGGTACCAGCTGCTAGATCAAAAATATGCTTCTGTACCTCAAAGTAATTCAAAATGATTTTTATGACACCTGTCTTTTCCGACAATATCTTCACCTGGCGTATTCGGAATTTTAACGGAATTCGAACTTATTTATTTGCTTAGTAAAAATTATTCAATCAATTGTAGCTTAAATTTCGAACTACAACTACAACCGCCATCCGATATCGAACTTTGTCGGAACAAGTCTTCTGAAGATATCTGTATTGTGTCAGACGTTCCTCTGATAACGGTAGGGTCAGTTAACTCGGCTAATAATAGAGAAGTGATGTGCCTATATTTACCATTTACTCGATAGGGGATCGCCTTACTTAGTCTGCTCTTTGAAATTCGAGATACTCCGGGAGTAATGTTTGTTTTGGAAGAATTAGGGAGGTTGGTAGTACATCTGCCAATCGGCTTTTCGGTTTGTAATCTCTTTCAGGACTATTAATTTATTAGTGATCCAAGTTTTCAGGCAAGAATGTAAGATATTTTCGAGTAAATAAAAAGACTTGGAAAGATGTTATAGTTTCGCTAAATTGTATTAGTTATTAAATACGTTTTATAAACCGCAATATTTAAGGAAAAAGTAAATAACTTGTTCTTAATATGGAACAGTTACAGAGAAGCTGTAATTCTCAATTTTAAATGCCTCACCTTAATTCGTGTGAATTTAGTTTGAAAGAGATATTAATACCCGAAGGAATGTAAACCAGTTATTTCACACTTATGCCAACATCAAGACAAAATGCTGCTTAAGTGCAACAGGAAATTTGAACAATAATTATTAAGTTTAGTTTAAAAGACAAGTTGAGAATCCAAATATAAGTCAGTAGTGCTATTCTATACGCATCTCCCCGTGAGTACTGTCGTTGAGGAACTCGTTACTAAAAATCATTACCCTTCCTTCTGGCTTTGACGTAGTCGGGTAAAAAATAACAGCCGCACGAGCCAACACCACGGCTTGCCGAAGCTGGTTCTTGGATGGATGACCATCCGACACATATGTACCATCATCATCTGCCTAGCCTTTTCCTAACTATATTGGGGTCGGCTCTCAGTCAAGCGGGATTCAGCTGAATACCAGTACTTTACGTCAAGCGGCTGCTTACCAGACCTCCACAACCCATTAACTGGAATACGGTACTTCTTGGCAAGACTGGTGACAGATTTTCTGGTTTCTGACAATCCGCAACGACTGCCAAAGATCTCCAAATGACAGCCGAGAGCAATGGCTTAACGTGCTTTCCGAGACACGGAGAAGTCTTGTTATGTTAAGATAGTCACTCATCCACAGATCAACCTCGGCAAGCGTTGCTTAACCTCAAAGATCGACCCATGCGGCTGTTATAATTTAGCCACGAGCTCCTCATCCGAAACATACCGCGCTCGTATATATGTATCTCGCTCCTTTATCTACATGAAAAGATATTAAGCCGTTGGTCCTGTCATTTGAGACTTCAACAGTCGTTACGAGTTGTCAGAAGCCAGAAAGTCTGACTCTAGTCTTGGCAAAGGATATTGAGTTAGGTACACAGTCTTGGTTGTGGTGGTCAAATAGTTGCTCCATTTAAAAAACTGATATGTAATAAATCAATGTGCTAAACTTTTTTTTAACTGACTTCCAAAACAGGAGGAGATTCTCAATTTGACTGTATTTTTATTTGTGTGTCTTACCTCATAACTTTGTACCGATTTAGATGATTATTTTGATATTCGAAAGCTGGTGCTTGTCGTGTGGTCAAATTTGATTGAGATCTGACGACTAGTATTTCAGTTATCCCTAATAATGCGTGGCTTAGTCTACATTGATGATGTTCTCATTATTCTTGTTGATGTAAAATGAAGAACAGAGATGACAGTAAACGAAACTCTTCAATAAATAATAGCAAATATTTCGGGATTGCTGAAATCCCATGTTTGTTTATTGTTTACACCAATGTGATTGGTACGTAAGCACTAAAGAGTGAAAAATTAAAAAAAAAACTTTTTACAAAACAACCGACTTCTAAACAAAAAAAAATTACTTTAATTTCGGAAGTCGGTGTTCAAATAACGAAACAACCAAAAACACTAGTTCCGAAACTAAAGTTATTTCATCCTTTTTTTTTTGTTTAGAAGTCGGTTGTTTTTTTTGTAATTTTTTTTTAACTGTGGTGAGGTATATTTGTAACTGTGTGCAGCTGAATCCAGTTTGACTAGAAATTGACCCCAACATTGGGAAAAGACTTAGTAGTTAGCAAAATTGCTTACCTCTTCAAAATAAACGTAAAAATAACATAACCTTGATAATATAGATGATGAACACCTGATACCGATAAAACATTAATTAAACGTTTTATCGATAGCAAAGTAAACAAAACAAAAGGCTTGTAATGTGGTGATTTCATAAAAATATTATCTTTCAGTCTATGTTGTACGTTTGTTGTAACAGCTTGCTAGAAGCCTGGCGAATATATTATTATTTTAAATAAGTGTTAAGTGAAGTGACTTGTGAAAATGTTCAAGGATTTCTTTAATAAATATCTTGGACAGGTATGTATTTCCTCTTTATAATATTAGTATAGATTAACAGTAAGAAGTATAAATATAGATACAGATACCTATCTGGAATCTTCAATCGTTAAAAGGTTTACTAGGTGTTAAATAATCTATCAGCAATAACTTATTGTCTACAAGTTGAAAATGTAAGGCGCTACCAAAATATCACGTTGTTAATAAACATACATATTTCTACTGATGTGTCACGTTGTCAAAAATATTTCTACCGAAGTGTCACGTTGTCAAAAATATTTCTACCGAAGTGTCACGTTGTTAAACATATTTCTACCGAGTGTGACGCTGTCAAACATATTTCTACCGAGTGTGACGCTGTCAAACATATTTCTACCGAAGTGTCACGTTGTTAAACATATTTCTACCGAAGTGTAACGTTGTCAAGTATATTTCTAGTGATGACGTCAGACATATTTTGAATTTTTGTCAGCTTTTATCGCTGACAGAGTGTCACTTTATCCAGAGCCCACGAGACTGTTGATGCACTTCCTCTATTAATCTAGTAATGCCATCCATCTTGCTCCTTGTCAGCCTTTATGATAAACCACATGTAAGTACAGCTGTAGACCTACAAACCACTCTTTCCGATGAGAACGACACAGTTTATTCAAAAATCCAAACTATCAATGCATGATTCATTGACAATGCCCGATTATAAACTATGCATACACTCAGTTCAGAGAAAGTGAGCATAAAAACAATTGTCGTATTCGAGCTACTAGAATGTATGTAAGTGGATCATTATGTGGTAGGTATTTAGTTCTATGATATGTCGTTAGTAATCTGTTTAACTGTATTTTGAGAGGTTAGTATTCAAATTTGTAGAACTGCTTTAAATACTCCATGAGCGCTTGATGATAAGCTTTTGATGCCAAGAGATTAAAAGAATGAAACGTAAATGAAGTAGAGGAGGGATGCCAAAAAAAAGCTGGATATATTGTGTAAGCAATGATTGAGCAATGAACGCGCCCGCGACTTCGTCCGCGTGAATTTCCTTCTGACACTTACGAACATAAAACTTCCTTCACTCGTTTCTAACGGTCCCTAAAACCAACTGCCAGATTAACTACTTCAATAATGACGATATTCCATAATCGCGACAAGTTAATATATTGGCCGAAGGACTTATTCCTATGACATACAAACTTCCACCCCCTGTTTCATCCCTTTGCGGGAGGAGTTTCCTGAAATCCTTTCTTAGCGGACTTCTACTAACTATAAACTACCTCCCTGCCAATTTTCATCTTTATATGTCAAGCGGCTTTCGATGTTTCGTGATGAGTGAGTGAGTGACCTTTCACTGTTATATAGTATTTAGACTAACTGACTCGTGCAACTTCGTTAGTGTCATATTTATCATGACTGCTTCACTCCTATTGGTTTTAGCGTGATGATAAATGGGCTATCTAGCACTGAAAGAATTTTTCAAATCGGACCTGAAGTTCCTGAGATTAGCGCGTTCAATCAAACAAAAAAACTCTTCAGCTGTATATATTAGTATCGATTATAAGGAAAAGCGATAACGTGACGGCCGACAGGACGAAGAAGAAAACATGTTGTGTCGACCAAAAGTAAGTAATTTAGAACAAAAACAGGAAGATATTGACGAGACCACAGACTATTGATAACAATTTGAGATAGGTAAACATTCTTAGTTAGGTCGACGTAACAAACAACTTCTAGTAAGCTTATTATTAGGCAGAGCAAAGTTGAAAGTCTTTTCTACGAACAAGAAAAATAATAATGATAAAAGAAAAAAGAAAAGAAAGAAGAAGAAAGAAAGAAAATAAATTTATTTGGCACATACAGATACAAATAATGTAAACACAAATAAAAGGAAACTTAAATTTAAAACAATAACATTGTGTGACCCGCGGCTGCGCTGACATCTATCATAGTTTCCGGTAATACTTAAAAATATTTAAAAAATCTAAACTTATCAATGAGATGACTAATTATTATTGCTATGATTCATATTTTTTAGTATCAGCATTACTAATCGTAATCAATGGTCTGTATCTGGACATATTTTGTAATTAGCTTATCACGAGTTTATCACGTTAATATAATTATTCTATTGCGTGTGAACTGCTGAAACTCAACTGAGCTACGTCTTGCCTGGTTTCCTCCTCACATCCTCCATCGAGCCTTCTACGTGTTCCTGCTGATAATACACTAGCCCAGTTCAATGGCTTCACTTCCGAGACCTATGCCTCAAGAACCCGCTATTTTTAGGATGCCGTACCTCAATAGGAAAGAACGGAACCCTTATAGGATCAGTTTGCTGTCGGTCTTTCTAACTGTCTGTCCTCCTGTCTGTCAAGATGCATAATCCTTTGAAGCTGTGAAAAAATCAAACATCTAAGTTAACTTTTAAAAAAATATACGGCTGTTGGAGACAACTTATACATATGTACATATTTCCAAACTCTCAAGGGAATCCAAATTTAAAGGGTACTTTCCGTTAACCTAGAACAATTTTTGGCAAGTAATATCGCCTTATTCTAGAAGAACAGGAAAAAAATTGAAAACTATACACAGAATTTCGTAAAAAGCTCAAAAAAAAAAACTGCGAGACTCGATTCCTGAACTATTTATTTTGTACGGAACCCTCGTTTGGTGAGTCCGACTCACACCTCTCCGGTTTCCGGTCTCTGGTGGTGCATAGATGGCCTTAAGAGCGTGTACGCCGTATGGAATTTTGTACAAAATTTTCAAGTCACTATTTCGCGAAACGACTGAACCTATTTTAATGAAACTTAAAATCGGTTTAGTCATTTCGGAAAATAGTGACTTGAAAATTGGTATGAAATGCCGTACGAAGTACACGCTCTTAACTGCAACAAGATATTCTGCAACAAACACTTTTCGGGATAAGAAATAGCCTATGACACTTAACGACAGCGTATCTGTTTAACAATAAAAAAACATTCGTAACTGAATCCGCATTTCCAAAGATAACCACCTACAATATTTGTCAGAACATCTACAAAAAGATAACTGAGCCACTACTATCGAAACCTTTTACGTTGATAAAAATTACAGCACTTAGTGACGTCACGCGAGTTTTCAACTCACAGTATTGTATTCATTTTCAGTTTACGTGAAAAAATACTTGTCCGATATTTTTCGGAAATCTATCAGTCGGAAAAATTTGATTTTTTTCAGTAAAATACCCTATTGTGCAAACCTAACAAATGCCAATTGTTAAATATTAATACAAACCATGAGAAATAATATAACCTCAAACATCGAATCTAATTTGCCTATCTAGGATAAGTGGTTACCCACCATTGGCGACCACGTGCACCACTAACAAGATCACAATAGACAGTAAATACTGACCACTCGTCTAGTCTAACTGATCTTTATGACAGGCACATGATGTTTTGACCTGAATTCAGCAAAGTGGCTCGATCAATACCTTCGGTGTTTCTAACTTAATATCAATCAGAGTTACAGCTCTTTTCAAAAATAATTCTGGATATGGTGATGCTCTTATTAGTTGTATCTGCTACAACAGTTAAAACTGAAGATCATCCAAAATCAAATTTACATGTACATACATTGATCGTAATAATCCTACCACCTATAATCTCAAAGACTTCAAATCTATATTGACCAGACAGCTTCTTTCTAGGCACGTTTTTACAATCGTAGTAGTAATTTCTCATCCATCGTTGACCAGGTAAATAAGCATCAGAACTTTAGCCAAACCAGTACCACATTTAAAAAAGCATCATGGACCTCTATATAAAATGTCCTACCTTTTAAAAGCCTACGGTCGAAGACATACGGATCTTATTTTATAAACTGCTACACTGCTGACCAAAGACAAAATTGAAATGACTCACTAACAAACCTTGGACGATACATCTTTGAAACTTTTATCCCAATCAAATCCAACTTAATATACAAAAAGCTCTACGCCATTAAATATATCAATAGACAGATCAGTTGCGCAAGCGGCGCCGTTACATCCAGTTCCGTTAGACATCCTCTCTCACGATACCTGAGACAGGCTTATGAAACTGTTACTTCATGTTCAATGCTCATTTATTAACTGTATCGAGTTTGAGTTCATGGGAAATGTTTTAAAGCTTATCCGCAAAGGTAATATTGAATTTCTTATCCAATGTCTTTGGTCTCTTGTGATTTATCGAGGCTTTTTCTTGTATCTGTTTGGTTGGTATTTCTTCTGTCAAATTATGGCTGCTGTTAATATAAGCTGCTGTTTTGTTTTTACCAATATTAGGGTATTTTACTGGAAAAATCTAATTAGTCCGTCAGATAGATGTCGAAAAAATATTAGACAAGTATTTTTTTCTTTTTCACATTTAAACAAAAAATGAAGACGATACAGTGCGTTGAAAATTCGCGTGATGTCTAGAACTTTGATGCGCTATATCTTAATAATTTTTTTTTACGATTTGAAATGACTAACAATACATGTCAAAATCAATCCATTTTTTGCAAATCTATCAGACGGTCTATTTCCAATAAAATACTATTTCCAGTAAAATACCCTATTATGTTATATAAGTACTATTTTTATCTCATATGCTTATAGATCTTTTCAAGGAAGCATTCGTTAGGGGCAACATATCTTGTCCAAAGATATACGTTGGAATGACGATTCAAGTGATTTGAATTTATATTTTGAAATCCTATCTGTTGTTTTTGCTGCCTTGAAACCTATTCCACCGACTTATGACTTATAACTGGTGTTCTTTGTTCGTATACCGTGGCCACTAACAATGCAAGTTGTGCTACAAATTCTTTAACCTTTTATTATAGAACATTATTACTACATTCTACATCATTAACATGTCCAACAATAACATGCAACTATACTGAATATTAAAACATTTGCTTTTCATTGAGTTATCATGCGATATGCTTTTACATTTATGTTTCTGTATTCATAACAATGTTAGTCGTCACGGCTTGATTACCGAAGGGTTCGGCTGATGGCTGATTGTCAATTGTCATTCAAGCTTTGATGGTGATGGTGACAGCATTCCATTTGATTTGGTTTGGAGGACTCATTCCCAGGCACGCTTTATCGTTTTTGGTACTGAGTTCAATAAGACTTGTTTCGTAACTAAACAGATTGTGAGTTGTCGCTTAGAGCTCCAAATTATTTGTTTTGGTAACAGTTTCAACATTCCCACCCTTTGGAGACGTCGTTTTCTGTTTGCTTAACACTAAATTTTTGTATTCTGTGACTGCTGCAACTGACTATATTTTTCTTTTGAAGGAAATTTAATTATTACTATATTAATTATTATTTTTCGTTATTACTATTACTATTAACTGATGTATGTTTGTTACCGTAACTAGTCAATGAATTATCTTATCTGTGTCATCGGAAAATCGTAAACGTGTCGTAAGGTTGTAAAATGTGGCGTGAAATTATCAAAATGTTTTTCTTAATAAGGCACAGATATATGGGAAACTATTAAATTTGTGTGGGATTTATTGTAAAGAAAACAATGTTTTCATAATATATCGAGAAATTATAATCTAATAAAGATTTATTATAATAGGTACTAGCTGCTGCCCGCGGATTCGCCCGCGTGAATATCAGAAATTATCCCAAGAGGACATAATCCCGGGATAAAAAGTATCCTATGTGTTATTCCAGACTATGATCTGTATCAGTGCCAAATTTTATCGATATCCATTCATTTGTTTTTGCGTGAAAGAGTAACAAACATCCATCCATACAAGTACAAACTTTCGCGTTTATAATATTAGTAAGATTACGGAGTCTGCAATTTTCGGAAGCATCTTCACAAGTCGTGTTCCATTGTACAACTTACCTACTTCACACATCGGACATTATGTATGCGCATTTTTTGTCTCATCAAAACGCCCTAAAATTTGATCTTCCTCATCCGTGTTCTGCCACAATACCAAGCTGTACCAACCACATCAGTTGGGGGACAACCGATAAAAACTGCATCACCTTGAAACAGTTTTTTTTCCGTGATGTCATCTCGAAAGCATGCTGATAAAGTTGTTTTTGTTAATAATAATCTAGTGCATACAAGAGACACCTTTGTATCTGCTCCCTCTCTCTGTTACTTGCCTAAAATCCTCTTGGTAGGCGAAAATGTTCGTACTTATAACACAGTATCTATCTTTCTATTCAGAAGACATATCCTATAAGTTGCATAATATTATTTACATATTAGGTGGTACACAAGCTAATAAGTATTTGCTTTGACAAAAGAGATTGCTTTCTTATTATATACAAGCATAATCAGCCTTTTAACGTTCCCACTGCTGGGACACAGGCCTCCTCTCTAGGAGAGGGAAAATGGGCCGTAATCCACCACGCGGGCACAGTGCGGATTGGTGAATGTCACATGTCTTCGAAGTTTTGGTTCTAGGACATGCCGGTTTCCTCACGATGTTTTCCTTCACCGTTTTGAGAGCAGTGCTGATGAAATTAATTACACAAAGTAATTCGCCCTTGGCTAGGTTTGAACCCGCGACCTACAATTCGTAAGTCGGGGCCGTTACCACTCGGCCACCACTGCTCTCGTCTGCTTCCTTACTTCCTTATCATTCCTTATGATAATCCTATTATCATCATCAAAAATAATGAATGCAACTTTATAATGTGTTACATGTATTTCATACCTACATTTTATTGGGTTAAGGTTATTAAGATATTTCAAATTATTAAGCCATATTTATGTATAGTTCAATCGGCCATTCAAAGCGTTACGACCTTTGCGCCCACAACGGCACATCTCCGCAATGCTTCAGCTGCTTTCCAAACCCAATCCGATAATATTGCCAACGGCTCCACAAAAGAATAACAACAAAACAAACAGCTGACAAAACTCTGCAGTTTCAAACAAAAACTCACCCTTGGCCTTGATGCTACTGTTTTTATGCGCTGATGTCACTATCAGAAACAGCTGTACCGGATCCGATGCAGTTTGCAAACTATAGCTGTCAATGTAGATTTGTTTTTTCTGATAACAGTTTGTCAACCTTCGGGGTAGCAATGATCTGTCTTGGTCTGATTGTAAGAACAATGATGAAAGGAAATACATAGATATTTTAGTTATTATTGTGTTTCGACGAGCTTCCGGAAAGTTCTATTCGAAAGAAAGAAAGAAAGAAATAATTTATTTGCTGATAATGTAGGTATACATATAAGTTGGAATATTTATTAAGTGTCCCGATACATTTTACCTTACGGCATGCAACATATTAGGTTTGAATTACATAGTAATATGGATGATTATTATTAGCCATAGTCAAATTTAATAGGTATATAGCTACAGATCAGATTAAAACAAAAAATAACAATATTAACAATCAAAATAATCAATGAATTAAATATAAATTTCTGGCAAATCATACAATAAAGAATATGTATGTCGTAATGTTCGGTTTAGTAAATAATGAGTTTGTACAGATAGAAGACAGAAAATTTGACACCAGTCTTGCCGACGCGTATAAGCAATTCTGGTGTCAGTTATCACGATAGTGTTACTTAGTTACTGGGTCGTGGAGGTCAGAGTCAGACACTCCATCTAAAATATTGGTATGTACATACGTCATGTATGTACGTGCATTCGGTTAGACTAGAAGCCCAATCCAACATCTTTGGGCAAACAATTCTTTAAAAAAAAAAGTTGCCCCACACAAGGAATATCTCCTGTATCGTGGGTGCGTTTACAAGCATATAAACCCACACACACAAACAGCCAGACCCGGAACAACTATCTATAAACCAAAAATTGTACCTAAATTCATCGGACCTAATCAGCGATATACAGATAGGTGTTATTTCACAAAGTTTTATGTAAAGCAGCTGCATTTTATGCACCGGCGCCATTATACATAAATATAGACTATAAATAAATTAAATGTCACAAAAGCCATTCACATTCCTTTGGAAACAGGTGACTAATAATAAGGAATAAGTTAGAGCGAAGATAATTGATTTCAAAGAATTAGAAGGTCGACTTATTATTGATATTAAAATCTTGATTGGTCTTAAAATTGTACGTTACTATTTGAAATCAATTTCCTGTCTTGTTCCTGAAAGACTGGGAACCAAGTCTACCGACATTGCCCGAAGGATCGCTAAACTGAAGTGGCAGTGAGTTCTGCGAGCAATGTGCCCTGCTCGCAGAACATACGTCAGACAGTAATTGGGCCCAAAAGTTCTGGAGTGGCGACCGCGTACCGGAAGACGTAGCGTTGGAAGGCCTCCCACAAGGTGGACCGATGACCTGGTGAGGGTCATGGGTAGCTGATGGATGCGAGACGCACAGGTCCGGTTCTTGTGACACTTAGAGGAGGCCTATGTCCAGCAGTGAATGATGATAAATGGCCGCTTTCACTTATCCATTTTCTGTTCCTGATGCAATGTTATTCAAACCATATCATAATTACACAGATATCGCGCCACAATACCCTGTTCTCGCCTTATCCGTTTCATCTCAACCACCTTGAAAATGTCGTTGAACTTATTAAATAAAAGAACTAACAGCAATATCATCGGTCCATTGAAAATTAAAATTGAACGTTATATCTTTGTTTTAAATTGATTTTTTCTATACCAAGTCTAGACCACTAAAACACATTTAATTTCTTAAAGATAGAACAAGGATATAAGTCTATAGAAATTAACATTTTAGAATCACGTTATATCACTGTATTTTTTAACTAACATGTTTGCAGCTTAGGTTGAAAATTGAACGGCAAATGTCTATAAAAAGCTTACCCACGCTTTTTCAACCGATTTGGGTGAAGTTGTCCAATAAAAATGCTTTTAAACGTTCTATAAAGCATTCAATCGTGACTAGGTTCTCGACTTAAACGTGCCTTCTGTTTTTAGGATAAACTGTAATGAAAAAAAAAATAATATCAAAAGTTAAAATATAACGGAGCATATAAAAAAAAAATTCGAACGTTTGTCCGGTCATCATTCCCATGTCATTTATTTAAAAAAAGAACCTCAGAAAGATGCATTAGTTACATTACAAGCTACCAAGATAAAATGTGATCAAATTCTCGACCCTGCCCCGCAATGTAATTTAACTTGCATGCGAGTCGCTTGCAGGTAGAAACGTGGCTTAGCAAAACACTACATTATCTTAATAGACCAGGGTAGAAGCCTTTAAAAATAATAAAAAGTGAAATAAAATAATAGTAGGATAAAACCCATTAGAAAAGGAGGAGAATATTATAAAAATGAAAGGAAAAATAATTTACGGGCGATCTGAGGTCGGGAAGGGGAGGGGGGTGAGTTTTTAAGGGTAAAAAACGGTTTATCTCGATTTCCGGCAAAACTAAAAGTCCTATGGAAAAAAGTCAAAGGCAAAGTTGTAGGTAATAAAAAGATCTAAAACTTTTGTATTTACACTTTTTTCACATAACCTCAAAATTTATGAGAAAAAATCAAAAAACCAAGTTTTTGGTTTTTTATTTTTATCTTTTACAAAATTATTTTTTTTGTCACGAAATTTGGTGAAAACTTACCTTTTTATGTCCCAAATACGCTGTAATTTATTTGATTAGAAATATTTATTTTTTCGCCTTATTTTGAATTAATATCGAAAAAGCACCCTAATTTTCAATCAAAAAATCACCCGTCAAAATATCAGCTTTTTTCAAAAAGTTGGTACCTATGCTTTCTGTTCGTTGAAATCTCTACTTTCAGATGGTGAAAAAAAATATATATGTTACTATAGTAAATCTTCTCAGAAAATGCAAAAAATCGAAAAAACTCGAATCGATTTTTTTTTAAATTATTATATACAATTTTGGTCTATTTATTAAAATTTACACTTTAGTTACTCGAAAAACGTAAGATTACATGTCACGTTGATAAAAAAAACTGCAAATCAAAATATACTACTATAATTAACCAAGAAATAAGTTAATAAAATTAATATTTAATAAGACATCTATAATATTTAGAGAAAGTTGTAGAATATTCTTTAAATTATATGCGTAGATGCCTATTTATAACTATTTTAAGATAACTTATATACCTGAATGACCTACGAAAAATTTTAGCCCATCAAAAGGTATTTCATAGAAAAGTGGGGAGGCGGGTCTGGTTCTTACTACATACATACCTACTATTTCGTAGCAGCTGTAACAACCGTTAGCCTAGCCAGTATTCGAAATACAGTACAGTATACAACATCGTTTATAAAAATACACGTGCACGCTGAGTTTTCCCTTCCCCACTTTTCTATGAAATACCTTTTGATGGGCTAAAATTTTTTTCGATTTTTTGCATTTTCTGAGAAGATTTACTATAGTAACATATATATTTTTTTTTCACCATCGGAAAGTAGAGATTTCAACGAACAGAAAGCATACCAACTTTTTGAAAAAAGCTGATATTTTGACGGGTGAATTTTTGATTGAAAATTAGGGTGCTTTTTCGATATTAATTCAAAATAAGGCGAAAAAATAAATATTTCTAATCAAATAAATTACAGCGTATTTGGGACATAAAAAGGTAAGTTTTCACCAAATTTCGTGACAAAAAAAATAATTTTGTAAAAGATAAAAATAAAAAACCAAAAACTTGGTTTTTTGATTTTTTCTCATAAATTTTGAGGTTATGTGAAAAAAGTGTAAATACAAAAGTTTTAGATCTTTTTATTACCTACAACTTTGCCATTTGACTTTTTTCCATAGGACTTTTAGTTTTGCCGGAAATCGAGATAAACCGTTTTTTACCCATAAAAACGCACGCCCCTCCCCTTCCCAACCTCAGATCGCCCGTAAATTATTTTGCCTTTCATTTTTATAATATTCTCCTACTATTATTTTTTTTGGTTTTAAAAATTATCGACCCTGGACTATAATTAAAAAGTGGAAAATAAAAAAGTTCGTCAACGAACTAGACTTTTCCATGAAAAACAGGCAAGACTTGTTCCACAAGTGATTTAAAATACTAGGTTTCTACTTGGCAAGCAATGGAAAAGCAAAGGAGATAACAGTTTTCTTTGAAAAGCGCCTATACGTATACTTTTTTGCTACTGACTGTACTGACTGCCTAATAATACGAAAAGCATAATTCAGAGGAATCTAGCAATGAGGGATGAAGAAGTAAAATCATGAGTAGGAGCGTGGTGTTCAACGCTCTTTCCTTCTTTCTTTATAGAAGACCATCTGCTGTCCGGGACTTCGTTTGCGTGGTTACGTGGTCATCTGATTCAAGATAAAAAGTATTTTATGTATTAATCTATGTTATAAATTACATGTACTCGTACACCAAATTTCATGTAATTTCGTTGATTCGTTTTTACGTAAAAGCGGTATAAATATCATCCATCCATCCTCAAAATCTTATACATTTATAACATAGACACACACAGAGACATAACATAACATTTATAACAAGAATCTACTTTTTGCGAATGGACAAAATGAGTCACTATAATATTTTTATTTTCATAATGTTTTGACGTTCAAAAGTGCCTTTTAATGGTCTAGTTGAAATAAATTAATTGACTTTGACTTTGACTTGAACATTTGTAGGATAAATTCTGTAAGGATTGCGGAATTTGTCAGAAAGAGTCAGTGAGGCCGTTGAATGTAAATGGCATTACGAGGAACACGATGGATTTTAGTCAGTAAGAGTATGACACTCCCATTGGGCCAGAGCGGAAGAAGTCATTTGAACATTTCCAGTCCAAAAAATAGGATAACATTGGAATATTATTTTCTTCCAGTATCCCTCAACAAGAAGATAATACAGCTAAAATAATTAAGTTTTAGTCCGGTTTTAAGTTAAATGCCACATCATCGTAAAAAAGTTGTAAAGAAACATTTTATATGCAACATAATTATTATCATGATTATCTTACTTTATCTTTATGACAAGATCTAACAGTGTTTTAAAACTTGAAAAATAAAGTGCTAATGTTAAAGGACATACTCATTGTAAATCGCACAATACCTTTTTAAATATTATCATCATTTTAAAATGCGAAAGCGCGCATGATGGTTCCACTTTCTCAGTTCGACAGTCGAAGGCAAAAAAGGCATGAAATTTTGTATACATCATGCATGAATCAAGATTCGGTCAGGGATAAGAAGATTTAAACTAGTTTCAGTATTTTCTGAAAATATTTTATCTCTTTGGATCATGAAAGTATAGCTGGAAATGGGTTTTTTTCCAAAAAATCGGTTCAAAGGCTGAGGAAATTCGGTTTTCTCAACGACCTAGTATCAATATCGTTATATTGTACATATGTAACGTGAATAAATGACACAGAGGCAATTCGAAATGTGGTACATAGCTTTTTATACATAAATCATCAAGCCCCCGAGGAGTCACCGCGTGCAAGAATTAGTATACTACAACAAAAAAAATACTGTATAACTGGTAACCTTGAATTTTGCAACCAGCAAATTGGCATAATTTTTAAGACAGCCAAGTAAACGTGTAGCAGGTATATTAACATGAAATGTGAGCCTAGTGGTATCAAGGTCACATTAGTGTAACTGCTCACGGTACCACATCAACAATGGAGATCATTAGAAAAGACTTTATAATGTTATCACATGTTGAATCTTTGATTGTATTGTCAATATGCGTTGTCGATGCAAAACTTAAAGAAAACTCGAGCCAGTTTTTGTTTATGATATAGTTTTTAGTGTGGGGTGGATTTACATTTAAAATAAAATAAAAAACTGTAGTAAAATATGCAAATAAAAGAAATTTGTAAATACTATTAAATACTGATTGATATTATATTATTAAATTAACAACGTCTATTACTCTCACGTCTCTCGTCTTTACTTAATAATTCAATAAAAAATACAATTAGTACCAATAACAATAAAATTAATCATCATTTGTTTAGCTTCACCAATTAGTATTTAATTACAAACAATTAATTAATGATAACATGACAAGAAAACAATTGTAAAATAAAACTCGTTAACAATACAATTCCTCACTGATTAAAAATAACGAACATTAGTTTCTAGTACTTAGCAAATAAAAGTCTCTTCAGAGATGGGCTAGGTGAAATAGTAAAAGAAATTTTGGGAACAGTTCCATATCCTACTTCCAATTCTTCGTATTCTTCTTTCAAGTTCTTTGGCAAGCAGTTTTTAAACCTCCAAACATCTCACACTATCTGCTCCGTGCATCTTTGATCAGTCTCATTACTCAGAGATGTCATTTGCCAACGATAGCATAGTTGGCGCACACGACTGTTTTCACAACATCCGGTCAATGCCCTTTAGCTTTGCCTGCTAATTATTTATTAATTCTAGTCAACGACCAGTTCTAGTGTTCTTATCTTCGTTCAAAATAATGTAGCCAGACCGTTTATTAACAACGGACTGTTTCCATAATTGTGTATTATCTGACCAACATTTCTCACGTAATTTTAGGATTGTGGACAGGTGGACGCGGGTCATAATACAAGGTGAATTGTGTAACTGCCCGTTAGTCATTACAGTTGATTCATACGCGTATTTATGGCTGAACTGAACTTATATGGGTTAAAGTAATGAGGAAATAGGGAAATAAATAATGTATTTTAAGGTAATTCGCGATTGTATTTGTGCTGCTTTTGTATTTTGTATGACTCAATTTAGTCCAAAGTTAATTATGAGCTTCCTTAAATGGATCATTCCAATTTCAGTTTCTAAATCTATCAAGTCTGACTATAGTAGTTTGAAATAGGGCTCGTTTACTGTATTTGTATTGAATGCTTTACCTAGACATCCGTTAAGCAGCGTACCTAATGTTTTAATTAAGTATCATTTCTCTCTGTACTATTTGTAATTTTACTTTGTTCTCTTCCACTAACTTTTCCACTTTGAGTCGTCAACTAAACAAAAAGACAGGGTTGCCAAATTCAAATGGCATAGCTTTCTTGTTTGGCGACCAATACTCGCGTTATCCTACAGAAAAACTATGAAACTACTAACATTGTATCACAACTAGGTAAAAGTGTGATGTCAAATAATTTATGTAATTTAATATAATTTCTTATTATAATGCAATTGTATTTGAAATATTTATTACATTTGGTAAATTTTGATCATTTTAATTTTCTACTTACATTTATATATTGTATAATATAGTTTCTTTTTTTCATGACAAGTAGATTATTTTAATTAAATTAATTTCGAAAAATATAATATTGCTGACATATTTCTGTACTATTTTATTTAAGTTTTGACAATTTTTATATGCTGACATTGTTTTTTTTTTAATAGTATGAGATTTTTTTACAAAGAACTGAATTTTGATCATAGAGTCACTATTTTGTATGCTGTTCGGCGGAACATAGGTTGGACCAAATATTATGTATAAGATCATATTACCCTGTTTTCACAAAATTAATAAATGAATTTGAATTTGAGTAAAAAAATCTAGTCTAGTCTAGCTAGCAACCCTAGCCACATACCAAGTTGTCACATAAGCACATACTTAATGCTAATCTCAACTATTAGTACTTTTAAGCCGTAAAGTTAGAAAGTTGTAAGTGAAAATATCATGGTAACTGAGTTTTCTAACCTGTCAAACGCCTAGGTTTTTCTATTCAACTCAAACTAACGGGTTGAGTTTTCTATATGGTGTTGAAGCTTTAAGTGTTCTATATTTTTTGTTTTGTTTGTAAGTGGAAACTTTTACTTTTAAGAAATTGTAACCAGATCAGAACGTAAGAACTGGTAATGCTTGGACTAATGATAAATCAATCTCTTTATGGATGTTGAGAGCTGAAAACAGCATTCTTACATAACGAAAAAAGTGACCCTCTAGAAAAGATTCAACCAATGAAAAACCTACTTCTTCATTAGTACAGTCTCCTCCAAACTTGTGTCTTAAAACAAATTTAGCGTTGAATTAAGTATATCGATATCTAATGAATATTATATTAATTTATTTTTCTCTTTTTATTTCAGGTAAGTTCAGCAAACTTCGAGATTAACTGCCGCTGTTAGTGTTGTTACTTGAAATGTTACGCCTATTGTGAAAAAGCCAAAAAATTATTCCAAAAATAACAACCTAATTTTAAAAAACTACTCTACAACTAAGCACCGCAGTAAGTAGATTAAAATTCCTTTAAAATAGTTTAATAGCCACGCTTCTAATATAGCCTGGTTCTGTGTGAACATACAACCACAGCCCGCGGCTTGCAAGCAATTATTATGCTTCGTGGAAAGGGCCTTTCACAATACAGAAAAAAAGTTAATGATGTCGACACGTGTTATTTAGACGAGGTTAGGAAATAAAGAGGAATCGTGGTTTAGAAGAAATGTGTAAATCGTTGTTTTAACTGGCATTTTAATAGCAAGGCAAACCTTTAGCTGGCGGAAACGCGAAAATTATCCTCTGGAAAATATCTACTCCCGGGACATGCTGATTATTGCTGATATTCTAACTAGCAGCGCCCCGCGATTTCATCCGCGTAGTTACCATTCCCGTGGGAATATCGGGACAAAATATAGCCTATGTCACCCTGGGATAGTCTAGCTTCCCAACAGTCAAAGAATTATTCAAATCGGTTCAGTAGTTTTGGAGCCTATTCAATACAAACAAACAATGAAATCTTTCCTCATATTAGTATAGATGGAGGCCATCAGATGGCGGTGTTTCAAATCAGTTCAACGGTTGACGTGATTGATTAAAATACATCCAAAACAGTGACTTTTACATGTATAATATTAGTAGATAAGATGTTATGCTGTGAGTTCGAATCTAGATCCTTAAATAATGGGCACCAAACTTCACTTGCAAAAAAATTACGTAGTTACAAAAAATCTTCAACTGTGTTGGACTCGTCTAATCAACACTAATAGACTTTTATCAACTATAGTTTATAGTGAAAACTTTACCCCCACCTTTAAAAATAAATCTAGTATCTGGTTGAGAAATCACACGAATTGGTAAAACCTAGGTAGGTATCTATTATTCCAAATTACAGTATTTATGCTGTCAAAAACTAGATTTATTAAACACAAAGATCGATTCGAATCGATGTTAAGATTGTAATCGATGCTTAATTCCCTGCTACCAACTACTTTCACTTTGACTGGAAACAGAGAATTAATCTTCTGTATCGACAATTCGACTCGATAATTATATGTTTTGGATTATTTATCCTCTGTTGATATTAGAGAACTAAGATTTACAACCCGTTTCGAAAGTCTTATCAAGTAAATCTACTTACTGTGAAGTCTTAATATTGTGATTGACTATCCAAATCATCCCATACATACGCACAAAGGGATTTGGGAGAACTTTATTTTGATTGATTATCCAAATCATCCCATACATACGCACAAAGCGATTTGGGAATAATTTCACTGTGCGTACAGCTAAAGTGTGACTCCCTACCAGAGTCTATATACCCCGTTAGCTCGTACTCGTACAATCTCGGTCTTTAAGTCAAGAGTGAAAAGGTTACTTCTTGACCACCGCTTATCATAACTTCCTAATTAACACAACGAAATTAGGTAAAATCAATTTGGTATTTAACCTCTGAGTTGTATCGCTGCTGTTAAAAATAAATTGGCACACAGATTATTTAGTGAGCTTTTTAACAAAGAGTTTAAAGGTGACAAAGTGAAACTACCAGGAAATAAAGTCATGTTGTACAATGATAAAATTAATAATGACATTGTATGTAGGTCATTATTAATTTTAGGTAAACAGGACAACGGATTGTCCCAAGTTGCATCAACTCATAAACCATAAATTACATTGGCATTTTAATCAAAGCTTACAATGACATAATTAAATGAATTCAAAATCTAAAAAAAAAACATAATTTTCTATCACCAACTTTCCAAATAAGTCAAGAGTAAGAAGTAATAATTGCAAAAAGAATGATGTCAGATTTCAACCTTCTATATTAGTCATAGAAGCGCCCCGCGGTTTCACCCGCGTAGTTCCCGTTCCCGTGGGAATACGGGGATAAAATATAGCCTATATTACTCAGGGTGAATGTAGCTTTGGTGAAAGAATTTTTGAAATCGGTCTAATAGTTTTTGAGTTTATTCGTTACATACAAAAATACAAATCTTTCCTCTTTAATTAGTATAGATAGATAGATACTAGCTGACCCAGCAAAGGTTGTTATGCCATATAAAATAAAAAAATATATTTAGGGTTATCGTAGAGGGGTGAAAATTTAGGATTGTATTTATTTTTGTATGCTGTATCATAACAAAATAAAAACAAAAAAAAAATGTCCAAAAAATAAAAATTAGGTGTGGACAGTGACGGATTAACCCTTAATCAAATTAAGCAGTTGCCTAGGGCATCACGTCTGGGGGGGGCACCAGAAGAAGCACAAAAAAAAAACCGTCCTTAAGGCATCACGTCTCACTCTCATGTCACCAAACACCACACGAAAAAAGAATTCTAGGACAAAGTTTTAGTTGATATAGAGTCCGACCTAGAATCAAACCCCGCTCCCGCTTGCCCACTCGCTGCCTGCTAGTACATGCGGCAATTCGAATGCACCAGAATCGCGATCAGCCAATTACAAACCACCCCTTCCCCGCTGATCTCCGCCTGGCGCCCCCGCAAATCTGTATCAATCAAATGTTCCTTGTGTAATATTGCCGGCCGGCTTCTATGCATACTTAATACAATTAATTTGATAATTAATTAGTAAGTCATGTTTTTAGGCGGTGAAGGTTTAAAGACCATTCTAGTTGACATACGGATAGGGGGGCCCACAGGCGTGGATTGCTTAGGGCATCAAGTAGTCTTAATCCGTCACTGGGTGTGGACCACCCTTAACATTTAGGGGGATGAAAAATAGATGTTGGCCGATTCTCAGACCTACTGAATATGCATATAAAATTATATAAAAATCGATCAAGCCGTTTCGGAGGAGTATGGTAACTAACATTGTGACACGAGAATTTTATGTATAAGATATAGATAAAACGTCGAGACACAAACAAACCCACAACTTATTAATCGTATTGTCTCAATAAAACCGGCCAATAATGACATAACCCAGGTGAGATCATCGGCTCTTTCATACTGACCATTTAGGGCATTACAGACACGACCGGTATTCAAGACCCCAAGGTGACACCGAGAGAAATGTCTGGCATACGTAAACCAACTTTAGTGGGACAGTGACACTATCAATGTGTGTTGAGAAACGGATGCTAAATCGATGTGGACAAATGTATGTATGTACGTTGGTGAATCATTGCAGTTTTCTCTTTTTTTTTTTTTTTCTGGATGGGAAATCATCAAATGACTTCTCCCGCTCTGGGCGGAGCGGAAGGGAGTGTCAGACTCTTACTGACTAAAACCCACCCGTGATCCTTCTTGTGCCCTTTGCGTTCCAGGGCTGCGGTGACTCTTTCGAACAAAATCCGCAACCCTAGCAGGCACTGACCCTATGGGGCCCCGTCTACGTTGCTGACGGCTCTTTGAGGCGCGCGTGGAACACGACGCGCCGTCGACTCGGGCCTGGTTGCTATCGGACGGCGAGCCACCCATAGCTCGCCATCCGCAGGCCCGCGCCTACGGTGGCCGGGAATCGCCCTGCGTTTCCCGACGCCCGGGGCGTCTTCTTCTGTTGCGGTGGCTGGGGCGTGAGGTTTCCCTCTCACGCACGCGTTCCGCCTCCTCCTTCGCTAGCATTACTGCTTCACAAAAGGAGGCGATCGCTTCCCATGCCTCCTCGCTCCGGACCATGGCTTGAACCAGGGCCGGACGCGAGAGGTCGCCGCCGCCGAGCAGTTTTCTCTTCTGGCATGAATGTTTGAGATGGATCCTGATTTTGTTTATGAAAAGTAAAATTGGTGAAGGGATATCGCCAATGAATGAGCTGGGCAGGACACTTGGCTAGGTGTGGTGATGATGGGTGTAGTCCTAGAACTGGTAGATGAAATATCAGCCGTCCGGCGGGAAGATGGACAGGTGATATTGTTGCAAGCGCGGATAGACTGGATGAAGCTAATACAGGAACGTGGAGATAGGTAAAAAGAGGCCTTGTAGCGGCATCTATGTTGCCACAAGAAAAACTAACGAAGCTAATTTGTACCGCAACAAAACCAATCGCCAGAGTTTAAGAGCGTTTACGCCGAACGGCATTTCATAAAAATTTTCAAGTCCTTATTTTTCGAAATGACTAAACCGATTTAAATGAAACTTTACACACATAAGCAGGATACACAGATGCTAAATCGATGTGGACAAATGTATGTACGTTGGTGAATCATTGCAGTTTTCTCTTCTGGCATGAATGTTTGAGGTGGATCCTGATTTTGTTTATGAAATGTAAAATTGGTGAAGGGATACCGCCAGGGAATGACATGCATTTTTTTTGCTTTAGCTATATTCTGGATTCAAATATCAGGCGTATGAAATAATCTAACAATACTCACAATATTCCACTTTTTAGTTCTCGATCTGTCTTGATGTCTGTACATTTCTATTCTTGTTTATACAATCTATACTTACTAATATAGGATTCTATAAAGCTGAGAGTTCGTTTGTTTGCTTGAACGCGCTAATCTCAGGAACTGCTGGGCCGATTTGAAAATTATTTCAGTGTTAGATAGCCCATTTATCGAGGAAGGGACTATATGCTGCATATCGTCACGCTAGACCATTAGGAGCGGAGCAACAATGAAGAATGTTTAAAAATCGGAGGCTAGCACGTGGCATATTCTAAAGACATGACTTCGTAGTTTTACTTGTACGTTGTTAGTCAATCAGAACAAAAGGTTTTATAAGTGTAGATACCTAAGAAACTATACTCCCTGATAATTTACCTAAAGAGAAGATAATTAACAAACACTCTCTTACACAATCATCTCACCATTTCCTCCTCAAATTAAGGGCAACTAATTTTAGAAAACACAAGAATATCCATCAACGCCAGCCGGCTTCCGTATCGGGCTCAAAGACACCGCTTATGAGCATAAAGCGCCAATACTATACTTTAGTAGTAGACCTCCATAATTTGCTTGAAATATCAGGATATCTACATATATCTATACTAATATTATAAAGAGGTTCAACTTCCATAATTAGCTTGAGATAACCAGCTATTTATAGCCCATTGTGAACCGATAATTTATTATAGTGTCTCCTGTACTTTGGTCAGCTCAGTTCCGCAGATTAACAATCTATTTATATTTTATATGGAGCAAATATCTGACTGAGAGTAATGGTTTACCCACCGAACTGCTGATATATTGTTAGAAGCAAAAGTTTCTTGCATTGATGAATAAAAATGTCTTAAGACTTCAATTTCTCCTTCTTCCACTTCAACCCAAAATCATTATCTAAGTAAAATTAATGCAGTCGGGGGACGGTTCTTTTGAATAGTTCCTTACAGGTCCCCCGACTGCAATGAAAAGATTATTATCTAATTATTTTTAATGTTTTATATCACTTTTTGATAAAAAGTAGGTACTTAAAACAATAACACCAAAGTGGAACACACCAAAACAGACACCCATTTACGAAAACAAAAAGCCACCTTATTAATATTTCCGCCACACCCAAAACCCTGAAACATCGTCACGCTGAAAACACCTGTATTAATGCATCTAGGCCAGCCATAGTCTCATATACAAATAACAATGATATATCTATGTTTGTGAAGGTGCTACGTGCGATTTTCACCTCGACCTGGACCGGTTACCGGTGTGTTTTGGCCTGGATTCCAAGTGATACTGCTTTTGATGCGTTACAAATCGTAGCTAGATGTGGCACATGACTGCTAGAGTATTAGAAGGAAATAAAAGGCTTTCAACTTAGAACACACGCAGTGGTGGAGGATTTCGATATTTCGTGAATCCATTTATTTTAATAGAAGATAAACAAAAGTCTTCAAATTAGATTAAAAATCAGCACTTATTAAATTTCATTATAATATACTAGCAGCGCGTCGCGGTTTCACCCGAGTAGTTCCCGTTCCCGTGGGAATATGGGGATAAAATATAGCCTATGTCACCCGGGGGTAGTACCTATAACTTCCCAACAGTGAAAGAAGTTTTCAAATCGGTCAAGTCGTTACGGAGCCTACAAAAAAAACAATCAAATCTTACCTCTTTATAATATTAGTGTAGATACCACCACTCTGTCACCACTTCTTGGGAGAACAAGTGGCGCAACAAACTTCCATTATTATGGATGGGAAATCATCAAATGACTTCTCCCGCTCTGGGCGGAGTGGAAAGGAGTGTCAGACTCTTACTGAACTAAACCCATCCGTGTTCCTCCTAGTTCCCTTTGCGTTCCAAGGTCACGGTGACTCTTTCGAACAAACCCGCAACCCTAGCAGCGGCTGGTCCTAGCAGGCCCCGTCTTCTTGCAGAGTTCCGTTTCCTATCTCTGTTCTTCATCAGATCTTCACCAAATTAGAAAGGGACTACCTTGAAATACTAGGATGCTCTTCCAAACCATCGTACACAATTTTATTCTTTAATTTTACATCGTCAAGATAGAATGAAAACATCATCAATGAAGACTAAGCCACGCAGTATTAGGGATAACTCAATACTAGTCGTCAGATCTCACTCTAAATGGGACCACAAGACAAGCAACAGCTTTCGAATACAAAAAGAATAATCAAAATCGGGTCACCCAGTACAAAGTTTTGAGGTAACACACAAAAATAAATACAGTCGAATTGAGAACCTCCTCCTTTTTTGGAAGTCGGTTAATAAAAGGATTCCCCTTAGATATTGAGAACACTCAATCACAATCCAATAAGTACCTACCTATTTCGGTTGCAGAGATATCCTTTTCATAAACGCTCATTAATTTAAATAACTACTACAGTCCAGTACCGATTACAGTCACTTCGGGCAATTTTAGCCATTAAATCTTTGTTACCTCGTAATTAAATACAATTCAATAACACCAATATCCTCAATAGTAAACAGTTCAATCATTTATTGTAAGCCATACATCACTGTACAAATATACTTTAGAAATATCGGGCCAAGGAAACTAAATACTTAGGTACTCGTATGTTCATATTATCTTTTGTACTCTATACGTAAATAACGGCAGAATGTTCGCACTTTATCTTAAAATATAAACTAGATCGCAAAGATAAAATGTTTAAAAATAATCACGGGCTTTGGCATACTTTTATACTTTAAATAGTTTCGCTATCTTAAGAGAACAGATTTTTAATATTAAGATCTTATTAAAATATTGTTATTCAAACTATGTAAAACACCTACATACAATATCTACGTCACTTTTTTTTCTTTTCCAAACACCACTTACCCTGACCTAATACCAGCCTACAAACAATAGGTAAGTACAAAATGCATACAATATATATGTATGTATTAATAAAATTCCAGTAAAACAAACACTGGAAGTAGAGCGGTAACCAAAACAAACATTACTGTAACACTTTCAGGCTTCGAAGGACGCAGCTGACCTCGCAAGACATAGCATCTTACTCTTAACCTTAAGTAATATTTCAGAAGTTCCACTTATAAAAACACTCAAAAAAACCCTTTAACTCACGAAAACGGAAGAGGTTCTTAAGTTGAACAGTTTGTTTTCCTAATGAATAAATATTATGAACGCGCAAGTTAATTTGTTTAATCGATTATGGTGAATTTTGGTACAGAGTTAGATGAAGCCCTGGAACCGGTTACAAGCTACTTTAACGCAAGCTATAAAAGATTCGCATCGCATCTGAAGCCAAATTAGTAAATTATCTAATTTAATACATATGGAATTTGGATCTAGTGTGAACCCGCCATATGAACTTATTCATTTGTTTCACCGTAATACTAATACTACCTTTTTTTGGCCTAGACTGTGTAGTGTTCTACGCGTCTGCAAACTTAAGTGAATATAGAACTTTTGCATTAACTTTTTGTAGTGTAACAAAACCCACTTACATACATAATGAAGTATTGTTCAGTGATGAGCCCGATTGATACAAAGATGGTGGCAGATAAAAGTCAATTAGACACCTTTTGGATTTATAAGAAAATTAATACGTGAGAGATACGTTAGTTTTCCATTAGTTCATCAGTTCGATGTTAGTTTTCCATCAGATCCGCATGCGATGTACCGTTGTAACTTGAAATGCGTGCTTGAAGCATAGGTATATGAAGAGCCTGTTGCGGAATTTGCTCGAAAGAGTCACCGCAGCCCTGGAACGCAAAGGGCACAAGAAGGATCACGGGTGGGTTTTAGTCAGTAAGAGTCTGACACTCCCTTCCGCTCCGCCCAGAGCGGGAGAAGTCATTTGATGATTTCCCATCCAAAAAAGGTATATGAATGAAGAGCCTCCATTACACCGCCATGGCACCGTCGACCCGGGCCTGGTTGTTACCGGACGGGGATCCACCCATCGCTCGCCATCCACAGGCCCGCAATTTACTCTACCTACAGTGATTTCTAAATGATTTCAGAGCACGTAAGAATAGTAACAGCCCATCAATATTTATGTGCGAACCTGATTCCGATAGATTACGTGCTCGTGGCCCTGATGTAACGAGCCGATACGTAGCTCTGCTCATACCGCCGCAAACAGAGCGTGAAGATAAGTAGAGTGGTGCTTTACATAATATTAACATGGTTTTGTAAACGATTGTAATGTAAGAACAGGTTGTTTTGCGACCGTAGCAGTTGTAAATAATGCCATACCAGCCACAACGGTCGATCTTTGAGGTTAAGTCACGTTTGCCGAGGTCGGTTCATGGATGGGTGACCGACCATTATATATACCGAGACTCCTCCGTGTGAATTTTGATAGTCAGAAGCCAGAAAATTGACAACAGTTTTGTCAAGGTGTATCGTGTTACCCAGTTAGGGGGTTATGGAGGTCAGATATACAGTCGATCCATGTAGAATGCTTGAATTTAGCTGAAACCAGTTCAGCGGGCAGCCGACCCCAATACTTATTTGATAAAAGGCAGATAGATTGAATCACTGGCGGAACCCTCCACACAAAAACAACAGTGTTCTAATTTTGAAGACTCTGTTTGTGGCTACGGGCGGCGCTGTAGATTTTTTACTATTGATAGGTCCGCGTTTTAACTTAAACTGACCTGATAGTACGCGATGATGTAGTCGAAGATGGAACTCTCTTGCCTAGAAGTTACCTATTCACTCTTGACTTAAAACCCTCCAGGTTGTAGACTTGTAGCTATCAGGAATTACAGACTCCAGCAGGAATTACCTGCCTGATGGACCGATTCTAATGAGGTTTGCTTTTAATCCTATTACCGTTTTGGTTGCATAGTGCCTTGTTTTTCTGGGTGGGAAATCATGAAATGACTTCTCCCGCTCTGGGCGGAGCGGAAGGGAGTGTCAGACTCTTAGTAACTAAAACTCATCCGTGATCCTTCTAGTACCCTTTACGTCAGGCACTGAACCTTTGGGACCCCGTCTTCTCGCATAATACCTACGGTCGCATCATAGATCCTTCGGGCTTACTGGCATGAAATAGCTCTGTGGTATTTTAAAAGGGTCATGCATGATTTGCTTGTTTACCTCAGACTTGTAATTGCTTGGTGGTGATTGTTTGTCAGTTCTGTAAGTTTTATTGTAAAGAAATCAGAAAATTACACAGAGGAACGCATAACATAGTTCTCAGTCTCATATCTATAAATAAAAAACGTTTTTTTTTTATGAGAATTCATCAAATGGCTTCTCCCGCTTTGGGCGGAGCAAGCGATAGTATCAACCTCATACTGACTAAAACCCACGTTCCTTCAAACGCTCTTTGTATTTATTTGTTTTTTAAATATCGCAGCATATTATACTGAGAAAAGGACCTTTTTTGGCATCGCACAGTTTAAATTTTTTTGTGGTTGTTTTGTGCCAGTCCTAAATATTTTCTTTTTCTTTCTTTATTTCTTTAGGTTCTACAGCTACGGTACCTCTTTCGATCAATTCCACATCCCTGGATCTATTATAAACACATAAAGTCCAAATCCCGAAGGTACATACATATATCTTTATTTATACCGATAAATAACTTACAGATGTTCCATAATACGCCACACTGCACATGATGACTCGATAACTGCTCGCAACGTTGCAGCCTTAGTAATGCTAAGTTTTAAATCTCACGACATGTTGTACGCTTTGTATATAATCCTAATAAGGTGCAAACGTGCGTCAGAGCTTGTCGTGTATAGACAGATTGCATTACAACTGCAAATTGTAGTTTTAAACAATTATGTTTTTAGCAAGCATCAATCAAGTCTGAAGTTATCAAGATTTGTTAAAATGGCAGTTTATGTCCTACCTACTAGCTTCAGCGGCTACGCCTCGTAAAGTCTAACCTATCTCTGTGCCTTTCATCTAGATCCGTTCAGCCGTTTTGGCATGATTGAGTAACAAACATCCATCCATCCAAACTGTAGCGGATAGTAAGACTTACTGTCCGCTGCTAAACGTAACAAAAACACAGTGAACTGCGTCCATATTTGGAACAGGACCCTACGCCCAACAGATGCATTTGAGACCGAGGTATCTGGGAATTGGAATTACGACCGTTTGCGGCCGCAGGGGGTGAAGGGATCCACATGGATTCATCCAGGTCCATACCTGGCTGAGGGAGCGTGATGAAATGGACTAGCACCCCAGTGCCTCGGCCAAAGGTATCTGCAGAACACCGTGTGATTTTCAGTCAGTTAGAGTCTGAAAAACCCCTGCACCCACCCCAAGACAGAACCACGAAAACCAATCAATGAATGCCATAATATTGAATACTTTCACAGATACGACACATCCATCCATCAGCGTTAATAAGAAGTGCCTTCAACCTAGCCTTGTATGTACAGCGATCAAATTCGATCAGCTGACAGCATCGAGCGGCTCCATATTGATTGTACCTATTGCATGATTGGTGCGTCCATCACACGCCAATGTCTTGTTGACAATGTCCAACATTAATGTCCATAGTGTCACGCTATTTAGTTAATATTTAAGGAGCAATAAACATGATACATGGTCATTTGAATGTACTCGCAGAACAACGGCATTGAAAACGCATACTTTCATAGTTATGTTTTAATCGTTATCTACTTACATGAGACTACAAATTCACAGCAGACTGCGTCCATTTTGGGAACAGGTCCCTACGCCCAGCAGATGCATTGGAGATCTAGGTATCTGTAAGTTGGAATTGCGACCGTATGCAAGAGGTGAATAGGGGGGTTATGTCCGCAGATGACTTTAAACTGCTAGGTAGAATTGACCTTCATCACACTCCTGAAATCCTCGTGAGCTCAGTTTATTTGAGACTAGCTTCTGCCAGCGACTTCGTCCGCGTGGAATAGTTACTTTACCCCCGATTTTGAAACTCTCAGCCCGATCGGTTTAAAATTGACAAAAGATAGACATGCTGTTTCGGGATATTTTTTAGATAATTCTATGTAGAACATTGCCGTAATACATGATTTCTGTGTAACTTTAACCATTAAGGCTACACACGCGACGAAAGCTTAAAAAATGGAGTAACTTCTTCCGTTTTCCCAACATTTTCCTTCACTGCTCTGCTCCTATTGATTGTAGCGTGATGAAAAGTATACTATAACCTGCCCAGGAGTATGAAGAATAATTGCACCAAGTTTCGTTAAAATCGGTCGAGTAGTTTTTGTTTCTATAAAGAACATACAGACAGACAGACAGACAGACAGACAAAAATTTTACTGATTGCATTTTTGGCACCAGTATCGATCACTAATCACCCCCTGATAGTTATTTTGAAAATATATTCCTTGTACAGAATTGACCTCTCAGCGCCCCGCGGTTTCACCCGCGTAGTTCCCGTCCCCGTGGGAATACGGGGATAAAATATAGCCTGTGTTACTCAGGGCGAATGTAGCTTTCTAGTGGTGAAAGAATTTTTGAAATCGGTCCTGTAGTTTTTGAGTTTATTCATTACATACAAAAATATAAAAATACAAATCTTTCCTCTTTATAATATTAGTATAGATATATGTAGATTGGCGTAGCACGCATTTTTTTTATGTAGGCACATCTCTATTTGCTGTTATCTTCACGTCCCTTCCAATAACATCATGTTTCAATAATTATCCAGATACTCCAAAGACCAGGATTGCGAAATTTGTTCTAAAGAGTCACCGCAGACCTGGAACGCAAAGAGCATTCGGAGGAACACTGATGGGCTTTATTCAGTAAGAGTCTGATACTCTCTTCTGCTCTGCCTAGAGCAGATGACGTCATTTGATGATTACCAATATAATATATATATATATATATATATATATATATATATATATATATATATATATATATATATATATCTCCAAAGAAAGGTCGCCAAATATATTAGGAGCATTATCAATATCTTCTCAAGCAAAAAGGTGCTAAGTAGCATAACCTTGTTATTATAAGCGCAAAATAAAACTCCATCCTTCGAGATCATTAATTAGGTACCTATCTTCCTAAAACTGAGTTTTTTTTACTACAGCTCTGTCTAATCCTTAGCGAACATTTTTCCCACGTTCAAAGTTCGATATCGGGAACTTAGTAACGAACCAATTTTATAAACATCGGCAAGGAACCAAACAACCATAAACCACCATCTAAATTCTACCGCCAACTTCAACATTACCCACTCAATAAAATCCACATGAACTATATTAAATGGTACACATAACAATGTATATAGACAGTTTCCACTGCTTCAGTCGCGTCAATGTGAATATTTGATCAGCTCAGTGTGGCGACACCCATACTCGGTGTTTGTGGAGAAAGCACATACCTGCCACTGTTACGCATATTACTGGTTCAAGTTGTGAGCGAAAGCGAATAATGTAAGAGGTTTTATGAATGGGTAATAAATAAAGTTAGGTTTAGATCGTGTCTACTTGTCTAGGGCTGTCTGCTTCTTCTTTTTTTACCTGCTCCGTTAACTTGAGGTCGCCCAAACGTTCCCGTTTACTAAGAAAACCATCAGTCAGTAATAATTCTCCCACCCAATGCACCCAGCATTAGGTAGGAAAACTACTGTCTGATGATTATTTAACATAATATGTAAATATAATAGGAACTGACAGTCGAGGAAAACGTTTAATTACATACCATTGATGATTTTACACCAGAAGTCAGTGATACCTCAGGGTTCCTTTGTAGAGGCATGGGAAGCGGTCGCCTCCTTTTGCGAAGCAGCAATGCTAGCAAAGGAGGAGGCGGAACGCGTGCGTGAGAGGGAAACCTCACGCCCCAGCCGCTGCAACAGAAGAAGACGCCCCGGGCGTCGGGAAACGCAGGGCGATTCCCGGCCACCGTAGGCGCGGGCCTGCGGATGGCGAGCTATGGGTGGCTCGCCGTCTGATAGCAACCAGGCCCGATTCGACGGCGCGTCGTGTTCCACGCGCGCCTCAAAGAGCCGTCAGCAAAGAAGACGGGGCCCCATAGGGTCAGTGCCTGCTAGGGTTGCGGAATTTGTTCGAAAGAGTCACCGCGGCCCTGGAACGCAAGGGGCACAAGAAGGATCACGGGTGGGTTTTAGTCAGTAAGAGTCTGACACTCCCTTCCGCTCCGCCCAAAGCGGGAGAAGTCATTTAATGATTTCCATTCCAGGAAAAAAAGGGTTCCTTTGTAGATTTTATTTGTGATTAATATTAAGCCTTGCACACTTTTTATAAATTAATATGGACCTACTTGTTTACCAAACTCACAAAATCAAATTCATTAATAACATCTTAAGATGATGTAATCGTTTCTGTTAAGTTGTTTTGTTAAGTAATTAATATACGAATTGTTTTTATAATGTTTGACAAGTCCATGCCGGCTATCTACATAATTATGTATCATAATTATGTATCATAATTATATATTGAGAAATTGGTATAAAAAACCGCGTTTACGTACGTCCTGCTTATTTTTTTATACGAGCAGACTCTTACAACATACCATAAATATTAAACAAAATACAGGTAATGTAACAATACAATTATTTTAATTACACCATGTAAAGATACTTTAGAAAGTCAACAATTATTAAGAAATTAAAACATAAACGAAACAATAAAACACCATTATTAGGTACATCAATTCAGCATTGATTGATCTCAAGAGAAAGTGAACCTCTTAAGTCATCTAAAAATGTGTTTTTTTTTAGTTTAATAACTTAATATCTATTTTAATTTATTTCAAAATGTTATGTTACATCACCATGCCTACTTCCGTATTAACCCCGATTTGATACAATGTATTATCTAAGGGGTGTTTACATAAACCCATGACCTATGACACGGTTTAAAAATTACCTTATTAATCATGCTCATGTTATGTAAAGGGGCTATAATCTTCACCGATCAATCGATTTTACAAGACAGTGTGGTTTAGTGTTTTAAAATAAAATATTATAAAAGCATTATCATCTATTATGCAAAGGTTTACATAATAATAAGATACTCAAATGTAAAAAAAAAATAGTTGATTGATACTACATTTTTACCTGTCGACAGCGATAAGTGTCCAAAATTGAAAAAGAAGCAGCCCAGGGCTTAGATCATTAGACGGGGCCCCATAGGGTCAGTGCCTGGTGGGGTTGCGGAATTTGTTCGAAAGAGTCACCGCGGCCCTGAACGCAAAGGGCACTAGAAGGATCACGGTTGGGTTTTAGTCAATAAGAGTCTGACAATCCCTCCCAGGTATAGTTCATTCTCAAATAAACATTGTATTGAAACAAAACAATCTTCAAATAGTATTAGACAAAGTCGATGTCTGCCTCAGTCTGTTTATTTGCTTACTTCTTCTTTACCACGCAATGGATAATGATACAGTTTTCGCTTGTAAAAAGAGTGATAAGTGAAAAGGCCTGTGTATATAAATTACATCCATGCCGTCCTTGGTGAATTTGATAAAATACTTACTTGTGTCCACGAATCGTATGCGCATATTCCGTTTTTCCCATTCCCGTAGGAATTTCGGGAAATGCTCTTGAAATAATCAACACGCCATATTTCAGCATTTTGTGTGACTTAGAAACGGAACAGTTTTATATAAATTCATTTTCCCGATAAAAATATCGAACAAAAACTCCATAAAATACTCCATCATCTCTCAACTTGCACCACACCCAAAGTCCACAAGGGATTTATTCCACTTCTCGTATTCCAATTCGATAACCGAACGTGACTCGTTAAAGAATCGCTAATACAATCGAGTCCGCAGCAGGTATCGATAATTCCCGAAGAAACTCGAACATTTACGTAAGAAACCGATCAATTAGTTAGGGCACGCACCATCACTATTATGTAAAAACTAGAGGGGTATGTAACAGAAGTAGGTAAATGTTTGTAAATGTTGCCATTTACTTCCTTATTTATTTGTTTAGGTAGACTTCTTTGTATTCAGGTTAAATTCGCTTAGATAATGCGGGCAAAGATGCAAAATATGGCGTTTTTTTATTTTGCCGTGAAGACATGAATTTGTTCTGTTAACATTGGATGGATTAAAACGTCTATTTGCAATATTTTGATTAATAAAAAAATAATCACCTAAAAACACTAGCAAAAGAAAATACGCAAGTCTAGGAGATTCAACCTGGGGGTTTTAAGTAAAGAGTGAGAAATTTGTCTAATGCAGTCCACTGGAAAGCATTGTCCATTGCACGAAAGACAAAGGCCTTTACCTAAACAGTTCCTAGAATGGAGAGTAACGGCTCTTTTGGGCCGAAAACGTGAATTTACTGAACAACGTGTAGGTAGATTGTTAGCACTAATATTAATAGTTTACTTTGAACTAACGGCATATAGCGACATTTAGTATGTGTGGGCTTGTATGCCTATGGTCAATTTGGACATACTAAGAGTCACAAAAATTAGATTAAAAGTAATCGATTACGATATATTAATCTTCTAGTAAAAATTGTATCAATTAATCTAAAGGAAACTTATCTTGTATTATGTACAGGAGTTTCTTAGCTTGAAGGAAAAGGGACTCTTTAGTAACAGTCATACTATATTGTCATTCTTGTAACAACAAGACTGAAGAAGTAACCTCACTGGCTTCTGTTTAGATATTCTATTTTCAAACTTTCATTTGTTTTATTACAGTTCGAACTTTATTATGAACGGCACAACACATAAATATTTCTCTCTGTCTGCTCGTCACATAGATTGTTTAACGAAACACAAAGCAATCATTACTTTTCTTCTTGTTGTATGACATTTGAATGGGAATCTTCCGTAACACCCGTGATCTTTCCCATAGGTACAATAATTCTTACCATTTCCCATACTTTACTTGAATTATGTTTTAAATACGGTTATGTTTCAAACTGCAATTAGAATAGTGAAAAAATATAATACGTTTTTCAGATGATAACAAATGGATATTGTTCCAATAGTATTGGTATTTCTTTGATTTGTAATTAATAGTATTTGGCTTTACATTCTCTGGTATACTAAAGATAGTATTCATGACAAATTAATGAAGTGAAAGATTCATGTAACCAGTCACAAATAAATAGATACGAAAAATAATCAAATTAATTTGTCTCTCTTTCCAGAATGCCAGTTACGTGATCAACAGACGATACTCGAAAGACAAGATGTCACCGGTCTGCCACAATTTCGTGCAGAATGCTTGGAAGAAGGATTTCTGCTCCAACTGCTTCAAGTCGCGCGAGGAGCACGTCAAGCAGGAGCGGGCGACCGACGGTGGGAAGTACCTCGCCACACCCTTCCAGAACAGAAGCACCTACTTCAAGAAAACACCGCCAAGCATACTCAAGATACACCCAAAAAAGAAAAACAAACGAAACGTCACCTTCCCCGAAGAAGTATGTAGCGTTATAGGCTTCGGAGGCGACGACTGGTCTGATGGAGAGGAATTCGAAATGTCAGAGGACACTGAAGAGGATGACCCGTTTCCAGACACAGAGGAGGAGAGAGAACTCCACAAAATAACGAAATCCAACACAGATTTCAACACAGTGAAAGCTAATTTGTTAGCAGATTCGGCAGCTAAGTCATACACCTCGCTGTTACTGGGGAAGATGCAGACAGACTCAGATGGCAAAAAAAAGACACTTTTGGTATCTGTAACACCATTTGGGTCTGAGAATAAGCCTAATCCTAAGTCACACGTCCGAAAACCCGCCGTAATACACGTATCAGAAGCGTCCGTCGAAGAAACGTGTAATAGTTATAAAACTAATATAATTCTTTCGTCATATAAGGAAACAGAAACAATCATAAGTGCAGACAATACCAGTGGAACTATTTGCACTGAAAAGTCGTTGCTCGAAGAGATATCAGAGACGTTAGAACAAAATAGAATGTCTAACGGCAATGATAACCATATGTCGCAAAAAGATAGCAATAAACCCACAGTGGTTGATGAAAAGATGAAAGAAAGTATGCAAGACGAACCAGAAAAGAAAGAAATGTGTGAAATTAAAAAGAACGGTATTGTTAGGCAGTCGCCGTTGCAAAAAACTCATGAAAGGCCAAAAGTAAACTTAGGTCGGTCAGAGTTTAAATTCTGTAAGATCAATATTGAAAGCAGCAGTGTTGATTCAGCTGTTAGCACTTTGAACTCAACTGCTAACAACTCGCTCGCCTCAGACGACGAGAGCTTTAGTGGGCGGACAGACTCGGACAATGACGATAGTGGACATTTTTCGGAAACCCATAAATGCGAGGAAACCGTTAAGATTAAGGTATTCAGTGAAGGCGATAAAAACATCAAAATGTCTCCAATTGGGCAACTTAGAAAAGTGGACGGACAAGCTAACAGTGGCTATTCTACATTCCAAAGTCCGATCATTGACATGCCTCCAATAATACCTAAACAGCCAGATAATATATTTTCTGCAGACGCCAGTCGCGAACTGGCGGGCGAGCCAGACGGTAGAGCCGACCCGGACGATGTCACGGAAGCGCCAGCCTTGCCGAAAAGTCCTATCCCCACTCTAGACCCGCGCCCATCTTTTTTGCACGGCATGATAACAGACATATTGCCTGCACACAAACCGGCTTTACCAGAAAAACCCAAGTTACCGGTCAAGCCAGTTATCAAACAGACAACAAAAAAAAGTGTTGTCACAACAAGCCAGCAGCAATTAAATATGTACATGCATACAAAAAAAGATGAAGATGAGAAAATTATTGGAGCGTTGAGTGAGGAAAAAAATAATGAGATAACCGAAGTGCACGAGGACAAAGCTGAACCGATTTATTATGCACAACCGGTATTGACTAAGGAGGACAGTGACTCGTCCCTCAGTAGTCTCGGCAAACGTAAAGCGCCAACACCGCCACAATCACCCACGGTAGAAGAATACCCCAATATTTACCAAAGAAACACGGCTGGCTTCTTGAAGTCAGACGCACCGATCGTAAGGGAATTGGAGAAAAGGGAAAGGGCCACATCTACAACAAGCAAAGTTCGACCAGCAGAAGAACCAATTGAGAATAAGAAGGTAGACGCAACTCCAGAACCAGCGCCACGAAGGAACATTTCCTTATCTCACGATAACTTGTTATTGGATGACAAACGCAAAGGAAAGCTAAAATTCTCAATCAAGAAGCTTCTTCGGATAGGTTCATCAAAAGACCTCGACAAAAAGGAGCTAACGGTACCAACCGTAACAAAAATGACAAGCAAAACCGAGGAGATATATGATTTGACCCCGAAACCTAAACCACGTCTTGTTATCATACATCCTTTGGACATGAACGGATCTAACGGAGTGGAGGTTGTGAAATCGAACTGTGAAATCTCTGGAAATCTGCGTCGATTGAGTCACGATGACGTGTCTTCGATATACAGTATGTCTAGCACGGCGACGGAGCCAGAGACTCCTAAGGTGGTGAATAAGCCTCCGCCGCCCCCGAGGCAGTCGAGTGAGGAACATAAGACTGTGTCCAGTGTACCGAAGCCTGCACGACCACCGCCGCCGAAGTCGGCTGCTTTGCAGAAAAAGCAGAAGCAGCAGGCGTGGGCAACTGCGCCTAAACAGTCTGATACTATTTATGCTAACTTAGGTGAGTCATCTTACTCTCTCTCTCTTGTTTACTTACTTTTTGTACGCCAAAATACTTTACTTTCTTTCTTACTTTTAAATTTGATAGATTGTCTTAAAAAGGGACATCAAAGAAATATCAAAATATTATGTAGCGACAATACTTCCCATTGATAAAGTACGAAATTAGTTTTACAAACGAGCAAATTGCGTCACAAAAGAACTGATCATATTTCACCAAAAAATTATAACAATAATTTCACTTTCCTAACAAAAATTTAAATTAGCCTTAATTTAACTAACAAATTCAATTTTGTAGGAGAAATCAGATCTGCTCTGGCGCCGCGAAAACCGGAACGGACGGCGAGTATGCGCGAGAGAGAAGCCCGTTTGGAGCTACCCAAACGTAGAAATCAGATAGACGACGATAAAGACGAACTAGACGACGGCCCTCAGGAGCTGGTGCAGGCCACCAACGAGCCTGTCATCCACAGCTACGACGACGTTTACAACTCCGCTAAATACGACGAAGAGAACTGTGACTCAGCCAAAAATAGTGACAGTGATTACGAATACGTGCACCACGCGCGATCAAGCTCTCCAGAATGTGACTCTGCCATAAAACCAAGAGAGACTAACTCACAAATTGAATCGAGAAAAAGCGAGGAAAGCAACACTGAATACCCGAAATACAACAACGGAATATTCAACCGCACATCGCTCCCTTACTGTGGTAGTGAGACAGAATCTGAAATCTATTCACCATACAGTTTCTATAGTTCCAACGATAATATGGACAGTCCGGGGAACGAAGATTATCAGAACGAAATGACTCCGAAAACTACAACAAATAAACTTCGAGTGAGGAAAGGACGGAGCGTGGTACACAGAAACTTGGAGGACAATTACGGGGCAGTCGTTATTGCGAATCACGAAGCGCTCGCGCAGGTCTTAGAACAGGTAATTTGTTTCGCCTTAGTACCGAGATTGCATAAAGTGTTAAATCGTTTTGCATTCCCAAGTACCGGTATAATTTATAGAACGGTCCAAATGAAGTAAATCCTTGAAGGTATTCGTGATCTGAGATTTGTTTGTTTAAGTGCCTTGTTTAGTAAGTCAGAAGCCAAATGAACTTAAAATTTAAGATGCAATCTGCGATAGATAATCCAATTGTATTCGATCTTGATTACCTGTACTTATTACCTATTGCTTATAGTTGAATTTAGAATTCGAATCTATCACCACCAGCTCAAACATCAACTCTAGCTTGCGTCTTTCAAGTTGACCATTTGCTCATCTATTTTATTTTTATAATGAACTTTGTCTTTTAGAACAAAAATCCAAAATTTGATGAGTATCTCTAAGAGAGAGACTCATCTATTCATATTCAAAAACCTTTTAGTAAAACAACTTCAAGCAACAGGCTACATATAGCTTCTATGTGACAACAGCATAGCTCCCATTCTATATGCACACTAGCTTTTGCCCGCGACTTTGTCCGCGTGGAATAGTTACTTCACCCCCGATTTTGAAACTCTCAGCCCGATCGGTTTAAAATTGACAAAGTTTCATACAAACTTTCATCCTCTATTTTATCCCCTTGGGGTAGAATTAATCAAAATCCTTTCTTAGCGGATGCCTACGTCATAACATCTACCTGCATGCCAAATTTCAGCCCGATCAGTTCAGTTGTTTGGGCTGTGCGTTGATAGATCACTATGTCAGTCAGTCACTTTTGAGTTATATATATATTTAGATATGTATGTATACTAATCTCAACCAATCATCTAAACCAATTTCTCTAATACTTTCAGGTTCAACAAAGTGCAACAATGCAACCTTCCCTACGGGGTCTAAAGGCGTGCACCAACCTCAGGTGGAACGACTTCGCTATCCAACAGCCGAAGCCAAGTTCTGTGAAAGCCGGCAAGAGGTTCTTCTACCCAGCGGTGTGGAACTCCAACCAGGGTCCTGTAAACGTCACCCTCATGGTGTACAAGGAACAGATGGCTTCGCAGATGGTCTGCCAGCAGTCGGTTCAGCCGCAGACCTTGAGTTTGAATGCTATTACGGAGTTCTGTGACTTGGTACCTCTTCAGCAGTTTGGCGAGGAAGGCGAGGATTTGGTACAAGGTAAATGTTTTATTGTTATTTGTTTTCTGGAATGTAGTTTTGGTGGGACTTGAGTAGTTTCTGCTTAGCGACAATCATGCTAGGTAATATCTATAATAATAAAAAAAAAACATTTATTTTCTCACCACAATATTTACGGATAACATGGATATATTGTTAGGTTATAATAATTAAATTAAAATTAAATATTGTGGGAGACTGGTGCCGAAGCTAGGCTAATAACCTGTGTGATAGGACACCAGGTCTCCACCCCGAGTTACAATGTCAGGACGTACCAAAGCAATACACCATAAAATTCGGCAAGTAGGTACAGTATTGTGGGAGGTAGTCTGTGTGTGTGAGGGTGTGTGTGTGTGTGTGAGTGTGTATGTGTTGTTAATTATGTAGTTAAGTGCATATATAGATAGCATTTTTTGTTTGTTTTTTTTTTAGGCAGAGATAATATACTAAAAGGAATAACTACTATACAGAGAGTAGATATGTATATCGAGCATCGATATCAAAATTTCAGTTGAGCGAACGCGTCACCAATACTTACTTTCCAATATCTGCATCCGTAGATAGATTATTATTTAGATACATCCATATGGAGATTTTACTGCTAAACTCATATATGTACGTTCTATATATACCTACCTATACTTACTTAATTTTTCATAACTATCAAAATTTCTCCTGGCATCAAAGCCCAAAAATAACGCTGTACCTACTGTAAATATTTGCTCACTGACTCGGCAAAATGTAGGAAACAACTTTATTATTAAGAATTATTTGTCGGTAGTGTGTTTTTGCATAAATACTTAAATAGTTTATATCATTGATTTCCTAATGCCTGAATAAATAGAATGACAATTAAAAAAAACCAGTAGGTATACTTTCCACCACTTTTAAATAAGACTGCATCTGCGTAGGCGCATGGTAATCGAAGTTATTTAGACCACGGTACGCACAAAGTTAAATATGTAGTTCATCTAAATACATAATCCACTGTTTATTAAAACTAGTTTACTATCTGAAGCCATTCGACCATACTTATTAGTTATTTGACATGAATTCCTTTCATAACCCAGATTTTAGAAGGCCATTATTGACGAACCCCGGGGCTATACTTTTGTTGTAATCTGGGTTTTATAACAGCCGAACTCAGTTGTAAATACCAGTTTAAATCAAGTTGGTAACTAGTTTTACCATTTCGTTTGTGTGTCTATAGTTATTAGAGAAACCGGCAAGTCCTAGAACCAAGATATGCCCGCGTGCTGAATTGCGGCCCATTCCCTCTCCTAGAGAGGACGCCTGTGTCCCAGCAGTGGGAACATTAAAAGGCTGATTATGCTTATGCTTTATGCTAATTATTATAGAGATGAGTCTGAAAGATTGGCAAACTAATTAATTGAAATCCATCTCACTGTAAAAAGTATCGGAAACTTAATAAAACAAGAACCGAAAGATCTTAAAAAGAATATGAACGATTTTCTTTTTTTGTTCCTTTTTTTTTTCTTATTCTTGTTTTAATAAGTTTGCGATACTTTTTGTTAAGAGTGAGTTACATTGTTCCTAATTAAATCTCCAAAAGTACGGAAATGATGCAACAAAAACTTAAATACCCAATCTTCTCTTTTCCAGCCACGATAGTAGTTCTGGCACACGCCCAGGTAGACACCATCCACTCTTACGGCGAGAGTCTCCACTCCTCCGAAGGTCTGACCACCAAGGAACACCAGCTGGTCCAAACGGAACAGATCCACGAGGCCATCTTCATGATGCTGCAGATGATTAACGGCCTCAAGTGCCTACAAGCGCGGGGAGTGGAGGAGATCCCGGATTCCTTAACGTCCTTCATTGCCCTGAAGGAGTTGCAACCTGTCCAGTCCCATGGCAGCACTCTGAACCTACCTTCGTCGCCAGACGATAGGTTGAACTCTCTTTGGGCGCCAAAAACTAACTCTTATGGCCGACTCTGCATATTACAGGGGTGAGTTTCCGATAGATCTAATTCAAACGCTGTAGTGGTATTTCAAAGATTGTAAAAAATCTGAATGACTATGACGTAAGCTAATGAAAAGTAAGCAGACAAGCTCTGCTCTGTCTGCGATAAGGAGGGAAGTGAGAATTATGCCTTTTCTACTTCTCTTCTGATTAATTTCGTTGCGGGAGCCAAGACTGTTTTTATCGCCACTGCTGAATGTGACTTACAGGAGTTCAAAGGTTGGAAAAAATGTGCCGAGCGTGAAAAGGGCAGACTTGTACAAAATCGCTTACCATCACCATGAGGTGAAATAATAGCTAATAGCTACACGATCTTAACAATTTGAATATAGCACGAAAAATGGTCTTGGCTAGTTTCTAGAGCCTTTTAAGTGCTGATGAACAAAATTACATTGGTATTGGAATAGACACAATAGGGTAGTTAACTAATAACATCTGATTAGTCCGTCAGATAAATTTCCAAAAAATATTGGACACGTATTTTTTATTTTTTCACATAAACAAAAAATTAAGACGATAAAGTGCGTAAAAAACTCGTGTGACGTCACTACTCGCTACTATTTTTACCGGGCAGTGACACACGCTCACTGATCTTTGATGCTTTTTATCTTCGTCAGTTTTTATAGATTTGATAAAGGATAAAATACGTGTCCAATATTTTTCTATAATCTAACTGACGGACTAAACATAATCGTATATTTTTTACTCGGGCAACATCCCTATTAATTCTGAGCTGCACCAACACTACACCAGCCCCTACACTTTAAAACATTCCCCATTTGTGTCTCTTAGAAACCTTCTAATAACTCTAATCTCCTTTTCCAGATTGAGTGACGAAACAAACAGCAAATCGACAGATGAAGGCCATCTCAATTCTCTCTGTAAATGCGCTATCAAAGCGACCGAAATCCTTCTCCCAGGAGAGAAGCTAACTCCCCTTCTGAAGGAAATACTGCATGAAGAACGTGCTGTGTCCCTGAACCAGGCCAAGTCTGTACTGGAGTTCATGCTGTGGGGACCTTTGGATGTGGTTCAGGGGGTCCCGGTGGAGGAAAGGGAGCTATCTTTACAGAGGTGGCTGGACCTCGAGAGGGCGACCGTCCTGCACGGGCTAGTAAGAACAAGGGTCCAGCTGAACGTGTTCGAACAGCTCCACCTCATGTTCTTGGTCCGCTCGACGTCTAAAGCCATGTGCGATGCCTCCGTGCTCCTCGAAAAAGCCAATGTCTATTAATTATTGTACATTTTTAAGCTTATCGTTTAATGATGACCTCTACGTTTGAATAAGATCCAGTTTTGACTTGTATTTATATAGGTATTCTAAAGTTTAATTTTTTGTAATTATTTCCAAGTATTTTTTGGAGTTTTTTCGTCGTTTGGTTTTTATAATAGTTTATACGTTAGAGGCGTCTTATCTTTAATGTTAAATCTTAGCTTAGTTTAGGCACCTGAAGACTTGATATTTTATGTTTTAGAGTGTTGAATATTTCTTTTATAAAGTTGGGTATGGGACATGATTGGAAAAGTTTATAATATTAATATTATATTATTATTTAAAATAATCAATTACATCAATATGATGATATATATTGAGATTGTGTATGTTAAATTAAATGTAAAGGAATGTCTACTGCCATTATATGGGACCAAACTGTTAAAGACCTTTGGTCTATGTTATATTATGATATCGACCAATAAGGCTAAATATATACTGATCATAAAGACATATTAAAATAATCTTAAAAGCACGAAAATGCTGGCATAAAACAAAGGAGGTCTATTCTCAAAAGTGTTGCCACTGTCAATAAAAATGTTTGCGCTCAATGCGATCAGTTTTAGCCAGAAATTGAGCATTTTTCATCCAATCAGTGTCTGGCAAGGTGCCAATATATAGAACTGAAGGTTATACTCATGTACTAACTCCGGTGCCTTAAAATATTGTATTATACGTAAGTGCTGTATCATATCGAATATAATTTATACTTTATTTTACGAACTCCGTTAGGATATCGAGTTCAAATTATTAATTTTACCCTTTGTAAGAATTCATCGAATATAAAATACATAATATTTCTTACTATACGTTATTTATGTTTTATTATTATCATGCATGAACATAATAATTGAAAACTCAACACTCAACTTTTTAAGATTTCAGCTTCGATGATATTTTTGTTAGAGATTTGCGACTCACGTTTTGGTTTTTGGAAGAATTTCTGAGTAGAATTATGGACTTTTAAATACGAGTAATTAGGTAACAATGAATAACAAAGTTGTTGGATAAATGATCTGCTTGATAGGTACTAAATAAATTAATCGACATGGTTATAGATTAGATCTCACCGCGTTTAGCGGTAGATCTGCATTACGAGATATTTTTCCGTGTTTCCTATTTGATGGGATTTGTTTTGAAAGAAACCACTTGAAATCAATTCCTAATACTTTATTGTCTCAGCATTGCAACATATATTTCTTAATAACTACCTAAACTAAAATACTACACAATAATAACATGGAAGTTTATAGGTAAATCAAAAAATAATAAAAATCCAATCGCTTCATAGATAAATGGCACGAATTAAGAAAAACTTAGAAACGCCGAAATTAATTTGCTGTCATAATATCCGATTTTCTTATAATATTCAACAAACTTAATTATACAACAACACATTTTGACATTTTCTAACATATTTACGAGTAGTTAACGTAATTGAATCCCGCCTCACCGTATTTCCACATATATCTAGTGTCGACCATAGTTAAAAGATGTTAACCTTATCTAAAAACCGAATTTATTTAAGTTTTTCATACGAAAATGAACCTTATTCGTATGAAACGCTTGATAACAATTGCTACACGGACAATGCACATTAATTTCATATGAATACGGTTTATATTTGCATAATAAAACGCCGTCCGTAGGTTGACTTGGCTCTCTAGATCTCAGCGTCACTTTCGGAACAATTTCCAATCTTTCTTTCTAAAATCTGATAAAAAATGTTAAGTAGTTTCATGAAAATTACGGATTTTTTTAACATCTGTTAAACATATCCTGAATTAAAAATCTCAATTTTCGATTTTCCAAATCAGTTGCTTAAAAGCCGCTATGATTAAGACTGAATATTTCCATAACAATAGTAAATAAAGCTGAAGAGTTTTTATGTTTGTTTGAACACGCTTATCTGTGAAACTACCAGTCAGATTTGGAAAATGCTTTTTATCTATACTAAAATTATAAAGAGGAGAGATTTGTATTTTTGTATGTAACGAATAACCTCAAAAACTACTGGACCGATTTCAAAAATTCTTTCACCATTAGAAAGCTACATTCACCCTGAGTAACATAGGCTATATTTTATCCCCGTATTCCCTACGGGAACTGGAAATACGCTGGTGAGTCCGCGGGGCGCTGCTAGTATATGATAGCTACATTCATGAGGAAGGCTGTAGGCTATACGAGAACGGGAAAAATAGGCGCACGAAGTCGCGGGCAGAGAAGGTGTGACGACACAAACATGGAACACATTTCAAACCACAATATCAATGTTCTGTCTTAATCAAAATCAACTAAATTTGAGCGTAAATAATATCGCTTGAATCTTACAGTAAGTAATACATGACCGATCGTCGCTTATGTTAAATGATATTTTATTTCAATGATAATGTTATTGAGCTTAAGTAAATTGATGTCTAGAGTTTTGAGGCAGTGGCAAATAGTATTTTTTCAGACGATACATTATGTTAAAAAAAAGTTTTTTACTTCCGACTAGGCTCATTCTTTCCTGAGACCATCTGTTAAACACGGCGGAGATAAACCGTTTAAATCGTCGAGCAAAGTTTTAATTGATAATGAACTCAAACACAACTAGAAAAGTGTTGCAATTAGCGTGCAAGAGAGTTGCTTTGGCGTGTACCATGCATGCTCGAAGATTTTATATTGATTCTTACTGTGCTACGCATGCCCAAACATTTTTCGGGTTGTTTGTGAGCTAAAATGACCCTAATACTACTGCCACTGTCCCAAAACCCAGGGCCCCAAGTCTGCTATTTTTATAAATTTGTCATTCCAACGCGATCGTCATTGCCATTTTGCTAAAAGTTCGTATTCTGCTAAATTCATAATGGTCGATCATTGGTCGGTCAATGGTCTCGTAATACTATTTGATAACTGAGCTTGCACAGTGACGTTCTAAGGGTCGGTCACAGATCAAAGGAACTGTCACAATTTTAGCAGATTACCGCATACGCCTGTCATTCATTTGTCATTATGTACGAGATTACCTTTTTATGCCATTTCTTTCAATGGAGTGTCAGTGGTTGACCATTGGAAAGTCATAATGACGCTTTTATATCAGTAGATTACCAAAATTGTAAAAATCAACCATTATGAAATCAATGATAGAACATTCTGACACTATTGTAATAGCAGACTTGAGGCCCAGACCACACATACAGGACTAGAAATTAACCATACAAAAATATACCTTAAATCATAACGCAAAAGCAACAAAATAATAAAAGCAAGCGAATCCGGAATGTAAACAGCACGTATAAAAAGCAATACAAAACATTGTAGTCGTTGCAAATCACGAGCGGTCTTTTGGCTCTTATTATTATACGCACAAAGTTTAAATTACAACGCGCGCGCTAGTGAAATGCAAAAACTATACTCAAACATTCCAAAACAAACCAGATCTCACGTTTCATAGTAGATAAGCTTAAAATAAAGAGATTTGTAAAAATAATACAAATAAAGGCATAACAATGTAAAGCATTCGATTTTTAACATATATGCAATCTTAAATATTCGCAATGGATCATGGACTTTCTTGTGTGTGAGTGTTTATGTCAAATTGTCGTTTGAACCATCTTCAACAGGAAAGGGCGGCAGGAACGATCCTACCCTAATACTTTTGGTTAATAATAATATAAAAAATGTAGCCATTTTCTAGCTAAAAATGTCCTGCTTATGTTCTATCACACAGTTACAAAGCCCATGTATCATTGCCTATACCATTCGTCGTAAAAATAAAAAATAATAATAATAAAATCTCAAAATATCATTCACACGTCTGTATCGAAACTCGATTAAAAAATAATACAAATAACAATAACTTGATTAAATAATGTTTGATAAAAAAATTAAAAATAATGATTCCTTTCGTCCAGTGTCTTTTTTATAAATTAAATTGATACGATGCAATAGAATGGTCAAGAATAACGATAAACCTCGAGTATTCGTTTTTTCTATTGAGAAATTTCTGTTAGTAATTTTCAACAAAACAACCCTTATTCTTAATACGGTTTTTAGTTTTACTTTCACTATTGTTTCAATACTTGAATTACAATTCGTGATTACATTATTCCATCACCCCTAAAATTGACCATTAGTAATAAAAAGGTCCAAAAATATATTGGTAGCAACAGAATTTGAACTTTGAATTGCTTATCATAGCTTTTTGTTCCATAATTTTCAATAACAATATCTCGAATTATTCATTCTTAGTCACAGTAAAACTGAAGATACGAAACCTCCTTAATATACGAGTCTTCTAGCGCGATGGTACTCATGCTGTACCGCGATAGTAGCGATGCAGAATCATAGTTACGTGTGCCAGCGACGCCAGCGATAGCCTCGCCACTGTATCGCAATCGTTTTGCGATTGTATCGCTGGAAAATATCGCCTACCTCTAAGATTATTCTTGACCATTCTACAATTATCACTGGATATTATCCTTCCTACAAAGTTTTAACATTTTTCATCTCACAAAGAGAACATTGCACTTATAAGCTAATAGTTTACAATCCCTTGTTGAAGTATACGTATTCTGGCGGTTTGCCGTCAGTGTTCTTGAGGATTTGTTCGTAGTTGTCCTTCTCGAAACGTTTGATTGTGTCTATGGATAGTTTGCTGTGGAGGAAATGAAATAATTGGTCTCTATTAAACACTTTCAGTGTCAAGAACTCAGCATTTGGGTCGAACTATAATTTGTGTGTTTGCCCACAACTCGTCGTTATACAGGAATATTTTTTATTCAGTGCACAAGCTTTGGCAAATTCCATTTAATTAGTTTTATTAAACACATATTATTCATTTTGATATGTCTTGGTACACAAAATTGAATTATCGTTTACGATACAATTACTTTCAAACTGACTTCATGGTTACAGGTCGCGCGCCGGCGCGCTGCGAAGCGAAACGCTCTAAACTACCCTCCTTTCAGTCGTGCACTCGTGCGCAGGTATTTACGTGGGTAACGTTCTATGATTTTATCAGGTTCGTAAGAGTCTAGGCCGTGATCTGAAATTATTTGAAGAGTAATTCCAATTTTCCCATCATACTTTTTTTTTAAATTAAGGAAACATTGTAATGCTGTTCTGTAAAGATCTCACCATGACAACTTATAACCAGTACAGATGGAATGAAAGTAACCTTGAAGCTCACTTCTTCTCTCCAAAAACAGACCAGGCTTAGCGGCTTAAGAGCATTTCTTTCTTGTTATTTAAATATAAAATATACATACCATCTCTGTGGGAAGATCGCACAGGCAGTCGGCACCATAAATGTTAGGCTGGAATTAAAAAAGACGACGTTTTAGAATCAAATGATTTAGTACCTATTTTCTATACTAATATTATTCAAGATTGATTTTTTTTTGTTTGTACTGAATACTCTTAGAAACTGCTGGACTAATTTTAACCATTTTTTCGCCAATGGAAAGCTACATTATCAGCAAGTAACAAAGGCAATATTTATCCCTGTATTCCCACGGGAACGGGAAATACGATGGTGAAACGGCGGGGCACTGCTAGTTAGAAAAAAAATGGCATCAAACGTAGATTCAAAGACTCAAAACCTTGTTTTTACAAAAAATTGTAATTTGATATTTGATGCTCTTTGACTTAGCCAAAATATAGTAACAGAATTAAACTGGCAACCGTGAACGGTCCACTAGCAGACAGTACAAAGGTCTTCGCTTTAACTCCTCGAAGCTCAATCCTGACATTTAACGAGTAGTGACGCCTAGTAGTTTACAATAGGTTCTGTTGCAAGCTTCGATCAACAATACACTAGATTCCCGATCATCGCTTCAAAAACGGTCCGAAAAATAAGAGCACAAATAGTTTTGTGGTCTTATTTTGAATTAGTATGGTCCAATCATAGCCAATGTGAGGACGTCAAAATGCCGCATTGCGCGTTCAAAAACTATGTAAATAACCACTGTAACACCAAGATTTTGGAAGGAATATCTTTTTTTTCGATAAGTTTATACCATTAAGTGTTTTTCATAATACAAAAACCGAATTAAGTAGTAAATATAAATTAAATCGCAAATATTATGATAGTTTGACCAATGTTTGCACCAACGCTCCAACTATTGTAACAAACATCGACTGTTCCGGAACAGGCAATGTATGGAGTAGTATTATTATTTTGTATATTATTTTTGTTTGTAGATTTCCTAGCGACCCATTTCGTTGTGCAGAATGTGTATCTATCTCTATGTCGCGAAAGAAAGAGGAGAAGGAATATATAAACCCTATAAAAATTCGACAGTATGTTCGATTAATTTTGATAGACTGGACATAACTGGAAACACGCAAAGGCGAAGGTTACTAAAACTCTTATTTACTTACTCTTTAAATTAATAAATAGTGCGGTTTAAATAAAACTGATTTAATACAAATATTTGTTAATACTGGTTGTTAACAATGTGCCAACCCGCTCAAAATTAATAGAATAATAATATAATAAAATTAATGTCGTAACAAACTAACTAAATACTGTACTAGTTTACTCCTAGTACTTTTTAAATCAGTCCAAAATATTTGCCACCATACAAACGTACCATTTCCAAAAAAAAAAAACTGCAACTCTACATCTTTCAATACTTACTGTGTTCTGAGCATTGAAATGTAATACCAAGAACTACATCTAATTCCAAAATAGAATAAGCACGAAATTATGAACAAATTGTTTTGAACGTTATTGCTTCGATTTTAAGTTTTATTTTATATAATATGTCATTTTTATAATAAGTAAAAAATAATTTTTACTTATTATAAAAATGACTAGTTATTTTCAATTCATTTTAAATTTATTGCTTTTTATCTTTCTCCGATGATAGAAGGACCTAATTTAAATATTTTGCAATCGTAATTAAACTTTATGTATGAGAAATAAGGTTTAAAATAAACTGCAGTTTTTAATGTTATTAAAGTTTTTTCTGTATTTTGTAGTATGAAATATAAATGTTTATGTGTGTGTAAGCGCGGCCACTTGAGCGACGTATTTTTATTCCTGATCCTTTATCTAGTGTATTATTGATCGAAGGTTGCAGGAGCGGATTAAATGTTGCCACCACATAACCGTCACCGAGGTGCTCACGAGCAGGCGCGGATCCAGAATTTCTCTCAAGAAGTTTCCTCGAGCGCCCCTTTTGTCCTGACCTGACGCCCCTAGCCACGTGCCTAGTTTGCCTTAAAGATAATCCGCCTGTACTGTTGACTTTTCGAGAGCGTTTAGCTGTGAGCCGTCGTCGTCCTAATACGAAGCTGTTACCGCGCTAACCGTTGCGAATCTCGCCGCGCCGATATAGGGCGCTCTCCGATTTTGCCTAACAAATGATCGTGTATTTGCGTAATGTTCACCTTGCTTTAGGACGAAGCCTCAAGCGACTCATAAAAGGTTCTGTTATCGTAAATAGATACTCACAACATGCCGACGATGGCCGTCTGTATGCCGATGTGCGCCCAGCGGATCCTCTGCATCCAGGGCTTGGGCTCCAGCCGCTCCATGATGACGGGCAGCAGCAGCATGCCCGGGGCACACATCACGATTCTGAAATGAGGAATGAACGAAAATATTTACATATGAGTAGTTCCCTCTACTATTTGAAAGGCTCATAATTAAATGAATCAAGATTCAAAGCATTTATTTCAAATAAACGTAGATAATGTATTTTTTGCCTTATCAAATCAATGAGAAATTTGACAATGAAATTATATCAAATCGCATCAAAATCTTCTTACGTAGATGACGTGACCTCATGAAAAATTTCTACAGAGTAGATCGATATTTTTTGTTAACGCGACAAAAGAACTGACGCGCTATATTATTTTTTAGCTATCTATCTTCCTATTCAAATAAGGAAAGTCTATGTAAGAAGTAATATACTCATACAAGACTCATTACAGCACGTTTTGTTCTGTGACGTAATTTATAACCACCTACCTAAATTCATCACTTCTTGCTTCTACCTATGTTTACTGTTCCTCTTTCTTATCTTTTAAAAATGGGAAATCATCAAATCCCGCTCTGGGTGAAGCGGAGAGTGTGAGATTCTTACTGACTAAAACCCACCCGTGATCCTTCTAGTGCCCTTTGCGTTCCAGGGCCGCGGTGACTCTTTCGAACAAATTCCGCTTCGTGGGTTGCTCTTACCTTGAGGTGACTACTTGAGAGATGCCCTTCGCAGGCGCGATCTGTGACTTTCCAATCACTTTGCCGTTTTCATCAGTAACGTCCAAACCTGAAAAATTAAAAAAAAAAACAGTTTTTTCAATCCATTCAGAATAAGAATATTCATATTCACCTAAAGATAAGGGTATAGTAAATTATAATAGAAGCAAAAAATCCTGTGACCAATGTGAATGATGAATTACCGATCCTTTGGTCAGAAAACAATAAGGTAGTTGACTAAAAAAAAATCTGACTAGTCCGTCAGACAGATTTCCTAAAAACAGACACGTATTTTTTCCTTTTTACGTAAACAAAAACCGAAGACGATACGTGTCGAAAACTCGTGTGACGTCACTACTTGCTACATTTTTTACCACGCCGTGACGTCACAAGCCCCCACTCCTGATCTTTGATGCTTTTATCTTCGTCAATTTTTATAGATTTGTCCAATATTTTTCGATAATCTAACTGACGGACAAAATAGAATCTATTTTTCTTTAATTCAGGAGTATTTGTTTAACTCAGGAAACAAACATCTCTATTGTTGGAGCTCGTAGTTAAGGAGTTTCCCTGACCAAATAACCTTGAGCATTCGTTCCCTCTTTGCCGCCCGCATCCTGCGCACGCCGAATTTACACTATTTTTGGAATTACGTTGATTTAAAAAGATAAGCGATCTTTTGAAATGAAATTAAACGTGTATAATATAGATATTTAAATTATCTATCCATTAGTGTAATCCTCAAATGATTAGAGCGTTGCATTTAGCAACAGATGCATAAAATCAACAATTATAGTAATTTTTAAAAAGTAGATTTTAAATTTATTTATAACACATAAAAACAAATTAGAACGTGGAATATGATGATAAGACATCGAACATTAATAATGTGCTTTTACATGTAGATTATTTCTCATAACAAATGAGTTAATAGTCTCTGAATAGCGAAGAAAAACGCACTATCGCAAGGTTTTGGTCGGGGTATCGCCTTAAGGCGCGTCCCCGTGCAAAACGCAGCGGTAGCCGTTTTTTGTGTAGTTTTTAGGAGCCATCTTCTCATTATCCATTAGAAATATCAAAAAATAAAAAATACATTAAATTTCTACATAATCTTGGCTCCAAAATGGTAGTTTTATTTTTTTATTTTTAAGTCGCAATGTTTAATTATAGAGCCGCAACGAAACGACAGAAATGAGAAATAATTATTTTTAAAATGCAACTCCTCGTAAAGTAACCATTATTTTGGTTTGCTACTTAAAGTAATGGATAGGTAATTTAATAATAAACATTTTGCTAGTTTTATTTTTTATTTAACTCGAAAATTTGATTTTATATAGATTTTACTATAAAATCTGAGCGTAATCGCTACGAATCTTGCGGGTGCGGCGAAGAGAGAACGAATGCTCAAGGTTATTTGGTCCGGGTAGCGCCTTAAGAGCTCGCAGCGTAGATAATACCAGGATCTATCTTCAAGGTAAAGCAACGCTTGCCGGAATCGGGCGATGGTTGGGTGACCATCTTAACCAGGATTCCACCATGTCTCGGAAAGCAAAAATACTGGTACTCAGGTACAACCGGTCAGACTAGGAACCGACCCTTTTGCGAATGTGGATCGATCGATCGGAATTGGCAATTAGTCTTTGCTCCCCACATCAGGAAAATAGCGAAACAACTTCTAATAAAAAATCAATAACAAGAATATTATACATATTCATGTGATTGATGAAACATGAGCCGCATCACGACGTAACAATAACTATCTTTCAAGGCACGCACGCAGGTCCTATGTCCATTGATTAAAAGTAATTAAAGATTGTATGAACAACGTCAGTAACAAAGTGCAGTATGTAGGTACAGTTCTGTTCAAACATTATGGAGCAGTGAAGTTTGAAATTCGAAGCCATGTGACATTCACCAACCCGCACTGGGCCCGCGTGGTGGATTACGGCCCATTCCCTGTCCTTGAGAGACGGCTTGTGTCTCAGGCAGTGGGAACATTAAAAAGGCTGATTATGCTATACAAAGTCATTAAAACATGACACAGAGGAAAAAATGTGCCTGTAGATCCTTTCAAAAATCAACATGACAAATCCGTGTTTTTTAGATTATGCAAAACTGGGCAGTTCTGGAAATATTACATACATACGGGTCGAATTGATAACCTCCTTTTTTGAAGTCGGTTAAAAAAAGAAAAGCTGTTATTGCGGCGTCTGGACTTTTCTCTTTTGAGAATCATCATAGCATTGGTTTTTGGATTATTTTTTCACAACAACATTGTTTATTTGTATGTATATATCTAAGGGTTTTATTTATCGTTTCTCCACTAAGTTACCACTGTTCTTTTATGGATGGGAAATCATCAAATCAGGAGTCAGGAATCCATAAAAAAGGATGAAGTCTCTCCGCTCTGGGCGGAGCGGAAGAGAGTGACAGACTTAAACCCACCCGTGTTCCCCCTAGTGCCCTTTGCGTTCCAGGGCCGCGGTGACTCTTTCGAACAAATTCCGCAACCCTAGCAGACACTATCCGTCTTTTGTCCTGACATCTTTTTGAAGCGCGTGTGGAACACAACGCGCCGTCGACCGGGGCCTGGTTTATATTAGACCCCGAGCATTGTGTGGCTCGCCGTCCGATAACCACCAGGTCCAATAAAAAACCGGACGCAAGCCCTCAAGTTGCGCCTACCATGTTCTGTTTCAGCACCATCCTAAGGTCGACTGGTAGAAAATACCGAAGCCAATATGACCGCCTTTGTACTGTGTTTTTGCGTAAATGGCATATAGTTTTAATATAAAAACAATCCTTTATGCTCTGAGCAGCGACTCGCCTCGTGTTCCGATTCGTCAATAAGTTTGAATCGTACTGTACCGCAGAGGTATAAAGTTCACTAGGTATAGTGGAAGTACTTACCTAACAGTATCTCATTCTGTCTCATTAGCGGAATGTTTACCCAGTTCGCCGCGGCCACGGCCACAAATGGAACGAATCGCTGAAAGAAAACAAATATAGTGTTTAAGTAAATAATTTAGAGGGTTAATAGGGTAGTGGACTAAAAAAATCTGATCAGTCCGTAAGATATATTTCCAAAAAAATATTGGACACGTATTTTTTCTTTTTTCACGTAAACAAAAAATGAAGACGATACAGTGCGTTGAAAACTCGTGTGACTCGCTACAATTTTTACCACGACGTGACGTCACAAGCCCCCACTCCTGATCATCTTTGATGCTTTTTATCTTCGTCAGTTTTTATAAATTTGATAAAGGAAAAAATACGTGGTTAAAAATCGGGAGGGGGGGTTAGTAACTATTCCACACGGACGAAGTCGCGGGCAGAAGCTGGTAAGGTATATACTGACCACATAAGGTATTATGAGGTAAACAATAAGGAACTTGATCCTGTCACTGAGTATGATTCAGTTTACTACGACCAATAGTAAAACCTTGATTTTAAGGACATATAAGAATGTGCATGAGCCTTTAATCCTGACGAAATTTCATACAAACTTCCAAATCGTAACAATAAATAAGTTTTGAACTTTTTCGAGAAAGAAGAGAATTTAGAGACAGAACAAGAACAACATTAAGTTGCCTCAGCTGCATCCATTTAGAATAGAATTCGACTCCAAAAAAGTAGGGAAAGGGCAGGCAGATTGGTTTTGTTCCGGATTTTGTTCGAAAGATTCACTCCGACCCTGGAACGCAAACGGGTGGATTTTAGTCAGTAAGAGTCTCACACTCCCGCTCCGCCCAGAGCGGGAGAAGTCATTTGACGATATCCCAAACTTGAAAAAAAAAATGAAATTGCAGATTGGTTTTATAGGTAGTGTAAACTCCCACTCTCTTCGTCTCTAAAATCAAGGTTTTAGCCAATTTTTTAGACCTACGTATGTATCTTGCGGCGTATCAAGTTCATTAAAATTAGTTCATTAATTTCCAAGAATAAAGACTACCTAGCGAGTTTGTATGAAACACCGTGAGTACTAAACGCTTCAGCCTTTATAAATATTGATAACCACTGGATTATACACCGAACTGTGGAACAATCCGACATGGAAATAACAGGGGATTCTGAAAATAATCTAGTTGACAAGACAAACATCACTATTACTACAAATGTTGAGCTTTAATCATATCTTATCAATAGTTATAATTTCATTTAAGCAGCTATAAAGATTTTATCGGATAACGCTTATCGATATATTATGTTTACATTTATTACCTTAACTATTACAACGTGTCTGAAATACAAAATAACATGGCGACATAATAGGGTAGTTAACTAATAAAATATAATTAATCCGTCAGATAGATTTCCAAAAAATATTGGACACGTATTTTTTCTTTTTCCACGTAAACAAAAAATGAAGACGATACAATGCGTTGAAAACTCGTGTGACGTCACTACTCGCTACAATTTTTACCGAACCGTGACGTCAAAAGCCCCCACTCCTGATCTTTGATGCTTTGTATCTTCGTCAGTTTTTATAGATTTGATAAAGAAAAAAATACGTGTCCAATATTTTTCTATAATCTAACTGACGGACTAAACATAATCATATATTTTTTACTCAGGAAACATCCCTATTATGTACGTAGAATGCATCAGGACAGATGGGCCAGTGTTTACGCAGTGGGAGCTAGAGGATCGGCATCGTCGCCGATAATCAGGCGATCATGACAAATAATGTCAGGAAACACACCGGGAAGACTGGCTGTGGGAGACGCTTGCCCAGCCCGGCCAATACAAGTCGACAGTCAAATAAATGAAAATTGGACATACGAACTATTTGAACACGAACTCTACATGTGTTTTGAGATAATTTAAAACAAGAACAGGCTTCTTTTTTCATTTTCCCCGTTGGCTTCGTATTAGTGGCCTACCCGCCAAAAACCCGGCACTTGTCAGGATAAAAAAACGAATAGTGGTAGTCTATGACACTCGGCTACAGTGTTCCAAGCGCGTTCCAGGGCCGCGGTGACGAGAACGTACATTGTATTGAACAGATATTGTTGTAAAAACAAGAATTGACTTAAAGGTCCAAGTGACCAGGTCATAAAAATCCAAAAAAAAAAAAAAAAAAAAAAAGATATTGTTGTACTGTCAATCAATATTAATCAATATAAGTATCGGGTGTAGACAGTGTAGATACCTAGTCCTAAATTAAGATTTCTCTTGTTTCATAGTTGCAGTTTTTTCTAGTCTGCATGCTCTAATACTAAAACTCAATACATCGCGGAAAACTCAAATTTAAATACTGCGCTATGTTCCGGAATTTGTTCGAAAGAGTCACCGCGATCCTGGAACGCAAAGGGCATTAAGACAAACACGGATGAGTTTTAGTCAGTAAGTCTGACATTCTCCCTTCCGCGCCACCCAGAGCGGAAGAAGTCACATGATTTCCCATCCACAAAAAAAACCTGTGTAATCAGTAACACAACTTACAGCAAGAATGGGGTTCTTCGCGCGCTTCTGCACACTAAACTTGAAGACGAGCGCGGTGGCCATAGCTGCCGACGTGGCCGACACATAGGCGACCCCCATCTGAGTGGTCGTCAGCGGAGAGTTGGCGTTCCGGTTCGTGTAGTTGACCAGCGCGTTGAACGACTGGTTCACCCATTGCCAGAACACTACTGCTACTGGAGTTCTGTGGGTAAAAAAATGGTTTAAGCAAAAAAGACCTACCAGGGCTGCAGAATTTGTTCGAAAGCGTCACCGCGGCCCTGGAACGCAAAGGCCATTCGGTGTTTTAATCAGTAAGATTCTGACACTCCCTTCCGCCCCACCCAGAGCGGAGTCATCTGATCAGGGCCGCGATGATTCATTTGAACAAATTCCTCAACCCTGGCAGGATCTTTTTAGACCTGGGTATCTTGATTCTGCGTCATCGCATTCAAATTGGTTCATACATTTACAAGAATACGGACTTTTGTATTACCTACATAGCGTGAGGAGTCAACAACTCTCTTAATATTAAATACACTTTAAATAAAAACTCTTCGCTAAAATATGATGTCCGCATCACTGGACTGGGAGCCCAAAAGGCTGGCATTGCCAAGTTGAATGGCAATACTTATCCTGTCCGAGGTAAAAGCAAACCCTTGGATCACGCGAAGTGTCAACTAAAATACTTAGGTAATTACGAAATTTATACGTAAATCCTTGAATGTCGCGCCAGTGAACAAATATTCTTTAGATGTTTGGGAATAACCTTCGCGAAATAGGTCTCTAAGCAAAGAATATAAAGGGAAATGATCTTTTACATGACAATACCCTTTGTAATTCAGCAACACAAGTTATTGAGGATAACATAACGTAGTGCTGTTCCAATTTATAAATAACAATAGGTATGTTTATAAGTTTGAAACGTTATTGTTTTTATCCGACTGCGCGACGCAAAGGAGGGTTTATGTGTTTATTGTCTATTGTTTATGTGCGCGCGTACAAATGCCTATCCTATCTATGGGTAAGGTTTGGTGACACGTTTTAGGAAGAAAATTACTGAAATAAAGAACATAATGGACACACCTCTTTCAGAAATGCTCAATTTGAATAAATAATTCGAGATGATATCAATACATCGCCATCAAGTCACGTAACGAAGTGTTTTGTTTTCATGTTGTTTTACCCGACTGCGCCAGAAGGAGGGTATGAATGTATGTATTTCTTTGGCACGCTCGACGACTTCCAAAAAAGGAGGAAGTTCTCAATTTAACTGTATTTTTTTTTTGTGTGTGTGTTACGTCTAAACTTTGTACTGGGTGTACCGATTTTGATGATTCTTTTATTAATATTCGAAAGCTGGTGCTTGTCGTGTGGTCTAATTTAAATTCAAAATTTAATTGAGATCTGACGACCAATATTTGAGTTATTCCTAATAATGCGTGGCTTACTTTACATTGATGACGTTCTCATTCCCTCTTGTCGACGTAAAAGGGTGACGGGTGGGCGTTTTGGGGGACTGTCTTTATGTAAAATTTGACGTTCAAAAAGTGCTGTCTATCAGCCTAGTTTGAATAAATGACTTTTGAATTTTGAAAATGAAAACACTTTTTACAAAAATACAACCGACTTCTACAAAAAAAGAAAAACAAAAAGTCTAATGGCAATAGGTTGCCATTTAATAAAATTAGACATTCACAAACACGAGAAAAGGTGTTAATGGAAATGAAACGCAACTTGTGTAGAATAAAGTCGCATATTGTTGACGAAATTCCTTGGCACTTAGCAACCGGCCATAAACGCCATTATTCGGAATTAACCTACGTTATTCGAATTTTGACCTACATTGGCCGGCTGCCATTGCAACTGCATTTTAAGTCCTTCAAATAAATGGAGACTTTAAATAAACATGTTTACATACATATTTAGTTTTAATTAATTAAAAGAAGAAGTATTTGTCCAGTTGTGGATTGGTTGAACATGCACATGATATTTGTATGAAGATGCTAAGATTTGTGAAAGAATTGTGAAAAAAAGTCTGTATCAAACAGAAATAACTGTAAAAAACAGTAGCAAACAGAAATTCTTTTGCTTTGGTTTAACATTTGATAAAACCTTGTAATGCAGTTGATCAACTATCAGACTTGTAAGGAAACCAAAATTTGGTGGACACATTAAAGAAAAGCAAACAGTGAAAGGATTTAGGGGAGGCCTTGGTCCAGCAGTGGGACAATATAGACTTTTTCCAAATGAGCATACTGTGTACTAACTGCCTATACTATGTGGGCCATCAAAATCTTTTTCTGGTCAAATCTGATCAGCAATCGGATTATTTTTTCAATTCAGTAATTTACCTAAAACATAATCACATACCTGTACCACTGCAGCATAGCTCCAGTGATGAGACAACCTCCAGGCATCTGGAAGGACATCCTGCCAAACACATTCTGCAGTTCCCCACTGTCCGGGTGGAAGGCTGACTCGTAGAGCTGCTTGGCTCTGACTAGTTGCTCATACTTTGTGCCTGCTGGCTCTTGGCCTATCCTAGAGGAAAGGAAGAAATAATATTGAAGATTAAAAAAAGAAATAAATAGTTATTGATTGATTATGAATACCACAGTTCTTGAATCCAAAAATTACCTACTGAATCCAAAAATTGTAAGAAGTTAACCATCAAATTGAAAAGAAGAAGTTTTATTATGAACATTTAAAATGTTCAAAAAGTTAGTTATAGTTTAGTCATAATTATAAACAATATATTGATTTATCTGATAAGTTCTTAACCAGGTAGTAAGGTAGGTAAACTGTGCTTTGGTGCTACAGTGATTGTACAATTTTAACATCAAGGTGAGTAAAAGCTACAGCATAATCTAATACTATTGTGTCAGTTGGTAGGGCACAGAGTTATTGTTTTTTTTTTTATGAGTGAATCCAGGTTGTTTTACTGCTTAGTGGCAATAAGCTTGCCCCCCAATTACATAGGACCAAAGTAATAAAATAAAGGCAGGTATAATGTTATGTATACTTACTTATACTTCAAGTAAAGATCTTTAGCTGCATATAGCTCCGATTCAGAAGCCAGTGACAGCAGTGGATTTGAGATGTATGCAAAATGTTTAAATCTACCCACAAATGTGCTCTGATCCCAAAGGGGCTGGGTAATGTCTAATCTCTCCGTTGCCATGACCTGTTCGGGTACAATGTTCAATTATTTAATGATCCAAGAAACACACACACGTCGCACGCTTAGAATGAAAGGGACCTAACTGAAAAACTGCAATTTTTTGGCAAATGAGGAAAAATTAAAATCTTTAAAAAGTATTGGGTAAAAAAAAGAAATATCTCCGGAGAGCTATGTATAAGTTGTCCCTTTCTCAATTATATTTCAGACTTTTTCATCACTGGGTGAAAAATTCCAATGTTATAAGTTACATGAATTTTGAGCCTCTTTCATTCTGAGAATATGACATGTCCAAATACTTTTGTTCTCTTCATGTATTTTAATCACCAGTTTTTAAAAAACAATTATTTACACAATAGTTATTTACATAACTAAAGATAAAAAAATTGTACCCAGTTTGTTTGGATATGCTGGACACAATATGTTATAAGTACTACAACTTAGTATGCTGTTTCAACAAAGAAAGAATAATTAATATTTTCTCTGGCCTATACAACTATTTTAAGCCTTCCCACTTGCGCTAAGAATGTCAAGAATCTGATTTACCTGCCTAATTTTCTGTCGAGGTAAATATAATACTGACATCTACGTATTTATAAATTACGAACAAAAATATTAAAATAGCAGTCAGTCAACTTATGACTTCAACAAAATTAAATTCAATGGCCTTGAATATACGACACACAAATAAAACCATGGCAAAAACTGCCGTTTTGCTAACAAGAATTGAAAAGCAGAATAATTTCGAATAGATTATGTAAGGCCGCGTTTAAAAAAATTAATAACTACGATATTTAGATTCGTTTTCTGTGAAAGAAATGTGTACTATACTTACTGCAGAATGTTTTAATTTCCTGAATAGCGAATTACAATTTTAAGTCGGGAGCTATTGATACAAATTAATATAAAGGTATATTACGTGCGTCTCGCGAACTCGATTAGACAACTGGCAAATAGTAGCGTTTGGTTAACAAACGCAAACTGCCGAAGCGCGTACTCAGTACAGTCAGTACTGTCAATTACACTCACTTGGCAGCTCTGTCAAATGTCAGCGCAATCAAAATTCACAAAAGCATAAAAAACCGGTACATACATAAAAAAAGAAACTCGTAGATAACATGAACTTTCTCCTTTTTTGAAGTGTAATAAAGAAAAGATAACTGAGTTTACTTTCAATTCAACTTATCCCCTTGGTTCGGCTAGACTACCTACAGTACTGCGGTGCAGGCAAGTGGTTACGGGCCACAGTAACTAGCCCACCCTAGCGGCTACTGGTGGCTTCACTGATCATAATTATTAACCCATGGCAAGGTTACTGACGGACAAGGTCCGAAAAAAAACAAGGAGGTACTAAAAAAATCCTATTCGCGTTGCTGGTCAGTTGCCAGTACACAAATATATTTCGTGAAGGTTTCATTCTGTTTCACTTTTCAACTTTACACTTGTCTTGTCGTAATGTCGTAGTATTTCTTACTTGTCTATGATTTACTTAACAAAATATGGCGGCTGTCGTAGCAACAGCCGATATGACGATTCAAAAGAATTCCCAGATTTTAGTAAATGTAGAAGAAGCCCTAGCCGATTTAATTGTTGTATCGTATTGCACAGAGGACAAAAAGTTCCAGGGTGTGCTACTGGACTCCAACAAAGGGTAGGTGAAAGAGTAATGACCGAGTGTGTTTTAATCGATTATTCGAAAAAACCTTACTATTTACTTTAATTTGACTGTATTTTTGCAGTAATTTGCCTTTTGGGGTTTATAGCCTCAACCCAGCATTCTCCAAACAGGCTGTGTCTACAAATGAAAGCGATAAGTTGCATTCCGTTAGTCAAAGGTTCACGTATCAAGAACCCCAATATGAGGGTGAAAACACACAAAGATCGAAGAAGCCTGCTCCTAAGGGCAAACAGCAACAAAAGATGACCGTCAGACTGAGGCCTCGGAAGGTCTTATGTTCTAATTGCCAAGGGATCTGTAATGAGAACAATGAAAACGTAGACGTGTCTAAAAAACGTAAGTTAGAATCTGATGACGATACACCACATTTCTCTGAGTCATCAAGGCCAGAGAAAAAATATTTGATGGGCAGCATGCTTTTACCCAAGCTGTCCAGGCTGCATCCCAGCGAAATCTCAAGTGCAGTAAGGGGTGCAACGAAAAATTCCAATAAGGCTAGTGAAAAGCAAATTAAAAGTGAGAAATCTAGTAATGAGACTGTGACACAGGAAATGGCTTTTGTCAGTGTGTCTGATGACATGGATGGCGACAAGGAAGAAGACACAAAAGACGAAAATGACATTTCTTTTAGTTCAATGTTTTCAAGTGCAAAAACTCTTAAAATATGTTTTGGGGAAGGGGAGGGAACAGTTGTTAAAATACCACCACTTACAGGAGATTTTAATGAGGATTCAGGTGTTTCCTGTGACATGGGGAAACCAACAAAACCGGATTCTAAAGCAGCTAAAAAGGCATTGAAGAAAGCCAAAAAGCAGGCTAAGAAAAGTAGCTCTATAGAAAAAAGTCAAAGTATGCAGTCACCAAAACATGTCGGAGCATTATCACCTCACAACAATGTATCAAGTCCAACACTAGACCCTTTAGAAAAGAAACACAAGCACAAAGTCAAGCATAAAAAGAAATACAAAAACCAGAAGAAGCGTGATGAAAACATGAGTAAATGTACTGAAAGTGAATCAATGGACTATTTTAGTGATATTAAAGAGCACTGTATGAATCAGAAGCTATCAATAAGCTTGCGGAGACTAAGTAGTAATTCTCATGAGAAACCGAGCGAGAATGATCACATAGAGAGTGGTACTGAGGATTGGGAGAATGAATTGGTACCAGATTTCCCAGCGAACGGAACTGAGGGTGTTGGTGGTAGGTTATTACGGGTTTCGGCCGGGGATGTGGTTTGGGGCAAGGTGGTAGGGTTCCCGTGGTGGCCAGGGAAGGTCCTCAGTGTCACACCAAAGTCTCAAGCTCATGTGGCATGGTACGCTTCAAACACATCATCACTCATGCCTTGTGATAGCTTGAGTCCATTCTTAGAAGATTTTAAGGTGAGTTATCATTGCTTATTTCCTATGCTCAGCTTGTTTTCATAATTTATAATAGTGAAGTTATCTGATGCCTAGCCTATTGTAGGCATCGCATAAATTTCCTATTGAGTAAGGAAAACAAATTATGATTTGTTATTCATTATTTTAATTTAAGAATTTAGAAGGAAGGCATTTATTTAACACAGTTCAAGTTTATATGGAAAAGGAGCGTCCAAAGCTTATGTTTTATATAATACTTAAAAAAAACAACAGCAATTAAAAAAAAATGTTGAATTCTGACCACTTATTAGTGATTGCCCAATATTAAATATAAACCAAATCAGTTTGTGGGTGTGCAGGTTTATCTAGCATATCTGATGATCTTTGATCTATATGAATAATGTAGTGTAGGGACATCTATTGTTAAAATGGTTTGATAGAGTCACCAGGGCCCTTTGCAGAGCATTAGGAGGAACACAGATGGGTTTTAGTCAGTAAGAGTCTTGATACTCTTTCCACTCCACCCAGAGCGGAAGGAGTCATTTTGATGATTTCCGATAGTTTACAAGAAGCCACATCCACCTATTGCATAACAAATATTGATTCTAATAATGTGTAATAAAAATGAGTTTTCAGTAAGTTTTCCTTATAGCCTTACTCATAACATAAGAGAAATAGAACACAAGTACACAACTTTAGGCAATGTAGTATTCCTCAGGAATATATTATAATAATAATCAAAACACAATTTGTTAATATCATAGCTATCAGTACTTTATCTGCTGTTGCCTCACTGTGGGTCCATGCCATGCTTATTTCATTCTCCATTGCCATGCGAACATTAATTTCCTTTCATATCAATCATTACAGGAACAGAACAGTCATTTTCTTTTGTCAGCTTCCCATCAATAAACTCGACTATTCGCATTTTTCAGATACGCTTCCTAAAGAAAAAAAGGGGACCATACAAAGAGGCTGTGAAACAAGCAACGATCGAAGCTGAAAGGAACGAATCTCACGTAAGCGATCCACTTGCCAGTCCTACGCACAACCTGGCAACAGTGTCACCCCACCCCATTGATGTGTTCTCGTAGACTTAAGGTGCATCCGAATTTATTCAAAGTCATGTGATATTTAATAATTACTTGATTCGTCTGCACAAGTTCTTAATGTGTGTTTAGTTGTTACACTGTAAATGTGGATAAATCTTTCTCTATTCAATATACAGTGCTAAACCTATTTAAATAAATGTAAACCGACAAACTAATTATGTTAGTTGGTATCCTGCGATTTTACGAGCATATTTCGAGTTGATCGCGATTAAAAACAATTTGATAAATGTCACGTTTAAATCTTCGACGAACGCCGAATTTACTGCGAATTCGCCACGTGATACCAACATAATAAAAACTCAATGGACTGCAAAGATAACATTCTTTAGTTTAGCTTTCAATTTAACAAATTATAATAATACTATAAAACCCAGATGTTACTAGGTATTTTTTATTCTTAGACTTTGAACTTCAATGGACCTTTATAAATCATGTTCTTATTTTACAAAAGTTCGCCAATAAAATAAAACCAGCAACTTTTTGTTTGGCTTCAGATAGTAATTAAAATACTTTGTATGTGATTTTGATAATTAAGTCTTAATACGCTTGGACAAATTACTTCTCAATTAAAAACTGGTTTGTGATTGATTATAGACCAATATACATAAATAACATAACTTTTAATAAGAAATGGGTGGTCTCCTTTTGTGTTTATTGTACTTATTACGTTTTTGTGTATGTATGTGCAATAAATAAATATGTATTTACGATCCACGCTTGTTACACTGTAGTAACACTGGTGCGTTGTATTGTATATCAAATCGAGAACTAGGCTTTTTTCCTAAAGGCAAAACCTAAAAATAGAGCCTAATACATACTATATCATAGCAACTTAAAACTAAATTCTTATGTGAAGCATACCTACTATTTGTCTATTTAAATAATACATTCAGTGTTCAATAGTTAAATAATTTGATTTTGAGACCAAATGCTATAAAAAATCATGTTATAATAGTGTTAGAATTGGTAAGTAAGGTGATAAAGTTATTGTATGTGTTCATGACTTTACATGGTCAGATTAAAGGGGCTCCTCAATATTTCATTATTCAAGGGGTTGTGGCAATTAAAATATTGGGGAATGGTGCCATAGACAAAATTATAATAGTGTTGTGAAATTAGTCACCCAAGGATTTTTAAATATATGACCTTTTTCAACTTTGTTGCAATGCAAAAACACTGTCTGAACTCAGCATAGAAAATTATATACTTAATAGCTTTATTATATTTTTGTTTTAAATTTTTATGTTTCCGTTTATATTGATAAAATAATGGCAATTCATGTATTATGTTACAAACTTACGGCCATTCCTTTTATTGTCTAACTCTTGGTTTTTGAATTATCATTGTAACATTGACTTGTATATTATTTTACACTATAAAACTTACTGTAAGTAAATATGATTTTTATAGTTTGATTTTAAAACCAAGAGAAAGATTTTGTTATTTACTTTGTAAGTGGTATGTTTATTTTATTATATTGGAGAGATAATGTGCACTTTTAGACACTGAAGTTCAGAGGAATTGCATCAAAGTGCAGGGTAGTTTTTACACAATGTGCATACATATTGTTAAAATACTGTAAGGTTTTACGATCTTCACGGCAAAAACACACTCATGTGATGTAATGCATTAAAAAACAAGCTCTACTCTCATCAGCCGCTCCATACGATCCCATCGGTTGCGGAATTTGTTCGAAAGAGTCACCGCGGCCCTGGAACGCAAAGGGCACAAGAAGGATCACGGGTGGGTTTTAGTAAGAGTCTGACACTCCCTTCCGCTCCGCCCAGAGCGGGAGAAGTCATTTGAGGATTTCCCATCCAGAAAAAAAAATACGATCCCATCGGTACTAGACTCGCCGACCAAGGCACACTCGTCACATCTGTTGACGTTATTGCCCAGCTCCAAGAGAGCAGTACGGGAACTAGCACTCTCCGAAAACCCCGACTGCCGTCTTTCTGTCTCGTCGCCGAGACCCACCGCGCCGTACCCGGTAATTTTCGATCAGTTCAAATTCATCAATGTTCGAAGGGCAGGAAGATGATGATGATGTTCGGTATAGCACTTTCCTAGCTTTCCTCCCCCCAGCGACGTTCTAAGCCGAAGTCTGTATTCCACATGGTACACTCTAAGCGTTTAGTCGCTTAGTTTTAAGGTTTTTATGGTGCTGACTGGAGGTATACATTTTTATTATAGTCGCCACAGGCAAGTCCGGTTAAGCATACGATAGGGTTGGGAGAGACCAATAAAAAAATATCATTAAGCGATAATACGAGAAATACACAGATAGAATATACATTTATTGTACACTATAAATACAGTTACACAACTCATTTACAAAAACGTACTTTTTAGCCGACTTCAAAAAAGGAGGACTCAATTCGTCTGTTTGTGTAATATTTTTTTTTATGTGTGTTCATCGATATCTCCGTCAATTATAGACGGATCTCAATTTTTTTTTGTTTTTTGTTTGATAGAGTTCACTTCTGTGTTCCCATTTTTACCAGGTCAGGATCTGATGATGGGACCCAAGAGAAATCGAGGGCAATTGTATGCTCGTATGGTGCTTTCGTTACGTAATAATCATGTCTTACTCAGGTAATAAGTAGTAGTACGCGGGTTCAAACCCAGCCAGGCGCATTTCTTTGTATAAATTCATTTCATCACCACTGCTCTCAAAACGACGAAGGAAAACATCGTGAGGAAACCGGCATGTCCTAGAACCAAAAATTCGAAGACATGTGACATTCACCATCCCGCATTTGGCCCGCGTGGTGGATTACAGCCCATTCCCTCTCCTATAGAGGAGGCCTGTGTCCCAGCAGTGGGAACGTTAAAAGGCTGATTATGCAGGTAATATGCTTCGGAGTGTCAACATCTGATGCTGCTGTGCTGATGATGAAGCTACAGAACTCCTTAACGGTGATGAGTTGGGAGACAGTACTGCAATTGGTCGATGGAAACTATTTAGTAGTATGTAGGGCCAACGTGTTGCTTGTGAGGTATGGTTGTTATCGGACGGCGAGCCACCTCACGCTTGCCGTCCAAAGACCCGTGCCTACGGTGGCCGGGTATCGCCTCGCGACTCCGCGGAACGCGTGTGGGAGAGGCAAACCTCACATGGTTTAGTTCTTCCTCGCGTTCCGCCTCCTCCTTACACAAACATACCTAGTACGAACGCTACCTTACACTTAGATGCAATTTCTTTGAACGTCAGTATAGTAACAACTGGATTCTAAACCATCATATGTTTATCTTGTTACTTAGGTACGTCAAGAGACAAACTATTAGCTTTGTTTTTGTATTTTAAAGACATTTGTTCAGAACTATGAAACGAAAGTCGTTTAACTTTTGTTTGTTGCAGTTATTAGAAGATACTTTACCTAAAGATATTATAAAATTAAACCATTGACATTTAAAATCATGCCTATCTTTATTACCACTGTAAAAAAAAAATCTGTTGTGACAAGCTGTTCTAAAAGTTGTGTATTTTTATATCTTCAAGCTTATGCAAGGTGAGGTAGTCAGAGGCACTTGTAAACGAAAGGAATTCTGCCAAAGATTAATGATCTTTGCCCAACTTGTGGTGATTTATGGTAATTGTTCACAATTAATATAAATGTGTAAATATTCAGAATAAAGCCGTATTTTATTAGTGTAGTCTGCTACAGTGTATCATCTTATCTTTACAGGAAATGTATTTTTAAAATATAAACTCTTCACAAACTACTTATGTTTTTTCTACTTTGCTGTTTTTCCCCGGTGTCCACTGAGGCAGAGCGAAATAGTACCTAAGGAGCTAATAGGTGCATGAATTGCCCAATTGGATTGCTTGAAGTCTCCACTTCACTTAGTGAAAACAGTGTTAGCTAATTGGTTGAGCGGGTTTTAATCCATACTAATATTGAAAATACTAAAGTAATTAGTGTCTGTTTGTTACGACTTAACGGCTCAACGAATTTTCACGAACGAATGTTCATATTCAAGCAACTAAAAATCGTTCTAGCCATTTTTGCCCACAGCGACCGCATTATGTTTTTCATGATGGATGCGAGCCTAGATTTGCTGCTCTGATAAGTGCTCTCATGTGACTTGCACCCCTATTTGGCAGAAAAACTTCGAGTACCTACAAAGTGGATTAGTCAGAACCCCATTTGCGAAATTATAAATCATAGCTGCTGGTGGTCTAGTTTTAAAGTTATCGCGTTTCTGATATAATTCCGACCTCTTGTCCTCAACTTGCACTTGCCGACGCACACGACGTCTCCGCTCGGGCCGATTTTGTGCCTGCTCCTTCTAAATCGTGGGGTCAATGTCGCATCTCCTTATATGTCTATTTGAAGATCATTACAACGTAGAAACTCTACCACGATTTCGTTTCCCTTCTTGGAGTTCAAAATGTTCATTCCAGTAAATCATAACAGTAAATGTCTCATTTTTTTTCATATCATGAAAAAAGTTTTATAGGTGCCCGTACAAGTGCCCAAAGTGGGCGTGGCTTGCACATGCCAGAGGAGTACCCGTTCTTGGCGTGTCGAACTTTTTTTTTTAATTTCTTCCTCTTTGTATCTTTTTAGATTTCAAGTCTTAATATTTTTTTGAGATATTTGCAAAAAACCAGAAGTATTTTTTCTTCAGTAAATTGAAAATTTGTAAGTTTGGCATTTTTTTCGAGTGGAAACTTTTTTTTTTTTTTTTCAAAATTTGTGAATCGAATGACACTTCATTCATGTTTTTCCGAGACTGCTGAAAACAGTTGAACAAAAAAGCACTTGTTGACTAGATTAATACGGCCTGTTTCTATAGTCAAAACCGAACGAGAATGCAGCAAAACACGTGCGATTTGCGTTTTTTTTTATCTAAATACCTCTCGTTACCTATTATAGTTGTTTGAAATTCGGACCAAGTTTGAAGGAACGCAACCATAAACACATCTCTCGAATTCAGTGAATTCACCTTAGAGTATAGAATATATAGAGATGCCGTAATGTTCTATATCTTATTTGCTTATACAAATATCTATTAAATCGATACAGAAATAAGAAACTACACTTTGTCTCTTTTTAACCAATGAGTTTTCACATTTGAAGAAAGAGACGTCACACTATTTGTTTTATCTCTTCCTGACAACATTTTCACATATCCGTCAATGTACGTATCTCGCGTGCCATCCGCCATTGTTTGGGCCCGTGGTTTTGAAGTACGTCAGCTGTCAAGTGAACAACAACATTGGGTTTAAATTACGATTTTTAGGGATAAAAACGCTCCAAACTAAATTGTATTGTGCTATGAGTGTCTAGTGGAGCAAATTGAATATGCCTACGTGTGCAATAATTCAGTGTGGTGCAAGGAAAAACCCCAATCGAGCCTAATTAAACATGCACAGGTTAGTAGCCGTATTTTAAGAAAAACTTTATCATACTGCTATTTTTTTTGTATAACTATCCTTGTTTTATTTATAGAATCAAAGTTCCCACATGTACATACAAATTATTTCTGATATTTACCTCTATTTGCTAAATTTATATCATGTTTTGTTTACAATAGAAATGACAATTCAAAATAGTGATGTCTTTTATTAAATAAGCTATCGATAAGAAAGTTAATTTTTTTAGTTTGTATTATATATTGTTGAGTAGGGTATCAAAATGAAGGGCTTGAAGAGACGATTTTGAAAATAAAACTAACAGAATAAAAATAAAAATAGTGATAGTACTAAAACGACAATATCAATTCGTCATGCAGTAGGTGGTGGTTATTTAGTTCACTCTGATTTGTTCCACTAACTGCATCAAACTGAAATAAATTTGCATGTTTTTTATTTACACAGGTTCCCTAAAAATGAAGTACTATGCCAAAAGTGGCTTGTGAAAAGCTATCCTTAAGAAACTATTTTAATAAATTAACATTGAATAATATCGATGGTCAAGTTTTTTTTTTCTGAAACAAACGAAGGGGTACGTTTTCGGATATAATAACAGTTACATTACATTTATTTAAATAAATGTGTCTTTTCGGTCAGAATTATGGTTTTTCTTCTCCTACTTGAACGTATGAACGGTAATTATAGGTCACAAGTTGCCAGAAGTTATTTAAGAAGTAGTTATCTATACTTATAATAAATCTGTAGAGAGGTCAATTCTGTACAAGGAATATATTTTCAAAATAACTATCAGGGGGTGATTAGTGATCGATACTGGTGCCAAAAATGCAATCAGTAAAATTTTTGTCTGTCTGTCTGTCTGTCTGTCTGTCTGTCTGTCTGTATGTTCTTTATAGAAACAAAAACTACTCGACCGATTTTAACGAAACTTGGTGCAATTATTCTTCATACTCCCGGGCAGGTTATAGTATACTTTTCATCACGCTACAATCAATAGGAGCAGAGCAGTGAAGGAAAATGTTGGGAAAACGGGAGAAGTTACTCCATTTTTTAAGCTTCCGTCGCGTGTGTAGCCTTAATGGTTAAAGTTACATAGAAATCATGTATTACGGAAATGTTCTACATAAAATTATCTAAAAAATATTCTGGAACAGCATATGTCTATCTTTTGTCAATTTTAAACCGATCGGGCTGAGAGTTTCAAGATCGGGGGTAAAGTAACTATTCCACGCGGACGAAGTCGCTGGCAGAAGCTAGTATGTTAATAAAATTGTTATACATGATTTAGTTCGTAATGTGATTTAGAAGGCCACTTTTAGTTTCTATAAAATTAAACTCAGATTTCAATGGATAGTTCACAATAATTGGTAATGGTTGGGACTTTCAAAAGTGCCTAATAAATATCTCACTAACATTAGGCATTTACTTTGACCTGGTGATATATTATAGTGAATAAAGGTACATTTTTCATATTACTTTGTTGTTTTAATCCTTTTAATACCTCAGTGTTAGTATCTTTCTACAATATTTATACTCTATAGGCCGAGCCTACGTAAAACGATCGCCCGCGCGGTCCCTTACAAAAGCGCTCCGTTGCGGCCCCTTTTTGCTAAGTAACAAATATTAAGTTTTCCATCGACTCTACACATGCACACCTTTAAAGTTGAAATAGCGATACTGAGGGTCAGAGTAATCTTTATGAACAACTTTAAATGTAGAACAGAACCTGAAATCGCAAAAAACCTCGGTTGTCCTTAAAGTCACTCGCAAAAACAAAATTCGAAGTCAGTCAGTCGCTCATAAAATGTAGCTTCTCACCCCTTGTAATCTAATCATCCAAAGTTTAATAGTATTGATAGTAACAAAATTAAATGTACCATAAGAAATGTTAGTTACTCTGGTATCGATATCGATACTTTTTGGTTTTGATTACTTATGTGCTTCCCTAGCAATGGCCGCCATCTCTTGGGCCAGATTTATAGTAGGTATGCACGCGTATTTCGTAGGTATTTCTGGTCCATATTATTGTAAGGTCTTTGGAATTCACTCATAATAAACGTCAATTTGAATAAACTGTCAAAATAGCTTTCAAAGTCGGGCGTTTTTCGGTTTGTCATTTCGAAAGTTTAAAAAAATATTTGCTTTATTTTACCAAACACTTCGTTTATTTACTTCTTAAGTCGTGTATTAGGTTTTATAAACAATGCGACGAACGTATAGGTCTAAAAAAGACACCGGGGGTGTTATAGACCGCAGAGACTTGTTACAAAACTTGGATGAAAAGAGTTCAGCTTACGATGCCTTTTGCATCGAAAATATCAAACAAACTAAGCGAGAGTTATCTTGTGTTGGATCTTCTAATGCTCATGGTGTTGCTTCTAACAGAGTTCGTACAAGAAAGTATGTTAAAAGGATTGTAAAAGAGGTGGAAACTCCTTGTCGGGAAAGTTTGTCGCGGTCGGCGTATCTGACTCCTGACAAATCTATTCGAGTGAACAAACCTATGGATCCATTCGATATGCTGTTGAATTCATCCAACGCGTGTACAGTACAATTTTTACCACAAAAGACTGAGTCGGTGACTAGCAAGGTGGACCTCTTCGACAATCTTGTTCAGAAAAAGTAAGTAAAAAGTATACCAAATTGGTACGTAATACAAAAAACTTACTTAAGAAATCGCCGTTCTGAAAAGGTATCGTAGAACATAGAAACTCTGCGTCAACAAATGCCACATATTTAGTTAAAAGATGATATTTAGAATCTCTCTCAATCTAAATAATGATCTTTTTTAGAAATCAGACTAGAGCTTTTCTGAAATGACACATCCCACTACTCAACACGTCTTCCTTTGCCCAGCAGTGCTATTCTGTAAGAACTCACGTGCAAATTCAATTCATATCTCATTTTCGATTACACTTCGTAACTCACCTGAAGTGAAAAGTATTTGATATTCTGACTGTCAAGTTAAGTTCGCTTCACCTATGCTGCTCTCACTTAGTGGCGCTAGTGCAGTTTTCATCAAGTTTCACCAAATACAGTTTTCACCGCAGAATCAGAAGAAGTGAGAACTGGAGTGAGTTCTTACAGAATAGCATTGCAGATCTAAGACACTCACACACATGATTATATGTAGCAATGGCTTGGCTGCGAGTTGTGGGTACACAAACAAATTATTGTTCAACCCATATGTTTTGTTTTGGGCACTGTGTGTAATACCTATGGTAGTGGGGTGGGTCATTTCAGCTTAGACAAGCCCTATAATCATTTTATGAACTTTCATAGATATTTATTATTCATTTTATGTGATATGCTCTCAAACTTTTATTAATGTTTACAGAGAAGGGAAAACTTATACTAGAAAAAAGCCAGTGAAACCTAAAAAGGTTAAATATTCAGACAGTTCTGGTTAGTAAACTTTTTGTTTATATTCTTATTAGCTTTTGTCAGAGTCTTCTCCTGTGTGAAATTACAAGTATCTAATGGGAATAGTTCTGAGATATTTCAGTACTATGTTTGTGTCTATATCTCGAGCCAGGGCACACAGACAGCCTTTCACATTTTTAATAATTTTAGAGTGATAACATTTTTTGGAATGTGCTCAGTGCCATTAATCATAATTATGGCCAGCATTGTTCGAGTCTAAACACTCATATTTATAATTTCAGATTCTGACAAAGAAAATTCAGAGGAGAGAGTTAACATCACAAGAAATACATCCGACTTAAAAGCATACCAACTTCTCATAGAACATGAAGCTAAAACCACTCCAAAAAGGTTTAATGACTCCATCAATAACATAGTTAACAACTTATCACTCTTAAATAAATTGAAGCATAAGAACAGCTTCAATGATTCTGTGAAAAAACCTCTAAGTTACTACAAACATAGACTGACTAGAAATTTACAATCTCCAATACTACAAAAGTCTCCATTATGCAGTACTCCATTAAAAGTTAAATATAGAGGGGAATCTATATTTAAATTCTCACCTATTTCTATTACAAATGAAGATAATAGTCCCAAGTACACAACTATAACTGAAGATAATGACAAAAGTAATGATAGTATAGTGTTCTTAGGTAATAATAAAACAGGAAGTCATAAAGATTCTAAAGAAAATGCTCAGACATCTACTACAGATGTTGTTCCCAATAATAGGGTAATATGTGATATAGACAACAAAGTACTGATACCTGAAATATTAATAAATACTGAAGAAGTCTTCCATAAAGATAGTCCAAAAAAAGAAAAGGCAAGTACTGAAATAGCCTGCAATGCAACTTCTAGTATGGAAATAAGTTCCTTTCAAACCACAGAGGTTGAGCCATTTTTAGGTTTTACTAATGTAAGTAATAAAAAACTTATGAATGTAGACAAAAGTTTTGAAAGAATCTCAGATTTAGATGAAACAATCACTAGAAATGGTGTTACTAAAATTGAAGTTAGTGAAAATATAGAAGGAGACTTGCAGCATAATTTTAGTACTGAGACTAATAATGTCCAAGAAGACGATAATACATCATTACAGTCTGAAAATGATGACAAAGATTCTTTGTATGACACATGCAATAGTGACCAAAGTTCTATTGAAGAAAAAGAAGTAATAAAAAAACCTATTGTAAAGGTTCAGAGAATGAGTGATACCTTATTTTTGAGGTATTATGATAAGATCAAGGATTATGATTCTGAAGGTGATGAAGCTGATGAAAGTCTGCAAGATAAAAGCTCTAAATGTAATGATAGTTTGAATGACCATAGTATAAGTCAAGAAGGTCTAGAAATGTATGTAAATAATGTGAGCAGAGATGGAGAAAATTTCATGAGTCAAGATGAAGAAATTGATGATATTATTATGAATAGAAGTCAAGAAACTGATGGAAAGAGTATGAGTCGAGAAGAGGACAGTGTTCAAAGTAATGTTAGTCAAGAAGATGAAGATCTTTCTCAAGACGAAGAGTTTGCTAGTTTTGAAAACAGTGATGCTTCAAATGAACAAACATCTGGAACTGGCTCAAGTACTGATGTGAATCTAGATAATTATTTATTAGAAAATGAGGCTAGTGAATATATTGAAATTGTTTCATCTAATGATGACGATGGAGAGTCTAATGAGGAAGAGAAATGTGTCAGTTTTGTTACTACAAGAAGGAGGAATGAAATCACTAATAACTCAATTATGTCTATGTTTGATGATTCCTATGCATCTTCTAGTACTGATTGTGATAAGACTGTGCTTAGTAATATAAGAGACCCTAAAAATGAAATGAATAAAGAAAATGTAGATGAAGATGAAACATTAACAAACTTAAATGATGATAAACAAGTAGAATTTAGAAAAGATGTTGATCATCCACAAAGATCTCCACTTACCTTGCCAAATTGTGAAGAAAAAGATGACACAAGGATATCATTTGTAACTACAAGAATTATCAATATCACAGACAGGAAGAGCTTAAGAAATAGAAAGAGTTCCATTAAACCAAAAAGAAATACTGTTGCCAGGCAGAAGAGCCCTAACTTGACAAGAGAAAGTATGAGACATAGTCCAGAACCTAGTAGAAAAACATGTTTCGAGAAAACGGGAATAGTTCTTCAGCCTGGGAAGAAATGGGAGAGGTCTCTGAGTATATTCAGAAGAATGACTATGATGACAGATCATTTTGATCAGTCCATTCTTGAAGAAGAATCTACTGAGAAGAAAGGAAGGAAATACAGACAAAGTGTCATGGAAACCATGGAAAGGCAAGAGTTAAATAGTAGGTATATTTTGAAATAAATTTATTCATTCATCGCATTATCATTATCTTACAGAGCTTATCTTTTCATGTAACTCATGCCAATATTTTCTACAGTGATCGTAAGCTCTAGGAATCGAACCAAGGACTTCTGCCTCAGTACCTACATCTATTGATTGATGGATGGATTTAAATCTTCTTTAGTAAAAATACGAAAGAATGAAATGAAAAGATCTTGAGCTAAATAGCTCAACTGCATTGGCAGTTTTTTTTTTTTTTTTAAATATACTCAAATTAAATTATACCAGCACTGACTAAATTCCGCAACAGATGCTCCCCTGCGGCTATCTATATAGTATGGGTTTTATTTTGATGTTCATTTAAAAAAGTTTTCTATCTCATTAGTTTTGTGTGATAAGCGATTACTGGCACATAGGAAACAAATAAAAAAATACAAAAATGGAACAATCTTGACACTTCCATCCAAAGTTTCAGTGTAATGTCAGGTTTGTGTTTTATTCTGCGAGAAAAATAAATAAAAGCTGTATATCTTCATTAAAACTTGAAATATTTCAGGTTCCCTACACAATGAATCAATCAATAGTCGCAGAAGTACATTTGTATCAAAGCCATGCCGATCAACAATTAGAATTGTGAAAGTGAGTAATAGTAGAAAACTGCATAAAAAGGTAGAAATTGGTATTTTTCAAACTGAGGGACTTAATGATCATGCGCTTCTCGTTTCAGGATCCTGATATTTCAAGACTGAGTCTATGCAACACAAGTGTATTTGATGACTTGAAAGGTAAATACTGTTATTCTTCTGTATATAAATTTGGTCAGAGGGCCATCTGAGATAGTTATATAAAAACGATATTTCTAGTAAGCCTGCTAGAGTTCAATTTCAGACCTGAAAGCAAGCTAATTAATAAAAAGTTTGTGAAATGTCCCGGGCAATATCGGGGCATATCCATATTAACATTATCAATCAATCATCTTCATAGACCCAAAGTAGCACATCCTGTGGTTATATAAATATAAATACTATGTATTTTTTTTTTACATTGTTTCAAACTGAATAATAATACCGTTGTCGAACCTTGGAACTTTGTTCGACGACACTACTTTCCGCTTTGTTGCTTCACTTCGTGAGCTCTGTGTTATTCTCCTCATACCGTCACTGTGGTGAGGTTGTCAACAGCTTTGGGCACCACGGCCTTTCCTGTAGCCGCAGTGCGGGTCGTTTTGCGCGACATGCTAACTTAAACGACATTATTCGACGAGCTCTGGTTATTGTCGGCGTTCCAACCGTATTAGAACCCAATGGTTTGACACTTGACTATGGCAAAAGATCGTACGGCATGTCTTTGTTTCCATGGAAGATGGGTAGGCCTTTAGTGTGGGACGCAACCTGTGTTGATACTCTTGCACCATCCCATCATCCTAGTTCATCGAGTTTTGCTGGCGCTGCCGCTGCGGTTGCGGAAAACCTCAAGTGACGTAAATTATAGTAACCTTCTTGGTAACGTATGTTTTCAAGCCGTTTGGGGTTGAAACCCTCGGGCCATTGTGCTCACAGTCTTTACAAAGAAATATCGTAACTGCTGATTGACACTTCCCGTGACCCAAGAGCTGGCTTATACTTTAGCCAGAGGCTAAGCATTGCCATTCAACGTGGCATTGCCGCCAGTCTCTTGGGCATATTACCAGCTGACAGCGTTGAGGACGAATTTTTTGGTGCTGTATTTTAGTTTGTTTTGTTTATTTGTTAGCTTTATCAGTTACTGAATTAAATTACCATTTCTGAAGTCTAGCATAATATGGCAACACTTGCTACAGTAGTTTCGTTTGTATTGTTATGGTAACACTCAAATAACTTTGTAGGTAGTTCATTCAGATTCTACATTATCTGTTGCCGTTCTGTGCATTTCGTGGAAGAAGACGCTTCGTGTGGTCTTTGTCCAGAATAATTTTTATTTTATTTTTATTTGTAACTGCGTGTTTCAAATTTGATAATAGTGAACTTTATATTTAATACTATTACAAGATAATAGTAGAAAAAAATTGAATTAAAAGTGACAATTTGTGTTTAAACGCTAAACGATATAATTTGTGTCTGGTGTCTGCCATTGCGTATCCGTAACGGGATAACAGCTTGGTTCTACGCCCTTTGTTCTAGTAAAGTGTTAAATCAGCCAAGTGCATGCATCTTTCCCTGCAATACACAGGTTAGTTTCCAAATCGTGGTGTTTTTCGTTCCTTTTATTTTGTCGTAGCGTGATTTCGTTGCGTCAACGAGACGATTACGCACGGGGGAAAGTACGTTCAAGAACTAACTTCCTACTTGTGTGTTATGTATGAGTGTCATTTTCCGTGAATTCGTGAATGACGCGTTATATTTTTCAGGATTTTTGAACGAGGAGTGTGATGATACGATTATCGAATTATCCAAACTCTCGATCGCTGATCAGACGCACGAGGTCACTGTACTAGACACCTTCCATGATACTTCGAGCCGCATAGCTACAGCAAGGGATTACGTGTTGCGTCGATGCAGTCAAACGGACGCGATACTATTTGATGAATGCTATCCGGACACGTGAGTACCAACCCTATTGTTAAATTTACTTCTTTCCTCTTACTAGTAGGTATTCAAAAAGAGAACTCAACAAAATTGGCGGTTATATAGGTCACGCAAATACAAGATGGTGGCATTGTTATTAAACATCTGTAACCCGTAGTGTACTCGTGGGTAGGCGTCGCGGCAGATAAATTGTATGAATGACTGTGTCCTACATTTTAAAACATTAATATTCAATTACATACCAATACATATAGTATTAGGTTAAGATTGATCAATTGCTCTACTTTCGCTACTACGATCTATCAATTTAATTTAAAACTATTTTAATTTTTTGTTACACAATTTGGTGCTTTTATAAGTAATCATGTCAATCTGAATCCGAGGTGGTAGCAAAAAGTCTTTATGTAATTGTTACTGTCACAGTTGAGTGATTAAGAGTTAAAGTAGAACAAAAAGTATTTACTAAGTTCATCTTAGGTAGTTCAAAATAATTGTACAGCTTAAATCTTTTCACAAATAGAATTTAACATAAAATGTATGACTAACACCAACACAACACAGTTTTCTAATAATCTATTAGAAGAACCTACAAAATTATGCTAAACCTGATCTCAATATGACTCATTGAGATCAGTTTTAGCATAGTTTTGTAGGTGAGTGAATGTCTGTTAAATTGACCTTTCCAAGGTACACTAGGGACATTGTCCTTTACTTTTAATTTTTGTGTACATTATTATCTACTTCATACTACAGTGTTATTGTTTGTTCATTACTCGCAAACTGCAAAGTAAGCTTGAAGGATGTTTTTTGTTTTTCCCTTCAAAGAGGAAAGACAAAGAGTTTACATTGCATTGTTCATGGCCAGGGTTATTCCATGTGTATTTTTGGATGTACTTCAAATATTTGCAATTGTATTTTAAGTCTTCAAGGAAAAAATGCTTATTGTCTTTATCTAAATGATGCTTTAACTAAAATTCTCTATAATTCTATGCTGTCACACTTTATGACAATGGCAGGTATGATTTGTTGAGTGTTTATTCTTTGGTGTTTTTAAATATGGAAGTATTTATTAAATTCATTATATTCTGTCACACAATGCATACAACTATTAGCTATCAAGTTTTAGTCATAAGCATGTACTTAATATCCTCTAGGCAATGAATCACATGTATTGCATTAGTCAATGTGTAAACCTAAACAATCTATAATGGGTCTGGCAACCTATATTCAGTATCTCAAGTTTCAACTTTCATGTACCCTTCAGTATGAGTGTTTTCTAAACTCATTTTCATTGAAAATTGAATAAGTGTTTGTTCTGATTCAAGGTTAAAAGTGTCACAAGACTTAACCTTGTTGATTATTCAGCATTGAACATCATATCATGTTCAATTTAGCAATGTTTCAAAAATACAGTCAACATATATCTTTGATTATACATACTTTTTTATACAATGCAAGGAGTGAAAGTTGCAGAGTTGAAGATATCTTTACATAATAATCATGTGGTCAAAATGTTATAAAAGTAACCACAGACTAGAAAATCAAAATTGGAGAGAGAATGTTGTAAGTTTTATTTTGTAGTGATGTTGGTGAATTTGAACATCACTTTTGTACTTATATTTGCTTAGTTCCCTGACAATATGGTTGCCAACTGGGTTTTCTTTGTCACATAGTAACTGTTTCATAACCTAACTGATGTAACATATTTTATGCATGAATATCAGTATTGCAGTTAATTTAATGCCATATTAACACCATTACTATTTTGCAAACACTATTTCTATGCTAAACTGTTCAGCCCTCAATTGAGTGAATATTTAAATATCGGAATTCAAATATGAACTCAATTTTAAATGAATGAAACTGCACCAGACCTCGTGTTTCTGTTAGCTTTTGTGAGTTCTATATACTAATCTTCTTGTCGTTATCCATTACACTTGTTGCACGCACTTATCCCATCTTACTCAAGGTCATTATCTCACATTATCCTTTGTCATTCACTCTCTCACTCTCATCATTCAATCTCTTTTGTCACTGTCATTCAATCTCTTTTCTAAACATTCCTTTTACAATCCATCACATCTTTTCTCTTTGAAGTTAAACTTCTCTCACTCGATCACTACTTGATTGATCGTTTGATCATTCAGTGTGGAATTTTAAGGACACAACACATTTAGTTCCTTGAGAGTTATTTAAAAATCTATATTTATGTCAACGGAAAATTGCAAACGCCATAAGATAGTAGTTCTTGCTGGGGAGTTTGTTACGCCACTTCTTCTTCCCAGCTAAAAGACTAAAGTGGTGATGGGTGGGCGTTTTGGGGGACTGTCTTTATGTAAAATTTGACATTCAAAAAGTGCTGTCTCTCACCTAAATGACTTTTGATTTTGATTGAGTTTATTTATGACAAAACTCTTATAATCATAATTTATCGAGAAATTATAATCTAATAAAGATTTATTAGAATCTTATGAAGCCTGTAATTTTCCAGTGACATGATTATATTTTCCAGCTACTGTCATACTAAATCCCTCTCTTATTTTATAGTTATTATTATATGGGCCAGATTTCCCATTTACATTTTTGTTTCTATTGACATTGCCAAGGGGCTGAGTTTTATCTCACTGTCACTACTTATTATTATTTAAACAAACACACCTAAGGTTTCATCTTAATCTAACCAGGAAATGAATGTGTAGTATGTTCTGTTTATATAAGACAATGCTTATCACTAAGCACTGACTTGACATTTAGAGATGATAGTTAAGTTTCGTGCCCAGAATTCAGCATATATGTATAGGTATGAGTCAAACAATAATTTTGTTTGTATGTCCACAACTGGCCAACCAAATCATTGAGTTGTGGGCACAGAGTGTGTTGAGGTGTGGGTGGTTTTCAGTCAGTCAGGTACACACAATAAAAACACGACATTAAAAAAAGCGTGTCCTCACGGCTGCGCCAAAAAGGTTCGTTTCAGCAAATTTGCCAGACGCATGCATGCTGATCTGCCAATGAACCTTGAATGACGAGTCAGTTCAAAAGCTGACTAGCCGCAATTTTTATTCCTCAAAAGTTATCTGACGAGTGAAAAATCGGCTGCTAAGGCCCTTTTTTATGGGAAATCAACAAATGACCCCTCCCGCCCTGGGTGGAGCGGTAGGGAGTGTCAGACTTACTGACTAAAACCCACCCGTGATCTTTCTTGTGCCCTTTGCGTTCCAGGGCCGCGGTAACTCTTTCGAACAAATTCCGCAACCAGGCTGCTAAGGCCCTAAGTCCAGCATATCTAGCAACCAATCCTGTCTCTACCTATTCTAACACGTTTCCATAATTGTAGGTTGTTGAAGAACTGCCACAAAATTGGCGAGGGTGTGTACGGCGAAGTCTTTCTTTGGCGCGCCCGAGATGGTCGAGCACGCGTGCTGAAGATCGTGCCCATCGCCGGTACTCTCAAGGTCAATGGGGAGAGTCAGAAGGACTTCCACGAGATCATATCTGAAATTGTGATTGCTATGTGAGTATAATCACTTTTTTTTTTACATTGAGTCAACTCGCGGAAGACCTATTAGTATTTTTCCGTGCGGGAATCGAACCCGCGGCACGTGGGGCAACAGCCAAACGCTCAACCACTGCGCCAACCGTGTCGTCTACATTTTTTTCTATTGATACCGATGAAAATGATCTTTTTATGCTCAATGAGTTCACCAAAGTCTTATTTTAGATCTATTCCCATCCAATACCAAGAACTAATACCATTTGGTATTAGTTTATTTCCGAATACATTTTCTATTCCCAACGAGTACCACATTTAAAACCAATACCAAAATAAGTTTGAAGAAATTAGGTACAGTCAGGTTCAGTAAAATTAAAATGCTTTGAGTGATTTTAAGTAATGTTTAATCAAGATTATATTGAATTTTTCTTTTATTTTACATTTTTAGAGATTTAGAGATATTAGATACTTTTATTTTACTATTCCAAGTCCAACAATTATAATACAAACAGTCAAATATAGAAGAAGGATAGAATACAACTGGACAAATGGCACAGGGCAAAATTTAAACGTCTCATCACATTCGTAAACTATAATTTTTTCCATTTGCGTTAGTTGATTTGGATGGGCCAAAATAATTATTCGGGTATTAGACTCTTCTTTATAATCATACAGTACAAAATCTCGGAATTGTAAAGGGATTTCTACTTCATCCACTGATTTGCACTTTATTTTAGACACATCAGCTTCCTTTTTTCTTGCTTTATAAAATTTTGTTTTCGTGTTTTGAAATGATGGGATATTTTTCACCAAATTCTGTTCAGTTTCAGAGAATTGGGATTTAAATGTATCCTTGGTATTGGGGTGAAATCAGACTTTAATACCGTTTCTCGTAAATTATTCAGTTCCTTCGCCATCAAGTTCTTTACTTTATCGGGCTCGCAGCTATGATTTTTCTCATTGGAAATATTGCCATCCTGCCGAGACAGCAATATATCAATAAGCAAAACCAAGCCACCTTTTATTTTTATAAACGTCAGTCCTTCTGGGTTTCCCGAAGATGTTGAAGGCATTATCAGCATCATCAGCCATTTCTGTCATAAACATATATGTACACGTGATGAACAAATATACCTATAAAACATAAATAGATATTACTCACACATTAAACTCTATCTTTGCTTCTTTTTAATTAGTTCCCTACCTACTATGATAATACCTTTTTAAAAAATAAGAACACACAAGATATGTAAATAGCAATTACTCTACCCGTCGCAGGCAGGGAAATGTACTGAACTGAGTTGTCTGTCTGAGAACAAGACTTATTTTGCTCTCAACTCTGATTGGTTGCTTCGAATTACAAAACAATAGACAAAAATTGACCCTTTTTCGCAGGTAAAGTGAAATGATTCATTTGAACTGCTTAATTGTTAGTTTCGAAAGTTTTAGACTTTGTAGCATTCAATTACGATAGTATAGTATGTATGTAAATGTTAGAAAATAAAATAAAACTTTGTGTAGCTGAGTGTACAAAAAGTCACGTTTTGGTATTCGTTAGTAATAGATTTGTTATTACAAAAAATGTGGTACTCGTTGGGAATAGAAAATGTATTCGGAAATAAACTAATACCAAATGGTATTAGCTCTTGGTATTGGATGGGAATAGATCTTATTTTATACGTTGTAGTACATAATATTGTTAATAGGTTATGTAATACACTACCTAATTCACTAAAAACTAAACAACCCACGAACATCCTAACTAAGCAATGTCTTTTCTTTGACAAGTCAACTTGCGGAAAACCTATTAGTGTTTGTGATGCACTAAAAACTAAAACTAAACAACCCACGAACATCCTAACCAAGGAATGTCATCTGTTGATGTAGAACAATTGCAGGTTAAGTAAGTCATTGAATCATTTAATCTTGGATCTGGAATTTGACTTTGGGGGCTGCTTTTGTATTTGTATGGGTGGATTCTATTTCGATAAGGTTCTTTAATCTAAAAGATGTGTTGAGCGTGAGATTATTGCTATAAAACAGTTGTGTGCCAAACAGAGAGCATAAAACCATCCGCCTCAAAGAATTCTTTAGCTTAAATAATTGGGTCGCTAGTGCAAACCCATAAAGATTTATGGAAGCGTGCGACGTAGAAATTGTCTCTTATGTATAGTTCCTCTGCCAAAACTACCGATGTGACCTTTGCAGTAGTTTGTTAAAGTAATTCATATTTATGACGCTAACATCCAGACCTTGTATATGCCCTAAATGGCTATTGTATCACATTTGGCACTCAATCCAAGGTTTTCATTGACTTGTCTTGATTGAGGTTTTATGTTCAATGTCAACATAAACGGAACAGATTTTGGTATATTTTACGAATACAACATTAATAATAATAATAATTTTTATAATAATAATTTATTTATTTTCTTACCACAAATTACAGATAAATTAATTAAATAGTCTACAGACACAATTTTAAAATTAATTTGTGGAAGACTGGTGCCTAAACTAAGTTTTTTACAAAACCTGTATGTCAGGTCACCAGGCCCCCTTAACAAAGTTTCACATTATTATTGTTGTACTGGAGACAATCTGATTCGTAAATAATATTCAAAATACATTATCATATTGCAATATTGTTCATCAAAAAGAATAATAAGAAACACATTAATTCAATTGTATTAAAACAATTTTCGTTAAAGTATAACTCTCACTATTCGATCGTCTTTTGGACTGGAATAACTTGCAGCATAAAGATTGTGAAACCGTTCGACAGTCCTTCCTGTCGTATGACTAGGTAATTTAGGAAATGGCTTGAGTTATTGAATTTATCAGCTACCAAATAAGCTTATCTAGTCAGCAGACCATTTATGTAATCTGATGCTATCAAAAATCGATTATTTTCTATCATAACATCAAGACTGTCCTTGTACAAAATTCAATTTCCTAATTTAGATATCAATCAAAAATGTTTGCATACAGACATCTCCTTGTAATTAAATGATACTGCTTCTTTGTTAAATTAAGTAAAGTTTTATTCAATATCACAGAACACATCGCTGTAGTAATTTATCTGGGTCAATTTATCAGTTTCATTGGGGTAGTTATAAATTTTAGTGCGCTACTACTACATGCGTTATTTATGCCAAGCCAATTATCTACTTAATGTATCTTGGAACGAAGTGCTGAAGTGACCCATTTTCCTTGAAAATAAAACATACAGCTTGCGGCTAATCTATGTGCCACGATCTTGAATAAAACGGGTCAGTTCCGCAATCAAACGCTTAGATTAGTAACCGCTTTATGTAACAATCATTGTTCAGATCCTTACATACTTGATTTATTGTATTTTAATGATGTAATTGTTTTCTTTTACAAGCTGGGTTTCTCTATCAAAACTAGGGAAAGAAATTACGTAATGCTCTTGCGAAATATAATTTTCCTCAAAGCTTTTCCTCCAGAAACAAGATTACGTAACGCACTTACAAAGATTTTAAAGGTCTTCGGGAAACTTGAACAAAGTCTACATAATATGTAATTTAATATATTTTCTGGCAAAACAAGTTATCCATAAATTACGTCACACGAATTTCATGATTCCCCCCCCCCCTGTTCTTGTCACAGCTGGTCACATTTGTCAGACCACCTTCCCTAGTGTGACGTCACATATTTTACAATTTCATTCGTGTATTTGTTCGCGTTTTATTTAACACCTGGATTAAAATACATTTTCAAATGTGACGTCATGAAATTTAGGACCCCTCCCACCCCCTTGTCACACAATGTCACACTTCGTCGACCCCCCTTATCTCCCTTAATGTGTGACTTAATTTATGGATGACCCCTTAGTCTTTACATATTATAACAGTCTGCAATAGTTTAGTTTTGCACTTGAAGAAAACACTTCTCAAACAATCATACCTCATGAATATTTTTTGTCGATAAAGTGGGTACTTATCGTCATTTTCTTCCACAGGGAATTGAGCGCACTCCGCGCTCCAATAGCCGAAATTAATCGCCACTTTGATGAAGGGAAGGACGTCGAAGCGCTGGATCTACATGCTATAGAGAATGCCACAGATATATTTAATGAGGTCAGTAAACTTAGTTCATCATCTGCCTAGCCTTTTCCCAACTATATTGGGGTCGGCTCTCAGTCATGCCAGATTCAGCTGAATACCAGTATTTTACGTGAAGCGGCTGCCCACCAGACCTCCACAACCCATTAACTGGGGAACACGGTACTTCTTGGCAAGACTGGTGTCAGATTTTCTGGCTTCTGACAATCCGTAACGACTGCCAAAGATCTCCAAATGACAGCCGGGATCAACGGCTTAACGTGCTTTCCGAGGCACGGAGAAGTCTCGTTATGTTAAGATGGTCAGTAAACTTAGTTAAGTATCATTATTTCAGCAAACTTACATGGCAGACAAACCACCCATACTCAGACATTCTGTGATTCATTGTGCAGAAAGATAAGGCGAAGAATTCCCTACCTCTGTAAACCTTTGTGTGGGTATAATCTAAAGATCTTAAAGTTGAGAGTGAAGGCTGTCAATCGTCAACCCCATTATCACTTACCATAAAAAAAAAAAAATTAAAATGAAATTAATATATCTAGTTTTAATTTCCGCGAATATTTATGGGTTGCAGGTATGCACCTCCCTCCCACCCGCTATATTATGCACATGCAAGATTACAAGGCAAATGCAAGGATTTTATGCACATGCAGGAAGGCAAAGCAAAACCCGACACCATTACCGACACGTGTTTCTTTCGCCTCTCCACGAGGCATCCTCAGGGGACGTGTTGACTCGCCGACCGTTAAGTTGCGTTAAATTAAAACTAGATATATTAATTTCATTTTCGAATTTAAAATGGATTTCCGCAAAGTAACGCCTAATCAATCAATTTTTTTTTTTTTTTTTTTTTTACTTACCATCAAGTAGTGGCTAAACGCGACTCGTATCAACAATAATGAACAGTCATCAAGCAGTCCCCCGCTGGACATAACCCGCTTCAATCGTATTTCATTTATATCTATATTCTATTTGACCCATAACTACCATGTGAAGGGTCCACTGCAATAATGACGAAAGTACATTTAAAAAAAAAATAATAAGTAAGCACGTCTTTTAGCCACTAGATATCTGTAGTTGGTAATCTCGTTAACAAACTTGGCAATATTACTTACAATCCCGGTATTTTAGACAGTTCACGCTTATCTATATCTATACTAATATTATAAAGCTGAAGAGTTTGTTTGTTTGTTTGAACTCGCTAATCTCAGGAACTACTGATCCGATTTGAAAAAATCTTTCAGTGTTAGATAGCCCATTTATCGAGGAAGGCTATAGGTGAAGAAGAAGAAGGCTGTAGATGATATATATATATATCATCACGCTATGACCAATAGGAGCGGAGCAGTCATGAAAAATGTGACACAAACGAAGTTGTGCGGACAGCTAGTATTAGATAAAAGGACGCAACTCAATTAAGTCCTGGTTTTTAAAAACTGTAAATAATATATATTTTTACTTAGTTCTTAAATAAAGCTTGAGTAAAGAAACAACATAATATGAATCATCAAAATGTGCTGTAACCAATAATGTATTTTATTCATACCTTTAAACACGACTTTCCTTTTCCCATTAATATAATTGAAACACAATTATCTCAAAAAGAGGTAACAAAGGACATTTTATCGTTATTGCAGTGGACTCTTCATGTATTTGTATAGACGTAAGCTTGAAGGTTTTGTCTTATATCCGCGGTCGACGCAATCGATACTCTGTCCTTGACTCAACTAGTTGGGGCAAGGTTTTAGTCGGTACGAGTCTGACGTAACCCAAGGATTGTGTAACCTTACTTTTCCCCGGAGAAATAGAGGGTATCTACGAATAAAACGTTTGAAAGGCACTGTAATATGTTTTGTCGAAGCGAAGACTAGTTAATTTTTTTTATCATCAACATTGAACTTATTACCTCCGTTCTGTAGAACAAAGTTCAACTCGATAATCTCGAGTAATATTAGAATGAATCATCAGCATCAATTTCTCATATAAAACCTCATTCGAGCCTGCATTCAAACTCTTTCGTTAGTTCATAAGTGCAACTTAATGACGCAAGCTGTGTGAAAAATGATACGCGAGACAATGGACAGTTACGTAATGTTATTCTGATTGTCCGAGATGTAAATTAATTGGAAACTGGTAAATGACGCGAGCTGACGCATGCTTAGCAACAGAACTTGATGCAATCTTGCTCCTTTTATAAAAATACGTGCTTAGATATTATTATGTTTAAGACGATAAAGATATCATACGGGATAAATCACGTGCGTTATTCGAAAAAAATCTCGTACGATCACGATTCAAAATATCTGTAGGTCAAATCACAAACTCAAACTCGAAGCATTTATTTCAATTAAAACCATTTACCGGCTTTTGAACTGCCAATATCGGTCAGTCAGAGATGAAACTATTTGCACGTCCAAAAAATTCGTACCTAGACCTCTTTGGAGAAGAAGGAAACTCCACGGACACTTTAAAATAATAAGTGGTTGCATAATTAATGCTGATGTAAAAGTTGCGGAATTTAAAGAACCCGGCGGGCACTGGAAGGAACACGGCTGGGTTTAGTCAGTAAGAGTCGGACACAGAAGTAATTTGATCATTTCCCGTCCAGATAAAAAAGGACTATGTAAAACGACTTGCACCGTAAAAGCGTCCGGAGTAAAAATGAAACAATTTTATCCATAATAATAATTTTTATAATAAATATTTAAATAATAATAATTAAAATACATAATTAAAATACGCGGCACTTTAGAGATGACCAGTCCCAGCTGAAGGCGCCCGTTCACGAATATTGTGATACAAATATTAATTATTCCAAAGAGAATGAACTCTCTCAGAATACCGGCGCCGTTCAATTTAGGTCAAACAAAGGCAATACTTGAATAGGTTACGAGACCAAACATCCATTCAATTTTCCTCTAACGACTGACAAACTATTCGAAATTGCGTCCATACAATTTTCCTTGATAACTAGATCAATATGTACGTCTATTGAATGTGAAATGAAAATCATATCAACATCGAGTATATAAAGTCTACCACGTGTAAATGATAGATAGAATTTATGGCGTAGCTATGATGATGATACTATAAAAATTGCATGCACTAATAATTGAACTATCATATCTTATTGTTTGGCGTTTACGTAAATGTATGACCGGCCATGCCTCCGAGTTTCTGAGAAATACAGTTGAAACAGGAAAAAATATTGCAGTTGTGTTTTGCCGGGAATTATTTCAGTTTTCCTTTTGTGATGTATTAGGCACTTCTAGTTACTTTATCGTTTCTTGTTATTGTCTATCATTAATTGATGGATAGTTTTCAAAGTCCATAATGACGATGTCTGCAATTTTTCATCACGACCATTAATTGAATATCGTATTAAAGTCACTTTGTTAATCATTTAATGCACGTTTTGGCAATAACAACGTCGTTAGGCATCGTAAATGTAATCAGTATTCAAGTCTAACGATCCAACATTTTCGGAATTCTATCTGCATTCCGGACGTTCTTTAAATTCCAAGGCAGAACTGATACCAGCGGGCGTACCATGACGTCTTAAAACGTGAGTCTTCCGAGCGAGAAAAAGGGATGGAGCTATATAGGGTGTACAACTCTATCCCTCTTTCTCGCTCGGAAGACTCACGTTTTAACATCTCATGGTACGCCCGCAGCTTGATATCTGAGACATGATAGTCATCCATTTAAGACTGATAACACAATCCGCTCGACTATATGAATTTAATTTTGTTAAGTTCCCTTCTCAATTTCGGTGTCGCTATTTGGGGCCTTTCTACCTGTTAAAAGGTCCCTGATTCTTTACAAATAATAGCCACAGATTTATTCTACCTGTGCTGAGATCTTCGACTTACGTCATCGCTGCCCTTTCAGTTTAAATGATAGGTACATATTGAAGTGGGTGGAGCTTATTCATCCTCTTTTCATCATCCAATAATCATCTAGTAATTTTGTTTTACTATAGAAATATGCTTTATCTATATTGGCACGATAAAATTGTAAAAAGCTAACAGAGTACAACGGATTATTTAATCTTTCATCACGTTTGTCGATAAGCTTAGAAACTCAGCGCATGCAATGTTTCTACTTGATATGCTGCAGTTGCTATACGGAGTTCTAGTACCAATCACCGAATGTAATTCGTTCTTATGCACTTAGCAATAAGGTTAAAAAGTAATCGACCGGGAACTTATGTAGGTAGCACGACTATTTTCCATAAACGCTTCTGTTAACTTCATTTATTAATTAGCAACCTTATCCTTACGGTCATAAGCCATTTATCGCAAATAACAACATAATGCCGCATTCGTCATGTATGCGTTTAAAACTAATAGCCATACAAAATGAGGTCATTCATGAGGCTTCTAGGAAAATGAATCACCGTTTCCCCAGTACGGACGAACGCGTAAAAATTTTACTTTCGAATAAATTGCATGAATCATTTTATTCACGAAAACGAACAGTGTTTGTTTGTATGATAAAGTAACTAGGCCGCACTGTTATCGGAACAAGACGTCCCTATCTTGGCACAGCTGGCGCATTTGTGTAGCTTAAGACCAATTATGAATTACGATTAAAATGTCGGAATGTATTTATTTTTTCTTACACAATTATTCATTGTTGTCCCACTCATTATATAGCGGTAGGTAATAATAATAATAAAACTTTGTGGTATGTTATCATGTTTTGTATGAATCTACGATTTTACCTTATCTCTAGACAGATTTTTACAATTCCGCTTCTTGAATTTTGAGGTCGTTCATACGATTATTATTTTAGTAATCTTGATTTTGAGTACTTTTTTAGCATTGAAGAAACGCTCTTGTTCGTTTATAAAGTCATTGAATGATAGCGCTGACCTATTTGTCGATATTGTGAATTGTTAGACCAAGAAATAAATAAGCCTGCTTTATTCTATAGTCCTTGTGCAGTACTTACATATTTATATACTGCACTGCAATTACATAAGATATCCAACTGGTAACACAATAATTTACATTTTCCTGTCAGTTAGATCCATGTATCTACTGACATTTTACCGCCAAGCAGGATATCTATTTTAAAATTCCGCATGGCAACAGGTTGCAACAGTTGCAAGCTCACATGCTACTTCCTTTCCTCTGTTAAACGCTATAAAACGATAATTGCGGGACAGCTGCTGCATATTTTTTCTTGTGGCAAGTGGTCTTTTAAGTTTTATTGGCCGTCCATCGGACATTGGCATGTATTTATTGAATGGCGGGTTTTTAACAACGCTTTGCGTCTGCCTTTTGACCTGATCTATGCATTTTCTGTCAAAGTATGTACTTAGTTTAGTTAAAGAAGATCATTTATACATGTGAGCGGAAAATTGCAGAATCCGTAAGATTGTAATAAATCTTTATAAGATCTCGATGTATTATGAAAAATCGTTTTCTATACCATATTCAATAGTTTCTAATATATCGGGTCTTATTAAGAAAAAATAGTTCGCAATTTCACTCGATATTTTACAATCTTACGGCTTTTGCAATTTTCCTGGGAAATACATATTTTACTAAGATTCATCGTCATCTCCTAGACGCAAAGTTTCTTCGTAAGATTTGCCAGAGAAAACAATGAGCTAGTCTTGTATATTTATAAACTACGTTCATTTTAGCGCTTCCTGTTATTTGTTGATTTTATCATTCCAGATTCTGATTAAAACATAAAAGCGATGTGTACGTGAATAATTCACGGAATAATTGTAATATGACGTAAATATTTTGCCAGCTCTTGAAATTAGACTCGCGCGCGCTATATCGAGATAAGTTATCTTGTGACCTGAGACCACCCGGGAATATAATCTTCGTCTGTTGGGTCATGTTTCGGTACCAAAGGGTGGGGAAGGGGGGGAAGAGACTACCCAGGTTGCGTGGCGTCCGCGTGGAGAATATTTCATCGTACCTAAACAAACTAACCATCCAATTATTTCTAAGGCCACGTTTCCACCTGCAACTAGCTCGCATTGCTTGTTGCTTTACATTTATGGTATCGACGTATATCGCTCCATCGTATCCCGCATTGATATAAAACTTAATGAGAGTTGCTTGCAACTGTACGCGTGCCCTAAAACTTTCGCTGTTCTTATATCTGATTAGGTAATTTCGTTTCTCTTGGTCTCATCGAACTTCATTGCCTCGGCGCTTTCCGGTTAAATTATAGTTTTCATGAGTTGCAGTGGTAGGGCAAGTACTAGTTGCGGAATTTGTTCGAAAGAGTCACCGCGGCCCTGGAACGCAAAGGTCACAATAAGTATCACGGGTGGGTTTTAGTCAGTAAGAGTCTGACACTCCCTTCCGCTCCGCCCAGAGCGGGAGAAGTCATTTGATGATTTCCTATCCAAAAAAAGGGCAAGTACTAAACAAAAAATGGAAAGCGATGATAATAGACGATGGAGCACGGTGGCATCTTCATCAACATTAGCAGCCTTGCACCTCGCAACTGCCTATTATATTAATATTCTTCCTTCCTTTAGCGCTATGTTTTTGCGAGTCCTAAAACCAATACCCTCTATCTCCATAGGTACTAGCAGTAAGGTGCGTATACGGCAGCTATCCAGCCCGCTTGCTCGACCTGTGGGACCTCTACGACGAGTGCAAAGGCTCCGAGAACGATAACCCGGCGATATTGCCCGCCGATCAGCAGTTCATAGTGCTGGAGCTCGCGAACGCGGGCCAGGACTTGGAGAGCTATCAGTTCAATAACGCTGAACAGGCGTATGCCTTGTTTATGCAGGTATGTTGGCTTTGGCTTCGATTTTTGAATTGTTTTTTTTTTTTCTTTTTAGATTGTGGCATGTTATTTTTTTTTTTTGTTTTTGTTGTGATGCTTGTTGACCAAGGCAGTTGTAGACAAGTAGGTGTATTGTGTCTCAATTCAGACTGTGAAATGTTTAAGTTCTGTTTAAGCATCATCCTGCAGAAAAATATTCACGGATACAATAGAAGTCATACAAAGGCTTATTTACGAATGATCCTTCAGAATATAATTTGTCAACTATTTGCGGATGATCGCTCGCTATGAAAACTTAAGCGCAGTACGCTTGAAGTGGTCTTTCATTGGTCCTTGTTTGAATTGATTTACAGTTCAATTCACTTCAGAATAGCACTGATGTTGTTTTATTGACTTGGTCGGCTAATAATCATAAATTGTGTAAAATATAAATGTGAATGGTACGAGTTGCTAATTTTTAACACATGTGATGAAAAATATAAATGCATTATTTTGTTGTAACATTTTTAGAGAAACTCACTTATGTTCTTGTTAGTAGAAAGCTATGAAGTTTCGTTTGTGCTTTCGTACATTAGTGTCTTAATGATTTGAAATGATGTTGAAATCTCGAAAAAATATAATTATGAGAACTGCAATTACTTGTTTTAATGACTTCTTTACATAATGCTGTCTATTAGATATCGCTGTCAACTATCAACTATAAGACCGCCATTGTACCCTTTTTTTTTTGTAAAAGCGTTTGTAACTATTTTGGTGTACAAAAAAAAATACCTCTCGACTCTATGGATAGACTTAGGTAGAGAAGCCATAGGTAACGCATTTTATGTTTTATGTTGTTTTTTTTTTTGTGTATTTTTTCAGTGGCTCCAACTGCATGCAAGCAGCTTCCACGGAAGATAAGCGATATTCTAGTTTCAAGTTGTTCACGTATCTTGACTAGATTATCACTTATCCTCTGAGGTCGCTTTCGCGCGCTTTTCATGTGTTACCAGTGTGTGGATTCTTTTTTTTAATACATTGTTTTTTTTTATTATTTGTCAGCATGTTTTTTTTTCTAATTTTGTTTTCTATTTTGCATATTTTTGATGTTCTTGTATGATTGTAGCAAATTTTTGTTTTTAGGTTGTTCAGAAGAAGATTATGTATTGATTTGTGTTGCCTGTTAAATTATATACTGTGTTGAGTTTTTTTTAATATTTTCTATTATTACCAGGTTGCATACGGTCTAGCAGTTGCAGAGGAGGCGTTCCAGTTTGAGCATAGAGACTTGCATTGGGGAAACGTGCTCATAGCTCCAACTGAAGAGAAGGTATGTTGAAATATCTCCTTTTCTTATATGAAAATAGGCTATTCTAGTATGTAACTTAACAATACATCAACCAAACATCGTTACTTTAGCAAGGAATCGTATGGTCCTGGTTATAGTCGCATCTTAATTTGTATTAGTAGTTCTTTGTCATAAAAACGCCGTCATAACACGGCTCATAGGTGAAATCTTACAAGAAAGTACACAATAAAGACCTTACGCAAGCTCTATACTTGCCAATATGCCATAACTAGTAATCAAAGTACAAAATTGCTCTACAGCAATTTCTACAAATTGACGGTGAAAACGAAATCATTACAGCGACGTTGTGCACTATCCATGACACATTAGCGTCGTTTCCATTGTATGTCGATCGCGATGGTGATCAGTGCGGCGCGATACGGGCGATGGACGACCGAACTATTGTCTTCGAGTAACTTGCTATCTGATCTTTTAGCCGGGATAAGTGCGCTGGCAAAGAATTCCGCTCCTCCAGACGATAAGATGTCACTGATTAAAAAAGAATTGTAGTTCTTAAGAGCCATTTCACAAAATTTGAACGCTCGAGTTTAGGTAAAAATGCTAGCATATTGTATGTGTGCGTAAGTTACCCACACAAAAACCGAGCCGACAGTGTAGCGCGAGTGTCGAGACGGACTAAACAATCTTGAGCTGCTAACATCGTAATGCACATTTGTTCGCGAGTTATTAAAAAGTGATTTCATTTATGCAGTAGAATTAAGGATTTCAAGGCCCCAAGTGCTATTACAATAGTGTCAGAATGGTCTATCATTGGTCTCATAATGGTCCATTTTGACAAGTTTCGTAATCTACTAATATAAAAGCGTCATTATGACTTTCCAATGGTCAACCACTGAACACTCATTGAAAGAATGGTAATCTCGTACATAATGACAAATAAATTACAGACGTATGCGGTAAGTAAATCTTTTACGCGCACTTTTGCATAATTAAGGGGTCGGTAAGTCAGAGAACCAGTGAGATTGTAGTTTTCAAAACGAAAATTTACATAAGGAGAAAAACCTGCAAGAAGCTCTTAGTTACTTTATTCAATCATGTTAAATATTTCAAATATGTTAGTTTCAACATTCGGCTTTGTTTTGTATTGTTATCTATACTTCTATACTAATATATAAAGCTGAAGAGCTTGTTTGTTTGCTTGAACTCGCTATAAACTCAGGAACTACCGGACCGATTTGAAAATTTCTTTCAGTCTGAGACGCTAAGGCCAATAGGAGCGGTACACCAATGAAGAATGTTTCAAAATCAAATTAGTAATTATTCCACGCGGGCAGAGTCATCAGTAATTTTGCGCCCTCACTTTAAAAATAAAGTGAAATAGCGATATCAATTCGGTAGAATCCCCAAATTGATTGAGTCTGAAAGTTCATCAAGTTCGTTAATTGATTCATTAAGTCCGTGGTCTAACGCTACAGGTCCGTTCTTCTATAAATTGTATCATTTACTGCTAAATAAACTATGATATATAAATTTGTAAAAATCCCCTAAACCCAAATTGAAAATTAAGGAAAAAACTGGATAAAGCGAGTCAGACTCGTGTTATTTCGATCGAGTTTTGATTTTTTCCGGGTTCTACGGAAGTTTATAAACTATGAAAGCACTCTCATTACTCTGGCAAAAATAAGCAAATTAAATTGAAGGGCAAACTTGTTGAAATAAATTGTAATTGCAAAAAATATTTTATATCATTTAATAAGAGAAAACTACAAATTCCCAATTTTCTAACTTTTTTTCTGTAAGTACAGAAAAAGTCAGAAAATTGTAGTACTACAGTACTGTAAAATCTATCTTCATGCCAAATTTCATGACTCTAGGTCACCGGAATGTTCCCTATTGGTTTTGATTCCTTTGCGGGCGTCAAAATATGCACCATAACCGGCCTTATCTCTAGATTGCATTGTCTTAGAACTTGATTTTTTTCACAGCTCCAAGTTAGTCTCAACATATTTGAGGAATTCATATTAATTTTAGCTTTATTCCTCCATAAGTTCCTGAGAAAAAGGGTCGTGACAGACGGACAGACTGGCGAACAATAAAATGATCCTATAAGGGTTCCGTTATCTGGGTGTCAACACTGTGTGGATCGCCCGGAGGACACGGTGGAGCATACGGTGGATGTCTGCCCTGCGTGGGCGGAGCAACGCTATGTCCTCATCGAGGCGATCGGCGGCGGCGACCTCTTGTGACTTGCCCTGGCAGAATCCATGGTCCGGAGCGAGGAGACATGGGAAGCGATGAACTCCTTCTGCGAAGCAGTAATGCTAGCAAAGGAGGAGGTAGACCGCGTGAGGGAGAGCGAAACCTCACGCTCCAGCCGCAACAGAATAAGAGTGTCGGGGAAGGCTCCGTAATAAAATAAAATATTTACGATTGATTCCGAATGGTTCACTCAATCGTCCAACAGTCAACATTCTTTCTCCTACAATCTATCTATACTTATAATAAATCTGTAGAGAGGTCAATTCTGTACAAGGAATATATTTTCAAAATAACTATCAGGGGGTGATTAGTGATCGATACTGGTGCCAAAAATGCAATCAGTAAAATTTTTGTCTGTCTGTCTGTCTGTCTGTCTGTCTGTCTGTCTGTCTGTCTGTATGTTCTTTATAGAAACAAAAACTACTCGACCGATTTTAACGAAACTTGGTGCAATTATTCTTCATACTCCTGGGCAGGTTATAGTATAGTTTTCATCACGCTACAATCAATAGGAGCAGAGCAGTGAAGGAAAATGTTGGGAAAACGGGAGAAGTTACTCCATTTTTTAAGCTTTGCTTTGCACTGAACGGATCGGGCTGAAATTTGGCATGCAGGTAGATGTTATGACGTAGGCATCCGCTAAGAAAGGATTTTGATTAATTCTACCCCCAAGGGGATAAAATAGGGGATGAACGTTTGTATGAAACTTTGTCAATTTTAAACCGATCGGGCTGAGAGTTTCAAAATCGGGGGTAAAGTAACTATTCCATGCGGACGAAGTCGCTGGCAGAAGCTAGTATTAAAATAATAATGTTATTTGCTGCTCAATAACCGTATGCTTTAAATCAAGAGTTGTTTCTTAAAGATACAATTTCTATTACCGGATCTAACTTTTTATATGTACCCAGCACAGCGTATCTTCTATACTAATATTATAAAGCTGAAGAGTTTGTTTGTTTGTTTGTTTGAACGCGCTAATCTCAGGAACTACTGGTTCGAATTGAAAAAATCTTTTTGGGTTGAATAGACCATTTATCGAGGAAGGCTTTAGGCTATATATCATCACGCTTAAGCCAATAGGAGCCGAGCAGCGATAAGGGTGTAAAATGTTTTAAAACCGGGTATTCCACGGGGACGAAGTCGCGGGCAGCAGCTAGTCTAATGATAAAACCAAAATTTCTAATTAAAAAATAAAACATGGCTATTAAATTTCGATACCTACAAATAAATTGAAATAGTAAACCGTGGCTTTCAAACTCAAACCTAAACCATTTATTTTAATTAACCTTGTACAGGCAATTTTGAATTGTCAAGGTCGGTCAGTCGAAAGAGGTGAAGCTATCTGCACGTTCCAAAGCGTAATTCTCTATAAAGAAGAACGTGCAAGACACTCCAGTGACACTCTCTTAAATCAATAAATTATTACAAAGTTTGTTATAAATTGTTTCTCTTTAAGGCAGCTAAATAATTACGTTTCCATTTATGATACAATGGTGTACAGAACTTTTGCTCCCCATTGCTTAAACTAATAAACCAAATAACATCATTATTCTACAGAATACGATAATCGTATTCTACTTTAAAAATCATTTTACTAAAAATAATAGCGAGTATCAAAACGTAGTAGTCGTATTATAATAATGGGTTTACAACACGCGCGCTTGAAGATCAGGACGCGGAAAAAAGTGACACAGGTCCTACCTCGACGGGCGTTTACGCCGTACTGATCGGTGACCTTTTTTTTTTTTTTTTTTTTTTTGAATGGACTACTCGCAGTTCAGCACATTAAGGCTGGTTACTGCTCAACCGGGCAATCCCGTGGTTGCCTTAGATTCTAAGGCCCCCAGCCGGGGCTTAAACTACTTAAAACTAAATGGCCGCTCGCTAAGGGCATCCCCTGTGGGACACGGGCCTCGGCTTAGCGGGGTCATTGAGGAGGGGCAGCAAGGGACAGGCTGGGTCTGATTGATATTATTTAGGGGATTTAACGCTAATGGCTCAGCAGCGCGGGCTGGCTCGTTAGGCAAAAGTCGGGGAGGGTTTTGACGGGGGCGTCGCGATGGACCTCGTCGGCGAGGTCGGAATACGGAACGCGTTCTGGGTTTGTTTTTCCTAAGAGTGCTGGTTTCCCTACTACTCTCTTGGGTCAGGGTGATGGGATTTGATCGGTGACCGCTTGCGCATCGTAATTTATTGCAATTTAGAGTAGTTTTAAAAACGATGTTATTTCTAAGTGAATAAAGCAATTGTTATGAAAACATAGAAACATATTCTTCAAAGAACATAGTTTACGGTGATATGTATATTTTCTTTTAAATTATATTTATTATGTTAAAAAAATAGCGATAAAGTTTAGATTAAAGTCGTGAAAATTGGACTCGGTTTTAATTTTTTTACTAATTAATGTAATCAAGAATCGAGAAAATAGTACGCAATGTAACGACAAAAAGATATGTCTGATGCTTACCATATTTTTTTTACCCAAATTTATAAATGTTTTTGATAGATTTTGGAATCCAAAATTGTATCTGCGTCGATTTTTCAGTAATCGAGTTGTGGGAAATTGATCACTACATAGAAACTAAGCAGGGGCGTGCGCTCCATATAGGCAATTAGGCTAAGCCTACCCTACCATAGCAACGGATAAATAAAACAAATGTATTTATTGTAACTATGCAATAAAATAAAACAAAAATATTTAATAACTCATAACGCCTAGTATAATGCTTATAGCAACTTCTCGCCCCGCGCCCGTGCGTGTGACGTATTTCAAACTACGCTGTTCCTACGAAACGGTTCACATAGGCCACAATACGAAAGTGCCTTATTTCAATTGATAAATTTATGCATGTGTGCAAATGTTCTTGTGTATGTACGCCCATAATTTACACACACATGTATAAATTATGGGCGTTTTCTAGGCTCGCTGGAGCCCACTACACGGGTCCTGATTGGTTCACCACACAATTCAAGGACAAGTAGTAAAATTTTATGAATGGAAATCGCTTAACAGGGTTGCCAATTTGAGAATAATAATTTCCTTAATAACTTATAGATATAGTTTAAAAAAACTGGTTAGTATTATCAAAAGTATAAAATGTACAAAATAAATGTTAAGTTGTAATTAATAACCCTCTAAATATAATTAAAAACCGCAAGAATTTAACTTTTCTCCCCAAATTTTCCAAACTTAATTTGAGAATTTGGTTTAAAGGGAATTAGAAAAATAAAATTGGCAACTCTGTTGACATAGATTTGTCAATTTTGGCGGGTTATGATGTATAACCCGGCAAAATGTCATTACATGTCATTCTTAAAGATTACGATAGGACCATGTAGCATTTTTTTTTGGAAGTGTATTGATTGTCTTTTTAAATGATATTTTTGCAAGAAAAAGAGAAGCCATATTGTTGATATTGTTTCATGTGACAAGCAATAGTCGTTCGAATATTTTGTTGTTGAGTATTATAAATCATAGTGCATTGATTTATAAGTAATTCGTTTTGAGTCATAAAGTAGTGTAAATATTAAAGTTTAGTTATTTGTTTACATACTTAAAAATGGTCCTAAATTGTGAAGTTTGTGCTGACAATGTGTTTGTTAGAGATTAAAAACAGTAAGTTTTCACAGCTATCGTATAATGATAAGATTCAAGTTGTTTCTAAAGGTAGATGTATACCCGAGTTACGAGAATTAACTCAAAAATAATTCATCTCGTACTCGTCATTTCAATGCTCAGAGTTATGAAACATATAACTGGCTATGTGTGTACACACAAATTATTTTGTTTTCTGTGCATTTTGTTCAATACTTCTAGAAAGAGTAGTTTGTATCGTCAGAATATCGTGATTTGAATTTGGTGAGTTTTTAAAATTATATGTTTCTCATCGTTCCGTATCGTGATTTCAACCCAGTAGAATGTGGTGAGCTTTTTTTTTGGACATTATGTCTGGCCTACCCTTACTCTAGAACCACTGCACGCCCCTGAAACTAAGTTGGTTTTTGAAAATAATTATGGTTCTTTAAATAACAATGCTAAGGACTGATCTATCTTATACGTGTATTTTAGATTTTCAGACTATTACCTAAGATCGTAAAAAAGACGACTAAAATCTTAAAAAACTGCGCGAAAATGTGAAATGGCTCTTAACTATAATACTGGTATTCAATTTGGTCTTACTGGGAAGCCGGCCTGAATATAGTTGGGAAAAGGCTCGGTAACTCGGTAGATGATGGAACTTGTGGTACAGCATCTACTAGAACTAGGGCAGTACTGATGTTTGTATCTAAAGTGTGTCAAGAAAATTATTATTCCGTATTGGGATATAACCTAAACATAAATCAGTTGAACATCTGTACCTACCTACTGAATATTTTGACGTTAACTCAATTCTGAATTTTTATAGCAAAGTTGAGATATTTTAATGATAATGGAGAAATCACTCGCATTAACAAGCTCTTCCCAAACCCGGAATATATTGCACAATGTTTCGTTACTCAAAACTACAAGAATTTATAAAATATTGTGCAATATTTGATAAAATGATCTGTGAACTAACGATAAGTTGGCAAATCATAAATTATGCAGAATCATTATTATTTATTTACGTAGTTGGAGTTGTATATTTTCCTATGTCCAGAATATTCCTAGTCTGTGCCAAATATTTCATCGACAACAAACACTCACTGACGCGTATGAGCAACTTATTATAAACATTAATTGAATTCAATAAATGGGTTTTCGACTTACATCAACTATGTTTTATATCGTATCACGACTCCAAACCGACGACAGATAGTATTTCCAAGAATGTAAATAAACTGACAACCAAAAAAATAAATGAATCGGTTGAATTACCTCTGTAACCGGCTTTATCAGACGCTTGGCTAAAAAAGAAAAAAAAAAAACCATCGCGTTCGAATTACAAATGCGCGCCAAAACAGCTGCAATACGTAATATAAATCTATACTCAGAATATTATAAGTCTAAAGAGTTTGTCTGTCTGGTTGAACGAGCTAATATCAGGAACTATTGGTTCGAATTGAAATATTCTTTTAGTGTTGGATAGCCCATTTATCGAGGAAGGATATTTAACATCCCGCTACGATTAACAGGAGTGGAGCATCAAAGAAAAAAAAAATGAAGTGTAGGGGTTATTTTTTCTCTTTCTTATGTGACGCGGACGAAGTTGTACGTGTCAGCTAGTTATTGTGTTTACGTCGATGTTGTACTTTGCTCTGAATGCCGCTACATCGGTTTTAACCTTGCCGAAAGACCAGTCACCCCATAAGGTGGATGACTTTGCGGACAGCCGTCTCGTCTACTCGAGGTAACGTCCTGGGGTTATTACGGGTCAACGAACTTGAGCAGATAGCACGGGCGAAATTTTGCTATAGATATTTAATGTTTATATGTATTTAATTTGAGATGAAAGTATTAGACAAATATTTGATTTTCAGTTTTTCTTTTTTTTAAGGATTTTTTTTATTTTCTTTTTCTCTCAGAAGTCTTTTTGTATATTTTGTGTGACATTGTGATGGCCTTGACCACAATTTTTAATCAACGTTCGCAGTCGTATGTCAGTAGTAATTATCATCATTGAAAAACTTCTTAGCAATTTCCTTAAATTTTTGATAGCTTTGCAAATACGTTGCTTAAAACTATGTAAAATTTGCAATCTCAGCGCGATATCGTTTAAAAAAAAACTCGAGTCGTCTTTAAAATAACGCTGTATGAAATTAATGATGCACCTTTTATTTCATAACATAATGACTTATCGTAAGACCAGATGTAAGTTCGTGACCTTGCGTTATTCTATTGTTATCGTTCTTATAATAAAATTACAAATCATTATGCATTAAAATTATGCGACAGATTTTATCGAAATACTTTCAATGGATTATCTCCATGTCGCGATTTATTGCTATCAATCAATGTTGACCAAAACAGTGTAAAATCATTTAGATGCATTATTTTTTTAATCATAATGTGCCGTTTCCTGTCATAACATTTTGATAACCTTGACTAAGACCTATATATTCTAGAAGGATATTTTAGTCACGTTATTAATTTATCTTTTATCAATTTTAGAGCTTCAAATCTCGATTTCATATGAATTCTATTTTTTTTCTTTGGCAGTGTAATTTTTGTTTATGCAAAAAAGTCGGCTATAACCGTCTCCAAGGTGCCATCTATTTCCGACCCAATTTCTTCAAAATCAGTTTAGCTATTTAGGCGTAACAAACGCTCAATTTTGTATTTATACTTATTTGTGAGGTTAGGACAACAGACTCAGTCTAAGCCACCGTAAAAACGAAACTAGAAATAGATAGTAGTATCCACAAATTATATTCGCGACGTTCGTAAACAGACGCAGACGATTTTAGCGCAAGTCACCTAGATCCGACCTCTTTGGGTAGGCTTCATAAAGGTTAAAGGTTCGCAACCTTACAAGTTCAAGTTCCAGCCTCCGAGGCAAGGTTATACGCACTTTCTTAACATTTTTAGGGGCAATATTAATACTGTCCGAAATTTTAGCTCTAGGCACAACTTATCGCAGAGTTAACCTCGCGTTAAAGTTTAGGTAAAAAATACTTCATACGTAATGAGCCCATTTTACTACACTTACACTTCAACTGGGGTGGGGTGGGGACCCAGTGTTACATTAGTGTAAAAATGGTCTCCGAGCGAACCTTATTTCTCTAAAAAGTTTGTCACGTCGTGAGTTTAGTAATTACAAATTTAGACTAGTTACGAAGACGGGACTTCCTAAATAGCTAACAAGTTCCACACTCTTTGATTGCCTAAATCATTGGGCATTTTAATCTTAAAAGTAATGTCATAATGTCAATTAATGCCCAAAAACCTATTGCTTCTTAATACTTTAAAGAAAGATAAGAGTTTATTCCTCCCAAATAGACAGACGCACATGACATTACTATAACTTATAGGTACCAATTAATAAACAAAGATGAAACAAAATGGGGCAAAAATAAATAGAAGTTAAAAATTACATGTTGAGAAACAGACCCATTCATGAAAGCCCCCCAACCATGCTCAGCCTACACACCAATCAGCAGATTTAGACTCAAATTCCCTGTAGAGAATTTGAAACCCGCTAAACCAGTATCCAAATCGAGCACCTGTCGAATTCTTTCATGAATGTGCGTGCCTATGTCCGGGACGGACATGATGCATGTAGTTACTGTTGCGGTCGTTGGTCACGTGTTTTAAGAGTCCAGTATACTTCGTGCGGTATACGTGGCCAGGGCCGTCTTAACACATTCCGGGGCTCCCGAGCACACGAGTATCCAGGGCCCTTTTGTAAAATTGAGAACGAGCCAAGAAAGTATCAGAGCACAGTTAGCACAGGTAGTCGATTTCCTTAGTTATGACCATGTACTACCCCAGTAGCTTATATATCTTGACAATCAACAACAAAAAAGAAAAACTAACTTTGCTATCGTAATTTTTCAAAAAGAAAGTATGATAGCGAGTGTAGCAAGTTCAATATTTTTTTAAGATTTCATCTTGCGATCAGTTCGAAAATTTTTACAACCTGTTTGTTGTTGACACAAGTTAGTCAGAAGCTAGTGCACGGTTCGAATTGGTCGTTTCCTATGGAGAATAACCTATAATATATTTTTGGGCCCTCCCCATGAAGTGGGGCCCTGGGCAAGCTCCCCTTGGGCCCTGATGGTAAAGACGGTACTATACGTGGCACGGTACACGAACTCAATGTAACTCCATGGGCTGCGGTGTTAAAGACTAGTGTAATTAATAACTCTCCCGGGCTCATTATGTATGTAATTAACCTAGTGTTATCAACTGACTGTTGAGTTTAAAGAAAACTCTGGTTTGCGCAAATGAGCCTTCGTGTTAACAGTCCCCTTAGCAATTACGCTAAGGGTGCCTGTTAACGTATTAAGCATATAAAATGTAGGGTTGTTGTTGTTTTTGTCCGTTACTAAGAACCGTTGTTCTCCCGCAGTACTCGACGTTCGTTGTGCGCGGGCGCGCGTACCGCGTGCCGCGCTGCGGCGTGGCGGCCACCATCATCGACTACTCGCTGTCGCGCGTGTCCCTGCCGCTGGCCGGCGGCGAGTGCGCGGCGCTCTACAACGACCTCGCCGCTGACGACTCGCTGTTCGACGCCGTGGGAGACTACCAGTTCGAGGTGTACCGCCTCATGAGAGACAAGTTGGGGTGAGGAACTGCTCATATTATCTACACCACTGTCATTCAGACTATAGCAATACAGTGCTAGACATAGACTGCTTATCGCACGCCATTCATCTGGATTCTCGACTACTGCCCCCCAGTTGCATAGATCGTCGCCCCGCGTACCGTGTTCTAACGCGGGTCATAAATGTTCATAACGTTAAATCTATATCTTATAATATTATAAAGAGACAACATTTGTATTTTTGTATGTAACGAATAAACAACTGGACCAATTTCAAAAAAATTTTCGCCATTAGAAAGCTACATGCACCCTGAGTAACATAGGCTATATTTTATCCCCATGTTCCCACGGGAACGGGAACTACGCGGGTAAAACCGGGGGGGGCTGCTAGTATTCAAATTAAAGTCTATAAGGCATACGAAATGAATGTGGGGAGTTTACTGGCGTCTTGGTAGGCCTCCTATAAAGGGCTATCTCTGCTCAGCTGCAGCAAAATCTATGGATAAAGTATATAGATGTTGAAGTCTCATGATAGATGTTGTGACTGGGCAGAAACAAAAACAAATTAACATAACAATGGATTTGACAACATGTTGAATAGGTTTAAACACTGGACGCCAGCTGTGTATAATTAATTATCTCGATATATGCATTCGAGTTAAAACTTCCTTGACATGTACATAAATCGTTTTACTAGAAAGCTCTCTCTACCTATATGATTCCCAAGACGCAACCACCTGCGATATCTGGCGTTTTGCCATAAAATCTTCGTCAATTTACGAGTAAAGTGCTCCACTTTAAACTCATTTTGATGGTATATTCAGTAATGAAAACGGACATTCCTAAATGTGCGTTCTTGACGTCAATCTCCCGAAGGTCGTGTATAAATGTCTGGGGAATGCCCCCTAGTGGCCGTGTTATGTTATCAACTTCCTCCTTGTTAGATTCGAACTCCCCCCTTGGCGTAGATCAATAGCTATGAATAAAACATGAAATCAGAAGCCACGTGTAGCAACTATTTAGATATATACTTAAGTACGTCAGACAAAATGACGCAAGGAAAATCAGTGTAACTTCTGATAATATTGACAAGATATCTTTGCTGCAGCTAAATATTTGTAGATGTCATCCATACTAATATAATATTATAAAGAGGAAAGATTTGCATTTTTGTATGTAACGAACAAACTCAAAAACTACTGGACCGATTTCAACAATTCTTTCACCATTAGAAAGCTACATTCACTCTGAGTAACATAGGCTATATTTTATCGCCATATTTCCACGGGAACGGGAACTACGCAGGTGAAACCGCGGGGCGCTGCTAGTAGAAAATATTTGTAATGATTTAAAGGCGTACAAAATAGTATTGTTATGGAAATGTCCTGTGTTTTGTTAGTTGTTTTTTCAAAACAAATGCACATGATTAGTATCAAAATAAATTTTTCCCATAGGTTAATTAAGCAACTATTTAGATATATATTTAGATACGTCAGACAAAATGACACAAGAAGAATCAGTGTAACATCTGATAATATTGACAAGATATCTTTGCCGCAGCTAAATATTTGTAGATGTCATAGAAAATATTTGTAAATGTATTTCAAAGACGTACATGATAGGAGGTATTATTGTTATGGAAATGCCGTGTGTTTTGTTAATGGTCTTTCAAAACAAATGCACAAGATTAGTATGATAATAGATTTTCCCATGGTTTATTCCATAGGAACCGAGCATTTATTTGGGTTATTTATTATACAAGCCATGAGCGATTGTAGAATTCTACTCAACAAAAAAACTTGTCAATCGTATCAGTACTTTCAGAGATTACTTGTATACAAACGTAATCAACAATTTTACTTCTTTATGAGAACTTTCTCGTCTGCTATATTGTTTATATAATAATAAACAACACTAATATTATCCTATTTTCTTTACAGAAATGATTGGAAGAACTTCGCGCCTTACACAAACATCCTGTGGCTGCATTACACTGTTGATAAAATGATAACGGCCCTCCGTTACAAGAGGACTACCACAAAGATTCACAAGCACTACATTGACAAGCTAAAGGGAATCAAGAGTAGAATACTAGACTACGGCAGCGCGGCTCTCTTCGTGCTAACGGACAACGAAATATAAAACGAACAAATTATGATAATATACAAAACAATTTCATATGTAAATTAATTCAAACTAGTCTTAACAATGGTTTTAATAAACTACTGCTATTGCTATAAATCTGACATGACAATGAATCACATAAATTATAATATTGTAAATAGAGTTTGCTTTAATAAATTCCTTGAAATGATCGACGCTGAAAGAGGTATTTACAAAGTTGTCGCATTATTAGAGCAGTATCAGAAAGGTGCCTTTTTAGATAAGGTAGTGCCTATGTTCACATTAGTAAATTCATATATTGTGTGCCGAAACCTTGGTTTTATTTTTGGATTTCATTATTCCTAGAACTCGCAAGTCATTTCCAGCTCATCACATACACGATTGTTCCCTTACCCTATTAGGCTGCATCTCTACATGCTATTCGCATGCAAGTTTAAGGAAAGAGGAGCGCGCCTCACGACATCATCACTACCTCGAACTGCCCACTTCATACTCAATAAAATCTGAACATATGTGGATCGGAGTCGGCCATAGCCAGCTCCCTTTTCGCAGCTAAAATTGGTTGGTTGGCATCTTTATGCGTCACATAATCGTCACTAAAAACTCTGGAGTAGCAGCCAGCCACGTTCAGCACCAACGAACGCGAACGTTCTGATATACCTACATGTTTAATGGCATCACAAAAAGTGGTTCGCCCAGCAACAGCGATCGCCTAAGCCAAAAAAAAAACATGGCCTTCCGACACCCGCCCATAAAATCTGAAATACTTTTGATCTGTCGTACTCTAGGATCATTCATTTGCGCTAGCGCACCATTGGCTTTACTATAACTTGGAACTGCCAACTAGTTTCAAGCGAGCAACAATGAGAAAGAGAGGAATGGACAAGGCCTACTGGCGCAGAATTGAAGCGCATAAGAGTTCCTATCTAGAAATTAACAGCCTATTGACCCCAATCTCCACGTTGTAAAGCCTGGGTCACATTACTGTGTTGTCTTGTCGCCTTTTCATTGAAGCAGTTAATTGGGTACAAAACTCGTTATATGATGTAGGTCTGAACAGATTCCTTTAATTGGCTTCGAGACGACATATAGTAATGCACACATTTATATCTATAATTCGAGATAAAAAGACGCGCGCATTCGTGCCAATGATGCCTATTTGTGCGAATCAAACTAACAAAAAGTTAACTGGCAAGGCACCAGTGTACCTTGCCAGTTAACTTTTTAACAGCCTTTTTACCAGGAACGCATTTTTTAACCGACTTCTAAAAAAGGAGGAGGTTCTCAATTCGGATGGTTGTACGTTTTTTTTTTTTTTGTTTTTATTGTTTGTTCGCGCATAACTCCGTCACTTGCCAACCGATTTGAAAAATTCTTTTTTTGTTGGAAAGGGTATACTTCCCAAATGGTCCCATGAAAATTTTATCGAAACCGAACAAGCGGATTTTGAAAAAAACGACCTTTTAGTTTACTCTGCATTGGAGCAGTGCGTTTTTTTTTACACTAATGTAATTGGTTCGTTTAGGTGGGGGGAGGGGAGGGGGTTTAGGTACCACTAAAAAGTGAAAAATAAAAAACTTTTTACAAAAAAATACAACCGACTTTTCCACAAAAAATCAAAAAAGTACAAGTACTTTAATTTCGGAAGTCGGTGTTCAAAAAATGAAAAAGGAACCACAAACACCGAGTTCCGAAATTAAAGTTATTTTGTACTTTTTTGATTTTTTGTGGAAAAGTCGGTTGTATTTTTTTGTAAAAAGTTTTTTATATACCAATTACAAAAAGCAAGAGTTTAGGGATATAAATGCGACGGTGGTGCATTCCCGTAGCAAAAGTGATTTTATAAGCTTCTATGAAAACCTTATCGAAGTTATAACACGAGAAAATAACATTTCAAAGTGATATTTTAGAATTAATTTTTATTTGTAACGCTGAACTCGAACCGAGATTGATTACAGCTTGTTTTTGCAATAAAATTCAGTAAAAAAGAAAAAAAATTGAGCTTGTTTTGTTCGATTTTTTAACTTTGCTTGCTCTTATCAGTTATAAATAAGACAACAAAGTAATTTCCATAACTATATAAATGGTCACAACTATCCAAGGCCTTTCAAAACTACCAAAGTTTTCAAGAGCATATCGCTTCCTACCTACTTACCACGGCGCGCGGCCGCGCCGCCCGCGCCGCCGGCGGTAGTGAACGTATTGAAATCTGTGTACCTTATTTCTGAACGAGATTTATATTTACTCTATCGGGATTACTTCTGATTGTGGATTTCTGAACGATAGCCATAGCTGTCAAGTTGTCAATCGCACGCAGCAGATCGCAGTCAATCGTTATCAGTGGCTTTCCATTTTTTTGTTTCAAATATTCAAAAATGTACGAAAATAGCAAGAACACAACAAAGGCTACATAAATACAATTTTACATTGTTTCGATTTTTATAGTTTCGACGTCGATAGCTGATTAGATAGTTGTTAAATGTGCTTTTGCAGGGAAGAAATCCCTTTTTAAATATTAATTCGGAGAAGCTTATTTATGAAGCTGGTGATAAAAAGACCAAATGAAAAGTATATTTAGTGTAAAAATGGAGGCAAGCAACGATTCTTTGTCTGGTAAGTTGCGTAAAACTGTTAAAACACAGTTATGTAAAGCTGGTGTGTTAAATCGCGTGTTTTGGTGTAATTCAGTGTTATCTCCACCGTTGACGGGATCTCCTGCAGTTCTGCTGACTCCTGGCCGGACAAGAAACATCGCACAGGACATGGAGGCTCTAAGACTGTCGCGACAAGACAACCCTTACCTACAGGTAAGACTTAACATGGTAAAAGATAATTGCGCTTCGTTGCGGAAATATTTGTAATGAGATGCGTCTTCCGCGTAGATTACATGTAAACACTGCTGTAAAAGTACAAGGAAGTGTGCCTGATATATGTTTTTTAATGTTCTTGGTATTGTTTAGTTATTTATATATAGGTTGGATTATGGATTTATGTTTATTTTTATAATAGATGTTTTATACAGGGTTATTTGAAAAACACCAACAACCTCTTGAGGTCATTGTACTCATCATTATGAACAACTTTATTATGGGACCAAACCACAAATTGTGAAAAAAAAAACAGCTGATCCTTACATTTATGTTTGGTAACTCATCAAAATGTAAGGAACAGCTGTTTTTTTTCACGATTTATAGTTTGGTAACAGTAATAGTTTACATAATCTTGTTTTTTTTTTTATTCTAACTATTCTTTTAATAGGTGAAATTGGTTGTTTGTCTGTAAAAAGGTAATCTCTAGAAGTACAGATCTGTTTCTGAAACCTTAACTGAAAAAGAGTTACATTATAGTTGCCATAGGCTCTGGAAAACTCATGTTTCCTGTGATGGAAACTGGAAGAGAACTGGCTGGAAAAACCTAGTTCATAATGAGTAAAACATTTATAAACAATTAAAAACCTAGCTGTTTGGTTTTTTTCAACCATAATGCACATACACACATTTTCTCAACCATAATGCAAATCTTTTGAGAATAGGCAAACTGCAAGATTTCAAAAATATATATGTGTTATTTCCAGCAGGTCATGGCTAGCAGAGAGAGTCTGATTGAAAGCCATGCTGAGGAATGTGAATCAGATGACACCATATTAATGTCACAGGTAATTAATATTTATCCATCCTATTGCTTTGAAATCTCTAAAGTCTACTTGTTTTTTATTTTCAATTATACCATTAAAAACCACTTATAAACATCAACACAGGGGACAAACAAAAAGCTTACTCTGTATGCTTTTTGTTTGTCTCCTATGTTGATTTTTGTCACATATGCCATCATATGTGACAAAAATATGGGTGAATTTGTGGCTTTGACCCCCTCGCCAAGTTACAAATATTTGTTGCTGCATTTATGCTCTTGTGTCCAAAAGGGTTTTTCATTAGAATTTATACAGTAGCCTTGAACCCAACACCATTATCTTATGTAAGAGTTTGAGCAATTGGTGATTTGGAATTTCTTTGTGCTCCCATTATAAATGGGTGTGCATTTGACCATCATCATATTTAGTTTTGAGATCCTCTCCTTTCTCAAAAAGGAGGAGCTTGTGGCTAAAGAAAACAGCTGCACACATCGATTTTCAAGGTTAAGCAACGCTTGCCAAAGTTGGTTTGTGGGTGGGTGACCATCTTAACATACCGAGTTTCCTCCGTGCGTGGGAAAGCACGTTAAGTCATTGGTCCCGGCCGTCATTTGTAGATCTTGGGCAATCATTACGGATGGTGAGATGCTGACTCCAGTCTTGCTAAGAAGTAACATGTTACCCAGTTATGGGGTTTTGGAGGTCTGTTTGGCAGCCGTTTCACTAAAAACACTGGTATTCAGCTGAATCCGGTTCGACTGCAAGCTGACCTTGATGGGAAAAGGCTAGGCAAGTTGAATCTCCCGAAAAGTCCATTATCTATTGTACATAATATTATACCTGATATGATTTCAACAATATTTAATCCTATGCTTATCTATTGTGAATCATAAAAGTCAATACAGGAACCAAATCAAATTAGGTAAATACTTATATACTGCATTGAATATCATTGTTGAATCATTCAACAGATAAGAGTAAGTATAACTCAATCTGGTATTACGAAACACATCATGTTTTGAAAACGTGATCCCTAGTAGCCCGTAGCCATTAATTATGGCTACATCTTTGTTGGGGAAATTATAATTTAAATCCTAGTTTTGCGAACGAAAATGCTCTCAATGTGACTTACTGCGCGTAAGCCACTGAGACATGTTCAATGAACTGTCAACGTTCGTAGTTCTTAGTAGTTTACTTGCGCGACACAGAAACTAGGTGAATCATCTGTCTCATATTGTTATGGCTACTATACTACTACTACTACTTTCCTGCCCATATAGTTTTTCTTAACGTTGAAAGATAAACGCGTCTAGTTTCCAACAAAAAACAAAAGTTATTTATTCAAACTAGGCTGAGAGCTAGCATTTTTTGAAACTCAAATTTTAAATAAAGATAGGTCTGTTGCGTTTTAAGAACTTGAACAGCAGCAGAGACTTGGAATTAACAGTGTACCTACGTATTCCCTCCATAAAGTTATTTTCACACCTACGTGATTTTCGCTAACCAGAGATATAGCGAAAGCCAAAAGGGTACCTATGCAGTTACGGGTTACTCTACAGTTCAAACTTATGCGTATATTGTTGCCGTTATCCGTACCGTAGCGAAACCTAGGTACTTCCTTTATATCTATTTTAATCTAATTAGCAAAGCAAGCGAAAATATACCCTACCTGTGCTGTATGGTGATACGTTTTCGCTTTTTCCGCAGAACTTACGATACCGAACGAATTTTATAGCTACCATACCTTTCTAACCATACCTTGAGTCAAAAGACCAATCATAGTTAAATATAATATCTTTGTTTGTTTTCAGGAATTTGGAAGCACTGCCTTAGATTTCATAGAAGATGACCCATTGACCCTAAAAGAGGTCCACGAACATATGATAAGGTCACCACCGCCAACCAGTTGTTGGCCACACGGTAATCCAACACATTCTCAATTTGAAAATAAATACAAGCCCCCTGTGAACATAGTTGCTGCATATTTGCATAAATTAAAAAGATATTTTGTGCTAACTTTTTCGAACCTTTTCAAATACTACATAGGTAATTGTAGTGGATTGAGCCAGGTTTAAATTCCTTTTTTGAACACAATGATTATTATTTATATTTTTTGAAACTGATGAAATGCTAATACACAAACTTATTTTTAAATAAACGTTTAAAATTAGAATGCAAATTTTCTTTTTTTGTAGAAGTAGACTTGTAATTCAAAACTGTTCGATCATACAGTTTATCTTTCTATGCCATCGTTATTTTCTTGTACTGATCGTAATAAAATGCGTCTTCTGTATCTACATACATTTTAGTATGTAGGTCAGGCCCGGTGAATGACTGATTACGTCGATTACTAGGTTCACACAGCATGATACATCGTTGTTATCAAATAATATTGTTTAGATAGCTAATCATTCTTTAAAGTCTGGGCGGGAAATTCATAGCTGGAACTAACTGAAAGTTGCACCATTTTTTATGTATGGAATATGTAAGTCCTTTTTTATTTGACTAGAATCGAGAATTTTTGGATAAGTAATATATTAGGTCAAATAAAAAAAAGGTTCGAAGGAAAAATCCTGTGCCCAGCTATCATCAAATGATAGAAAACTGTTTTTTTTTTTAATAGAAAGTTTCTTTCTTGGGCCTTAGAACCTTAGAAGCCTTAGAACAAGTTTAAATCAATTAATTAATTACTATTCGAAGCAATGAAGGAAGACCAAAAAGTGTTAAGTCTGATTTGTTTTTTCTTTGTTTGTAATGTAGTAGTTTAAGTAGCGATTAGCCAATTTGTTACCCAAGTTAGTTTTAGGGTTGTCAAAAAATATGTAGGTATGTAGGTAGTCAAAGTTATTTGAAATCTCCCTCTTTACGAAGTCATTAAACGCAATCCTTTTAAGTTCGTGAATGCTTTTAAATCAAGATTCTTACCACTTAAGCGATTTTATTTTTATGTTTTAGTGTTATATTAATTAACATAGATAAATGTCACCTCATTTTATATATATGATCTAGTGTAGTATGTTATCAGTGTTATCGTTAAAACATTTCAGGAAAAAAAAAAAAATAAGATATGATTTCGCTTGTACCTACCTAGTATAGTTAGCTAAATAAGTTATTTATAAATCTCTTCTGAAAATTGAATTTTGTCCTGCCTTAGTAAAACCCCGCTGTTTCACCCGCGTAGTTCCCATTCCCGTGGGAATACGGGGATAAAAATAATATAGCCTATGTTACTCGTTGATAATGTATGTATAATGTAGCTAGCTTTTCATTGGTGAAAATTGATCCAGTAGTTCGCAGCTTATTTATACAAACAGACAAGCAAAAAAATCTTTCCTCTTTATAATATAATATTAGTGTATAGATTTAAGTTTTAGAAGGGATTCATAAATAAGCTTTCTTGTTTAATCAGTTCGTGAAACATTATCGCTAACTAACTAAATGCCAATATTCTTGAGCGGGGCTTGGTCATAAAATGTGAGAAAGAGACGGTACGAAACTCAATACAAAAATCCCGTACAAAATATTCGCCGTCCTTTCCACACATTTTATGACCGGGGCCTCGTCCCCGCGTTTATTAATTCTAACATTTCTAACCTCAAAATGTTTTGCCATTTCCCGCTTTCCATGAAGACTCACTGTCGTACCGTGCGTCGAGCGCGTTCGACTTCGCCGCCGACAGTCCAGTGTCTTACAGCGCTTACTCTGTCAATTCCCAGGAAAAGGTTACTAACATTACTTTTTAAGCGTGCCGTCCTTTGTGCCTGTGTGTCAGCACTTGCTTTTTTGCACTAATTTTTGGATGCTGTTCTATTTTTAGTTTCTTTAGACCTAATTTTAGGGGGACCCCTCAGAGTAGGCTGTTAAATAAAATATTATCATATTTTTAGATATAACGTTTCGAGATGCAAAAAAACAAAAGAAATTTTGAATGTCGCGTATTACTTTAAGCAGGTCCAATTGAAAAAAAAAACAATGCAGGATAGAACCCGCGACACGTAGCGCAGCAGCTGAACGCTCAACCACTGCGCCAACCGTGTCGCGGGTTCGATCCCCGCACGGAACCAATGTTTGTATGGCCTCCAGATAGTTGTTCCGGGTCTGGGTGTATTGTATATGTGAGGTTTTATGTTTGTGAACATACCCACGATACAGGAGTACATCCTAGTGTGGGGCAAAGTTCATAAAAAAAATGCACATACTAGTCATATTTTAGTTCAGAGTTGTTAACACGATGTTAAATAACAAATATTTCATACAAAATGGCCCTGGCTGGAATGGAGTTAGTTCCTGAGATTAACTCGTTCAAGCAAACAAACTCTTCAGATTTATATATTAGTATAGATTGAAATACTTAAGCTTATTTCAACACTAGCAGCGCCGCGCGGGCACCCGTGTTGTTCCTGTTCCCGTGGCAAGACGGGTATAAAATATATCTATGTCTATGACAGTCCACTTTAACGTAGCTATCTATTGGTGAAATAATTTTGAAAATCGGTTTAGTAGATCCAGAGATTACCCCTTACAACGTCACAAACTCACAACCTCACAAACGTTTCCTCTTTATAATATTAGTATAGATAAACAGTGTGTATTATATCTTTTTGTAAATCAGCATGGCAACACCAACCACCACTCTTCCTACTCTCTACAAATCCCCCTCCCCTCACGTTACAGGAGCTCCTAAGCGGTCGCTCTCCCCGGCGTAACACGCGCTGTGACGAGTCGCGTAACAACAACACTTCGAGCCGACCTCGCTCGTCACGCTCGGCGTCCCCAAGGTCACACGACCTCACCCTCTGTGGACGACCCTTGTCTTTACCAGGTAATTAGTAGATCGTTAAGATGGATTAAGAAATATTTATACTAAGGGCTGTCTTGGAAATGTCGGTAATACTGTTCTGACCACAAGTGACCGTAGTTGCGTCGTCAAGGTCATATGACCTCACCCTCTGTGGATGACCTTTGTCTTTACCAGGACTTCAGAATACCATTAAGTTGGATTAGTAAATATTTGACTCGTGAGCTGTCTTGTAAATTTCGATCGTATTGTGCCGTCCACATTGCACTAAACATAACAGTTTATATTTGGGTATTATTAAAACCACTTCCCAACCAGCACAGCGCGTGATCTTATGTATATTTTTGGTACGAGTCTAGGCTTTTTGTGTATATTAGTTTTTTGAGGAACTGCCTCCAGGCTTTTTAGTGTGACACAATTCACTGGATATGTGCAATGAAGTTCATATATTTTTTTTATTTTTTTTATTGGACACTGCCCGAACGATACTGAACCGCAAAAGCCCAAAACATAAAATTAGTGTGGATAGACCTTTTGCTTTGACAGTAAAAGTCACAATTTCAAATACTGGTACTCAGATATACGACTTCTGCACGATTCCAACATGCTTGCTTTTGTTCTTATGACTATTAATTTTATATTTTCATTGTTTTTAAAGTGACCTCTCGAAATTTAATGGTGCTCAAAGAGTTTCCCCGCGTATTCAAGAGAGATGATTCTAAGGTATGTGTGGTGATTAATAGGCAGCCTGTCCCTCTTCTAATCGTATAAACCGTCAATCCTAAACCCTTTCGTCACAGTATAGTGGACCGCACGTGGGAGGTAACACTTTGACCTTGAACTGGCATAATCTGCGATTTTAAATTTTGCTAGACGAAAATATAGAGATGGGAAGGCAAGCTTTTGTTTCATCAAACACATTCTAAACAAATTTCATGACATTTTTTTGTTTTCGATTTACCACTGTTTTATAAGTACCTCATTGTATTTTCCTAAATATACGATGTCTAAACGTAATTTTAGTATTGTAAATTAAAAATTAGAGTACACGAAGTACAGACTTTCAATAGAATATAAGGCAAGCTTATATTGATTTTTGTTACTACGTCCTGTACCTATTTATAGGTTGTACAAAAAAACAATTTAATATAATAAGACCAGCTTCTAATTGGGCACATTGTAGGTCGCATTCCTTTCTTCATATCAAGAGAGAATGAACATTCTTGATCGTGTTTTGCTCAGTGCGTGAAGCTATTTTAGACCATTAAATCTAGGTATATTTATAACTCGCAACCCGCTCCGGCTATGCTCGGGTGTTATTTAGTATTAGGTGTTGTGTATGTGAATGTATTATGCTGATATACCTTCCCTGTCTTGTTTGACGAGATAGTTTGCTAGCAAATATAGTTACCCATGCAGACAGGATTTTTGTGTGGCCATCTAGATTAAAAAAAAATCTCATAAAATCTTTGTTAAATTACAGGAGAAAGCCACCTCCGCAATGCGCTAGGCAAAAAGCAAAGTGGCAACCAAAGTGAGAGATTCTCCCTCCTCCAGCACCCGCGACCACTCCGGAGGCCCCACTGCAACAGACGGGACGAAGACAGCGTCCAACTTGTGCCAGATTGCGATAAGTAAAACCACGAGATATTATCTGTATCAAAATACAGAATTTACGGTGATAAAAACTTACGCCTATAGTAGATCAGGCATTTACAGGCGATTTTTTCGATGACCTTGACCTTCGCGCCCAAGGTCACGTCTACAAAATCATAATTTTACGACTCCAATTAATACATTCTTCTTCAAGGTTTCTTCGGAAAGTATTTGCTTGTAATATGATAAGTTGATCGATGAACTTGGGTCGAGGTTGCTGTAAAAATGTTCAAGGTCAACGTTTAGTAGTCTGGTGTTATTAGAAATGTGTACGGAATTGAAGATGGAATGAAAATTGGCGGCAGTTCGGCTATTGGCGTGATAAAGGCGAACACACACTTATAAGGACAAAGCGGATGTTTTATGCGTTATTTCCGATATTCCGAGTATTTGGTAGTTATAATAGTAATTTTAAATGCGGCAACCGTTAAAGATGGCGTTGTCACAATTTTCTATCTAAGCCAAGCGTGTCAGTGAGTTATTGACATCTCGTGAAATCGTGACGCGTCGCGTCCGTGCTCTATAAATACTATAAAAATGTTGATGGAAAAGACAATTTGTGGTTATACGTTACGCCAAGCCTTATCAAGAGTGTGTTTACCTTTATAAGTAAAAATAAATGAGATGTTTCTGTGGCATGATCCCTTTCTAATGAATGATTGTTTAAAACGATGAAAATATAACAACAATATTCACAAAACACTTTAAATTTACAATTATAAAAAGTATTGATTTATATTTAAGACAAAAATAAAGTATTTTGAAAAAAAACGAGATAAAGTAGCAGAATTTGTTTCTTATTAAAAATTAAAATGATATTGAAAAGACAAAAAAAACATCTAAAATAGAAAATGTAGGAAAAAGCACAATGTTTGAAACCACCGATTTTAGGGTACCGTAGCCCTCATAAAAATAGCTAGAATTTAGCTTGTTTTACATAGAAACACAATTGAATAAACATTAATCTAAATATCATTTCACTTAGCAGGATTTAAAAATATGTAACTAAGTAAAAGGCGTTAAAAAATGTTTAAATATTGAATTCAAAATTAACTTTTATGATTTGTTGTCCATGTTTTGGATAAATCTCTAAAATCTTGGTAGTTTCACAATTAGGTGCCGTGCAAATAAATTAAAGCGCATCTTAACTTTTGCCAAGAATAACTACCATGATTATTGCCAAGGAACGCGATATTATCCGATGTTATTATCGTGATATTACCCGATTATTAACACGGTATTAACCTATTATTATCTTGGTATTACCGAAATTTTACCGCGTTATTGCCGAATCTTGCCGCGTGCGGTACACGAACACCACATAAATTCCTATAAAATGCTCACTGTAGTTTATAATTCTTTGTCCTAACCGGATTAGATGGATTTAGACGAATAGTTACTAGATCATAGTATTATTGTTAATACTAAAGTTAAGCTTTATTAGTTAAATGATAGACTAGTGCGAACCGCTGAAGTAGTTTTATAAAACTGAGGAGAGTTTTAGTTCCGCAAAAGATTAAAAGCATGATATTTTTTCAAGGTCTTATTGGAGTATTTTTTTTGCGTCGGATAGTTTGTCTTATATTATAGTAGTTTTTATAGGAATGTAGATATTGAGTTACCGAATTATTATGCTAGTTCAAAATATATCCCACCATTTTATTATTTTTAGTCAGAATAATAGTACAGTCGGCATCAAATATTGGTGCAATAATATGAATTTCTGAAGGTTAAGGTGGATGAATAGTAATCAAAGCTAGGTAATGAGCAGATTGTAAAGGTAATCGTTGAATGCCATATAAAATTTCTAATGTTACTATAAATGAATTGATCCGGTTTTACCCTTGCATGATAAAACTAATAAAATATCAAATTAATGAAGTAAAATATAAATAATAATTATTGATTAAAGGTGAATACTATGAAACCGTTCCATTAAATTACTCAGATCTACAGATGGTGAAGACATCATAAAAAATTGTAAACTATCTGCCCTGATTTAAAATTTAGTCAGAATGTAAAATTAATGGTATGTATTATAACGACTATTACAGGTCTTTAGTAAAATCTACGTGTATTATATTGTCCATATATTGCGTGTCTAGTAAAATTATTTTAATTTCAATGGAGAGGCTTATTTTACAAATGTTTTAATAACTTACAAAATAATTATTACAATTATTTTATGGTGTTGATTGTACTTATTATATTATAAAATTGTTTTTAAGATTAAATCGCTACTTGTGGGGTGGTTAGGGTAAATATAATTTCGATGTTTAATTGTAAAATGTTTATTAGTTATTATTGTAATGAGTCAAACCCCGAATAATATATATTTTGTTGTCCGTATTTGATGATATCGGAAAAATAAGATACTAAAGTAAAAACAATACCTAGTCTTAAATTGTCTTGTAAAGTATGAAAGAAATTGTTTCTTGAATTTGTTTGGCGGAGAGGAATAGGGAAGATGCAATTACAGAATTCATGATTTTTTTTTATTGAAATGATTAAATAGTATAAAAGAAAGGCCACTGCAATGTTTTTACTGTAGTTAATATTGATTTATAAAAACTATTACGAATTAATATAACGTGAAACGGAACGTAAACAATCAGCGTCTAGTGACGCCACTGATGTTATGACAACGAAACTCGGACCAAGAATCTAATGGACAAGACAAGCTAAAAACAATATTGAGAAAAAAAGGATGTATATATACAGAAACATATTAGGATAACAAGGACAGAACTATTTATTGTTGTCTTTGTCGACGTATCACTTTTTTTGTTGGGCACATCTGGGTAAGGACCAAATTTTCGACGTAATCGCACAACGGAAATCACAACGGAATGTGTCACAATGGAAAATAAATGTAGCACAATAAAATTATTAGGGTGTGTGTAAATAGTCGTAAAATTTTAGGTAGGTAAGTGGAATAAATAAAAAACATTATACTTCGGGAAATATTTAATAAGTACTTAGTACAATCCATAAAAATTAAATTACAAAACCAAAACTTTCAAATAGAATCCAAAATAGTTTGGTAAAACAATAACAACCTTGCAGGTCTGTATTACTTACTAACACCATAAGCAACATATTTTATTCTTGGACTTTTAAAAATTCAATAGATTAAATCGAATTTTAAAATTTAAATGATCTATGTAGCATCAAGAAGGTAAAATAGCAGCCGCGGTAGTTTTGCGGAGAGTGCTAACGCGTATACATCCGTGTTCTCGTTATAAACGGCACAGGATGACACGGTTTTTTAATGGGTTGGAGTCCCAAATATCTGCACTATCTCCTTGTGGTGGTGCAGTGCAACCATTTCTCCACACTAAAAAAAAAAGAAAAAAAGCAAGTAATATACAAGTGTTGTTTTGCATCCTCGTCAAATTTCAGGAGGTTGTCATAAAAGACATAAATAATCAATTTTACTAGAATGCAAAACAACATCTTGTAGAGACAGGCATACCAAACAAACCTACTAAAACACGCTCTAAGGCTTTGGCTTAAAAAGTTAAAACAATTTACAAATATTTAAACAATAATCTAAATATTTAAGAATCGTTTAATAACTAACTATTGAGATTAGAATGAATGTAAACACAGCTTTATAAAATTCTCTTGTGACACGTCGCACAATTTCGTGTCACAAATCGCACAACGGAATGAAAATTATTCACGACCTAACCATAAAGATGCAACAGTTCACAAATATAACCATTAATCGAACATTTCTGCATTCCTTTTAACAATAAAGTTATAGGGGATTCATAAACATATCATCATTTTCTGGAAAAATGTAAAAATATTACAATTTTACTCACCTAAAGTCAGGAAATCTTAACGACACGCGCTGACGACACAAACACAATCGCAAATGACAGTAAAAAAGCATGGCGGTTTGTAACCGAAATTTTGGTGCCAGCTTGAAGCCAATGTTGCCGTACTAAATAATCAAGAAACATCCACACACGATTATTGGTTTCGAAATTATAGTGTCGCACAACAGGAGTATTACAACGGAAACAATTTTGGGATGTATGTAAAATAATTTGTAAAAATTAAAACAACAATGGTTATTGTGGTATTATTTATAAAAACGGTTACTGGTGTTTATAAGGCTTTAATAATATTAAACTATAAATGCTAGCTTACGTTGAAAAAAAAATAGCGGCAAAATATTCTTAGGTAGTCAAGCAAGGACATGCGTATTTTACATAGCGCAAAAGTCACCGAGCTTGGTAATATATATTATTTTGAAGAAATTAAGCTTCTAGTATAATTACTTAATGAATGAAACTGTTTATAACATATTACAATATTATTAGAAAATGTCCAAAATTACTTTAAGGCATGTATTGTACGCAATATTTTGTCACTTATGAGTCGGACACCACAGCGTGTCTGTATCCGTCAAAAATTTGGTCCTGACCCATCTGTGGTATGTGCCCAACACAGTACTAGTGCATTCGTTTTTAATCGTGTTTTGTTGGAAACCCCTATTAAATGTGTAGTTTAAATAGTGGGAACGAAGTTTCTAACTTAAGAGAAAGACGTTCAACATGGTGTATTGCTGTGTTATCGGCTGTAATAGCCGTAGTGAACGAAAATCTGAGAACATAACCTTTCATTCGTAAGTATGAGATTTTCGCATTTATATATCATAAAAATTTAAAATGTCACTAAATATTTAGCTCGACATACGTTGATAAAAAGTCTTTTAGAAAACAAGCGTTGAAAATACTTGAAATATGTGATTAAAATTTCATTTTACGTTAGTATTACACGTTCAAATTCTATAGAACTTTATTGTCTTACGAGAATAAATAACTTTCTGTCATTTCAATTTAGTAGAATAATACGTAATTTAGGGATACCAGATGGCATGCATTAAAATTACCCATTATTGAGGGAAAAGGCAACAGTCATGTTGTTGTTTTTGTTTTTTCATTTAGTCTATTTAGTAATTTCATACTCAAAATTATTGGTCATGAAATCAAAAGGCAACTCAACCGGACTACTTGAAAAATGAAATATTTTAGATTTCCAGAGGACACTAGATTGCCTTCCTGGATTGCATCAACCGGTCGAAATAATTGGAGGCCATTATTCACTAATTTGGACTGAGCCACATATTTTCTTCCAGAGTTTCGCTAAAAAACGCAGAACGAAATCTGAGGAAATCTCGATCTCTGATCCATCTGCGACGAAAATCCATTCCAACACACAACAATCCAAGTATTTGTTTATTTTAACAATTTTGAATTTAGTTGAATATAGAACATTGTAAATCACTGCCTTTTTTAGGTGGCTTCAGGATTATCGCTGGAACCTGAAGTAAATGCAACTATGAAAATTATTTTTTTTTATTTATTTCCATTTCTCTTTGTGTGGGTTAATAACATCGAATTATTATTTTAGATTAAACCTGGTGAAATATTTACGACTCTGAGTACATCGCCTCGAAAAAGGAAATTGATTAGAAAATTAAACCAGATAACAATTTTAGCTGAGAGAAGAAAGAAGAAATTAGCTGCATTAAGATCCAAATGTGGGCGAATAGAGAAAAAAAATGCTGACCTTTCTGCTATTATAGAAAAACTACAAAATAAAAATTTTATCAATCAGGAAGCATTTGATTTATTATCCTCCATCAATTCACATAACACCGGTTTACGTTATATTACAAGGTATCGTTACTAAAGAATAACGTTATATTGAAGCATAAATAACGTTAATCACTTTCCGTTATTTTAATAAAAACGGTAAGTCCTGTAGAAGGAAGGGAAGGGAGGAAGGTTATTTAAAGCCCTGGTTTATGGTGCTAAAAACTCGTTACTTTCATTTCATGTACTAATCGCACCTCCCAAATCCATATACAAAAATTAATGAGAATTGTGGGGTAATATTTTAAAGTCTGGTATCCCCCAGTTTTGAAGTACTCTATATCCATCCCTTTCGAGTATACGCTTTTGTCTAGTCCATTTGGATTCTTGGTCCGAGCAACGAAAAGACAAACTTAAATTTTAAAACATGACAGTTCATGATCTCTGACAGACAGAAGTGACACATCGTACGTTTTCGCGAGAAAAGAAAAACAGTCAGTTTTTAATTGCAATTTTGGCAATACATTAAAGCGTATTCATTTTTTATTTTTTTATGGTCTATTTTACACTGAATTCTTTTAAATGAAAGCAAGATGAAGATATTGCATGTTCCCTATTAATTTGCGCTTTTATTAGATTTCTATTAAATAAGCAAAACAAGTGTTTCTACGCTTCGTGGGTGTACAAATGTATACCTTTGCCTAACCTAATGCGGTTCGTAGGCAGTTCATTCCGACGGTTATTCGTTAAGTACTGCTGCAAATGATTATGTCGCAATGAGGTTTTTCTTAAATGACGTATGAATGAATGAATCGCTTCTCTAACAGTTACGGAATGTCAATCCAATACATTTATGGCACTTGTTTAGAGCCTCTGGTGTAGATACACCAGAGCCATTCTGTCAGCGTCAGCCTGCGAAGGCGATTTTCAAAACGTCAAAAAATGTATGGGATTGACATTCCGTCACTGTTAGAGTGGAGAAGGCGATTATTAAAACGTCAAAAGTGTATGGGATTGACAATCCGTTACTGTTAGAGTGGAGAAGGCGATTGTCAATGCGTCAAAAATGTATAGGATTGACATTCCGTCACTGGTAGAGAGGAGAAGGCGATTGTCAAATGTCATAAATGTATGGGATTGACATTCCGTCACTGTTAGAGTGGAGAAAGCGAATGTCAAACGTCAAAAATGTATGGGATTGACATTCCGTCGCTGTTAACGTGGCGAAGGCGATTGTCGAAGCATTAAAATGTATGAGATTGACATTCCGTAACTGTTAGAGAGGAGAAGGCGATTGTCAAACGTCAAAAATGTATGGGATTGACATTCCGTCACTGTTACAGTGGAGAAGGCGATTGTCAAAACGTCGAAAATGCATGGGATTGACAAAAGATGTTGAAATGTCACATGATTAATCCCTTGAATTTTGGCATTTCAACAATCGCGTTCGCTTATAACATGGATATTTGTCGAGAACCTCAGGTGGCAGCACTGAGGTGACAAGTTCAGTCACTTGTCAATATGCAATACGCTTATATTATCACTATGCTTATGTTTTTCAAAATTTTTCAAATTGACGTCAACGTTACGTTTTCAAAGGGAATCTCTGCCCACGTAGCGCCAACCGATGATAGCATGAATTTTCGAAAACGCTCATTCTTCGCGTAAATAAATTGCTCGTGACGACTTTTAAGAAAAACCTTTTTCGTTCCGATATTATTTAGGGAAACGACCATTAATAAAATATAATTCGTAGTTATTATTATACAATAATGTACGTAAAATTAATTAATAAAATTAAATATTACTGGGAATTTCTTTGTTGTCGCTAAAATTTGATTTTGGCTTGACTCTGTTATCTTAGATTTGTTTGGATTACTACTTTTTTATCCTAGACATTTTTATCATAATTATGCTATATATTATTTGTTGATGTTGTGTAAAGGATAATTCTTTAGTAGTTTGTCCTTTGTCTGTTATTTATTACTTTTTTGAACTGTTATAGTGTCATTCGGATTCTCGTGTGATCTCTCATTACGAGATGTGGGTGACTGTACTATATTTCTCCGTCTAAGGCGCTCCGTAGGCGAAAGTAATTTCGTACTTCTATGACGGTTTTCGAAAGCTAAGCAACTTGGTTTGCTAGTTTAGATAGTGCTAGATTGTTGCACTCAATAATTAAATTAAAATATGTAATTAGTCCGTCAGATATATTATTATATCCCAAAAAATATTGGACAATGTATTTTTTTCACGTAAATAAAAAACGAAGACGATATATAGGCGAAGGCTCGTGTGATGTCACTACTCGCTACAATTTTTACCTGATCTTTGATGCTTTTTATCTTCGTCAATTTCTATAGATTTGATAATGCAAAAAAAATGTCCAATATTTTTCGATAATCTAACTGGCGGACTAAATAGAATTACCTATATGTTTTATTCAGGACACATCCCTATAGCTGTTGGTACTGCAAAAAAATATCTAATCACTTGAACAACGGCAACTTTGTCAACTGGTAATTTTTATTTCTGCAACTAGCAATCGTTGACAGCAACTTTCCTAATGATGTTGTTGATGCTAATCAAGTTGCTGTGTCTGCGTAGCGCCTTCGGTGAGACCAGGGCCCCAAGTCTGCTATTACAATAGTGTCAGAATGGTCTATCATTGATTTCATAATGGTTGATTTTGACAAGTTTGGTAATCTACTAATGTAAAAGCGTCGTTTCAATGGAGTGTCAACCACTGACACTCCATTGAAAGAAATTGCATAGAATGGTAATCTCGTACATAATGACAAATGAATGACAGACGTATGTAGTAATCGGCTAAAATTTTGACAGTTCCTTTGATTAGTGACCCTATTAGAACGTCATTGCTTTTAATAGATCGGTTATCAAAAAGTATTGCGAGACCAGTGACCGACCATTATGAATTTAGCAGATTACGAACATTTAGCAAAATGACAATAGGATCGTGTTGGTATGACAAATTTATAAAAATAGCAGACTTTGTGCCCAGACGTGCTGTTTTGTTATTTTGACTGTAGTAGAGCTTCCTCGTGTCATTATTATTGAATAAATCAACTGTAGACATAATATTATGTTTGATATTACATTGTACAAGGTTTTTAACCATTGTCTTGTCTCTGCGAGCTGTTTTCAGAGATAAATGTTAATATTTTTAAGTTTTTATTAAATGACATTCCAAAGTAAATACTCCTTAGTCTAAGTTTGTGGTGAATTTATAGTTGTTATTTTTTCTAGTGATGTTACGAAACTAAAATTGACTGGCTATGAGGTTTGAGTGAAAAATTCAATTTATCTCTCTTGAAAAATGTTCCTTTAGACTGCTAAGAGAGTAGATCTATAGTGGCTATAACATTATCGTAGTTTGCAGTTTTTAGATCTATGCATCGTAGCATAGTAAGGCATCGTCCTAATAGACCGCGATCATCGCGTTCAAAACGTATTGTCGCGCGCCAACAAAGGGCGCTTACCGCTTTTGTCGAGAAAATTATCGCGACGATCGCGTATTGACGCGTCGGTCGCTTTAGTTAACTTAGCTGGACAGTATATATTGATGAGTAGTACTAGGTCGCCATGTCAACATGTAAAAGGCCAGCTACTTGAGCCAAGCTATATCTAACCCTTATTCTTTTTTAACAACCAGCTTAATCTTTTGAACGTCATTTTCATATATATACGTGACAAACGCAAGCTTATCCTGTGTGCCAACGTCACACATAAGTAAGGGGCTATCCATAAATTACATCACACGAATTTCATGATTTTTGACCCCCCCCCCCCCCTCCTTGTCACAACTGCTCACATTTGTGACCCCCTCTCCCTAGTGTGACGTCACATATTTTACAATTTTATTCGTGTATTTGTTCTTTCTAAGTGTTACTTAACACTTAGATTAAAATAGATTTTGAAATGTGACGTCACGAAATTTAGAACCCCTCCCACCCCCTTGTCACTCAATGTCACATTTCGTCGAACCTCTCCCTCCCTCTCATCGTAGGACGTTCTGTACATCGTAGAATTTATGGATAGCCTCTAATGTGGCAAAAGATTTGTTGAATTTCTTGGTGTGGTGGGTAGAAACGCATCGGGTTTATGCTCTGGCGTTCAAACGGCTTTAAGTCAGCCGAACCATGGCGAATGCTCCGCGAGACTCGAGACGAAATTACCCGTATGGAGATGTTCAAGTTGGCGCGAATAGTGGCCAGACTTCATAATCTCTCTCGAAAGACCTTCCTCCAGCTCGTAACTTGCCATCTGACCGTGACCTATGCGCTTCCAACAACAATGCAGTGGAAGTGGCTTTGGGCCATACTATACATAATCGTACTGTCGTGTAAGCGACACGATGAAGATGATAACTTCTCTGAACCATTTGATCTCGAATTCCGCGCGGGCTTTTTCTCGGTTAGTTTCGGGTTAATCTGGTTGTTATCCAAGAATCATCAAATCAGTTCTTAAATATACGAACGTTCGCTAACGACAGATTAAATATCATCCAGGGTTGCGGATTTTGTTTGAAAAGAAGAGAAGGGCGAGTCTACAATTCCTTCCGCTCCGCCCAAAGCGGGAGAAATCATTTGATGATTTCATTATATGACGAGTTAAGTACTTTTTTTTTGTATAGCCATTCAATTTTAGTATTCAAAATGGTTTCCTATTAACATTTTTCTGTATAAATTGTATATCAACCAAAGAGTAGGCCAATGTTTTATATTAGTGTGATTATGTTTTGTATCATAATATTGTAATTCTGGTCATTCGCTGGTCGATATAACCAGATAGTCGATAGATTAATAAAGAAATATTTGATTCTGATGTTGCCATTTTATTTATTCTGAACATGATATAACGACGTCAATGAGTTCTGGTTTCCTTCCAAGCATGTAATTAAGGAAATCCAAAGCACATGGATGGATAAGAAAAAGTATTTTCGCAAGACTGATATTCATACAAAGAGGCTTTTTCATAAAAACAAAACATGCTCTGTTTAAATACTGTTAACCTTTTGAACGCCACGGTCTGACAGATAGCCGACAAATGAAAACGTGCCCAACACGCCACCGTCGGCTAAAGCAGACTAGAATACATTTGTATGTAGATAGAAAATGAATATAAGCAAGGTATGTTTGGGACTACAGGGTATGCAGAGCCTATTTGCATGTATGGAGTGCACGCCACTGGCCATGAGGTATCATCTTACCCAGTTTCTGGGTCGTGAATTGTGAAGCCAGATAGGCAGTCGCTCCATGTAAATACTATTAGTAATTGTTTACCTACTGAGCTGCATCCGGTTTGAAGTGCAAGCTGACCCCGACCAAATCGGCAAAAAGGCTACGCATATATCTTGATAAATTGGTATTTATTATACTGCTTTAAACTCGATGTTGGATAAAAGGTAAATAATACAAAGCAAAATTTTATTTATAATTTTATTAAATTAATTATTTCTATAACTTTTTACATATAGTAAATTATATGTGCCACGTTTCGTCAATTACATTGAATAATGCTGCCATGTCACATCAGCATAGTCACAATAGTACCTAATGTTTGCCTCTACGATCCGACGACGTTTGGCTGCTCGCGACGACACATCATCGGACATTCGACGCTCCCGAGTACAGCGCATTCGAAACACGAATACGTTATTGACCAACGCAACGTTCATGACAGTGACAGTCGAGTTTGACAGTGACAGTGACAGCTGCGTTTGTCAAACGTCAGGAGCGAGGATGCGCAGCAGCCGGCCCGCGAGACGCCTCGCCTCCGCACACAACTTGGTCCAAGAATATATTTATGAAATAATTTGTATAAAAATTTTGGCTCCAATATTTACAAATGCACTGATATTTTTTTTACAACGCCGGACTAATTTTTCAGCGACTAAGTTGAGTAAAGGGTTGCGGAGGCGATCCGAGGCGCGGGGCAACACGAGTTTTTATTGCAATTCATTTCTAATAACACATTTCTTATCTAATAAGAGTGCGCGCGTATAGTGCGCGACCATTCTAATACCCTATCGTTACAGTGGTACACCGTCTTAACATTAGTATGCTACGAGTGAAGAAACACGGAAGATACAGCAACAAAACGCACTGTAGCAATAGAGTACAGACACAACGTAATAATGAAGAGACAACACCAAAGGCAGAGCTGACTGGTTCCGTGGCCTGACGTCGCCCGCGCTAACTATTCGTATTCTGACGATAGCTTCTCCCTGTTTTGTGTTTTAAAATTAATATTTAGAATTAACACACAAGTTGAGGGGCTTATACAGAATTTGTACTCATAAAGCGTCCCGTCGCCGCTTGCACCCATGTGCCACTCGTACGCGGAACAACTGTACATCACTACACTAGGCCCGCCGCGCGACAACGAGCGAGCGCCCGCGCGACCTCGCGGCTCGAGGCGGCCTGACTTGATCGAAGCGAAACACTGGTACGATTTAAAACGACAAAGCACTGTTCTAACAATAAATTAAACAATTTTTGTGATACATAAATAATAACCGAATGATAAACATAGTTCAGTTGATATAAATATTGACAGAGGTGTAAGTCTGAGCGTCGATATCGACAGCGGACGGACGGGCTCGCGCGGCCGCTTACCGCGCACTACGAGCTACGGGTCAGTCCACAACACAACACTAACATTACGTACGTTGAACATTTGAACTAACGGATGGATGGAATCGTTCAATACAACAGAGTCAGTCAGTCGAGGAGTCGTGAGATAATCTTAAAAATGTAACACTTAAACATTTCAACAAATGTGATGTAAACACACTTATAACTGTATCAACAGAGTAGTGACACAGTAAGCGAGCGCAGGGCCGCCGCCGCGTGCATTACCGTAAGAGATCAAACTGTCATTAAAACAAACATTATACTTACAAATGATAATACGTTTACAACTATCCTTATTATAAACATCCATTCCTAAAACAATTTACAATAATATTTTATGCAAATTATATTTAGATAAACGTAACTCATTCAGTCGGGCAAAAAGGAAGTAATGAGATTGACTCGAATGAAGCCCCACCGAATGCCAATAGATATTTACTGAAAATTATATAATACAATGAAAGTTCAGTCGTTCATTTCAGAAATGAATCAACAATTTATTACAAGATATAGTCATAACAAAAATATATGTGTACTCATCGAGATGTTATTCTGTGCTAATTTTGTCACACATTGTATTGTCCAGCTCTAGTCGTGTATAATATATTACTTTTTTTGGTACATGAATGTCCACATAAATTAAAATCGCAACTAAATAACTGTGTCATCACGCCTGACATGTCTTGTGACGTCACATGGCATGTCACGGTGTAGAGATGCGCGATACTCAAGAAATAAAATAATAAAAAGTGTTCTGTAGAAGGTAGGTGATAAAATAAGATTTCAGTGCAACATTTAATAACAACATTGGAGAATATTATTTATAGATGATATTGTAGGTATGGGCAGGTATTTTTACCCGATTTTTTTTTTCTGTTCAAAAATGTATTTGTAGGTATCAGTAAGTAGGTGTGTGACACATTTACTCAGCCGATATTGTGTGACAATGAAGTGAGATCATTAATTATAATTCAATATTAATACTTAACAATACGATGGTTAGTGTGTGATGTAACTGATGTATAGCGAGCAGTTGGGTGTTATGCGATTTTGGACTGTATCCGTTTCGAAATAGAGTCAAAAATTACATAGGCACATAATATCGCATTGTCTATCCGCGTATTAAAAAAAAAAGAATTATATATGAGTGATTGAATGGGGTGATCAACACTGACGTAGCTGGTCGGCTGAGTGATCTGCGCAGGAGTTGGATCACGCGAATCGGTCGAGCGTCTAAACGAGAAATATGGCGTAATATGCGCCGATTTGCGTGATCCAATTGACGCACGGATCTCCCGGCTTCTCAGACTAGAGGCTCTGGACAAAGTGAGATTGTGCCAGCGATAACGATTGCCGAACAGTCAAAACTAATGGTAGGTATTCATATGCATGACAATAAGGTAGTTAACTAAAAAAATCTGATTAGTCCGTCAGAGAGATTTCCAAAAAATATTGGACACGTATTTTTTCTTTTTTCACATAAACCAAAAATGAAGACGATACAGTGCGTTGAAAACTCGTGCGACGTCACTACTCATTACGACTTTTACCGGGCCGTGACGTCACACGCTCCCTCTCCTGATCTTTGATGCTTTTTATTTTCGTCAGTTTTTATAGATTTGATAAAGGAAAAAATACGTGTCCAATATTTTTATATAATCTAACTGACGGACTAAACATAATCATGTATTTTTTACTCAGGCAACATCCCTATTCCAATAGAAATTTGAATCAATATATTTGTTTCCAAAATTCTTTGATATTGCCCGCGCAATGACATGTGGACAATCCCAAACGTTTTGGTGTTTCGAAAATCGTAATAGCCGTTGGAATGTCACTTTGTCTAAGTATTTCTTAAGGCGAATTTGTATACTTCGGTTCGCGAAAAAAGGTTGCCAACATAAAATTTTAAATGATTTAAAACAGAAAAAAAAAGAAATAAAATTTGCCACAGCCAGGTCACGCTCATGTCGATCAACGCGATTTTAAAACTAATTCTCATAGCCGAATTTGTTAGTACCTGAGTTTTAATGGAAAACCTCGATAGAATTTACTTAAAAATTAAAAACAATATAATTTTTGGTGGGTTCCCTTTGTTTTTTTTTTGTGTTAAACCCAATTATAAACACTTCTCCAAATCGGAGCAACATCCACAGATCTAATTCTATTTGATTAATTTTTACAAGAAAAATAATTATATACAAAATATAAAATTGATATATCTATACAACGTACACTATAATAGCAACTCGTTTTTTTTTGTGGAAATCAACAACGATAAGTACCTAGAGAGAGTTTTTCGAAAACGATTTTTTTCTTTAAAATTTATATTCGAAATGTCCGATAGAAAAGTTGAATAAAATTACAAAAATAACATGGTCATTTGAAAATGAGGGCGTTCTGGGGGCATTCTACATTTGTACGAGTTGTTATAACGTGATGGTCGCCCCCGAGGCAGACATATTACAATAAACCTGTCATATAAAATATTTAAATTATAGTGACATTATGTAGGTAGATAAAGATTTGCACACATTGCGTGTTTTCAACACAGTGGAATATGTGGCGTCGATGTAAAATCGTTAATGGAATACACATCGGGCCACTGGACTACACAATATTGCAACTCATCCAATCGAGCCAGGCTCGGTACAATTAAATAGAAAGAAAATAAGAAAAAAATAAATACAAATTCGTCTGAAATTTGAAAAATAAACTTTGAATATAAATTTTTGGCAATTTTGTACTTAGTGATGGTTCGCAGAGGTGTGTAGTGTGTTCACGTGTAGAGTGTAGCGTGTGTGTCGTGTGTGTCGGCGTGTGCGGCGCGGGCGTAGGTGTGTCGTCGCCGAGTCGCTCGCTCGGCGTGGAGTTCAGTCACAATAAACAACATTCGCCTTAGTACAAGTATCAACAAACTGTCCTACGTGTGACGCTAGAGGGCAACGTCAGCCGACGCGGACGCCAGCTCGGCCCGCACCGCGCACCGCACGCCTGCAACAACACCACACCCGCGATTACAATTTAAAGTGGTAATACAATTAAGAAAACTGTAACATCAAGAGATAATGATCCAGACGGAATGTTCTGTCAACATCGCACCGTGTAGACTTAGCTGGAATGAGCATGAAATGAACTGGCATTTCATCTTGTCTGTAGATTAACAGCTCACCTTTAATGTTCACTTGACCTCGGCTTACACAGTGATATATTTACAGAATGGCATTGCCGTTTGGTCTGGTTCTTCATTGGTTGCAGTATAAAGATTTTCACAGGGTTCCTATCCAATTTACAGAACCTAACGACGTAAAAGTCAAGAGAGTGGTCTTATCTGGTGAAACTTGAAATCTGGCAAGGAAGCTGAATACACAAAGAACATTGTCTCCCATTGTCTATCAGAAGAATACTGGTCTTTACTGAGTTCAGCTCGTAGTAGAACAGCATAGTAGCTATTATTGCTACCAGAAAGGATCAACTCTTTGATTTAACTAGCCTATTTTGACTGCATAGGTCTTCCTTCACAAGAAACATCATGCTGAAGTGAAAATGACACATAATTTTGTCTTGTGGCGTCGTCCCGTTCTGGTGAGTAGCCCGGTTTGGCTGAAGAGACCAGAAATTACAAAAGAACCCCCACCTAGAAAACTGGCGTGAGGTGAGAGGCCCCCCTACCCCCTAGATCCTTATAATGTCACTCTGAAGACAAAGTACCATTCTATTAGCGAATGTAATTGCCGAACTGCCAAATAAAGCATTGATCACGTGAAATTTCGACAGCGATTGTAAATCCTATTTTTTTTTTTCACTGCCGCTGACCGAATATCAGTGCCGAGACCGAGTGTGAGTCTATCCTATCGGCGATGGCTATTATCGAAGTTCCAATAATCGATAGCGCTTATCAATCCCATGAATTTCTGACTTTTCGACAATCATTTATCGCTGATCGAATTTCACTTTGACTTCTACGAGGGTCTAGTCCGACATTTAGCCGATCACACCAACTGTAACCACAACATACACATACACACCTAGACCAGTTTCGTGAGGCGAGCGGCGCGCCGTGTCCGCGGCACGTTGCCGGGGCGCGTCTTGAGCGGCGTGCGCGGTCGCCGCCGCGCGCCGCCGCCCACCCCGCTGTCCCCGCTGTGGCCCGACACCAGCGACTCGCTGTCGCTCTGGTTCGATGTGTAGCCGATCACGTCCACCTCATCTGGAATTGAGAAAGGGATTTTGTTTAGTTGCTGATTGGGAAGTCAAGCTGGAATATCGAGGTCAGAAGGGCTTTCCAACAACTTTTTCGTAGCATAATCAGCCTTTTAATGTTCCCACTGCTGGGACACAGGCCTCCTCTCTAGGAGAGGGAATGGGCCGTAATCCACCACGCAGGCCCAGTGCGGGTTGGTGAATGTCACAAGTCTTCGAATTTTTGGTTCTAGGACATGCCGGTTTCCTCACGATGTTTTCTTTCACCGTTTTGGGAGCAGTGGTGATGAAATAAATTAAACAAAGTAATGCGCCTAGCTGGGTTTGAACCTGCGACCTACGGATTCCTAAGTCGGGGCTGTTACCTCTTGGCCACCACTGCTCTTTCTGCTGTAGACTGTAGATTTAAGGTCTATTCCAGGTAGGTCCCCTACAGGCGTTTAATCAGGTATCAAACGCCTCCGAGTTCCAGTGGCCGAAGCCAGAGTTATATTTTAACTACGAGTTAACCTTGTGTTAGCGATTATTTTCGTTAAAAGATAACTCTGGGTTGCACAAGTGAGTCTAGAGGGACTAATCTAGTAATATACTAGTATAGATTTTGCACTGAACAAGGAATCTGATTTTCGATTATTAACTTCCTAATCCTCGGTACAGAAAATACTACAGAAACAGGTCAAGTTTTCATACACACAGACCAAAGATCAAATCTATTGTATGACACTGGTACAAATAGTGTAAGGCAAATCCTTGGTCTAATAACTCTTTCCGTCCGCTGACACTGCGCAAGGCTGCGCGTGATCATTATGCTTAATGCGCGCTACCAGGATATTTGGGCAGTTTATCCGCTCGTACTGCCGTATAGTAGGCACGTCCACACTCGATCGATGATATATAAGACGGTCCTGTTGTCTGGTCAATCATTACAATTTGGATCTTGTGTCTTATCGTCTCTTAGATCTCGCAGCAAACGTCAACTACATTCAGGATGTTCAAATTCGTAAGTTTTTTTTTCTATTTTACTGTTGATTTATTCACTGTATTCTATTTGTTTTATGATATCTTTATCTCCTATTTCTTTGATCTTTTCTTCTCAATTATTTTGCATCTATTTCGACCTGTACGACATAAAATTATTCAGCGTGTGCTCTGTGAGATTCAAACGACTGTAACGAAATTCTTGCATATCAGTAATCAAAACACATGATATGATAGTATTTAAGCGTTGCATTACCCTTGCTTCATGACCAGTGGCCGTATTACGAAGTGCCAATGCTATCATGATTCGTGTGAGGGAAAGAGATAGTGCTATTCGTCTTGTGTAACTCCGTCTCTCTCTGACACAGAAATCATGATGGATTTAAGACGTCATAATAGGGCAGCTGGACGTAGAAACACATCGTCTAATTTCTATGGAAGTAATAAGCCCTTTTTCTCCTTAGGTGCTGTTCACCGCTCTCCTGGCCTTCGCGGCAGCCAAGCCCAAGCCCCTGGTGGTGGAGTACGAGTACCCGGTGGCGTACAGCGCCCCCCTGGCCGCGTACTCGTCGCCCGTGGCCTACTCCTACAGCACATACGACTACGCGCTTCCCTACTCCGCATACGCCTACGCTCCGTACTCCTACTACGTGCGCTGATACAGGACGCGAATGAACTGACCACTGCTGCTAATGTTTGACCAAGGTAATTTATTTAGTTGGAAGCAATCTTCGGAATAAATATTCGATACGAATTGAAGTTTTTTTTTTCTATTCAATCTCGTACACGTCTGCTGTACAGCATAGGTACAGTAGAAGTTAAGCACTTGGACTTGCTAAAAAAAAATGCTTCCGTTTCTACTTTACCTATTAATCCTAGGTATTCGGGAGAAAACTACCGACAGCGTCACAAATTAAACGCAAGTAAAGTGACGCGCTTGGCTGTTTACAGTGTCTACGTTCGGTTTGCGGATAAATAGTGTCTGTTCAGACTTCATACAAAGTGTTTGTTGCTGCCAAAATAACGATAACGGTCAGTACATCTTCGTCTTATAACCAGGACTTTTATTTTTTATCCATCTTACAAGAATTTCCTCAAAGCTCATCACCGAAAGAGCATTTACACTACATACACTACTCTACTACATTTTTGACTCAAATGACTTCTTCCGCTCTGGCGGAGCAGAAGGGAACAGTCAGACTTAATGACTAAAACCCACCCGTGTTCTTCTAATGCCCTTTGCGTTCTACGGCCGCGGTGGCTCTTTCGAACAAATTGAACAACCCTAGTTGGCACTGGCACCTTACTACCCTGCACTCCAAAGCCGGTCAGTTTTCCAACTGGCAGGTGTCCCAATTCCTAGCCCTCTTGTTTTCACCCAGTGGGTCATTAATCCAGCGACCGATCCAGGAATCCAGCGACCTTTCCCTTAAACCACTTAGATTGTATCTTAAATTAAAAACATGAGTTTCTCGCATTTCTAGAACTGCTTCAGCCTTTTAAGTTTGAGATTTTGTTTGATAATTTTTTTTTAAGTCTCCATAACTTCTTTATTCTTAGATAAATTCTATATGTTTGTCTCAAATTCACACTGTCCCGTTTAATTGAAAGAAATGTGTTTATATCCGCAGTTTTCCAATTTGCTGTTTTTATCTCTACTTATACCATCTGACCAACAGATATTCTTTTTTATTTACTTTTTTTAATTTTTTTTTTACTAATCATTGCATTGTTTAAATAACTTGTGGCCAATAGATGGTGATCGGAGCATCAACTGAAGCGTTCATTAGGACTTCAAAGTATTTATAAGCCTTGATATTTTCATTTGCTCTACTTGGACTGTAACTGAGAAAATCTCGATGTTCTAGTAAGGTTAGCATCTTTCACTCTGAAACCAGAATATGCTCCTGTTCCAAGAAAGCGCGTTAAAGCATCCACAGACATTATTGCAGCCAAATTCTCCTTTGAAATTTTCTAACAAAGAGAATTCGCACGTTTTCAAGTCTTATATTTTCTTCTCGACACTAAAGTGTGAACGGGGGATTTTGCTGTCGTGCGCTGTTTCCAAGAAATCTTGTTTAGCGAGATGAAAGCATATTTTTCGGAAAATTTCATTAAGAAACTTATAATTTATTAAGGGGGCTGGTTTTGGGTCTCTAAACTCGAAATTGCGAATTTAGCTAGTGCAAAGATAGAATATCTTCCTTTTACAAAAACACAAATATTCATTGAGCTTTTCCTTCTTTTAAAACGTCAGTTTTAGAATAGTAGGTAGGTTATAGGTACTAGGAAGGTACTTTGTTTAGGGCCGATTTTTCTGCTGTTTGACTTATCTCTCTCTCTTACTCTCAAACAAAAGTTGTCAAAACGCTATTTTTTATTTATATAAAATTTATAATAATTAAAATAACGCCAAAGCAAAATAATAATCCACACACTATTATTCTCTATTATAGTATAAAAAAACGACACAAATCCGAACCGCAGTATTTCTTTATCCGCGCTTCAAAAAAAGCGAGCATAAAACCTCTTTTGTTTTCCTATTAGTGCTTACAAAAAACTGTGGGTCTGATAAATTCTAAAAAAAGAACACGATGTTTATATACTGAAAGCAAGGATTAAAGCCTTCGCGTTTCGTCGATCTAGTTCGTTGATAAGCCTTAAAATTCTCGACTGGTAACGATGTTTAAGAAAATGTAAATATCGATAGGAGATAAATAAATGCAATGTATAAAATGATGTTTCACGCTTATGTGAGAATTTACATAGCGCTTTACGACTGAGCATTCAACGATGTGGAACTGATTAGGATTATTACTTTCGAAAAAGTCGACTGATCTACAGTTGGATCCGCTTATAATGACATCGAAGGGAAGTGAAAAATACGTCATACTAAGCGGACGTCATTAAAAGCGTAATCTTAGCAACTAAGCTAATTCCCATCTTTGTTAGGTATTTTTTGTAATAAGGAGATAAACAAAAAATTGTATATTGATAGTCGTAGATCAATCAAAACAAAGTGAGGAACAAATTCGGTATCACGTCCCCAATTATGTTTGGTTATAGTAATGACCAAACATAATTTCTGAAAAATAGGTCATAATAAGCGATATGTCAATAAACGAAGCCATTATATCCGCACTTTTTTAAAGAATTTAATATGAAAACTAAAATGAGCTCTGTTTTACTTCATATTAAGCGGTTGGTCATTATAAGCGACGTCATAATAAATGAATTTCACTGTATACCCCATTCACGATAAGATTAGACATAGAAATACATCTTTTTTACAGTCCGTTCAACCGATTTTGCCTTCTATTGCGTTGGCGGCATGACACATGGTAGCTGCAGTAAACAGTTGGTATTATAATCAGGTTTTTGCTTTTAATGCCAACCTTATGCCTACGGCATAGAAGTAAAGATCGGTTGAACGGACTGTAAACAATTTTGTTCCAATGTCTAATCTTATTGTGAATGGAGTATAGCTAGTTTTATTCCTAATGAGTTGTCTTTTATGAAACGAAAAAATTATAATATCTAAAAGATCAGCGTTTGATAGACGTGGGCATTTGTTTAATGACTAATCTTGTCCACTTGCAACTGTATTTTTAATCTATACTAATATTATAAAGTTGAAGAGTTTGTTTGTTTGAACGCGCTAATCTCAGGAACTACTGATCCGATTTGAAAAAATCTTTCAGTGTTAGATAGCCCATTTATCGAGGAAGGCTATAGGCTATATATCATCACGCTAAGACCAATAGGAGCGGAGCAGTCATGAAAAATGTGACACAAACGAAGTTGTGCGGACAGCTAGTAAGCTATATTTCATCTAGATATTAAAACAAAATTCTAATTACAAATCGTACTAGAAAGGTCTGACGATATTCATGAGTTACTCATCAATCTCTAGAACTAAGAAAAAAATATTCCGTTATACTTTGAAGTTTCATACTTTATCTATAAAGACAAGATACATAAAAGATTTTGAAGGAAAACTTAAAAGCGATGTTGCCAAGAAGGGTCACGCTTAAACCAGGTAGGTATAAGTCTTGTCTTATTTATCTTACCGAAGCTTTGACCTCTCAAAAGGGATATAATTTGTTTTTCAAAGAGAGCAAATTTTATTTGACGAACTAAAGATAAAAATGCTATATTAAAAATTGTAGCTAAACTTTCAAGATGAATTTGCACGTGAAAAAGATATTATAACTTAGTTCTTTGTAAGTAATTTTGTATTTGATTTCTGTATAACGCAAAAATTGCAGATCCTGAGAAATGAAACTGTGTAGCGTTCTAGTTTAGGTGGTGGGTGCTGATGAGGTGCTGGTACGTTGGTGCCGATGAAGGTGGAAAATAAAACGTCGGATAAGTTATTCTTCACGTCTGTATTGGACCAGTGTCGCAGATGCAAGGGAAAAGGAGTGTTGCCACAGTTTTACATTTTAATGTTGGTGTTGCAATGTTATGAATTAAAATATCCAACAGAAACTTGTAAATGTATTAAAATAATAATCTATACTTATAATAAATCTGTAGAGAGGTCAATTCTGTACAAGGAATATATTTTCAAAATAACTATCAGGGGGTGATTAGTGATCGATACTGGTGCCAAAAATGCAATCAATAAAATTTTTGTCTGTCTGTCTTTCTGTCTGTCTGTCTGTCTGTCTGTCTGTATGTTCTTTATAGAAACAAAAACTACTCGACCGATTTTAACGAAACTTGGTGCAATTATTCTTCATACTCCTGGGCAGGTTATAGTATACTTTTCATCACGCTACAATCAATAGGAGCAGAGCAGTGAAGGAAAATGTTGGGAAAACGGGAGAAGTTACTCCATTTTTTAAGCTTCCGTCGCGTGTGTAGCCTTAATGGTTAAAGTTACATAGAAATCATGTATTACGGAAATGTACTACATAAAATTATCTAAAAAAAATATCCCGAAACAGCATATGTCTATCTTTTGTCAATTTTAAACCGATCGGGCTGAGAGTTTCAAAATCGGGGGTAAAGTAACTATTCCACGCGGACGAAGTCGCTGGCAGAAGCTAGTTTATAATATTATTCAGGAATTTGATATTCACTAGCAACTTAGTTGTTCCGAGAAAAGATCCGAGGCACTTCAGGAAAATATAGTTCAAGCTGCAATCACTTTAAGTATTATGAATTACTGGAACTTTACTGAAGCATAACCCAGAAATACTTTATGCTGTGCACTCACAATAATACGAAGCTCCTGGTACTAGCTCTTGGGACTTACTTTGAAGGCACCCGGTACGTGATTCTTAGAATTTTGAATGCTCCTGGCTGGATTACATTTTCTATAAAGCTGTTTTGAACGGGGAGTGAGTTTAAGAGGAGTATGTACTATGGTTGCATAAATTTCTTTCGTCTTTACAATAGATTTTTTTAGAAACTCGTAAAAGTAATTATTTTTGAGAAAGTTCCATTTCCTTCTAAATCACCCCCGTTTTGTTCCTTATTTCAATATATTTTAAGTGGGATGAGTGTTTAAAAAAACAGGCCTTGTGTCATAAGGAATAGTAGAAACATTTTTCTTATAAATGTTATTTTTTATTATATTAAAAACACACTTCTCTTTATTTTGTTTCAATGATTTAAGTAACCTTTAAGTGCTTTTGTGTGTTGTAAAGACGAAAATTCATGCAACTTTATCTCTCTCTATCTCTTTCTTTTTCTCTCCCTCTTTCTTATTTATTTATTTACATTTCTTGTCCAATTAAATATACATATATTTTATCTATCATATTAAGATACTATTAAAATGCCACGTTATATGATCCTTACATTCCTGAACGCCTATTTATTTCAAAACCTACATATCTCAACACTCGGTTTCAAAGTAATGCTTCAAAATTCAGCAAGCAAATCACATTCGCAGGCGGGAACAAGCCAGTATGTTTGCGACTAACTATTAACAGGTAATCCGGTTTGAGCTCGCAAATTACTATACAAACAAGTTTGCCGCGCCGCGCCGCGTCGCTAATTCTACATAGCCATTCATATTAACTTATTTGAAGGAAGTTTCTGTACGTGTAGAAGGAATGTGGTGTTTTCGTGAAGATTTTTGGGGCTATAATAACATTTTAGGGTGAATTCTAATCATTTTATACAGCGCTCACGTACATCAGTCGCAATCTTTAAAAAATGTATGGATAGTGTGGCTTTTAAAATTAGTAGAATTGACACTCTGAATTTATTGAACTTAACTCTCAACTGGTTCAGAATGGCATCAATCAGAATAAACCCAAAGAACTTGATATTATTATTATTATTATTTATTTGTATTATTCAAACTATGATTTACATTTATAAACTTTATAAATATATATATATATATATATATATATTTATAGTTTAATTTCATTACATTCACAAGAGACAGAATCTATAAGTCTCTAAAAAAAAATGCGTCTGCAACCTTTTCACGCCATGAGGCTGAACGAGTTCGTATAAGACTTGGCAAGCTGATGTACCTAAATGAAGACATGGCAGTTTAAAATATTTTCTCTACGATTCTAAAACAAGCCAGCCATATTAAATTTGTCACGTGACATCCCTACCGGCTCCCAGCACAAGTTTGCGGAGACTAATTATAACACAAACGGCACCAAGCTAGCGGATCGCAATGGCGGCGCGAGCCAATTTCCTGCAATACATGTTAAATGGCGGCCAATCGTGCGCCGCCCGTTGCCCGAGCAACACGCCTTTCCGGGAGCTCTACACTTCAAAATTACACTAGAAACTCACAAAGTATAATTTACTATTAATTTGCGGAATGCACTTGACGATTTTCCGTTGAACTTGTTTTAAAGCGATTTAGAACTTATTTTCTATTGTTACTAAGCTTTAAAAGAATGTGAAATAGAAAATGAATTTGTCATTTTCTGTGAATACAGTGTATATGTTCGGTCCATTATTCATCATTATGTTGATTAATGTTTTACTCGTGTAACAAATATTACAGTTGTGTCTCACGAGGCTAAATCCTATGCAAAACTGCACATAACTAACTGCAAAACAATTTGATTCCGCTCCAAAACAACAACATAATTTTAATCTATTCAAAATCAAATTAGATTTTCAATTCCACCAAACATGCTTTAATATTCGAATCTATTATTAATGTAAATCCGATAATACAGTTTTAATTATACACCGAAACACAAAGGGTCGGAAACGGTAATGGCGCCCAACACGGGCCGCAGACTGACATCACAATAGAGGCTTGTAGACTTAATACGTAATCAATACGAACACTGAACACCGTGCTAGATAAAGCGCAATGAATAAAGCTCGAATACGACAGGGATCCTTGCATACCACACCTTTGATTATGCCCCGTGAACTGAGAGAATTAATAATTGGATTGGGATTTTTACGTCTAACATGCGGATTGGCATGGGTCAGAACCGCATAAAAATATAGCAGATATTTTGAGTATACGAGGTAAGCTCATGTTAGAAATTGCATAACTAACTTCATATTCCTATGCAACAGACCGTATGCAAGCGCAATAGAGAGTTCTATAAAAGTCAAACGCCGTCAGACCTACAAGCCTCATACAAACGCCACCAACCACGAAGTCCCGCCCACTCGCCATTCAAAACTTACAAAAGCCAAAACCTCATACCTCCTACATAGAAGCAGACACCTCAATAGACCGCAAAATAAATCCCTCCAAGTTATTACCAGCAAATACAGAGCATGAATCACTCCACGATCCACGCATACAAAAGCATGGAGCCTGCAGCGCAATATTTCGTCACAAGAATTTATTTCCACCAGAAATTGAACAGGACGGCAGAGCGGCCAAACTGTGTTAACGTGTTACACTCGAATGCTGTGTGATGCGAGCTGGCTGGATTCGTTTTTAGTCCCAGCCTGTTGTTGCTTGCAGCTATGAAAAATATAAAACATACGACATCCTTTTCTATAAAAAAGATACTGTAAATATCGATGGCGAGCCTTCCAGTATAAATAAAAAAACAACGCTGTTTTGAAACCTTTTCAAATGTATTGAAAGGAAACGAAAATTACATTTTTGTGGACGATATATTTTCCTTCCACTGCATTATTGAACTAGTGTATAAACATACAAAACATTATTATTTCTGTTTTGGTATACAAAATGCAACAATGTAACTGATGATCGCACTATTAAAGTCTCAGGTGCGGAACTGCGGGTTCTGAACCACGCTATATGTTAGCAACATACAATTTGGAGGGTAGATACGTATTAAGCTGTTGGTCTGATACGTAACGATTAACTTCCTGAAAATTGTCGGTATTTCGGTGTTTTGTTAGATTTTAACCAAGGTAATGTAAGAGGCAAATTCCAAAATGAGATTTTGTATCGATTTTGTATCAAGTAAGTACTTTATGTCGATTAATATTGCCGTGATTATTGGTAATAATGTCGAATGCCATTCGTGGGAAATGAGAAATAAAAGCAATGTTTAAATTACTTATCAGCATACCCTTATTTAGAAAATTATATTAATGACCTCATAAACAATTTCAATGGCGCCCACGTGGGACCATGAGTTGATAATGACTAATGCCAATTAATCAGTGTCAGTCCACAGACCATATATCAACATTACATTCTTAATGCGATTACTCCGAACATAATTAGTTTCAACACGTTATAACTTATTTAGGTTCCACATCGTATCTACCTACAAACAATGACATCACCTAATTGCGTAGTTTAGTTTAGCTTCGGACATTCAACTTTTCTGTAGAAATGTCCAAGTTGGGCCGTAATTTGGTTACAGTTATCTGTCACATAAATAGTAAAAGCCTCGTTACAACGAGATCTAACAGTAATTGGTGAAAAGTGGGTAGACGAAAGTTAAATTCTGCCTATCCGCTGGGGATCAAATGACGGTTTTCTCTCTAATGGAGCTATAGAGTTCATTACGCACTGAAATCCGAATATCCATCGCACTTTGATATAACATACGCACTTAGACACAGCCATTAAACTCCATCCCAAGTCTGTTAATCTATTAGTTGATGTCTTCATGAATACTTAATGGTGTTTGGTATTTAGGTATTGTGTGTAAAGCATTGCTTTGGTATTAGGGCAGGGTTACTTTGTGAGGCTCTATTGATGGATCAAGCTTTGGCTCAGTTGCTATACAAATCTATTTCGTGTTTCTAACATGCTTTTGATTAATGTTTTCTTGGGCTCAAATAATTGATTGTAGGATCTGTAGCTCAGCAGTCAGCTGTAAGTCCCTTTCTATCAAACCAACTTTAGAAGGAACTTTCAACGAAGCAAATTTGAAAAAGAAAATCATGATAAAATAAATAGGCTCCATCTAACATTTCAGCGCCGAAAAGCACATGTATAATGAATGAATTATTTACAGCTATATTATACGAGACTAAGACACCTGTCCCCTTCGAGAGCGCCGATAAATCTCCTGCCGATAATTTACTGATTGTTTGTCTCGGCACATAAATTCAACGGTGACGTCACGGACCCAGGCGTTTGCACCTCCGCAACTTTAAGTTATTTATTTGTTTTGCTTCGAGAATTTATCGGAAGATATCTGAGTAGGGAGTTTGACTCGGCGGTTGATGTAAAGTGACGGGAGTGAGAAAGGTTCGTTTAAAAAAGGGAGGTGAATAATAAAATTCTAATTAAATATTAATAGCAATATTTTTCAGTTTGAAGTCCCACGCTTGTCGCAATTAACGGTTGAATACATTTTAAATTAATCGGAAATATGCTCATTCGGTATGTTGGTTTTCACATTATTTACCTCGTGAACATTTTGTGAACAAAACGTTCTGTATCAGTGATCACACACATTCATATTATCTCTGCTCGTTGAAAATAAACGCTGTTTATGAATACGTCTCCGTTATATAAAAGAAGCCTTTACAATATCTAACAAAAAGCCGGGTTGATGCGAGAAAAAATACAAAAAGCTATTTTAGCAAAATTAGTATCTTATGATACATTTGACGCGTAAGAAAATTGGACTCTATTCAAATTGAAGGGCGAATTATATCTTCTAGACCAGGTTACGAGCTTCTGGCCAAGTGGTACTGAAACATTCAGAAAATCGTACTATCCAATTTAGTTAATTTGACCCCTGAATTGTATACTGATTTCTTAGAACGTTAATATTACAGTTTGACCTTTCTCTTAAATTAGTTTTCCTACAATTCTAACTTAGTCAATTAATTGTCGTACTCGAATAGCGAATAAATGGATGTTCAGGTTTGTTCTTTAGTGTATGGTGGGTAATTGAATTACGTTAGTGTGATCCATTTTCTGTACAACGGGAGCTCACTTTGTTTTTTTTTTTCATGTATGGTAAATCATCGCTCTGAGCGGAGCGGAAGGGAGTGTTAGACTCTTACTGAATCAATCTCATACGTGTTCCTATAAATGCCCTTTGCGTTACAGGGCCGCAGTGACTCTTTCGAACAAGTTTCACAACCCTGGCAGGCACTGACCATAGCGGGCCCCGTCTATCTCAACTTTCATCTTAGGAATAGAATGTTATAAAAATACTACAGGTAAAATAGAGTGTAATTATGTAGTATTTTTATATATGCTAGGTGGAATAAGTATCTACGCAGACATTAGACTGAAAGCAGCAACAAAAATCTATGTTAAAACAAAGTTTTTTTTTCTCTGCAAAGCTGCAAACATACATACATCATTTAAAAAAAAGAAAACTAAGCTTAATAATACGATAAATAATGATTTTAATAGTGGTTAACGGATTCTAAATTCAAATTCTCTATAGAAAAAAAAAGTCTGCTTAAGTATTTAAACTGTGTGTGCGTTTTTTTTATGTACGTATATTATATGGCTGCTAATTCTATCAGCACTTAATCACATGTCCACGACACACCATATACTCTAATCAAGATTATATTCAAGCATAATAATCCAGTAGCAAGTTTCATCTATCTTAATAAAAGCCCTACCTAAGATAACGCTACAAAATAGATTTCACCCGCTAACATTTTCATCTCAGCAGAATTAACACCGTGCCGTGATTACATCACATTATGTATCCCTAAGTCGTGTATCTTGTTATACTACGCAGAGATACCGACCATTATCTTAACTAGATTCCTTCTGTATTACTCATAGTTTAGGAGAATTCGTGTTATTTTTTAGTTTTTGTTTAGTCCCAGCTGGGCGCCAATAGTGAATTGTTTTTATGATATAAGCAAACAAAACAAATTTTAACTGTATTAAAAATGTTGTTATATACTCCGGTACTTGCTAATTTAATCTTTATTTTTAACTTACTTTCGCAACCCATTTTTATTCACAAAATAAGACTCATATTTTTTTTCTAGAAAATTCCCTTATAACCTCCTTTCCACATATTAAATTGGCAGTGCATACGAAGTGTCTCAGAACTACCCACAACATAAACAAGTGTGTTGCGACCTAATTAAAGTTGGATAGTTGCGGTAATTAGCGAACGAGCGCCTCCCGCCTACCCTCGGCCACTGATAATACCGGAACACGGAAGGCTTATCAGAGTAAGGGTGCTTCGAAGCAGGCTACATGATATTTGGACACGCAAAGTGTGAAACGTGCCTCCGTTTTGGAAGTTATCGGGTGATGTGTATCGGGGGCAGTTGTGTTTTTCTTTAAGTTTAAGAAAGGTAGGTTAATGGTTTTTTTTTTTCAAATACTGTCTATTTGAGGAATCTTGTATTTTTAAGGTGCGTTCGCATTTATAATGACGAATAACACCTAATTTCACAATAATTTTACAAGCTTTTGACGTTGATTGTCGCCAAGATGAAATTGCGACTTTGAATTTGAATGTTTTAAGTACAAGAATTTGCTTTCTTACGTTTAATCTCTCTTTGTATATCCTTAAGTATGCAACAAAAGGTATTGTAACGTAATTCTTTGACAAAGCCAGCAACAGTTATATAACTGGTGCCGCTCTCAAAATATCCAGGCGGAAGGTCCATACATAATTGAATACTCCTTAACATTTCGACTACCTGTCGGTTAAGTTCAATAAAAGAAATCCAATAAGTAGGATCATCGCCGAGGGAAGGTTCTTTCCCGGAATTGGGAATAAAATAAATTCTACCTGAACTGAAAAATCAGTATCAATTATATTTTGACTTTGACACGGGATAGGATGATATATAAATATCGTATATTTTGAGCTCTGTTTAATAATTCAGTGTGCGTTTACAAATATCCAAGATGGCGACTATAAATTGAATCATGTGTGATAAAGTGCAAAGGATATCATAAATACGTTGAATTTGTTTATTCAAAACAAGGAAAGGGCTTCCTAGTTTTACTGTTTATGATATATTATGTTCATAAAAACGTGAATAAACCAATTTTTCCGTTTACGTCCTTTTCTTTGTAGGTGTATCTTGGTGTCTCCCTCTATCGCCGATATTCGCATAGTTATTATGTATGTTGCTCTTTGTCTGAGATATTGCTGTAATTTTGTTGCTGGCCCTCTATCAGCAAGACAGACTTCTGATAATTTCGCCCAAGGTACGGATAATCCGGGCATTTTTTCTTAAATGATGATAACGGCCGATATTTTTCGGTAGAAGAACCATTTTTCGTGGCTGTCTTCCACGATTTTAGAGTCTTCGTGTTTTTTGATTAATTCTTTCTTTTACTTAGGATTAAGTACGTATTTATTTTTTTGCTGGGTGGATTTTGAGTGGGATTAATTGCTATGGTGTTTTGGTAATTTTGGGGAAAGGTCAGTTTTGCTCCTACGGCATTTGAGCCGCTCTATTATGTAAACACCAAACCTGTGAAAAAATATTTGGAGTAAGCGTACCGTCAACTGTAATTTTATTTTGATTGCTTGGATTAACAGCTCATCTCATTTTCACTTCACCTATTTATGATCACGGTAAAATTTCCACAGAATAGCACCACAGGTAAGTCTCATTGCCTATCATTACTCTTCTTGGTAGGACCATATTTGCTGATACTAACACTCTGGTCCTTCGGGCCTGTTCGCTAGGTGTAATTAATAAGTGGCGAGGTGCAAGCGAGAGAGGAGGCGGGAGAGGGAACGATAAGCCGCGCGCCTCTCGTAAATCACCCGCGCTAATGACGCTCCATGCGACATGGATGTGGCTGGCTGGAACTGACTCCTGGCCAGACAAGTCTTGTGGACGTAGTTCCTACTATATTGGTTATAACCAGATGGTTGGTTTAGGTACTGATTAATATTCATTTGCATTTTTTTTGTTGAGTTTAAAATAATTCATTTCATATAAAATGAATATTTATTTAAAAACGGCAGAAGCCGTAACGACATTGACGAAATTGAAACGGCAGAAAGGAACCGGCGATAAATTACACGACTACTCTTTACAAAATTATTGTTTTACGAGTAACATCGTTCCTACATTTTGAACCTGTATTGTAAAGCCTCAATATTATTATTGCTCGATATTAAAAGGCATATTAGTCACTAATTCCTAACTAACCTTAGCAAACCTAATTACAAAATACTCTGAATATCAATACGAAACAAAAACAGTACCTACCTATCTTTTCAACAAAGCTATGTACATACATAAAATAATTCAACATGACCCCTAAAACTACAAACATTCATGCAACCATTACCGGATTTCGCAATATTCAACGGATTTTGTGTAATTCACCGGATTTCACCGTAATTCAGCGTAATTCACCGTTGCTTTATAACGACGGGAGAGCACATAATTCAAAATGTTTACCGCTTTTAATTCGTAAACTTTGGTAATGAATAGACGGCACGTTCATTACGCGCTGAGGATCACAGTTTTAAATAATGTTTGATTTCAGCTCGCTTGTTATGTGATAATGGGTTGATTTAACTGTGTATTTCGAGGTTGGTTTTGGAAAAATGCTGATTATACAGTTTGAAAATGTTTTTATTTTTGTACTCTCATATTCCAAATTAGTTATTAATATTACGCGTTGTCCGTTTTTGATGTTCATGTGTACCAAAGCTATTCGGATTCGGAGCAAATTGATAGACACACGAGTTTTTCGTTATTTAAAATTTACGTATGGAAACCTAAGATTGCCAATTGCTTCTAAAACATACTTTTCTTTAATACATATCTAACTAAAGCCACTTCCATACCTCCATATCTGCCCGTCGAGTCTCAGGCCTCGCAGAACTAACAACACTTCACACACACACACGCACACTTAAAAACATACCTACCCATACACAAGTACATACAAACGTATTTATAAATCGTTCGATCTCGATTTATGTCGGCGTAAGTATTTTTTAATTTATCGTGAGTGAATTTAAAGCGCGATTTAAATTCGGCGTTGATGGCTGGATGTGTCAGGGAAATGAGGTCATTTGGAAGAAATAAAAAAAAACGGAAAAGTGCGAGACTCACTTACGTACCGAGGGTTCCGCACAAACTCGTAAGTAGATAGTTCGTCCATTACGAGAGTCGAGTCTCGATTTTTTTCCGAGTATTTCCTTGCCATAGTGAAGTACTTATCTCATGAAGTTCATAAATAATGAAAGTAACGAACATTACTTTGACGAATGAAAAAGTCTTAGTAGTTGAAAAAATGTTCTCTCAGACATCGATATGTGTTCTCTCAGACATCGATGTGTTCTCTCAGACATCGATGTATTCTCTCAGACATCGATGTGTTCTCTCAGACATCGATATGTGTTCTCTCAGACATCGATGTGTTCTCTCAGACATCGATATGTTCTCTCATACATCGATGTGTTCTCTCAGACATCGATATGTGTTCTCTCAGACATCGATATGTGTTCTCTCAGACATCGATATGTGTTCTCTCAGACATCGATATGTGTTCTCTCAGACATCGATGTGTTCTCTCATACATCGATATGTTCTCTCATACATCGATGTGTTCTCTCAGACATCGATATGTATTCTCTCCTACATCGATATGTGTTCTCTCAGACATCGATATGTGTTCTCTCAGACATCGATATGTGTTCTCTCAGACATCGATATGTGTTCTCTCAGACATCGTTATGTGTTCTCTCAGACATCGATATGTGTTCTCTCAGACATCGATATGTTCTCTCATACATCGATATGTTCTCTCATACATCGATGTGTTCTCTCAGACATCGATGTGTTCTCTCATACATCGATATGTTCTCTCATACATCGATGTGTTCTCTCAGACATCGATATGTGTTCTCTCAGACATCGATATGTGTTCTCTCAGACATCGATATGTGTTCTCTCAGACATCGATATGTGTTCTCTCAGACATCGTTATGTGTTCTCTCAGACATCGATGTGTTCTCTCAGACATCGATATGTTCTCTCATACATCGATGTGTTCTCTCAGACATCGATATGTGTTCTCTCAGACATCGATGTGTTCTCTCAGACATCGATATGTTCTCTCATACATCGATGTGTTCTCTCAGACATCGATATGTTCTCTCAGACATCGATATGTTCTCTCAGACATCGATATGTGTTCTCTCAGATATCGATATGTTCTCTCAGACATCGATATGTTCTCTCAGACATCGATATGTTCTCTCAGACATCGATATGTTCTCTCAGACATCGATATGTTCTCTCAGACATCGATATGTTCTCTCAGACATCGATATGTGTTCTCTCAGATATCGATATGTTCTCTCAGACATCGATATGTTCTCTCAGACATCGATATGTGTTCTCTCAGACATCGATATGTTCTCTCAGACATCGATATGTGTTCTCTCAGATATCGATATGTGTTCTCTCAGACATCGATATGTTCTCTCAGACATCGATATGTTCTCTCAGACATCGATATGTGTTCTCTCAGATATCGATATGTTCTCTCAGACATCGATATGTTCTCTCAGACATCGATATGTGTTCTCTCAGACATCGATATGTTCTCTCAGACATCGATATGTGTTCTCTCAGATATCGATATGTGTTCTCTCAGACATCGATATGTGTTCTCTCAGACATCGATTTGTGTACGAGTATGTATGTCACGGTCATTTTTAATTATGCACATATATTATATTTTTATATATGTATAAATTTTTTACTACAAATGTTACCAAAAGTGGTGAGCGAAGTCTCACATTGCCAAAAGCATGCAAATTGTTGGTATACTTATAGGAGCTGTAATGTGTCGTATAGCGGTTTTCTTTTTTGTATCTGAGACGAACTAACCAAAGCTGGCGAAGGTGTGTCGAAGTGAAACGTATGGAATAGACTTCATGGAGTCTTCAAACCTGTAATACCTATTGCTAGGAATATAATGAAAATAATGTTAATGCGGTGTAACATTAAAAAAGGACACTTCTAGAATTATTACTGCAATCAAATCCATCACATTTATAAAAACCGTAATAAAATAAAAATAAAATACACTCGATTTTTCATTTACATACATATAAAATACGCTCGATTTTTCATTTACTTACATACGTACATGCAAAACAGCCCTTGAAAATATGATCCCCTGACAATTTTTTCGCGACCAAATTGTCTCGGTGGGGGCGCATATAGCCGCGTAATGCAATATATGTCCAAACGGTCGCTTCGCGTCACTTCACACACACGATTACCGTAATGCGATTGAGCCTCGCCGTCGGCAGTATGCGCAAGCCCTTAATTAGCGTAGCTGCCCGGTCAAATCTAACACAGGAATTTGAACTGTATGTTTTGGGACGTAGGGTTAAATTTTCTTTGATGAATAGGGATCTATAGTTCCATCACAAGCAGCGTTAATTATGTGATCGCAAAATCACATTTGTCGGTATCGGAAATCATTAAATGGGTGCGTGTTTTCATCACGATGTTATAATTAATGGGCCGGTGGGGTTATAAGGCTGTTAAGAAAATTTGGTTAAAAACCGACTCATTATCTATTGTCATGCTCCAATGGGAGTGAAATTCGGTTTTTGTCCTTTTAGTCTGATAAATTATATGAAGTTCGCAAGGACCAGACTCCTTTTGTTACAGGGGGAATTTAAAATAATTATTTTACTTTACAAGATAATGGTGTACATATGTATGTAAGAGTTTTTAAATAAATAAATAAATAAATCTAATAAACCGTATACCAAACGTTAAATACGATGCTACGCTTCGTAGCACTGGCTACAATCGAAGCTACGGAGCGCTACGGCGCCTACGACGTAGCTACGCACTGTAGTCGATGCGCTACGAAGTCTACGCTACGCTTTGGCGCTTTGTCCTAAGCGACCAGTGGCCTTAGTGCGAACTTTCCAACGCTCTCGATCGCGTTAGCGTACACGTCAAGATTCACTTAAAGCGTCGTCTGGTGACAGTAACAGAAAACTTCTTTTTTTTATATTCAAATTGATGAACGTTAAAAAACTCACACTAAGCGCTTTAGATACAGGCTTTTTGATTTCTACTATGTTACGTTGTGACGCCTAGATTTTAGACCCTAAATATTTTGGTAATTAGCTTGTAATATGCAGGATGTTATATTATTAATTTGCAAAAAAAAAAAATCACCCCTTTCAAAGATGCTAATGAATTAAAAGTCACTCTGTTATTGGTATTAAAATTTAGATTGGGTTCGTACACTCAAGCACTATACATGCTAAACAATAATTTTCGCCCCCAAAACAGATGTACAACATCGTAAAAACATAATGAAACGATTAATAGACTCCAAACGACTATTTACACGACAAATAAACCCCGTTTATTTACCATATCAATTGGATACGTATAAAAACGTAATAAAGCGTAATAAAGCCTGCGGAGGCTGGGCAACTTTTTAAGATGGCCGACCGACAGTGGATTACGAATTTATGTTGGGTTCCAAGAATAAGTGTGGCGGAGACAGTTATATTGCTTAAGTTAATGCATAAATAAAAGGTAACAATATAGGCTGGCTTTAAGGGCTGGGAAGTGGGGTGAAGGAAGTCATTATATTGTAGATAAATAGAGATGAGGTGAGATTTATTCTCCAATGGTTTTTCCAGAAGCGGCTTCGACTTTGCAGCCTCAATTTTTAAAGAAAACTGAGGGAAAATTCATGTGATTTTTAAGTTAATTGGCATTCGAATCTCAGTCACAATTTTTCTAACAGCCTAATTTTTCGTACATATTTGACAGATTGCAACGACAAAACGGACGAGATATTGTGAAAATATAGAGATTAGTTTATTTTTCGTTTCAATGTCTCGCCTCGATATCGACTTAAAAATAAAATTTTGCTAAAAGAAATCTAGTCTGAAGTGGCAGTACAAAACGAGAACCCTTTGAAGATTGAGCTGCTTTGAGCTTTAGAATAGAATAGAATAGGATATTCTTTATTATGTACACCATACAAGTTACAGAAAATATAGATGATGAAAACATTACATAGGGTGACACAATGGGCGGCCTTATCGCTAAAAGCGATCTTTTCAATACAACCTTTGGATGGATTTTAAAGAGGAAAAGCAAAATACAGTGCTGTAGGTAATCTTAGGTATACTTATTATATATACAATAAGTACATCATCATCTGCCTAGCCTTTTCCCAACTATATCGGGGTCGGCTCCCAGACCGAATTTAGCTGAATACATAATAGATAAGTATATACAAAAAATAATTATGAAACGAAATGCATAGAACCCAAATAAAAACTAATACAATATTGCAATAATATTATAGCATTCAGATTGAAAAGTTTCAAAAATAAAAATACGTGGAAAAATACAAAGGAAAAATACGTGGCAATGAGTTTGTTTGAATGAAGTATCTAATAATAAAATATATGGTTGAATATTTTTACTTTCACTTGTCATACATAATTATATTATACATATATGCCATTAAATTCTAAATAAGACCAATCGTATCATCAAGTTCTATAGCTTCATCATAACCCGCATGTATTTTAGTCGAAAATTAACAAATTTTCTTTCTTTATTAAGGAAGGTTTTTGTAAGGTGTAAATCGTTTTAATTTCTTGGTTTTTGATACTCATTATATCGATATTAATGATTATATTTCGATGTCTAAAAACATCGATACATCATATAGCGTAGCCTAGCCTTTTCCCAACTATATTGGGGTCCGCTTCCAGTCATACCGGATTCAGCTGAATACTAGTATTTAACGTGGAGCGGCTGCCTACCAGACCTCCACAACCCAATAACTGGGGAACACGGTACTTCTTGGCAAGACTGGTGTCAGATTTTCTGGCAATCCGCAACTACTGCCAAAGATCTACAAATGACAGTCGGGACCAACGGCTTAACGTGCTTTCCGAGGCACAGAGGAAAATCGATATGTTAAGATGGTCACCCATCCACAAACCAACCTTGGCAAGCGTTGCTTAATCTTGAAGATCAACCTGTGCGGCTGTTATTCTTTAGCCACGAGCTCCTCAAAAAAAAAATATCGATATATCGAATGAAAAATTCCTAAACGTCGACATTAATAACAACAGGCCTGCAGTACCCGTCAAGTGACTTAGCGCTAGACATTGCAGGCTTACCCGTTTTTCATTAGTACCTCACCGTAGTAATCTGCTTTGTTCCCTACCGCCGTTTTTAATTTTCCAAAAACCTCGCTCTTTTGTTTTCCTGTAATGATTGTAGGGCTTTCGGCAGTGTTTCTTACTGTCATCTGTTTATTGTGCTTACTTGTTTTTTAATTATAGGGCTGTTTTAAAGAGTATTTTCCATTTCTATGGGAGGAACTTCCCGATTACTCTCGGTTTAAAAGCGATTTACAATATTTTCGGATACATTGATTGAAAAACATTACATGAATAGTTTATAATACGTAGTATCAATTGCAAACTGATATTGTAATGAAATTTTGCAAGAGACTCTTGTAAAGTTTAGTTATTCTACATTGTGGAATTGCTTCTACTGCATATTTAAAATATTGAATTATTTAATTATGTGGGGGGTAGCGTATCTAATTAGCAACATTTTTCAGAGACGATCTATAACATTTACCTTATTATTATCTTTGAAGCAAATACTTTATCGTAATTAGTGTCCCGGACATTCATATTTCAACAAGTAACCTAGATTTTTTCCAAACACATCGCAAAATATAACTACATCATGTTTTACAATTGAATTAATTTGTATTTTGGCATTTGATAGTCAGAATTGGAAAATAAACACAAGGCTACGGTATGGTGTTACTTTATTCAAAAAACAAAAGACGTCTTAAAAAAAATCCTCTCTATATATTTAGCTAAACGAATAAAGTATGACTAAAAGATACAATCATATTTATTGTCTTGCATAAGTCGGAATACGGCTAAGGAAGCAGGTAATAGCTTAACTGGACTCATAAAACGCTCGCTTTTATTGTGAACAGCGGCATTTATCAGGCACTTCATTAAAATTTTATTTTACTTTTATGTGGCATAAGAACTATCAATTAGACGTTTTGCTTAAGTTTTGTTTTGTCTTTACTAGTCGAAACAATCATAACTTCTTTTTCTCATCTTTGTGATTTTTGATTTATCGATCAGAAAATTATATAAATAGGACTTGTTGAAATTTGTAACATATGTAATTGTCCTAGATACAGTCCAATAAAGTCTTTAACTTCTTAGGCCTGGAAATTTTAAATCATTAACTTTTTAATGGCCTTTAATTGTTTGGCAATTACATATTCCCTAGCTTAGTTTGTTTGTCCGTAAGTAAAAAAAACTCTGCATAACCAGAATGGAAAAACTCACCGCTTTCAGAGACTGACGAGGGTGACCGTTCCGCCGTCGACACTCCGGACGACGACGATTCTAGCGACGAGAGCGAGTCCGCCCTTGTCGAGTGCGTGTGGGTCATCGAACTCTCCGACAGTCTCGAATCTCTGGGGGCATCACTCAGCTGGTTCAACCGCCGCTGTAGGTAGCGCTGTTCCCGCGCTAATTGCTCCTTGTGACTAACATGCCTCTTCTCCCGTTCTTCCAAACTCTGCAACAAGAGAATGTGGTGTTAAAACTCTGCAGGTTGAGAATGTGTGATGCGAGTTCGTACACATGAGTACAAGTCTGCTGACTGAGAACTTAAAGTTTGGTAAGTATATTTTAAATTGATTGATTTTAAAACATAACAGAAAAATAAATCCAGTTTCTTCACACACATCCACTACAAAATATCTTACATAAACAAATTATTTCCTTGCGGTAATTTACATTGCAAGTGTGCACAACATGACTCTGCAATATCAGAATGGCTCGCGCTCCGATCTCTGCAGATCCAGAATATTACTCATGTTTGCCACTACTTCTGCTACACACGAAGAAACTGTTCCAATTACCCATCAACAAAACAAATAGTAATTTACTGTTAAACTTCTTCCTATATTACTCGAGCACGTCGGACGAACAGTTCCCAAAGAGATTAATAGTATCAATAACAAGAAACTATTGGCTAATTAGACGCACATAATGCGCTACTCGAAACACATTAATCACTTGCGACTGATTTACTAACTGAGGCCCTTGATGTTTAGCGTTAGCTAGTCATAACTAGGTTTGGAGTGGTTTGGGTCTTAGTACTTGAAAGTTATTGCGAATAACTCTGTTCTACGGTTCGTCTTAACAGTGGCAGCTGAGATGTAGGAATCCGTCGTAAAACATCATCTTACTAATATTATAAACGAGAAAGTTTGTATGTATGATGTTTGTTACTCTTTCACGCAAAAACTACTGAACGAATTTGGATAAAATTTGGCACAGATATAGATCATAGTCTGGAATAATACATAGGATACTTTTTATCCCGAGATTATGTTCCCTTGGGATAATTTCCGACATTCACGCGGGCGAAGCCGCGGGCAGCAGATAGTCATTCATAGTTCCAATTATTAATGTACTACACTTAATCGGTATTGTAGTCAGTATTTATCAACGCTTGTTTTAACTTAACTAGCCTAATAGGTTACAAAATATAGCCATCTGTAATGCATAATTATATTTTTACTTGTATAGCGCTTACAGTATTTTTTCTTCGAATGATAATGTTACCGCAGTAAAGGAGGGCCTATTATTTCATCGCTTCCGGGGATCACAAAGGGGATATAAACGCAGCACAATATTCCACCAACTCCTATCAATAAATACTTAATGACGCAACTCGAAACATTTATATAGACTTTAGCCAGCTCGACATGCCACTAGGACTGTTGATATTTTTTAAAATACCGGACTACTCGATAATATATCAACGTCGGAGTTTGATATATCGAAAAAAATATCGATATTTTGATATACTTATCGATATTTTTTCGATTTTATTTTATCGGCTTTGTTTTAAAAGAAAATCGCAGGTCCACTTAAAAATAATTTAAACGTACAACTTACAACAACAGAGGGTCAAGGTAGCTGTCTGGTTATAGTTTTTTTTTATACTAAGAAAATTACATTGCGTTTTAGAATAGTATACAAATAAATAAACTAAAATAGGAAAAACATAATATAGCGTAAATACAGTTCATTAAGTTTAGGATGATGTAATTTAAATAATTGTGGCGAGAAAAAATAAAACAATATAGAATGTCGACATCTAAATTTCAATATCGAACTATCGATACATCGTCCAAAAAAGTATAAGTAATAAATATCGATATTTCTAAGTAATAATAACGATAGTTCGATATATCGATATTTTATCAACAGTCCTATATGCCACGTGCTCATTCGATCCGCGCCACGTCAGATTCTGCACATAGCAGTTTTTTTGTGAGGCTCTTAAGAAAATGGCTTTTTGTAGAGCCCTATACACTGGGGGACGGACCCACCGAAAAAAAAAATGAGGATTATGTACGAATAAGTTTGTGCAACTCCCAAAACTGCAGGGTAGTCGATGAATGTTCCGTCTTTTGTTTTTCTCTCATTGTACTCATGGGTTTATAGGTACTACGTACTTAAAATGAGAGTTGCTGAGTTTCCTCGTGAGTTTAGAATTAATAGCCCTAATGTTGAATAATTCAGGTTATTTTCATTACGGTTACGGGTTTTGTGTTGTTGAATTTTTGGGGAGAAATCAAGCGTATAATGAGTTACGTAATGAAGCGCTAATCAAAATAGATTGAGGGTTGTTAGTTATTACTTGACGATTCTAATTCCGTTGGTGTAATAAAGTTTGATTACATAAGTGTTGAAAGGCACCCTAATCTACGTATTGAATTATCCGTTCACCAACCAATTAACCATCCTCGCAAAGGCACTAATATCCTTTTGCGTCAAAACAATGTAAGAGCCACCAAAAGCCACGTATATTTTTTAATTTTTCCAAAGCCGGGTGGAGGCCACCCTTAGGCATTACAGTCAGGGCCGGGAAGGCCTGAGATGATATATCTGATCGTAAATCTCCGGCGAGTCAGCGGACGGTGCAGTCCTGTCCTTATTTTGCAGTCCAAAATGTTAAATGCTTTTGAGGGAGATTTTAAATTTTCGCTGCTTTACGAATGATTAAATTATGGATGGAGAGAAATGGCCGTGGAAATTGTTTGCGGATGATGGATATGACGCTCTGTGATTTTTTGTGAAAAATGTGGGGATGATATTTAAAAATCTGAAGCGGTATGATAGAGGGAATTTATAAAAGGTATAATGTGTTTAATTTCATGGATGGATGGATTAGAGAGGCCAAATATAGAGTTTAGTGACGTGAAATTTGAGAGTTTACGTTTAGTTTGAATTACTTAGTTGCATTGACAGACACATATTAACTAATTTAGTTCAATGCACTGACTGATGCCAATGACTGATGAAGAAATAGTGCGCTTTTAAATAAAATTAGTTGAATATTGATATACTAAAGACCTACACCAACTTGTTTTTTTGCTAAAATATATTTCCTTAAAATATAACTCAACAAAGTATTCAATGCTCGAGCAAGAAATGTACTCCATTACTGTTTATACCGTAATAAATCATAATGATGATCAGTTAAACCCATCACTCAAGCACGTAACGTACGTGTACAAGTAGAAATTATCCAATTTATACGTCTGAATGGACAGATTTCCAATACACTCGCACATAGGCACAAGCCACAACCTTTGCTTTATCGATTTCCTGTCAGACCATTTGAGCGTCGAGCGATTTCGAATTATGTCATATCGCTATACGTATGTATAGTACGCTATCTAGCTATATTTCATGGATTACTGGTGCCATCGTACCCTCGTGGTATTGCACGCTATTTATTTTTTACGACCATCGCCCCGTTTAATATGAGTATATTTGGTCTCTCCAAATAATCCACTCGTATTGCAAAAACTCTGGTGATGCTGAATAATCTCTGCACTCTGCAGTCTCGAAATGTTGATGGTTTTTGAAGGATTTTCGAGAGAATCGGGAATAAAATGTTAAGAGACGCCTGTTTCCAATGTAGGGTGAATATAAATGGGCGCAAAAATGAATGTTCCGCTTTTAATGACGCGGTAGTAAGTGGAAACCAAGATGCTCGATTTAACGCTGTTGTCCCTAAAAGTGTATTTAAAACACGACTGACCTATTTTAACATGAACACTGTAGATTCAAAAGAGCTTCGTATTAAATTAAATCTCATTACAGAAAGAACAACACCAGAGGAAGGCGATGAACATCACCCTTAAAACATGTAAATTCTGACGCTGATGAATTTTAAGCAACACTTCGGAGTATCACTTATAACTTAATTGGTTATTAGAAAAGTTTTCCAATCTGCATGAGGAATTGCTCGGCGGTTTGAATTTTTAGCCGCTGTAAAATATAGCCGACATTGTTTATTTAGGCAGACTTGATGGAAACCGCCTGCGGAGTTCGCACAGTAATTTGGCCGGTTTTTGACCTCTCGCTGGAAAGTTATATGATACTGTCTGTCTTGGAATTTCTGAAGCTCCGAAAAAATGTTGCGTAATACATCGGACGGTATCAATCCCGATCAATTCCGTTTCGAAATCCAGGTAGGTGAATTGAATTTATAGATATATCTCTCACGTGAATTTCTCGTCAATGCTATATTTTTTCTTACAATCATAGTCGACAGGTGATCAGCGAGTGGAAAATTAGATGGACCGCTGACCTGGAAACGTTCGCATGGATCCGTTGGTTGTGGAGCCGTGTGTTGAGGTGGAGTGTTATGTAAGCGTCCATTCAGTAACGGACGTCTTCTTGACGGATTGATTCTAATAATACGTTTCGGTCTATCTAAGCTTTCTAGACTTACAATTTTTATAAATAAGTATCGATTACAATCGGCGAGATTCCCCGATTCCGCCGATCGTTATCGGTCAAAACGAACACCGTCGAATCTTCCTCAATATCAAAGCGTACAATATTTTCATAGCTCAGGAGGAGCCTTTCATCCTATTGAAGCGTTTACAGGTAAAATTGCTTAGAGAATCTTTTGAAAAGGCACTTGTCATTTGAAAGGATTTAGAAGGTATGAGAAAACGACTCGTTAGACCTTAAATTGCTAGTTCCATGGAATCTGAGGCTTTCAAATATAACTTGTGTCGACTGTGACTTTGAACATAAATCTAGAAGACAACCCAAATATCTGTATGCAGGGCCGCTCAAAATGATAGACGGTATTTTGAGAGAGCAATTTTGTGAAACTTTGCGTCTGTATGTATGTTGTATTTATGTCGGTGTTGTCTCAAGTTGCCGGCAATTCGCTAGCTTATCGCCTGCCAGGGGAAGCGAAGGAGGGTTGTCGAGACTTTTTGAAGAATATTTTTTAATGTTCAAAGTCCCCAAAAGTTACTACATGTACTACTTTTAAACGAGAAGCGAGTTCCATGTTATGGAGGAGGAATTGTAAATTTAATTATTCATGGGTCGACGACAATTAAAAGCGTTTGAGTTTTAACTAATTGAAAGGAATGATTTAAATGGAGCAGGTAATCAATTAGAAATATATTTTCAGTTCCATACGGTAAACAATTTTAATGAACGTATTCATTGAATAATTTGTTTTCGTATTATTTGAATTAAGCTTTATATAATCAACTATATTTGTACCTGCCTCACAAATCTTTTCATCACAGCTGTGTTTACGCACAGAAATTTGAATACCGCTGTATTCTTCATGTCTTTGACTGCCAACCCTCCTTTTCGTATATCTTCTCTTATACAGGTTGACTTTTAATTCACAGGAAATCTTATGAGGGGTTGAAAGTTATGAATGTGAACAATTTTAATATGAAATGGAGAGCCTTTAATGTGTTTTTTAAACCATCATGATTCCAATGTTGGATGGAGACGGAGATATACAAAACGGTCAGAACTATCTCTTTTTCACAACGATATCATGGTGGCATTGGCTCTTCATACATTATCGGTCGCATAAATATAAGGCATTGCAGTGACTATTTTAATGTTTTGATTTTATTGACAGGATATATCATTATGAATGAAAGGAAGACGCAGTTTTCCATAATTGGAAGCGTTACATAAGTGATTGTGACCTCTGTTGAATAATATAATAATACATTAGTAAGCAATTCAGTACGGGCAACGCAGTTTTATTTATTGTGTTCTTTTCTATATTTTTCTTTTACTTTCTCATCGTTTCTGCTGTGTTTGTCAGACTCGAATACATTTTCTTTATTTCATTGAATGAAGTCACCCTGTATGTGTCTTCACTGGTAGCATCGGTAGCAGCCCTAGGGTTCCGTACGGCTCATTAAAACGTTCGCGCGAGGCACGTAATCGTGGATTTACGAGTAGCTAGCTAGCCTCCATGTACCGTATCAGTCGCGGATTCATCTTAATTATTTCACTAGGCTCGTAGACCGACGATGATGGGGGTCTGATAATGTTGATAATTATTGTGTTTTGGGTTCGAGGAGAGGAGACGAGAATCTAGTTTATTAGTGTAAGCTTAACGATATCAGTACTGCGTTTGTAGGTTATAATACTGAAGGTTACATTGATGAGGATGATGATGTTATAAATATACACACACACAAAACACACAAATATGATATTAAAAAAAATAACTTTTATTCCTTATAATTAAAAATATAATAACAGTTAAGTAGTAATAAATTACTCAATTCAAGTAGTTTTATGAGGATGGGTTAGAGAAGTTAGTGTCTTTAATAATATTTAAATTAAAAAAAATCATTTTGTTTATTTTCTCATATAGCGACTATAAAACAACTCTTGCAAAAGGTCTAAAAAAAGAGTCAATTCACGGCGCGAATGTATTCAATAAAATGAGAAAGGCAGTCAACATCTAAGCATTGAGGAACACAATTGAAAGCTATACACAAACAAATTCACCGTAAAAACCACTCGAACACTCTCCCAAAAGATTTCTAACTGCCACAAAGAATTCCAACATCCGACATATTCCATTGTAATGACATTTCCAATTCCAACCATCACTACAATTTTCCTAAGCCCTGAATGTTTTCTGCGAAACGCAAATGAAAAGTGGCGTTGCCTTCGGTTGCTATGTGCTCGCTTTACCTACGATGCCTTTTAATTAGTCCTGCATATTAATCAGACTAACGGTCTAAGTTTGAAAATATATTGGACTGCGGTTGGGACGGACGAGTTGATTTTTGTCACTCTAGAATTAAAAGAATTCGATTATTTCATGACTGATTTGATCAAATGTCATAAAAAAGGAATACTTGATTTATAGTACTAGACAGTTGTAGTGAAAAAGGAAACGATGAGCTAACCAATTATAATTACAACCTAAGAAGTCTAGCGTCAGAGGAGGCATAGGAAGCGGTCACCTTCAGACCGCGTGAGGAAGATCGAAACCTCACGTCTCAGTCACCGTAACAGAAGAAGACGCCCCGGGCGTCGGGAGTTGCAGGGCGATTCCCGGCCACCGTAGGCGCGGGTCTGCGGATGGCGAGTTATGGGTGGCTCGCCGTCCGATAACAACCAAGAAGGGGTCGATGGCGCGTTGTGATCCACGCGCGCCTCAAAGAGATGTCAGCAAAGAAGATGGGACCCATAGGGTCACTGCAAGCTAGGGTTGGCCAAGGCCAGGTAGGGCAAAGGGTGCTCGGAGGAACACGGGTTGGTTTTAGTCAGTAAGAGTCTGACACTTCCTTCCGCTTCGCCCAGAGCGGGAGAAGTCATTTGACGATTTCACATCCAGAAAACAAAGGAACCTCACGTCGGAAAACTAGCTAATACAACATCTCTAAATACTTGTAGTGTAGTCTGGCTCTGCCTGTTTACTTCTTCTAAGTCACCAGCAGATGTTGATACAAAACCGTATCAATATTCATTGTCTACTTAAAGAAAGAATGATAAATTAAGATGGTTTATTTAAAAATTTTAAAACCATAAGCCTAGGTAGGTCGCTGGTAGATTTAAATTGTTTAAATGATAATAACCCCTTACACAGAAAGTGAGCAAATCAATAAATCAAAAACAACAGCCGTAAAAGATCTTTCCTTAAAAGCCGTATGTTTCCAGAAACAATAAATTGGCTAAACTAAACAAAGTGTGCGACCATTAACATATTAGATTCGTTCAGTCGAGAGCCTATTTACGGCACGGTTTTAATTACTTATGCGATGTGAAAATTCCTAATGAATTTCGGTAATGTATACCTACATTACCGAAATTCATTATTTAATTAATGATGTCTGGAAAAATCTCTTATTATTAATACTACTGACATAAATGTCCTAAATAGTATTTGATAACAGCTATAGTTGTAAAAAAACAATTTTCTAGGAAATAATAATCTTGGCAAAATCATTCTTACAAGAAATAGCTCTTTGATGTTAACGTCAAGACGAAACCAATTGTCAAAGGAAACAACTGTAAGTAAGTTTATACTATACCCAATGAAATTTCACATAAAACGCTTTCCATAATCCTTGTCAAACTCGTCCAAACTCAATCTTATACACATGCCATAAAGTTGAAATTCCGTCAGAGGTGTAGCAAATAATATTTGGTGAAGCGAGTTTGGAATAATAAGGCATCGCTTCATTGACAGCGGTTTACTTTACGCTCAATTAGTGGAACGACACACGTGACGTCCCTGAGCCTTACACCCCACCCCTCTCACACCCCTTTAAGTGTCTGGTCCCGGGTTGGGTGTGCTAAAATGTTGTACTACTGTTATAAACGTACTCGCTCTCTTATATGCAAATTTTGTGTGAAAACAAGAATGAAGGACAGTTGAAGGGATAGTTGTCCTTGGTCCTGTAACAATTACTTTGTTTTTATAGTTTAGAGACTCTACATTACATGAAATAAACGGTCCGGAATTAATATTTTAATTGAGTAATTACAGTCGCGGCTCCCTATCTCCAGCTCAACTTCTGAACTCCAACTTCAGAGTCCTTTCACATAAACATACAAATTAATGTGTCATCAAACATTTACTCAACATAAACCTGGTCTAAGAATTGCACCTTGCCGTACCCCTGTATCTACCGCCACTAACATCGCCTGATAACGCAATAAAGCGAAGTTACAACCGAGACAGCGGTCCGAACACCTTGATAAACCATCCTGTGAACATACCGTACCTCTCGGCACCCGATTTCGCATTGTTTCACCCGAGCGATATTGTCGAATGCCACCTGCCGTTCCTTTTCACAAATGTTCCTCAGTTATCTCAATTTAATGATAGGTAGGTGTGTTATGGCAGGAGTTGAGGGCTTTAAGTCTGTTAGTTTTCTGTCTGAAGTGGGTATATCTTCCCTTATGTAGTCTGTTGATGTTACCTATGTACATCTCTAGAGTTGTACAATCTTGGCCAAAAACATAACTACATATAATTTATATAAAGACCCTTCGACTAAACCACAAGGTGTACAACGTAATATTCAAACTGGGGTCACAAAACGTGACTACTAACAATATACTCAGTGGTTCTACCGTGAATTATAAATAACAGGAGATTAGGAGGCTTGTAATTGGGCAGATTCCGTCTACTGATAACACATCTGACACTCGGTCACGTTCGGGAAAAACGGCAAACGGTTCACTGTTCAAGGGGACTTATTTGCCATCATTAAATAGAAATTGTTATTTGCGAAGCTTGTGTTTGAATTAAATTGTGTTTTAGCTCAACGGTATATACATGAATTTACTTCGACATTCTCTATTCTCCTTTATTTATTATCAAAGCCAGAACTAACAATGTTGAAGCTAGGTTTTAATATTTTTAACTTTTTCCATAGACTTATTAAATTTCATTACGCTAGAAAATGCTCTGTGTACAAATGAATTCTTTAAGTCCAGCATTTCTGTTGGCTAAATAAATAATACTTTTCCAGAACTTTTATTCTTGGCGAGCAAAAAAGTTCAAATTATACTAGCACCGAAGGTTTTTTCCAACATGGCTATGAAGATATAATTTGTTTAACGTTGTGAATACTAACTTAAAAATGGCTAATGAGAGTTTGTTATATAGTCAAACGGCGTATTATTTTCTTTCCAAGAAAATGTTCAAAGCACAATAAGCATCGTTAGTAATATACATGTGGTTAGCGGCTTTGAAACTTATATATTTCCAAGAAGTGGAGACACATTCTAAATTATACGGTTTGCAAAATATGTTATAGTATATGTTTGATAAATCAATACACAAATATTGTCTGTTCTAAAAGCCAATGGCCACCTGCCTGACCAATTCCACACGACGTTACGCCTACATAAAAACAATTATATATTTTTTCAGTACAGGCGGTAGGTAATTTTTAAATAAATACTACCCTACTGCGCGGCACGGGTGAGTCATTATAGGTTTTATGGGCCATAACGCGGTCCCAACCTTATAATTCCGACTTATTCAACTACGTGAAAACAAAAATAAATCACGCTATCGATATACTAGAGGGAATGATGGCAGGGGAAGGCGGAAAATGTTGCGTGTGTGTATACTATATTGCGGACGTGTGTTCATGTGAGGTACACGGCGAAATGTCGGAGAATTTTGATTAAATTGTTTGGATTTTTGATTTCTTGTAGGCATTCTACCAATGTTTCTATTCCATCTTTATTGTTCTTGTTATCTTCCTCAGTCGTAATTGTATTGTTCCAAGATATTTCAGGAAGGTTTGCTGTGTTAATCAGGAAAAGCTAAAATTTCCATTTTATTTTAACAAGAAAATCATTATCGCCTACGAGAATGCGGACATTTAAGATTTGAATAATTATTTTTATTTGAATTTCCCTTTACAGCTGGTATTGTACTAATTTTCTTTGTAATCATTAGGTTCGTAATTTCACTGAGTCATCCGTGTTAATTAGAACAATTTTCCCTCAATCTCGACTGTAACGACAGAGGGTTCACAACTGCTTTGTCGATCTCCCAAAGATTCGAACATAATTTACGTAAATAATTTGGACGTTTCGACAAGGGTCTTAGTTCGAGCATTGTGTACGACATCTAAGTACCTATCATCGATATTATATACGGAGGTATCTGAGAAAACAGTAAACACTCGTTATATGTGATTATTGAAGCGAAATATAAATTTCTGTTCTGCGATTTCTTTTGGGGTATCTTTTTTGTGTGATGTAGTTGCGTAACGACCAATGATACAATTTTTGAAAGGGAAATTATTATGAATGTCTTTGTTGTTGGAGCGTGAGAATTTTAAAGAGTCTATTTCAGTAATTGTGATAGATGTTGGAACAAATATTCTTTATTCATCTTTTTGAACGAGGCATAATTGCCTGATTTTGTACTTACACAACTCACAGAAGCTCATTGAGAAAGCCAAAGATATCTTTAATGTTATCAAAACCTGTTTAACCCACACACTTCCGAGGCCTTTTCAATTTGAAACATCCTGTTGGGCGATTCACGTCAGTCAAATTGTCCATTATCTTTTCACGTATAATTACTCATCTGTTAAAAGTTAATTTACAAAATAAATTAAGTAAAAAAAAGCCTATTCATTTTTGTTGCACGACGTCAACTTTTGAGTAATGCGTCGGAAAGAATATCTCGGGACTTATGGCGTTCCCTTCCCATTGATGCCACGGCGCTTATTAAATTTCCCATGAAAAAGTGTCGAGGGATATGAAATAAATCGCCCTTTACGCTAATTAAAATTAGCTTGATTTTTTCTTCTTGTTTCGGCTTTTCTTATGGAGAAAGGTTATTGTTATTAATAATTATGTATTTTAAGATTGAACTTAAGGTGTTATACTTATTCTTATCTTATTCTACTATAATATAAATGAGAAAGTTCTTTGTTTTGATGTTTTTGGTCAATCACGCCTCAACAGCTTGAAATTTTGATAATTTGAATCCCCTTTATATTCGTGGGAGAATACCGATGAAAACGTGTAGTTACTTTTAATCTTCCTTAACGAAACCACTTCTTTTAATTTCCTTAAAAAAATCACTAATAGCGACCACCCTATCTTACTACAAAACGTAAAAAAGTCCAACATTCTAAAATCAAAAGCTTCAACCGCCAATATCAGGGAAGAGTGACGTAATGCCACGTCAGCGGAAAGGGGAACGCTGATTGGCGTTCGAATTTGATCCGACGGATGTTGAAACCAAACTGCAGGCTGATGGCGTGACGTCACTCGATGCGTCGCTGACGGAGCGCTGCACTGACGTTTATTGGTTTAGAGATCCAGAGATTTTATTAGGAGGTTTGGGGGGCGAATATCATATGGACGAAACAGATGTTAACTTGGTAAGTGATGAAAAGGGGTAATGGTTGTAGAAATTGTGAAGCACTCGTATATTGATTTATTCTGACATTATAAGTAATGTGTCACGTATGACAAAACCTCGATCGGAATAATAAAAAAAAAATGTTTGAAGACTTCAGCTGATACGAGTACGTTGTTAGCGCTTTAAGGCGAGCACAGTAACAATGCATTTAATAAAAACCAAGCCAATAATACTCCCATAACGGATAATAATAGGTAGTCTAGACGCAACGCAGACTGTTACATCATCGCCTACGCTTTGCCTAAGTCTAATGAAAATGTTTACCTATCATAATTCACTTGATACAATAATTTAGTAGAAAATTTATCGTTTTTCTGAAGCGACAAATAAATCTGTTGCTACAGGAGAAAAGAAAAATACTGAGATAGTTCTATTTATAGGAGGCGAGGGGAATTCAGAAGAGAGATAATAATAAATAAAATAAAAAGGTAAAGCGGGAGGTATTATCGCAATTAGTGATCTCAGGCAGACAACCTGAGGATGAACGTAATTATACTGCGCAGGTTATACGGTCCAGTGATCAACAGGAAACTTTTATACTAAAACAAAAGTTAATCGAAAATCATTTACATGTAACCTTAACGCCAGTTTTTTACGTAACTGTCAATATGCCAGGAACGTGCCCTCAGCCTTTTTGGGCATATTATGCGTTCATCCAAGCATAATCTGGAAAGGCTCATGATATTGGGCCGAGTCGAATGAAAGCGCGCTCAGGGTAGAACACCGGCAAGATGGTCCGATGCCATAAAGAGGGCAGTTGGTGGCAGCATGTACAGAGCGGTCCACGCATGGTTTGGAAACGCGTCGTATTCATTATTTATTTATTTAAACTTTATGTTCAATACAACGAAGAAGAAGAAGAAAGTCTTGTCTATGTTGCTTGTTTTTTATGTCATTGTACAAGCGGAGTTTTATTTTTCCTGGGTTTAAAAAAAATGAAGTCGGGAATGATTCTCTCTGGTACACTTCTATACTAATATTATAAAGCTGAAGAGTTTGTTTGTTTGTTTGAACGCGCTAATCTCAGGAACTACTGGTTCGAATTGAAAAAATCTTTTTGGGTTGAATAGACCATTTATCGAGGAAGGCTTTAGGCTATAAATCATCACGCTTAAGCCAATAGGAGCAGAGCAGCGATAAAGAATGTTTTAAAATCGGGGATTCCACGGGGACGAAGTCGCGGGCAGCAGCTAGTAGAAAATATAGATAAATAAATTATTGGCAAGGGCGTTGGTGAACTCCGAGGTGGCTAGAAAGAAACAAAAACCGCCAAACAGCTTATTAACTTATCAAAATTATAGTAATTTCTACAAATGTTATAAACATCCGAATTTGTACATCATTCCATATTTCGAATGACTCCAAATTAATTCCAATATTAATAGTAACATCTAAAATTAGTATCTGACAAAAAAGATGACAGTAACATTTCAGACATAGCCATCAATAAACCTGTATATTAGCGTAATTAATTTCCATATACCCTACATAGAACGATCGTTAAACAAAAGACTGAATATATTCAAATTGCATCCTCCACATCGCGGTCTTTAATCAACCTGGACTGTAAACATTTCATCCCCTCTCAGAATTACTACGGAGTAGTTGACGGCATTACTGATAATTGTAACGTAGGAGTCATGTCTGATGTAGCAGAATTTAAATGAGGTAGGAGGTTATAATTTTGAAGATAAGCCAGAAATTAGGTTTATTTGTAAAGGATGGTACGTTTTTAACGGTCACAAACTTCAGTCAGGTAGTAATGTATTTTCGGTCAGTAGCCAATGTGCGTTCAGCTAATGGAAACATTACCCCCTTTCAAGAGCAGTCGGGAAATAAATCTGGAAGGTGCACTTCTAGATTGTTTTCCAGTTGGGTGCAATTTTTGGTGAAAGGTGAAATTATCTTTAAACGTGGAACGATAAATGATAATTTCAGTCCCCAAATTTATGTATAAGTTCCAGAATGTCAAACGGTGATGACAAATAAAAATTACTATCGCCAAGTATTTTCATTAGAAGTAGGTCCAACGACAAAAATTCTATCTTATGCCGCTCTAACCTCTTATAAAATAAATGATACGATCTTGTGCGAATATGATCTATGGCATGTTATCTGTATTGTGCGTACCCTGGCACATATTAATTTGGCCACAATGCCAAAATCGTGGTTAATGGGAGCCGTGTTCCCCCGCGGCCCGTATCTTGGCTTTATTGCCCAAATTTTCTTTATTATACAACTTATGAATGATAGCAAGGAGCGGCCTTTAGCTACTAATAAAAATGTGGTAATTAAATCTTTGGAGAATTTTCCGCCATTTTCGGAGATAATAATTTGGAAGAAGAGCGCTTTATAAGGCTATGTTTTATTAATTATGATGAAATAAATAAGAGTTTGGACGTTGCCTTTAGAAAAACATGAAACATTACTTCGGGCTATAAGGAGACTTACATATATTAGGAGCAACGCTTTTTAATGATGCTGATAAAGCTGACGACATGTAGAAAAGATGGCTCTTTCAGAAGAATCTTTTTTATTATTAAATATACATCATATTACATTTAATAATCCACAATCCTGCGAACCAGCTTGACTTCCAAACTGTGGTCAATGCAGACAACTTTGCACAAGAACAAGACCATACTCCTCATGATTACTACAAACATATTCATGCACACAAACGCTCTATACAAAGTTCTATCGGCAAGTGCAAACTAGATCTAGGAGCGGTTATTGGCTCGCAAGTTCGCTTCAGTTTAAATATTGGCTCTCGAGATTAAGCTTAACTCTTATTCCGACTTCTATATTTGGTTAGAGTCTGACAGTGTGTCTTACAATGTTGTTTGAGTGTTCGGTATTATCGACTGCACATTTTGGTGCTTTTATTTATGATTGTGAGTATTCTGCAGTTTCATTTTATACTTCCTCTTTCCACTTTACTGATTTCTCTTCATCCATGTCAATGAAACCCTCGGTAACACTCAATATATTTTATTTAATTCCACATAAACAAATATTTAACAGCCAAAACATCGTAAAGCGAAACGAGATGCCTATTCTCATAATTAAATCTTTACACTGTAACACGATAGCTAATATCTATTGACAGTAAAACGTCAGTTTAGTGGTGAAGCGTCAGAATTACGGCGCGTTTATAAGTCGTAAATAGTTAGGATCGATCGACATCGACTCGTAAAAGTCGCTTGTGACGACCCGCGAATGCGATATTCGAGACCGTCGACTTTGTTTGGAATGAGTTTAAAATCGTCGCTTCGTTTTTGTTTTTTGTTACATAAGATCCGAGCATTAAATTGAGTCAGCTGTATCTTTGGTTGGTTTATTTCAAGTAATATCTTTTAAGATTTCGTCTCCATCTATATTATTGCAGAGTTTCCTTTTGCTCCTTTGAAATAAACTGTTGTTGATAACAGTTAATTTTTCATTAATATATGTTTGTGATTGACACTTAGATTTGGCAATGTATTAGTAGGTATGTTTCCAGGTTGTATTCCATACAAAACACACCAACTAATTAAGTACCCATCGATATCTAAATCAATCCCTATTTTACTACCGTCAATAAAATAAAACGCGGCGTTTGTTTATTTGCCAAAATCCTAAAACCCACACCAGACATCATGCAATCAGCCTATTGTCATTTAGATACTTCAATCAATTCATAACGGAGATTATCTTTACGACTCGACATCGGAAATGAAACAACAAAGGAAAGGGAATCGCTCCATTTAAGCGTTACTATCAGAACAGACTTTACGAGCGCTCGTAAATCAACATTGTATCGCTCAGGATAGGTCCCCGCCTGCACTTAAATAATTCATGGTGGTAGCCTTTAAGGGTGCAGTGTTCTGCCTATGGGTTGGGGTTAAAGGGTGAGCAAGGCTGCAGGAGTTAAAATCATCACCTTAGTGTAAACTATTTCTGCTAGGGTTGCGGAATTTCTTCGAAAGGGTCACCACAGCCCTGGAACGCAAATGGCACTAGAAGGAACACGGGTGGGTTTTAGTCAGTAAGAGTCGGGCAGTTCCTTCCGCTACGCCCAGATCGGGAGAAGTCATTTGATGATTTACCAACCAGAAAACAAAGTGCAAACTATTTGAAAAATTACGTTCACTATTAAAAAAGTAATAGTGCCACATGAAATTAAGAAAGTGATCTAAATGAAAAGCCATTTATTCAATTGAAGGTAAGTAATCATCAGTTTTTAACGAATCCAACCACAAAAGATGGACCCTTCAAACGCTCGCCCGTCACCTCTTCTAGTGTTTTAGCTGAGAAGAAATGGCGCAACAAACTCCCTAGCAACATAAATTCAACACATACAAAAGAGAATATAAATAAAGTCTATGAAAAGCATTACAAAATGAGGTGAACATATTTATATTTCCTATATCTTTTTTATAAAAGTGCTGCAGAAATATGAGTCGGTAGCAAAAAATGCAACATTTTTAATTACTACTCAATGTTGCCTGAATATATTAATGATCAATTTGTAGTGATCGCATTTAATATTGACGATGGCGCGTCATTCAATGTATATGTCGCAGGTTTTTGATAAAAATAAGGTTTTTGATTAAAAACCGGAAAATGACACATTTGAAACTCAATCTAAATATATATAACTCAAAAGTGACTGACTGACTGACATAGTGATCTATCAACGCAAAACTCAAACTACTCAACGTATCGGGCTGAAATTTGGCATGCAGGTAGATGTTATGACGTAGGCATCCGCTAAGAAAGGATTTTGATTAATTCTACCCCCAAGGGGATAAAATAGGGGATGAAAGTTTGTATGAAACTTTTCAATTTTAAACCGATCGGGTTGAGAGTTTCAAAATCGGGGGTAAAGTAACTATTACACGCGGACGAAGTCGCGGGCAGAAGCTAGTTTTATCATAAACATGTAAGAATACAGATTTTTGATCAAAAACCTGAACTAGTTTGGGTTGATATACAATCTGATGTATGCACATTTCCGTTGACAGGAACTTAAGGCCTGCCCCCGCTTTTGTTTCGCCTGCACTCGTGCGCGCGCAGAGTTGGATGTAACTGGCATTCGGTTAGTTAGACCATGTTCTAAATTTGAACGTTTACCCCGGTAGTATGTCTCCGTACGACAATAGGGATGTTTCCTGAGTAAAAAATATATGATTATGTTTAGTCCGTCAGTTAGACTATAGAAAAATATTGGACACGTATTTTTTTCCTTTATCAAATCTATAAAAACTGACGAAGATACAAAGCATCAAAGATCAGGAGTGGGGGCTTGTGACGTCACGGCTCGTTAAAAATTGTATCGAGTAGTGACGTCACACGAGTTTTTAACGCACTGTATCGTTTTCATTTTTTGTTTACGTGAAAAAAGAAAAAATAGGTACGTGTCCAATATTTTTTGGAAATCTATCCGACGGACTAATTCGATTTTTTTAGTTAACTACTCTATTATTGAATTTTGCGCTGTTGCAGCCCTTAACAATAGCTTACTTTTATAAATGTTAATTCAAATATTTTAGTTTTTGGTTCCATTCAACATAATGAAGTTTTCGAACTTAAAATTCAAAGACCTTTTATACAATTTTCGATTCATTATAATACCTTCTTCTCAGTAAGTCCATTGTCCTATTTCATGATTTTACAAAAGGAAACTTTAAGTATTCTATTTCAGTTCACTTCATCGAAATAAAATAACTTTTTTGTAAATTGAATCAGTACTTTCAAGGTGAAAACGCAATGTGTCTTCGTCGAGGCGATCGGCGGCGGCGACCTCTCGCGTCCGGCCCTGGTTCAAACCATGGTCCGGAGCTAGGAGACATGGGAAGCGGTCACCTACTTCTGCGAAGCAGTAATGCTAGCGTGTGCGAGAGAAAGAAACCTCACTATCCAGCCGCCGCAACAGAAGAAGACGCCCCGAGCGTCGGGAAACGCAGGGCGATTCACCGTAGGCGCGGGCTTGCGGATGGCGAGCTATGGGTGGCTCGCCGTCCGATAACAATCAGAGTCGACGAGCTGTCAGCAACGAAGACGGAGCCCCGTAGGGTCCCATTACAGGGTAGATGCCCAGCGCTTCCGACATACCCAAATACTTATTATTATTATATGTACAGTGACATGTAATTTACTTTTGTAATGATTCCCTGTCTCATTCTCGACTTATTCTGCAACTGTCTCTCTCGGACTACTAGCATCATACTGCAATAGTTTTCATGACTTTTTAATTTAATTCAAGGTTTAACAATCGAATTAATGTCTGGCAAATTAATTTTAAGTTTTTCTTATATTTAAATAACATAATATTAAAATTACAGACATTATAAAATAGTTTGAATTTTTTATAAAAAAATAAAAAATAATCGCGTATGGCACACAGTTAGCATTGTCAAAAATGTCTGGCAATAAAAAAAGTATGTCAGGTAGACTTATTTAAAAACAAAAAATTAAAAATTACGACTTCTAAAATGTTTTTAAAATCCAGGATTATTACCTGGACAGGTAGGATGCGCACTAATGAACGCAACCGCTACCGCCAGCCAGATAGCCCAGACTCTAACCGAAAGTGCAAGAAGGACGACATATCACAAAATCAGCTGACCTAAAATTCTTACTTTTGAAACGTTGCTAGCTCCCGTACCATTAGTGTTCTGTACCCAAAGGGTACAGAACCGTAATAAGTAGACAGTTGAAATTTACACAGAGTGTGTATTTCTATTGGTGCTATAACAACAAATTGTAAATTTATGCTTTGTTTGTAATGGCTGGTTCAGACAGTGGGACTGGTTTAGTTATTTGTAAGTTTTTATTTATTTTTAATTTTCACTCGCGTCAAAAACGAGCATGAATAAACGCTTTTTCTTTCTTCCTTTCAAATAATAAAAATTAAATTAAAGGAGCTGACTTACGAGAAACGTGTATTTATTGGTTTCAGGTACAGAACTCTTCGTGTGAGTGATCGATTCGCACTTGCCCAGTTTGTCTACACTAATATTATAAAGAATAAAGATTTGATTGTTTTTTTTGTTTGTTTGCATTGAATAGGCTCCGAAACTACTTGATCGATTTGAAAAATTCTTTCACTGTTGGGAAGCTACACTATCTCCGGTGAACATAGGTATATTATATCCTCATATTCCCACAGGAATAGGAACTACGCGGGTGAAACCACGGGACGATGCTGTTAAAATAATAATTCGATACACATGCGGACGTGACGGACGGAATTAACTTTAGAAAAAAACATACAACCGAACTCTGCCTTACTTAACCAGCCAGGACGAGAAGGTGATACAGGCAGTTGCTCCATGTATCTGTCTATCATCTATATACATATCTATCTATCCAATACTGATATTCAGATGACTACTGAACCGAGCCCAACGTATTTGGGACAAGGTTAGGCAAATTGTTCAAATACTGAGCTGCAAATTTTAAAATACGTAAAAAAAAGATTTTTTTCGGATAAGGTGCAATCCACCTTAAAATAAAGTTTGTCAATATCAAAAACTTGATACATTTTGTACAAGTACTTATTACGAACTCAAGTTGATATTTTGTAAGCAAACTTCTTGTAATACATCATTTCGTGTCCGTTTTTATTGCTGTAACTGAAGATTTATGGTTTCCGAGTGTCCCTTTGAATAATCTTTTCATAAAAAAAATGTTTTAAAAACTTTTATAATGAACTGTTTTTTGTTGCGAATCTCTTTCAATAGGTTGCGACAGCGTATTTATTCTTTGAAGAGAGATATAAATTGTATACAGTGAATTTTCGTGTTGTACTAGTATTTTTATGACGAAGAATACCTACTTGTAACAAAGAGTACTTGGAAAGTGTTTGTTGAATTCTAAGTTTTGTTTTTAAGCTTAAATGGTCTCTCCAGTCCTATGCCTATAGTTCTTGCCGGAACACCCATACCGAGCTTCTCCGACTTTCGGTACCTTGGGTCGCTTATCCAGGGTGATGGTGATGTAGACCGAGAGGAAACGCATCTGATCAACTCAGGGTGGATGAAATGGCGACAGGTCACTGGAACAACTTGCGATCCACGGATCCACTCAAGTTAAAGGGAAATATCTACAAGTCCGTGATAAGACCTGTCGTACTGTATGGGTCAGAATGTTGGGCTGTGAAAAAGATTGATGAAAATAGATTACATGTAGCAGAGATGAGAATGTTGAGATGGATGTGTGGAGTAACGAGGATGGATAAAGTGAGCAATGAGTACATTAGAGGTAGTTTAAAAGTGGCGTCAGTGACGAAAAAGTTGAAAGGGAACCGTTTGTCTTGGTATGGTTATGTGAAAAGGAGGGATGAAACACATGTAACTAAAAGGGTTATGAATATAAATTTGGACGGATGGAAAGGGAGAGGTAGGCAAAATAAAAGATGGATGGATTGTGTGAAGAGTGATATGAAAGAAAAGGGAGTTAGTGATAGCGTGACGGCTGACAGGACAGAATGGAAGAAAAAAACGTGTTGCACCGACCCCAAGTAACATGGGATAAGGGCAGGAAGATGATGTTTTTAAGCTAAAATGGAATTGTGTTGGGCAGACCTGTCACATGTCAGATTACCAAAAGGTCAAACGAACGATCCAATGGGCGGAATGGGTCTCTCAAATTAAGGAGGACCAAGACAGAGAAGGAGGGATGAGCTTAGAAGCTTTAAATAGTGAGGAGCAGAGGTAGGAAGGATTCAACCTGACCCAGCCTGTCCCTTGCTGCCCCCCCTCCATGACCCCGCCAAGCCGAGGCCCGTGTCCCACAGGGGATGCCCTTAGCGAGCGGTCATTTAGTTTTTAAGTAGTTTTAGCCCTGACTGGGGGCCTTAAATTCATTTGAGGCCACCACAGGATTTTTCGGTTAAGCAGTAACCAGCCTTAGTGTGTTGAATTGCGAGTGGTCCTTTAAAAAAAAAGTAAGGAAGGCCATTGCTTTGTAGTGGGATACCACAGGAGTTTTGTAATTTCTTACATCTTTAATTAAAGACCCAAGAACACAATGGGTAATAATATTTAAGTTTTCAATAACTTAAGTATCAACATTTACCAATGACTAAACGATCTATCCAAGTTTCTTGTGCCAACAAAAACTATGAACAAAATATTATTCATTTTAATATTTGAAAGACTAAACAATTTGTTCGGTTCATTGGGTCGAGCCATCGAATCAAATTATTTCAGAGCATTTTTATTACGTAAGCAATGGATAGAAAGAAAAACTGCTTTTAGATGTTAACAATTTTTTTTTAATGTTTTTTTTTTAATATTCTGTTGTAGACAGTTCTTCGGAATTAAAACTTAAGACACTTGGAGATATTTTTCTTTGAGAAGATGGTCTAACAAGGTTTTATTTTCAAACAGAGCGGTTCTCAGAACGTGTTATCTGGAATTTATGTAAATATTTTGGCTAGTGATAGTTCTATCTTCATAGTTATTTTCCATACATTTTTCTGAATTGCCTTCGGCATATTTTCATGTAGAATATCAACATCAAATCGGCTGCTTTACTGCTTTATTCAGGTTGGTGATGTTGGCGTATCTGTATTTTTTTCTTTACAAAGCACCAAAAATTCCTAGTGTGGGTGGGTGTCAAAGATTCCTTTCAATATACTCGTAAAATAACTTGTATTTGAGATCTGAAAATATATAATATAGCATTATTTGTGAAGCTACCATACTTGGGCACCATCGTCTGCTAATTAGGCAGTGTCGGAGGATATTTATGTGCGTGCAAAGATCCTGACCTCATTGTAACTGTACCTAGCGAGAACGGTCGAATAGGTGGTGTGTGGCGTCACAGAGTAAATATGTCAGAAACTCAACAGTTACAAACATTTTAAAGAAAAAAAAACATTTTTTTTAGACTAGCCAGTAACAACCACTGCACAGTTTTCATGTGGTGAAAGGGGACATGAGTGATGAAACAACACAAAAAGTCTATAATTCAGCTGTTTTTTTTTCGTGTGCTCTAGTTAGTGTGCTAACTTTCGACCAAACTGAGAAACGTAGTCTTTCGATTGAATTAAAAGCTATCGCCATGGCCAGCTAAGCTGTCAAGAAAATATGTACATACATAATATGTTCGCTGTTCTGAAGAACTGTTTTTCACTTCCCAATCAGCCACAGGCCTCCTCTCTAGGAGAGGGAATGGGCCGTAATCCACCACGCGGGCCCAGTGCGGGTTGGTGAATGTCACATGTCTTCGAATTTTTGGTTCTAGGACATGCCGGTTTCCTCACGATGTTTTCCTTCACCGTTTTGAGAGCAGTGGTGATGAAAGAAATTACACAAAGTAATGCGCCCGGCTGGGTTTGAATCCGCAACCTACAATTCGTAAGTCGGGGCCGCTACCACTCGGCTACCACTGCTCTGTTTTTTACTTCGTAACACAGCAATTTCAATAACCAGCTATAGGTGTAACAGTAAAAACCAAGGAATATTCGAAGCTGTACTTCTCCACACATCCTGCCGCGCGTAGTTAATAATGTGGGTGATTAATACGGCTGCCCTGGATCAGGATGCGGCCTCCACCAGCTTTTATTAATGGAGAATGGCTTTTTCGACAATTTGTTACTTTTTTCTATAGCATTGTTTTTGTGGGAGGTGTGTATTTGATGAGCTCAAGGGTTTTGTGTTAAAGATACTGTTTAATTTGTAATATGTATAGACATCTAGCGGCATCAATGTCGCCGCGAAAAATTAACGAAGCAAAATTTGTGCGGAAACAAAAATAAATGCAGCGCCATCTATCCCATTAGTGCGAACTAACTGAATGAAATCCTGTTTTGCGTTATCAGTTTTCCTGGCGATTCGAACATGTACCTATAACAGTTCGAATATCAACTATCAGGCAATCACCCACTAGACACAACAGCTATTTGGTCGGGGTCCCTTTTCGGAACTTTCCGCGTAACTCTATAGCAATATTGATAAAGAGAATGTAGTATATAAATCATACATTTATATAGCACTAGCAGCGCCCCGCGGTTTCACTAGCATAAGTTTCGATCCCGTGGGAATATCGTGTTAATCCTGGTTATAAACCATCTGTGTGCCAAATTTCATCCAAATCCGTTCAGTAGTTTTTGCCTGAAAGAGTAACAAACATCCATCCATCCATCCATACTTACAATCTTTCGCGTGTATAATATTAGTAGGATAACCAAGCCGCCAAGAATTACAAACTCAAAATATTTTTAACTAAGCGTTCCTTTTTGTAGATGTACTTATTTTCAAAACTCCTTTCTTAGCAAAATTTCGTTATTCTAGACATAACTTTTTAAGCGGTGCGTTATATGTCAGTGCTGAAGAATTGAAGATTTTTTAACCTATTTTTTCCACCAAAATGGTAATTACACAAAACCTGAAGAAGTTTTGTATTGTTCCTAAACGTAGAAAGTAGGTAGCACACAAAAGACCCCAGAAAAGAACCCAAAGAATTATGACAAAGAAGATTACTTTTGGCGTAGACAAAAATTAAAGCATAAAACACGAAAATAGGGTCCGTCTAAAAACTTGACGACTAAAATAAAAAACTTCATCTCATTTTAGCATCTAAAAAAGGTTGTAAGTAAACCTTTAAGTCTCTTAAAGCGATGTAACAATGTCTGAAACGAAATAAGCTCTCGGAGGTGTTTTATCAAATTCAGGATGATAAACAGAGAACCCACCTGAATTTTTTGAGGGCACATTACTTTTGGTAGTAATAAAGGAGTATCTCGTAAGTATTTTTATATAAGGGCAAAAAGAAAATGCTTACTTATTTTTGGCTAGCATAAAATCTAGTTTTCTTTTTTTGTAAACCATTCTAGTTTTTATAAATAAAGTAGGACCTGAATTACTCTATCTACGATAAGAAATAGACTTTATCCTGAGTTCAGTTTAGGATGAACTATCGTGTAATACGGCGATATGTATCAAAATATGAAGCTGAAAACAGAAGAAGAATGATTGTGCCGACCCACACCCAAAGAAACTGAAATAGTGAAATTATAACATTTGAGTTATTCAACAAAAACCATACTGTATTCGAATGAATTATTCGAGATAATTTAATCCATCGCCAGCAACTCTCAAGTATCGAGTTTAGCGTTGTGTAAACGTGGACCATTAGTCATTAGTCTAGTTATTTAAAGGCCCTAGAAACTCCACCCCGCACCCATACCATTATTGCAGTGAAATTTGAACTTATTCATATGTGACATAGAATTTATAGTTCAAAAACAATAAATTAAACACGATACACGATTCTCCACCCAATTTTACATTACGAAAATTATGTAACTTCTTATTCAAACTACTTTTTAGCCATTGACTATCCTAGTTTAGGTAGACAACGTTTTAGGTTATAAAGCAATGTACCCACCTAGGCACACAGTGCTCTCCACTCCAGAAAATTGCCCGTGACGTCAGCAGGGTTGCTCAAATTAACACTGACAGTGTCATTTTACGCTGCCAAATTGAGTTGTCAGAAAAAATAAGGGAGAATGGGGGACTAGGGAATAAGTTTACAGTTTTTTAGCTTCGGATATTACGGGGTGAACGAGATGTGCACTGCGAGGGGTGGCAGTAATCTGAGCGGTTATTAGAATTTAAGATGTGACATTTTAAATTGTTTTTAATGTTTGTATGATTTTTGTAATATGGAAATCATTAAAAGCTATTTTTACTTATGTGTAGAAACACTACTTTGGAAAATTCGCCAAGAAAATAAGTAAGTAAAAAAAAAAACCTTTTTTGAAGTCGGTTAAAAATTAAGTAGTATAAGTAATATTAGCATAAGCATAGCATATAAATAATCAGCCTTTTAACGTTCCCACTGCTGGGACACAGGCCTCCTCTCTAGGAGAGGGAATGGGCCGTAATCCACCACGCGGGCCCAGTGCGGGTTGGTGAATGTCACATGTCTTCGAATTTTTGGTTCTAGGACATGCCGGTTTCCTCACGATGTTTTCCTTCACCGTTTTGAGGGCAGTGGTGATGATATTAATTACACAAAGTAATGCGCCTGGCTGGGTTTAATCCCGCGACCTACAATTCGTAAGTCGGGGCCGTTACCACTCGGCCACCATTGCTCCCAGTAATATTAATATTGATGGAAGGTAATTGCCACCCACAGGAAATTATAGAAATCTTTATATCGAGCGCACTTCATCACAGATTGCCGGCACCATGCCCACCGATGCGATGAAAGCGCCAAGATGGCAAGTACATGTTTTGCCGCAAGCACGTAAACTGGACGGTAAAAACACGTTAACTCTTTCGCAAGTTCTGCTTCTAAGAGACGAACTAATAAATATCAAATGAGGACATGAATACCATCGTTCCACACGAAAGCTTCCAAACAAAAAACAACAAGCAAACATTCTTATTCAGCCGCAGAAAGTAAGTCACGCACAAAAACCTACACAACTTTGACATCCTACTAAATCTTCTGTATCCGATAGTATTCGATACAAGTGATACAACTGATTCAAACGATACGAAGGTTGTGACACAGAATAGATAGGCCTACAGAAAGACAGCTCCATACAACGATCTGATACAAATCCGCGCACACATAGACGCATAAACTACATACGGCTAGCGTTCACTGTCTCGACCAATGAATGGCAGCTGTTGGAACGAATCTTATCTTACTCATTATTTTGGTTTGCCAATCAGTCTAACCTGATATAGCTGAAAACCAGTAGAGTGACTGCCTATCTGATCTCCATAACCCAGTTACTGGGGTAACGCAATACCTCGTTAAGACTGCCTGTCAGACTTAAGGGGTGTCTGGCCACTCTCGTGACGAATGATAAACCAGCAGTTTATCATTCGTCACTGGAACTTTAAGTATGAAAGGGATAGTACCACATCATCTGACTGACTAGTAAACGTTGTTTAAGTTCGATCGATCGTCCGTGTACCACTTTTTCTAAGCCACTAGTGTGTGTCAATGAGTGTGTGCGTTTACGCTTGCTGTACGCAGTTGGTCTTCTGCATCTATCCACTCTGTGTCCGTACCTCCGCGGATGAATGAGAACCATCAGTCAATGTTGACGCAAATCGAGGACATATATAACTTATTCTTTACCCAAGAAAGTCAGCGGTGACACATTATTGAGGATTGTGTCGATGTATTGATGGCGAAATGGTATTGAGATTTGGTTGAATTTGTCCTTTGAGGGCCGTATGGTAACTGTATGAGCATGTCATCTGCCTTTTCCCAACTATATTAGGGTCGGCTACCAATCAAAACAGATAATTCTGAATACCAGTATTTTACGTGGAGTGCCTAGCTGACCTCCAAAACCCAGTAACTGCGTAACACGACCCGCGCAACTTCGTTTGTGTCACATTTTTCATGACTGCTCCGCTCCTTTTGGTTTTAGCGTGATGCTTAGCAGCTATTTATCGTGGAACGCTAGATAGCCTTCTTCGATAAATGGGCTATCTAACAATTTTTCAAATCGGACCAGTAGTTCCTGAGGTTCAATAGCGCGTTCAAGCAAACAAACAAAGAAACTCTATAGCTTTATATATTAGTATAAATTATAAATGTGGAAGTAATTGGTTGCTACGCGTTCACGTCTTTGATAAATTTTAGTAAAGAGATAGATGGGATCCTGGAGACCGGTAAATGCTACTTTTTTGCGAAAATATAACTAAAAAACAAAAACAAAAGGCAACAATACGAAGACAAATATATCGTTGCCGAAATTATTCTAAGCTATTAATAATTCTTCTGAAACATAACATAGTAGGCTGCAATATTGTTGACTGTTTTCCTTATAGATACATATTTTATAAGTTTAAACTGTATTGGCCTTTTTATTGTTCCTATAAATAAAACATGACGAAATCGCTGTACTGATCAGTTGCCAATTAACTTAATGAGGTAATAGATTGACGGATTTATAAAATGTTTAAAGCAAATTTACAAATACATTTTCACAAAAATAAATGTGTAACTTCAGCTAAATCACAATTAGCAATTTGGCTAATGGACCCAATTGCCAAAATTCAGCTGTAATAAATTGTAATTTATTTTTCGTAATTATGTGTATACATTTAATTGTTTACAGTTACGTATTACGGACAGGTCAATGAGCGTTCCATCTTTGTACAAAAAGGGGCATTTACGAATGTAAATAGATAAGATACAGGTTGGTAAGAATTTGACCGACTTCCAAAGGGAGGTATAACTTCTACTGAATGTTTTTTTTGTTAATGTGTAATGATTATCTTTCTATAAATCAAAATCTTTTTTAATTTTGGTCTTTAAGATGTGATCAGAGTGCAAATGAAGGCATTCTTCTTATGTATCGTAATTTACCGTTTCTATTGACTTACTAAGACTTTTGTATTTCAATTTGCCCCACCTTTTCCTAAATAGGTTTGTTGGGCCCAGCTTCCTGTCTTCCAAGTAAAGACTTTGTTTTATACTATGTAGTGATACTAACACATGTAGGGGTTATTTTGCCTGAATTAAAGATGTATTATTGTTAAATCTAAATCCAACACCGCGCACAAAAATTATAAGGGTACCATTTGCCATTTGGCTACGGAACCCTAATAAAAATGACATAGAAACTCATCCGTGACATATTACCGTACACCGTAGCGAGACCACCATACATCAAACGTAGTATTTTTACACAAAAAGCTGTCATTTTGTGTCGTTGCATGATGTCGGTATGGAGGCACATTTATCACGGCTTCGCTATTAATTTAGTAGACAAGGAATAGTAGTGTGACATACACGCTACGAGTATGTCAGGGATGGCACATGTGTTTAGATAGCAGAATGGCTCATGTGGAAATAATGCAGGTTAAATCATGACCAGGTTGTGGAATTTGCTCGAAAGACTCACCGCGCCACTGGAACGGAATGGGCATTAGGAGGAACACGGATAGGATTTATTCAGTAAGAGTCTGACACTCTTCAGCGCCAATCAGAGCGGAAGAAGTAATTTGATGATTTCTCATCCATTATTTAGAAGGATCTATCACGTGTGTTTTTGTTAGTGGAATAGGGACTAATATTCGAAATATATTATATAGAGGGTATTAATCAGTAATCGTTGTATAGCCTTTTCCCAGCAATGTAAGTGATGGATCAAAACGGTGAAGGAAAACATCGTGAGTAAACCGGCATGTCCTAGAACCAAATATTCGAAGACATATGACATTCAACAACCCGCACTGGGCCCGCGTGCTGGTTACGGCCCATTCCCTCTCCTAGAGAGGAGGCCTGTGTCCCAACAGTGGGAACGTTAAAAGGCTGATTATGCTAAGTGACGGATTGCAGTCTAAGGAGATATGGTTGAATACCAATATTTTACAAAGAACAGCCCGCCTATAAGATTTCCACTGGCAAAATTAATTGTTCCATGTTTTTTTTTTGTAATTAAAAGAACCTATTGTGTACAGTCGACATTTTCGGATATCAAGATATTTGAGCAAATTAAAACTACTGCATTCTCGTGACGTACCATCCCTACAAAATCAGCTGTTACAAAAATAATTCAAGCCAGGATCGCTAGAATGTAAATCGCATACTTTAATTCAAATTAAACGCTGTTACTAGCCATTTATTGTTTACATATCCTAATAAATACAAAAAGTACATATTACATTAGTGTAAGACTTAAATTATGACTTAATTTCGTTAGTTTTAAGGGCTGTTTGCACGCAAATGTTGGACATGATAAGTTCATGTAACATAATAGGGGATCTAATTAATATGTTCTGACATTTTTGTAAATGCAAAAAGGAGTTGGTTATATATTAAGTTCAGTGCGATTATTAAGAAAAGTTACTTATAACATGGAAAAACAAGATCAAAAAGCACAGTATAGAAATTATATTTAAAAATCTTTAACGTGCGCCCAAGATCATTCGTAATAATCCTAATAGCCCCGTTACAGACTACATCCAAAGACAACTGATACATAATAACCCCGCTCATCTAAGAGCGCGTTTGTCTCGTATTCCAGCTCCGGTAGCTGAAATACGAGGCTGGATAATAATCATGTCATTCGACAGCAAATTCTTAATAACGTCGACACAATTTTCAGTGTCACAACATGTGTCTCCCGCTTGTGTCAATTTACCTAAGGACCAAGCTTTATAGTTTTGGAAAGTGATACTTTCTTACTTACCGCTTCTCAGATGAAAAGTTGACTTCAATATTGTTGGGAAAAGGCTAGACACGTCTTCATTCAAATATTGAAAAATATGAAGTAACTCAAGCAAAGTATGGCTTCGTTTGACTCAAAGGACCAAACGCGGTCCTTCGAGCGTTTTAGCTAGCAATTACATTTATTTTTATTGCTAGTGGGTGACCTTGTACTACGAAAAGTACTTCTGTCCCCACCACATCCACATCCACAGCGACACACGGTAGGTAATGGCAGCACTCGCAAACTTCGTCCAACACTCGAGATAATTATGCTAATGACTTCTTCACATGTAGACCAGTAAACATATAATATGTACACATATACGTAACGATTGTTTAATTGACATTGTGCGTCTGCCATTAACGTAACATAAAAAGTTACGTTCACGTTGTTTGTATGGTAATTTTGGGAAAGAATTCCTTTAGCCTTAATTGCGTGGTTTCATGGGGTAATATGGTTCTATGGGTAATCGAAGTTCTGTTGATTGGGTGTTGTTTGGTTATTAGTCTGTTTTCGGTTTCAGAAGCTGAACTCTTCATTTATTTAATACTTTATGCACACTAATGTATTTATGCCTCAGGATTTATTAACGTTTGGGTGATGCAGAGAAAAATAACGGTAAGTGGAATGTTGATAAAGATACGAATTATTAAGTCCAATAGATATTCTTTTATATTTATAACATAGATGTATTTTCTTAGTATACTAGCATACAAACGAAAAATGTTCATTTATTCATTATTACAAAAATGTAAATACCAAAGAAGAAAAAAACGGTACGCAATAAAAGTCACTACAAAAGTATTTACCTACCGCAAATAATAAATTAATATAATATCTATCCTGTTTCACTCGTCGAGGCCGCCATACATTTTGTTCCATTCATGCGCTCTATTCATCTATTCCTATAAGTTTTCCGGAAACATACCAAACGATATATTAATATGCCTAACATTAACATTTTTTTCGAACCTCGAGTCACATATAAATCATGAGTGGCGCGATAGTGTAATCTAACTATAATCTATTAGGAACCGTCGGGGCGGTGCGAATCTGTAAGTTTTCCGATTAGCAAGCCCGCCCCCCTTTTTTTTTTTTTTTTTTTTTTTCCTGGATGGGAAATCATCAAATGACCCCTCCCGCCCTGGGTGGAGCGGTAGGGAGTGTCAGACTTTTACTGACTAAAACCCACCCGTGATCCTTCTTGTGCCCTATGCGTTCCAGGGCCGCGGTAACTCTTTCGAACAAATTCCGCAACCCTAGCAGGCACCGACCCTATGGGGCCCCGTCCTCGGTGCTGACGGCTCCTTGAGGCGCGCGTGGAACACAACGCGTCGTCGACTCAACCTGGTATCGGACGGCGAGCCACCCACACTCACCGTCCCCAGGCATCAGCCACTGCGCGATAGCACAGCGGCCGACTTGTCTCTGGAGGGGGCCGAAATGGGACCATTACTGGCACTCCATCTCAGCACCCTCCCGAGTGTTGGGAGCCGCAGCACCCGCAGCAGAAGCGGCAGTGGCGGCGACAGAAGCCGCGGCGGCGGCAGAGGCGGCGGTGGCGGCGGACCTCTTGCCCCTGGCCGGGGCGGATGGCGCGCAGGCCCTTCCCCCAGCCCAGTGCTCGGCCGGCTTGCCAACAGCCGCACATGCACTGCAGTGCGGCGTGGCCTCGCAAGAGCCGGCCCGATGACCGGGCTGACCACAGCGGAAACAGAGTCCGCTGCGGTCGACCTCCGAGGGGCACATAGCTCCCGTGTGGTTACCCACATGGCAGCGGTAGCACCTCAGAGGTCTGGGCTCCAGCAGTTTTACCCGCGCAGACACCCATCCCACCAGGAGCCTTCGGCCCTCCGACACAGTTCTGGCCGCCGTCACGGGGCAGCTCACCACAAGGGTTTGCATGCCCGTGTTGTCAGGCCGGAGGGTGCCCGCCTTGACGAGCTCGGCAGAGCACCCCCCAGTCCTGGCGACGGCGGCCACAACTTCCTCCTCCGTAACGGAGTCATCCAGGCCCACTATGCGCATGTCGATGCGCTTAGTCGGCCTGGACACCCGGACCTCGTCCGCGGGTAAGACCGCCCTCAGCTTTTCGGCCAAGGCGTCCGCGAACGGGCCACTCTCCGCTCCGGCGAGCTCGAGCTTGCGGGCACCGGTTAGGGTCCTCCTGACCCCGATGCCCCCGCTGATGCCCAGCTCCTGGAGGCTCACCGCCTCCTTCGCCCGCTTCAGTACGGCGAGATACGTCACGCCCCTCTGTTCCGCAAGCCCGCCCCCCTGCGTCCGGACTTACCCCAGCTTGCGCCCTCTTACCCCCCAACCCGCATTACCCCGCGGAAATTGTAAATCTTGGTGTTGGCATCACAGAAATTTATAAACCATAACGGTTGAAAGGGAAATTGATAATTATTTTCACTGCTTTCCCAAATATAGGTGGTAAATAAATTATATCGTCTTTTGTTCTTATTTCGGCCTGATTAAAAGGCGTGGATAAATCAGGGAAATAAAGACTATGTCAACTGCTTTGTGGATTTATTCTTGTTGACACAAAAACTGCATTCAATTTTGCGGTTCGATCATTTCAAGCTTAAAATGAGCAGTTGAATGATAATGACCCAAAAAACGTTCATGATCATTATTTACTAGCAGCGCCTCGCGGTTTCACCCGCGTAGTTCCCGTTCCCGTGGGAATATTGGAATAAAATAGCCTATAGCCTTCCTCGATAAATGGGCTATCTAACACTGAAAGATTTTTTCAAATCGGACCAGTAGTTCCTGAGATTAGCGCGTTCAAACAAACAAACAAACAATCGAACAAACAAACTCTTCAGCTTTATAATATTAGTATAGATGAATAGTTAGGACACGAGATCATTTGATCAACTACCAAAGCTAAATAAACCGATCACGATACTAAAAGAAAACTACGATAAGGCATTTCAATTATAGAGAACAATGGTGGCCGAGTGGTAACGACCCCGATTTACGAGTTGTAGGTCGCGGGTTCAAACCCAGCCTCAAAACTGCTCTCAAAACGGTGAAGGAAAACAACGTGAGGAAACCGGCATGTTCTAGAACTAAAAATTCGAAGACTTGCGACATTCACCAACCCATTCCCTCTCCTAGAGAGGAGACCTGAGTCCCAGCAGTGGGAACATTAAAAGGATGCTTATGCTTTTTAATATTTATTTCAATTATAGAATTGCGACGCCGGGGCGGGTCGCTAGTTCAAAAATAAAACGTATAAACATATCAAAATAGTATTCAGTTGTTACTACTACGTTTTGAAAAAAGAAATAAAGAGACATTAAAAAAGTCATTTGAAAATGATATAACAACAAAAAAACTCAGTTTTTACTTAATGGATTCCACGTATTCCTCTTTATTTAAATTTTGTGCTGCAATACGTTTCTACGAATAGTACCGGTAACAAAGAGAAATAAAGGCTTCGCTGGATCCGTTTTAATACATTAACGGCACATTGACAGACAGGATTTATCATGGTCCATTACACCCGCCAAAATATAAAGAAATCCTTTTTCCATCGAACTCATCCGGAGTCGACGGTGATTAAAACTAATCCTCAGAATTCGACACAAAGCGAATATTAAATTTTCAGATGAAACATTTAATATTTCAAAGTTTCACGCATAGTGCTGTCACTGTACTGAAATGTTGGAACAAGGCTGTACTATAGAATACAGTAACATTGTATCTAAATTGCATCAAATTCGGACCAGCTGTTACAGAACCATCTAAATGAAATATCATGTATTCAAATTATCATTACGTATGACATTAAAAGCTAAAAACGGGACTATACCTTTTTATTAAGATACCTTTTTCTGAATTAAATAATTGCAAAACAAAAAATAAAGTCATCACATAAATGCTTTTTAATTATAACGCCAACATTAACAAAATACCTACAATCAAATAAATAAAAAACCACAGTAATTAAAAGAGTCGCATTAAAAATGGAGAGACACAAAATTCCCGTGCATGGGCGGTCCGAACGTATAATTTAAGTCCGGGAAAGCCCGGAAAACCGTGCAGGTGACAACACTGGGTAGATATAACTGTACCTTCTCGAATTGAAACCGACATATCAACGTAGGGATGTACTGCGTTGGGGCTCCATTGCAATGACGTTAACGTGCGTGTACAGATATGTGACCTAAGCTTTATGCACTGAAATGTAATCGAAATTTCATTTGTGTGTTTTGTGTTAACGGAATGGGAAGTGTAATTTTGTTGATTTGTAATTATTGTGTGTTCGATGTTCGCTTGACATTTGTTCGTGATTGTTTTTTTATGTCATTTTTATAGATTCCGTTCATTAGCTAAATGACGAACATTGAATGACACTAAAGACATGATTTGATATTTTTTTAAGTAGTAAAGATTTAAATATACGCGATATTGAAATATTTACGAAATAGTAAATGTAATACCATCAATACATGTATAAAATTTAATAGTTTGTTTGTTTGTTTGTAAAGCTGTTATGACTAAATCGCTGCACCGATTTTGTTGAATTTTGTTACAGAGCTGGGACCCTGGAGACAGTTAAAGGTTTTTTTTTGAAAATCTATCCAATGCAAAATCTAGTTTATTATATACTAGCAGCGCCCCGCGGTTTCACCCGCGTAGTTCCCGTTCCCGTAGGAATACGAGGATAAAATATAGCCTATGTTACTCAGGGTGAATGTAGCATTCTAATGGTGAAAGAATTTTTGAGCTTATAAAAGAAAAATGTTTATTTGGGATTCGCACAAAACAAAAAAATTGCATAAAAAATATGTTATTAAGTTGTGGGGTAATACCTTATACTAATTGTTACCTCTTGGAGTTCGGTGTTCATTATTTTTTAACTAAAATTGCACAGTATATAAGTATTTCAACAAATGTTAGTGCAAGGGTAATTTTTGATACAGGGCCCCATACGATCCTGCTAGGGTTACGGAATTTGTTCGAAAAAGTCACCGCGGCCCTGGACCGCAAAGGGCACAAGAAGGATCACGGGTGGGTTTTAGTCAGTAAGAGTCTGATACTCCCTTCCGCTCCGCCTAGAACGGGAGAAGCCATTTGATGATTTTCCATCCACAAGAAAAAAGAGCTAAAAAAGGGTTGAATTCAATATTCGAGTCTTTTTTTAAATGTTTCGTGTCATTACCTCGAATTATACTAACTTTGGCAAATTAATTACTTTAACTTTGCCACCTCACAAAATATAAAGTATTCCATCGCAAAACTACTTACGAACAAAACAAAAACCAATAAATTTAATTAAACTAAGCATCTCCCGCAAAACAGAACATTAACAAGAAAAATACCACCGTGGTACGGTCAGCAAAAACACGGCCCAAACTTATATCTGTACATCGTCATATCTGTGTACGGTCAGCAGCGGCGTCATGTTTAATGTGACGTGTAAAACGAATAGTGTCGCGTGGAGGTGGGGTATGGACGGCCGGTCAGGGGAGAGAGGGGCTTAAAGTACCATTGGTCGGTTGAACCATGCGGTTTTTTGTGAGATGCGAGTGAGTTTTGTGTTTAATTATTTTTGGGGGAGGAAAGTGCAATTATAGGTTGCCCGAAACAAGAAAAATGTAGGGGAATAGTTTTGTTCATGTTCATCTCAAACTAATTGTGAAGGCGATTTTGGGCGAGACGATGTATACCCATAAAATAAAATGAGGCAAAATGATTATGATGAATCAAGTCAATCGATAATATATAAGGCCGTACATCCTGTTTTTCTAATCCTTTTCTAAATCCTAGTGACATTTCCTAATTAATACCTAAAGTTGACAAGCTTTGCTACACAAAACCAGCACCAATTGTATCCCATCACAGTCTAAACCCTAACTTTCCCTCCGTAACAGCAGACAATCCAAACCAGATTCCAATTCAGTCCATAGTAGTGTCCTCTCACAATGGCGCGGTGACGAATGCGCACAGTGTCCGGTGTTCGGCCATCGCTCACGGCCCGGACACCCGGACACCCGGACACTGGCCGGCCGGACGCGCCACACGACACACCGAAACGCCAGCCTCGTAATATACGATACCTATTCACAGTCAATGGGTATTGGTCATCTTTGATGCGTGCTGTGTTTGAAAATTGTTGAGTTCGATCGTATAGGAGTTGTAATGTCATGTTAGATGCTTCATATTGATTTATATAAGGATCAAAATCGATGATGAGGAGCAGTGGTGGCCGAGTGGTAACGGCCCCGACTTACGAATTGTAAGGTCGCGGGCTCAAAACGGTGAAGGAAAACATCGTGCGGAAATCGGTATGTCCTAGAACCAAAAATTCGGAGACATGTGACATTCACCAACCCGCACTGGGCTCGCGTGGTGGATTACGGCCCATACGAGGGAGGGTAGGAGAGGTCCTAGAGAGGAGGCCTGTGTGTGTATGAACATTAAAAGGCTGATTATGCTTTATTATTATGCAAAATCGATAAGGTCATAGATTGGTTCTAAATCAATTATTTCAACTATAGATTTGTTTGTTTTGAAAAATGAGACACAAAATACATCCTTTAATTTTAGAGTGTATGAGTGAGAGAATTGAGGCAAACTTATATCTCATTATTGTCGGTCCTAATTAAAGCTGCTTTTCGCTTAAAGCTCTATTCTGCATAATCGTAAATGATGATAAGAATTCGAATGAAAAAAAAAAACATTACTCAAAAGCATATTGATAGCAAACCTAGAATTATTTCATTTCATTTTGTACCTTAATTAATAGGTTCCCAGTACTTTTCTTGCACAGAATCCAAAAAACAAACAACTCGACCAAAGATATACCGAGTCTTCTTCTATTTAAAACGAAAGTAACTTTCGCTTAAATTGAATGTGAAAGTGAACTAAAAGTTGAAAATTCAATTAACTAACAATTAGTTCAACTTAATTTCAACTTTATGAATTTTATAAAAGTTTTAAAATTCGACCGTTGTCGCCGCGAGTTCAAAATTAGTTGATGAATCGAAAACCAGCGGAACTGCGATGCGACAGAGGAACCAGGGCGAAATAGGCTATGTTAGAATTTATAAACCTTTGGGTTTGTAGGCAATTGGAAAGTTGGAAAAATTGGGAAGAAGATCCATGATCATGATTTGTAACGTACTGTCTTCTTCTCTCTTTATTTTATGCATTAAAATTGTATGCGTAGGCATTTTCGTTTAATGCCTACAATTGGGTATTCTACTATATATAAAAATAATTCTATTTATTCCGTCCGTTGGATTCTCAAAATAACAGACACGTATTTTTTTTCATTACAAATCGTAAAAATAATATTAAGATCAAGTGCATCAAAGTTCAAGAGTGGGGCATGTGACGTCACGACGTTAGTAAAAATTGTAGCACGTAGTGACGTCTCGCCAGTTTTCAATGCACTGTATCGTTCCAATAAAAAAAAAAGCTTAATTTTTTTTCAGTCCGTCATGAATTCATAATTCAAACGCGCACAAGTTAAAAGCGAACGACTCAACATCGACCTAATCAGTATCATGTGACAAATAAACACACACACACACCTCCCATTCACACCGACACACACACACAAAACCCATCCATACGAAAACATCACATATTTTCCCGTGAACTCCGTTTCTATGAAAAAGCACTTACCATACCGCGAAGAGCACACGTAGTTGAAAAAAAACACGCCGACAAGGGCATAGTACCTCCGTACCTCCGGGCTCCTCTGAGGACGGCACAGAGGGTGACGCCGGGAGGGGGTGTCCACGGAAGTGACGCAACGGAAACGGCGCCGGGCGGAAGCGCGCGAACCCTTTGGCTCACCCTTTGTTTATAGAGAGAGCAGCTCGAGCAGTAACTAAACGCTGCGATGTCTTTGGATTGGTTCTGAGTTGGATTAGCTTTGTGGTTTCGAGTTTTGGTATTAAGTAGGAATATTCTGGGATTTGGAGTGTTACGTACGCTTAATGCTCTATTTCTATCGAAAGAGTCGAGCAGATATCGTGGAATTGGTCCATTTCATGAAGTGGTCGGCCGTTCATAAAATGGTAGGCCACTTCATGAAATAGCCAACTCAACCCTAACCTTCTACGACGGAGCTGAACGGAGCAGAACGATGATAATTTGTGATATTTTATTATTTTGAGCTTTGAGGATGTAATCCAAAAATTATTCACTAGCAGCGCCCCGTGGTTTTACACGCATTGTTCCCGTTCCCGTGGGAATATGAGGATAAAATATAGCCTATGTCACGCGGGGATAGTGTAGCTTCCTAACAGTGAAAGAATTATTCAAATCGGTTCAGTGGTTTCGGAGCATATTCAATACAAACAAACAATCAAATCTTTCCTCTTTAAAATATTAAGTATAGACAACAAATTTAGTTGTGTAGCATTAGTGATTGTTTTCATACCAATTAATTTTGTATGCCGAAAGGCATAATGTACCAGGATTCCAAGACTTACGTTACGTAACAAATAAAACCTTCTATTCTATTCATTTTTATACAACCTTCGCATTCGGATGTCAATTGCAATCTGTTGCTTTTTTGACAGATTGCGAGCGAATGTTGTTTAAAAATCAGCAGCCCTACCATAACCTTTAAATCCATCATGATTCCTGTGTCAGAGAGAGACGGAGTTACACAAGACGAATAGCACTATCCCTTTCCCTCACACTGAATCATGATAGCATTGGCACTTCGTAGTACGGCCACAGTACCCTGGTATTACCGTACTGAATTTTATAAAAAACTCTTCGTAAGACGATTGCTTGGTAACCATAATACTGTATGCATTGCTGTCAGCAAAACTGCTACTTGTTAACTTGTAATAAAATTATAACCTGTTAGAATGTAAAAACGCAATTATTACGTCGAAGGAAATGAGGCTATTATTAGAGATATTGATCTTGTATATTTGTTATTATTACAAAGAAACCTACATATATTTAATGAATTCTTTACTTTTAATCACGCGAAGTGTAAATAAAGTTATAACCTAGATTTTTCTAGGTTTAGTTTGGGGCCATGCAAGTATTACGTAAGAACCAAAGGAGAAGGAGGGGTCTTTGATTTGCTTATTTTTGGTTGACATGGGGGATCAGGATGCTGATTACGTCAGCAATGTTTATTTATTTACTTTTTCGGATTTCCGCAAAATTTTGTCGATTTTATTTTGAACACAGTCATATGAAAACTCGGCGTGGGCATCCACTGGGCTACAATTGTCTTAATAATGACCCACATTTAATTTCTCTATAGACTATAAATCCCTTATTTTCAATGTTCCCACTGCTGGGACACAGGCCTCCTCTCTAGGAGAGGGAATGTTGTTGAAACGCAAAAAAATGTTGTGGGTTCTATATCAGTAATATGACACATTTCCATTATTTGCTCAAACATTTTTTTAATTTTTTATCCTGCTTTAAATCGTCATAATATCGCTAAGTTTTTCATCTACCGTTCCCGTAACGTTATTGTACAATGAAAATATTCTTCGTAAAATATTACAAACGATCTGTATATCATCTCCTTTTTTGCGTATAACTATTACGCAAAAAAGGAGATGATGATAACCCAAAACGATACAGCTAAAAGCTATTTTGACAGGCGTAGTACAAGAATACATCCCCCAGATGGCGGTGGCATCGCCCCACTTGATATACTGTCCACATTTCCCAACGGCAAAATGGGTTTTTCACAACTATTACGCAAAACAGGAAACGGATGTCGTTGTTGCTGCGGCGGACATCGAGCTTCAGCTTTAAGGGCGCCAAATAATCCTGAAATTCGCCCTTTCAGCAAAGTCTTTAATGAAAAAAGTTTAAAAGAAAACGCTCGCTGTAAAGTACTTATTTTTTTGGACATCAAATATTTATACAGAGTTCCTTGGAGCACTTAATAATGATCATACTTTTTGTTCGTGAATATTTTTTTAACCGACTTAAAAAGGAGAAAATTCTGTATTTGTGTGTAAATATATATTTTTCAAATACTCGTAATAACTGAAGCGATTTTTGTGAACAGATAATATTTAAAATTGGGGAAAAAGTCTAATTATAATTATTATTATCATCCTGGAGAAATTCTAAATATAGAATGGTTGTGCGTAATTTTACAGCCTTCCGAATAAGTAAAACTTTCATACTAGAATGTGTGTGACAATTTAAAACCTTACATGTCATTTTAAAGGCTCCAATCGCGTCATGCAAACCTGACAGGCACTTAGTATTATTACTTCTGAATTGTTAAGAGTTCCAAGTACTACATTACACTTGACAAGCAATAGATATGACACACAAACTAAAAGGTTGCATGTCTTTTGATTACTTAGAAAGTTGTAGAAAAAAATACAAGGGGGGATTAACTTAATTGTTTCCGCAGATGTGAGGATGGGGCTGTGAGATGTTATCTTCTTATTACTAATCAAATTGTAGAAAAATATGGCGTGTATTTTTGGAAGATATTATAACTCATAGACATATGAGTTCTTCCATAAATACACGCCATAATTTGCATGTATGACAGTTACAGACAAATTAAATCTTTTTTGCAAATTGATCATAAATATACTTTTCACTTTTCTTAATCATAGTTTGAAAACCACAAATAATAAAAAATAATAAATTTTGTGTGTGTAATGACAATCGTTTTTGTTAATTTTTACTAGATGATGCCGGTTTTTCCTAGCTGACTGTGACTATCATAAGAATTGACATAGGCAAATGTTTCCGTTACTAGGTAAAGATTTACCCATAAGTGGTCAAAAGTTTTCCCATGGTTGGGCAAAAGTTTTCCCATAACTGGGTAAAGATTTCCCATAAATTGCCCATAGCTCTTTCCTACAAGCCTTACATGGTTAATTAAAAAAAAAAACAATATCTATTTCACTGCAGTATCAAAACGCTATTTCCAATAGATTATTTTACTGTAAAAATCTAATAAGTCTGTCTGATAGATTTACAAAAAATATTGGACACGTATTTTTTCTTTTTTCGAGTAAACAAAAAATGAAGACGATACAGTGCGTTGAAAACTCACGTGACGTCTCTACGTTGCTACAATTTTTACCAGCGACGTGACGTCACGTGAGTCTAATATTTTTTGTAAATCTATCAGACGCTAATTAGATTTTTACAGTAAAATACTTTAATGTGATTGGCAACACTACTGTAGCACCAAGGTCTTAAAAACAACAGTTAAATGATTATGAAAGTTACACTGCGCCAAGTAATTTATTAGTTGTCTGGTTCAGCTAGCAACCTTGAATGTGGGCACGACTCAAGTTTGTGTTTTATGGTGTCTGTATTCTGTTTGCGTATGTTCTGACCTACAGACAACTGTCTGGACATGTTGGGAAGTAAAGTATGTTTAAAGGAAGATTTATGATCACAAAGCTGAAGAGTTTGTTTGTTTGTTTGAACGCGTTAATCTTAGGAACTGGTTCCAATTGAAAAATGATTTTAGTGTTGGATATTCTATTTATCGAGGAAGGCCTTAAAAAATCGGTACACCCAGTAAAAAGTTATGAGGTATAACACATACAAAAAAAAAAAACAGTCGACTTGAGAATCGTCGCCTTTTTTGCAAGTCAGCTAAAAAAGGAGAGTTTGCTTCATGTTACACAAGTTTTCCATGTAAATACATCGTCGTTTTACACTCTTAACTAATTCTATTCAAGTTTTAGAATATATACTACATTTATTTCATAACGTACTGTGAAAGTATATATTAAAGACTCAATGATAACCCCATCACTTTCAAACATATAAAATAGCAGAAGTGTTACTGTGTAAACTCGAGACGTTCCAACTTGGGCAAACTTGGGAATGGATAGCTTAAGTTAATGCCGACTCAGGTCAAGTTATATTAAGGATGGGCAAAATTAGAAACAGAACTACGGAGTACGGACCATCTGACTGGGCAATGCAAATAGTCGATGTAACTTTAACGTACCGAGTTTGTGGAGATCTTAGAATAGGATGCGGGAAAGTAGCGTTTCATTACAAGTTATAGTTTGTAAGTAATTCGGGACAAATGGCACTCGAAGTATGCATGTAAAAAGTGCAAAAAGTAAGTGACATAAATTTTCATTTTTTGATTTACAAACACGATGTATACATATAATATGTTATGTTAAATAATAAAACTGTAATTATGGCTACACTATTGAATTAGGAAATTCCTGTAATGATAGTGATGTTGAGTTAATAAATAAATAAATTTTTTGCACATTTCTTTTTGTAATTTTGCTATACATGGTATAAAAAATCAAGTTAAGTGTTCTGTACATTTATGTTTGCATAACTCGACAGTTTTGATACCTGATTATTTTTGCGATTTTGAAGCTCGATCTTGAATGATTTTTTCTCGATGAGTACAAAACTCAGATTTTAATTTCCTACACGCTGTATAATTTCACATTCACCTTTTAAGCCTTGCAGAAATAATTAGTTGACCCTAAAGAACATGCCATTGGGCTAGATAAGAATAACAACAATATTATACAGGTTAAAGTATCCTTTTTTATAAGAACAAAGCCGGTGAAATATACCAACCAACCCTCGGGGTTCTGAAATCATGTACTGAACTCATGGTATTCCTTTGTATGTATATGAGATTCTTGGTTCGAAAATGATGTATTTCTGTTATATCCTTGTTTCTAAAAAGTTTTAATGAGTACTAACCTTTATAAATCTTTTGGCTTTCGTTAATAATCCTAATGTTGTGTGTCGTGACGCTTCGGGGCCTAGAGGTACCATGTCCTTTAATTTTTCCAAGCAACTTCTTAGATGTGCTCTCCTGAAACAACCAAAAAACACAAATTAAAACAAAGAAGATATAAAATATGTTGGAATATAAATACTAGCGGCGCCTCGCGGCTTCACTTGTGTAGTTCCCGTTCCCATGGGAATACGGGGATAAATATAGCCTAAGTTACTCGCTGATAATGTAGCTTTCCAATGGTGGAAAATGGTTTTAATTGGTCCAATAGTTTCGGAGCTTATTTGGTATATTATTAGTATAGAAGTATAGATTCAAATTGAAGTAAAAAATTATTCATTCGAACTAGTTTAATAGGCTGTTTAAAAAAAAACAATAAAAAATAACGCCACATTTCAACCCTGAATAATATGGTGTGTTTTTTTTTGACATTTTCTCTGGCCTACCCTAACTCGAACCACTGCACGCCACTGCTTTCAACTCCTTGACTGTCAAAAACACATAGGACAGCCCTCCAAAAAAAAGTACAAATATTCTATGAAAAAACACTGGGTACATTTTTCAGGCCAATAAACGTGGGATGAAGAGCAGAAGGGAGTGTGAGAATCTTACTGACTAAACCCATATGTGTTCCTTCTAATGCCCGCTACGTTCCAGGGCCGCGGTGACTCTTTCGAACAAATTTCACAACCACCGAAATGATACCGCACATTTCTCTGTATGCTCTTCAAAGTCTTATCCGAAATTACGGGGCTATACATTTCACATTTATAATCTATACTTATATTATAAAGCTGAAGAGTTTGTTTGTTTGTTTGAACGCTTTAATCTCAGGAACTACTGGTCCGATTTGAAAAAATCTTAGAGTGTTAGATAGCCCATTTATCGAGGAAGGCTATAGGCATATATCATCACGCTAAGGACCAATAGGAGCGGAGCAGTAATGAAAAATGTGACACAAACGAAGTTGTGCGGACAGCTAGTATTAGTATATAGGCCTGCCTCGGATGCTACCCTCAAACTCAGGCACCTACTTCGTGAGGATCCTGACCCATTGGTCCTGAAGCATTTAGTTGAAAACCAGCGTCAGGCAGCTTTTGGTTTTCTGACATTTTGCGCGACTGTGCCAGGACCAGCCTGGCACAGTCGCGGGGAACATAATGTTAGTGTTTTAAAATTAAGTTTCCTTGTATCTGTATTTATAATGTATGTAACTGTATATGCCAAATAAACGTGTTTTCTTTCTTCTGTAAGTGTGACTCTGCCTCGCAGACTTATTGCCAACATCGCCTCGCCTGACTTAGATCGAATATGGGGGTTGAACCCTCGAAAAATATATGATATGTATGAGCCAGGCCGCTATCTTTTTCTCTCCATATCTCATCTTAATAAATTCTCTCTTCCTTCCCTAAAGGAGGCTACAATGAGTCCATATAAATAATAATGACAAACGCCATCTGAGTATTTACCTCCCCTATCCTAATTATTGTGGCGGATGTTAGTATGGCAACACTGACATAAATATTTGCCTTTTATAGTAATAAGGACAACGTTTCGGTTTGATGAATGATATATTTTATTTTTTTAAAGTGCTGGCTCTTAGCCTAGTTTGATTAATTCCAGCACTTTTTGAACATCTAATTCTACATAAAGACAGTCCCCCAAAACGTCCACCCGTCACCACTGCCTAGTTTCTTAGCTGGGAAGAAGTAGAGGCGCAACAAACTCCCCAGCATCACATCTGTCTGTTGCGTTTTAAGAACTTGAATTTGGTAGGCTGAAACCACCTATAGATAATAATCTAGAAATGCTTAACATGGCACTGATCTAAAACTGCAATTTAATATGAGCTTACTTTTCAATAGCCAGATTTTTATTTGAAGAATAAATAAAAGATAGTTTGCGGTATACCTACTCGTATTTCGTTTCTCGGATACAAGGCACCTACTTACCCGAATAATATCGGAAATATTAGTTTCATGTGCCAAAAAACGTAACGTAACTGATTTCTTTTTCTAGTGTCTATGATTTAAAAATAAAAATAAAATATTGTACGGAAACGTTCATGCAGGACAAACAAACAAAGGATTTACGAAACCCTAATCATAAGCCATTTACCGCAATCATAAACACGACTGTCCCACAAAACTTATACCAACATAAAGATAAATAAAACCTTTTATATAATATAAAACACAACACCCAAATTCCGCAGTTCTTCTCACATTATTCTCCCCTAGTACTTAGTAGTGCTCATACATGATAATACCATACAGTTATATTTCAGTCGCTAAGAGTGTATTTATATTACTGTAACGCGCGTTTTCGCGTTTCAGCGTAAACGAAATTCGTCCTATTTGGCGGAATTTGCGACTGGCTTGTAAGTACTAAGGTTTTTAGGAATATTTTTGTCGATTGGTTTGTGTTAACTGTTTTTGTAAATGTTGTTTTTAAGGTATCGAACGTCCGGCTGAAAAATAAAGTCCTTTTAGTATTCGTGTGTCTGTCTGGTTTGTTCCCAGTTTAGGACAATCTTATCGACCTGTCATATGTTATATTCAAGTAGCAAGTCAAGTTGCGTGATAAGCTGTTGAAAACTCATTCAGCCAAGCCGTGGTTCAGCCAATCACTACTAGGTAACGCGTGTTTGACAATAGGGTAGTTGGCTAAAAAAATCTAATTAGTCCGTAAGATAGACTTCCCAAAAATATTGGACACGTATTTTTCACGTAAATAAAAAACGAAGAGAATATAGTGCGTTGAAAACTTGTGTGACGTCACTTCGTGCGAAGATTTTTACCACGTCGTGATGTCACAAGTCCCCACTCATGATCTTTGAAGCTTTTTATCTTCGTCAATTTTTAGCGATTTCTTAAAGCAAAAAATACGTGTCTAATATTTTTCGATAATCTAACTGGCGGACTAAATAGGATCATATTTTTATTCCTCAGGAAACATCCCTATTTGTGACAATAATTTTGTGATCATTTTCCTACCAGAAACTGGACCTTGTGTTCTACAAATTGATGTAGTTTCTTACGTACGAAATTGTTTGAAAAGATGCTTGAAAAAACTCACTCAAAATATTGATTACCAATAGGGAATATTACGCAAATTAAAACGCGTAAAGTATGCATCACTAGCACAAACCGCTGACAAACCACCATGATGCACCATTTCATATTTATTTGTTACAAAGAATCTGTAAAACGTATTAAATTGTAATAGTTTTATTATTATTCATAAATAAAAAAAAAACTTGTAATGTTTTATTCTGGCATCTTACGGATATTTCAAACTGGATGATGTAAAAAACTGCGGCGATAAAGTGGTTTTGAAAATTATGATTAACTAACTTAAATAAATTGAAACATATTCAATGCAATTTTAATAAATTTATTTCTAGTATATTGTCTTATTACAGGCTTAAAATATACAAAAAATCAATAACTGTTGCAGTATCAAAATTGGTTAATGGAATAACCATTAATTTTGGGTTAGGTTAATGTACAACAAATTCAAACACAATGCATATTGTTATATGAATAAATAAATAAAAATAAATGTGTAACACTGCAAGCGATAATAAACTCGAATGTTTATGCACTGCACTAAATGAAACATTTAGAGATAAACGTATAAATGCAAGCACTGACTTTGATAAAGTCTTTACAACATGTTGCCGCTTCGAATAGTTTTCGTACATTTTTTCCTTTCGGAAATGAACCTTCACTCCAAAATCTGATGCATCCAGCGCCGATGCATTATTGTATTAAAATAGTCTCTTCCCTACTTAACTGAAATGATAAAAAAAAATAATCCTGCTTTGAACGACTTGTCAAAAAACTTTATGGTTTGCGCTAGTGCTGTACTCTGGCGGCAGGACATTGCGGTAATATTCCCAACTCACACGCTCGTTTTTCACTCAACTCGAAAGTGATTGCCTTTCCCTCACCCAGCGTAATTTCGAAAACGCTTAGTAATATCACAAATAAGCTTTGTTAAAGCAACGTCGGCTGGTCGCGCGTGCCCCTGAACCAACTCCACTTGTCTTTGAACGCTCACTAATTTAGAACCACTGCTACATTATATTATGTGCTAACAATTGTTTGTTGTTATAATGAGCGGTTATTGTTTTAGAAGCAGGATTTATATAAAAATAGGAGCGGTAAAATGTATTTAAGCATAATAATGTTATAAATGCAAAGGAAATGGTCTATTTCTTTCATGTGTCTGTCTGAATGCCACAAAAGCAGATCCATTTCCTGTTTTAAAATATATGATAATTTTCATTCCCAAAGGAACATACTTTCCCTTGAGATAATTTTGAACATATTATATGTCACCGGAAAATTACAAACTTCGTCAAATTGTAAAATATCGCGTGAAATTGTAAACTATTTTTTCTTATTAAAACACGGATGTATTGGAAACTTTAGAATTTTGAAGGGATTTACAGTATACAAATCAAATTTTTCATAATATATTGGAAACTACAGTGTGAAATCTTAATGGTTGTTTTCCCGCGGCAGGACGATTACCCATCAGTAGTACTATCGAAACACAAAATTAAACTAAAAAAATAAATGTTTTTTTTTTTTCAAATCATTAAAAAAGTGTTCATAAACTCGAAAGAGTGAGAATCAATAGTAGTGCACTAGACATAAAGTAGGTAGATACCTACATGAGACGCACGTACCGCCGCGTACCTACATATCGCGCGATGCACTACTTTTGGTTCAAGTCGCTTTCGAGTTTTGTTTATCACAATTGTTAATCTGCCATTTATGGAGTCTAATATTTTTTATATATATAAATCGATTGTATTACCGATACAAACTCATTTCGCTTCGGGAAAACAACCATTAAAATTTCACACTGTATATATGTAGAATAAATCTCATCCAAATACAATAGTTTCCAATATGTTCGTGTCTTATTAAGAAAAAATAATTTACAATTTCACGCGGTATTTTACAATCCTACGGATTTTGCAATTTTCCGGTCACATACAGATTAATTAATACCGTTTCGTTCATTTCCAAGAATGAACTTACAAGTTTGTATAAAATATCGTGAAGAGCTTTTAACCTTTCACCTTTACCCTTATCAAAAAATAATAATCAATAGCTTATTTTTCCGCCGAGGCAAGCGCACTATCTTAAGTAGACCTTCTCCCAAGAGTACGGTATGATGAGTTCCAAGCTTCGAGGCCCTGAAAGCAAGCACAGTTTAACCTGCATCCCTCAGGGAACCCCATTTCCTCACTCTGTTAGCATTGTTCTACCAACCTGCAATGTCCTAGTTGGTTGGACACCCACGGGAGGAGCTGACCTTATTTTAAGAACCATGCTGCATGTAATATTAATCTTGGTGTCTAAACTGCAGGTCAAATGAAAGCCAGATATCACTACTAATATTATATATCTGAATGTCTGTAAATGCTGAACGAATTTGGACGCATCTTGGCACACGTGTAGGCCTTTTTTCTGGGTGGGAAGTCATCAAATGACTTCTCCCGCTCTGGGCGGAGCGGAAATGTCAGACTAACTAAAACCCACCCGTGTTCCTAGTGCCCTTTGCGTTCCAGGGCTGCGATGACTCTTTCGAACAAATTCCGCAACCCTAGCAGGCACTGACCCTATGATGCCCCGTCTTTTTTGCTGAATCTCTTCGAGGCGCGCGTGGAACACGACGCTCCGTCGACGCAGCCTGGTTGTTACCTGAGGATGAGCCACCCATAGCTCGCTATCCGCAGGCCCGGCGTGTAGGCCATACCCTGGATTAAGATATAAGACAGTTCCTATCCCTGTGTGTGAAAATGCGGGCACAGGCTAGTATAATATAAATCTTGCCTCCTAAATTGGTTTTCAACAAAACTGCAGGTGGATAAAAGGTAATAGACGTTAACGCAGAGATAAGTTCAAATATCGCCAATTTATGTCCCAAAAATATCTCTATATACCGTTGTTTGCAGCCATTAATTTTGTCTCCAACGCTGTATTCTCGATAACACCCGCATACCAGTTATAAATATATATATATATCTATATCCTACATACCTAATTATACCTACCTTTTCCATCTATCCTCATGAAATCTTACAGCGTATTTCTAAGAAAATTGTAAATTTATTGCCATGTTATTCGTTAGGGAGGCAAAACGTAATAGCATTGGTATCTTACGAAATAAAAATAATTCTTGGCAGGTAGCTCTGACAGGACAGGGCAACACTAAAATAAACAAACAAGTTTGTATGTAGTATGCCATATTAAAAATACATTAGCCTTCGTGAAAATAATCATGGTACACAGAAAATAGGTTTTTGTGTTCTTTTGAATAAGTTATGGAGTAATTTACTTATAATGTAGGTTTACCGTATGGTAGGTCAAGTATGCACGGTGTTGTCTACAGAAATAAATGTTTTATTTAGTGTTAAAAATAATTAAAATAAGACATTATTTATTAAACATTGTCAGGGCAAAGTCATTACCGCTACTTGAAAATTTGTTTGAAATAAACAGCTTTAATATTTCTCAAGGTCGATTTTTTCAAGGTCTCGAAGACCGATATTTTAACTGTTGAATAAAATTTATATTTGTCAGCTTTTGTATAGAAAGCTGTCATTTTTTATGGGATAACAAAATATAGAAGACAGGAAAATTCTTAGCAGAGCTTTTAATTCCTTATACACATATGTGTGACAGATGTAGCTTTCTAATGGTGGAAGAATTTTTGAAATCGGTCCAGTAGTTTTTGAGTTTATTCGTTACATACAAAAATATAAAAATACAATTCTTTCCTCTTTATAATATTAGTATAGAAAACGATTAAAAGTACAAACATACCAAATTGAAGTCACAATGAGATTAAAATAATAGAGAAACAAAATAATAATCAAATACTTTAATTCCTATTACATTGTATTATACTACTATTTATTCTTACTCTTTTATATTGAACTACTATCACAAACAATATACGAACAGCCTTCAAAGAGCAGTCCAATAAGGCGAGATGAATGCAGTTAGGCAGCAAATGCAAATTGGCCGGGACTTGGGACGTTCCTGAGTCCGACCTCATCCTGCCGGATACCGACAGCTCCACTACGATGGGAGAGGTAGACTTTGGGCTATTATTTCATATCGATTCGGAGTTTCTGTGTGGTTTTGTTGGGCGTTGTGAATCGTTATGCTAAATATTGGTAAATACGAGTACATGGCAGCTGCTGTACTATCGTAGCTGGCAACGTGTTGATTTAACTTTTGTATTCAATTTCGTTCAAATGTACCGTTCGATTTGACTTAATATTCGAATAGTAACTAATTTGATCCTATTTTAATGACAAATTAAATTAGGTGAAAGAGGTAATCATCTCATTGAAATGTGACATGTCAACTTTGATAAGTTCCATTCAATATAACTTCTGTTTTTCATGTAAACAATCAAAGATTTAATAGTTTATTTTGGTCTTGAATAATACTTTAAAGTATACAAAAACTATAATAATTGGAAAGCGCAGTTTTTTTTTAAATATACATATTATGTTGTTTTACTTATAATGATATAAACAAGTGTCCGTGGAGTTTCTCACACGTTCTTCTCCATATGCAAATAGTTCCACGTTTTTTTAAATAGAAATAGTATTTATTTGCATAAAACATGGTGTACCAAGTTGTTAAAAAAAGACATTATCAATTCAAAAGCACCTAATGAATTATTTGTTATGTTTTGAATCTTTGTATTTCAGTCATTAATAATCTGTAGCATTCGTACACCGTCGCTGTTGTTTTAAGAAATCACAAAAAATCGATTCATTTCAAGCACAAACATTAACAAAACTCCCAAGTAATGCATTCCAGCCATACCCCCGCCCTTCGTGAAGGCATCGCGTGGCAATTCACTACAATATCTTAACACATAGTTATCAGCGCGATATGCCTGAACTTTACGACATCGTAAATTACTTTATTTAGCCTACTGCTTTATGGTAAAATTGGTTACACTGGTAACCCAGACGGTTTGGGTGGGGAGTGTGGCAGTAGGGTGAATTTAAAGGCGTGTGGGGCATATCTGTCTTTGGCACAACTTTTCAGCTCAAGGTTGTAATAATTTGGCATGATTTGCCTAATAACTGTTCAAGCACAAATGGCTTTTGCTAGTACTTCTTTGGTTTACCAGATAGACTGGATATCGGTCCCAATATAGTTGGGAAAAGGTTTGGCGATTGTTTTGATACAAAGCCACTTTGAGTTTCATCCTTCCCGTTAAATATGTCTATCATCTGCCTAGCCTTTTCCCAACTATATTGTAGTCGGCTCCCAGACAAACCGGATTCAGCTGAAAAGTATTTTACGTGGAGCGGCTGCCTACCAGACCTCCACAACCCATTAACTGGGGAACACGGTACTTCTTGGCAAGACTGGTGTCAGATTTTCTGGCGTCTGACAATCCGTGACGACTGCCAACGTGAACGTGAGGTACGGAGAAGTCTCGTTATGTTAAGATGGTCACCCATCCACAGACCAACCTCGACAAGCGTTGCTTAGCCTCGAAGATCGACCCGTGCGGCTGTTATAATTTAGCCACGAGCTCCTCCCGTTAAATATGTCTATAGTATAATATTATAAAGAAGATTTTTTTTTGTTTGATTGTACCGAAACTACTAGACCGATTTTATCATTTTTTTCACCAATGGAAAGCTAAATTATCAGCGAGTAGCCTAGGCTATACATATATCCTCGTATTCTCACGGAGATAAAATATAGCCTTGTGGCTGGCATTGGAAGGACACAAGGTGGACCAATGACCTGCAGTGCTATTCTGTAAGAACTCACGTGCGAATTCGATTCATATCTCATTTTCGATTACACTTCGTAACTCACCTGAAGTCTAAAGTATTTGATATTCTGACTGTCAAGTTAAGTTCGCTTCACCTATGTTCTCACTTAGTGGCGCTAGTGTAGTTTTCATCAAGTTACAGAATACCAAATACAGTTTTCACCGCAGAATCAAGTGAGAAATGGAGTGAGTTCTTACAGAATAGCATTGCTGGTGAGAGTCGCGGGTAGCCGATAGATGCGAGACGTACAGGACCGGTTGTGGTGGCGCCACTTGGGGAAGCTATGTCCAGCAGTGGAAGTCTTTCGGCTGATATAATGATGAATCCCACGAGAACGGGAACTGAGCGAGTGAAACCGCAGGGCGCTGCTATTATTTAATATTTACAACATATCTGCTACCAACAAGCCATCGCGGTACAATTCACTAAAACATCTTAGTACATTGTTATCAACGCGCTCTGGCAGGGAAGTTTATGGGCTCGTAAATTACTTAGGAGTCGAAAAGTCGTAAAAAAGTCGTCAAGTCGAAATTGGACGTACTCTACTATGATAATGTCGGACAAACGCCGTAATTACAGGAGACAGCTACCGTAAATGTTTAGGATGCTTTTACACCGGAGAAAAATGAAAGGTGCACGAGGGATAATCCACCAATGGGATCGCTTCATTTTCCTAGCTTGGCTTAGCGCAGCTTGCGGCTCGAGGCAAAGTGCCCTACAGCGATGTCCATTGTCGAACTTAATGCCAAAATATAAGAAACTAGCAGCGCCCCGCGGTTTCACCCGCGTTGTTCCCGTTCCCGTGGCAATACTAGGATAAAATATAGCCTATGACACTCCACAATAACGTAGCTTTCTATTGGGGAAATAATTTTGAACATCGGTTCAGTAGATCCAGAGATAACCCCTTACAACATCGCAAACTCACAAACGTTACCTCTTTATAATATTAGTATAGATTGCCACGTCAAATTTCGATAGCGTTTGTTAATTCCACACAATTGACGTTTTTGCATGTTTGCTGACGGAATAAACAGTTTTTCTTTTAAATAGTCACTTCAACACATCCTCGCACCGCTTAGCTATCTCGCACAACTCTAGTAGAAAAGTCAACGTTTAAAGGTGTATGCAAACGGGGAATTTTTATCGCACGCCAACGCACCTGCGCCTGTTTTGTTTATGGTTAAAATGGCGGATCATTTGGGGGGAAGGTGGGAGGGGAATGTGTTTGTGTATCCGGATATACAACACACAGTCTACCCGGGTAGGCTGGAATTAATTGGAGTTACTGATGTACATATGTTGCGGAGTTTCCTGTAATCGGTAAGAGTATTCGGAGATTCAAATTGTCGCTCATGAATATATTCAGATTAGTTGATTATATTTGTAAATAAAATAGGACCAGAATTACACAAATCCTAAATAATGCGACATTAGAAAGTCAAAGATACTGCTAACAAATATTACATCTGTGTGCATACGAAAAGTAATAGTAACTCTTCATAAAGTTTAAGGAGAGTCCCAATTTTACTCCTTCGTCGTCAGAAAAAGGCTACAACTAAAAAAGCCCTCTGAGATTACAAACTAATTTCCAAATGCACTCGTTATGCTCATCATAATGCTGCACTTTATACATACATACACACTACATATTTTTGACTAAGTTTAGCAGTTTGTGATTATCGTCTGAAATTATATTAACGCAACATACATTTATAAATTTACTAACTGACCCGGCAAACGTAGTTTTGCCACATAAAATAAAATAAAAAAATTTAGGGGTGGACCACCCTTAACATTTAGGGGTATGAAAAATAGATGTTGGCCGATTCTCAGACCTACTGTATATGCAAATAAAATTTCATAAAAATCGGTCAAGCCGTTTCGGAAGAGTATGGTAACTAACATTATGACACGAGAATTTTATTAGATAATACGCAAATTTCGATAATCGACGAGGTTCCATTCATTGCATATCGAGCCTCCTCCGTGCATCAGAAAGAACGGTACGTAAAGCTGTTGGTACCCGGATTACACAGCTTGATAACTCAATGAAAGCACAGCCTAACCACATAAGGCAGCCTTCGGAAATAATTTCGCGCCTAACTATAAAACATTAGAGTAAGTGCGCCGGTTTATTACTGGATAACAGATAAAACCAGTTCGTATAAAGTACTGGATTAAGACTACGTAGGAAGGTCGATAGAAGTTTTTATTATGGGTGTTTTTGTTAGTTTATTAAGGGTGTTCTGGTGGAGGAGCCCGTGGCTACATAATAACAGCCGCACGGGTCGATCTCCAAGGTTAAGCAACGCTTACCAAGGTCGGTTTGTGGATGGGTGACCATCTTAACATACCGAGACTCCTCCGTGCCTCGCAAAATCACGTTAAGCCGTTGGTCTCGGCTACCATTTGTAGATCTTTGGCAGTCGTTGCGGATTGTCAGAAGCCAGAAAATTTTACACCAGTCTTGTACCGTGTTGTCCAGTTAATGGGTTGTGGAGGTCTGGTAGGCAGCGGGTCCACGTAAAATACTGGTATTCAGCTGAATCCGGTATGACTGGAAGCCGACCCCAATATAGTTGAGAAAAAGGCTAGGCAGAACATAGAAAATCAGGGGTAAATAGTATGAACAGTAACACTAATTGTTATTTATCTAGTTGGTATCTCTATAAAGAACATTCTTCTGTACGTGTCTGAACTCTTCCTAATTGGTTGAACCGAATATGATGTTTTTTTTTTTTTTGTAATTGTTTGAGTTGACCCCTGGGTGGTTTAGATTTACAAGTGGATCTGGCAAGTGATGCTGCAATCGGGATTTAGATTTTTTTTTCAAGTCAACTTTTGTGCGGGGCCACGTCTGTTGGGACCTCTCGTAAAAATACTAAAGGCCTATATAGCCAATGTGGCTCATATTACCTATGGGTATGTTCAGGATATCTGGAAGATAGTCTCAACTCAGATTCGGTTGAAATAATATCAATATTTAACACAACAAACGCTTCACTTATCTTGACGGAAAAATATAAAAGGAAATTCTAAAAAAAAAAGCTCCTCGTAATATTAACTACTTCTCTGAACATTTATTTAACGAAAGGTAACTAAAAATCTTTGTTAACAGTTGACTACCCTCAAGATTATAACATTTTTATCATCAACAATCGCTATTACTAAGTGTCGAACTCGTGTCGTATATATGTCGTATTCTTGTCGTATATACGTCGTCGTCGTGTCGTAACGTTACAGATGGCCCCCGTTATCGTGATTGCTTGCTTCTGGCTGTACATATTTCTTTGTTACAAGATACTACTAAAGAAAACAGATAAAAACTTACTTACAGTATATTTTTTTATTGGTTTTCTTTCGATGGTTTCGGGTTTTGTTTTGTTGTTGTGATGAATGAAATGAGAAGGATACTGAATGATAATATAAAAAAAGAACAAAAAAAAACATGAATATTTGAGTCTAAAGTGTGATTTTATGCTTTTTCGAAGTAACTTTTTACACTACACATGGAATACCTAGTCACTATATTGGTAATTGGAAATAAAGCTTTCATAATAATTATCAAAAGGAAAGAGGAATTAAAAGGATGTATAGAAATTCTTGTTACTATAACATAAATCACAGTAAAATTTAGGGTGACATATTAGGATATCTACAAACACAGAAAACCTAGTATTATCGACCATTAATAAACCCAGTAATTGTAAAACACGAAGACCTATCATTAAGTCTGCTACGGGCTACGAATGCTACGATTATCGCTACGGCAACCGGCGTAGCGAGCTCGGGCGATATTATTCAATAATTACATTACCGCCTACGCCCTTCGTAGCGCTACGAACCGCTACGGAGCTGCGCTGCTGCGCGCTACGTACTTACGTAGACACAAATGCTTGCCACGAAAATGTTCATGTCATTTCGGAATAAAATTATGTTTATCGGCACATTTCGTGATTTTATTTAGATTGGTGAATTATATTTTGGTGCTGTATAACGTGATATAATAAAGAGATTGAATGAGAGCATTTATCTACAAAAATGGTGAGAGTGTTTTTATGTATATTTTTGTATCTTTTGTTTTATTAACCTGTTTCGATTCAAAGCTGGGTAAATTATAAATGATATTTATTTTGTAAGTAGTAAAAAAAAGTAAAATAACACTATTACACGTCAATCTTTTTTGGCTGTAATAAACTAAATGAGGCCGGAAAAATAGCAAAGATTTCCTCTATACATTTTCACACCATTTACCTTAAAAAACAATATCCCACACATGCCTCCCCAAAACAAGCGCAATCATTCTCTAAAATTCATATTATTTATCCACTAACAATAAAAAGGAAATGCCTCCCCCTCCGCGGTACGCGTCGGTGTGACACACGGCCGTAATAGACCGCCCGCGGCCGCATTCACACCGTCACGAATCAATGTTCAATCAATCATGCTCGCTGCGAGCGATAATGTCGCCGTGTGAATAATCGCTCCTCACTCACTTTATCGTTTAAAGTTAAGTGATTTTTAAAAGGTTTATACTGGCTTACTGTGTGGGTAGACGGAGATTTTATTAGTTATTTCTAAGAAAAAGATGGAAGAGGTTTTATGGTAGGCGAATTTATTTCTCTGTCGTTGTGATTGGACAGTTTTTTTTTTAAGATAAAGTAAGAACTCTCGAATGGAATACATTTGGAGTCTGTTTCCTAATAGCTTTAACTTGGTAGTGGTTTTTAAGGCAAGCGAGCTCCATCGTAAACCCCATAAATATGAAAAAAGGAAGTGATTATGGTTCCATCAGTCATGGCAAGAATATCGTCTACCCATCTCGCCAGATAGAAGGGACTGGAGCGTAGGATCATAGACACGTTACGGAACTTGTTCGAAAGATTCACCGCGGCCCTAGAACGCAAACGGCATTAGGAGGATCACTGGTGGGTTTTAGTAAGTGAGAGTGTGACACTCCCTTCCGCTCCGCCCAGAGCGGGAGAAGTAATTTTTTGATCTCCCATCCTTATAAATAGGGATACGGTAGGCACAAGAAAATAGGCCAGTGGCCAGCACAAGGCCAAGGGCGGGCTACGTCTATTATGAAATGAAACAAATCTACATGATTTATATTAGTGTTACTGTTCATACTATTTACCCCTGATACAATGTACCCCTATATACTCTATGTTCTGCCTAGCCTTTTTCTCAACTATATTGGGGTCGGCTTCCAATCATACCGGATTCAGCTGAATACCAGTATTTTACGTGAAGCGGCTACCTACCAGACTTCCACAACCCATTAACTGAGGAACACGGTACTTCCTAGCAAGACTGGTGTCAGATTTTCTGGCTTCTGACAATCCGTAACGACTGCCAAACATCTCCAAATGACAGCCTGGACCAACGACTTAGCGCGCTTTCCGAGGCACGGAGACCAACCTCGGCAAGCGTTGCTTAACCTCGAAGATCAATCCGTGCGGCTGTTATAATTTAGCCACGAGCTCCATGTTACAAAACAGAAATCTAAAGCAATTACCGTCACTCATTCCATCGCAGATTCACAATTTGGCAACAAGCTAGGTCCCAGGTGATTGAGGGAGTCTACCAATTTATTGGGTTCCCACTTTTTTAAACAAACAAAATCCAATTATACTTTCAACCAGCCGGGAATTCGAGGTTTGCAGGCTTTATGTTGGCTAGATCAAAGGGAGGGCTTTCATTAGGCATGTTTTTTTTCAACAGATATGAAAAAATTCTACGTATTGACTAAATCTGGACACAGTCAAAAGATTTTTAGCGGAAAATCTATCGACTCTGTCTGAAAAAGGAGTCTTATTTCCCAACTTGATTCCAGTAGTAATTAAATATTATTAGTCTATAGACTAATAATATTCGTGCGAAAGCAACTAAGTATCTGTTTCCCTGTTCGTTATTACTTTTACACATCTATTTCGATGAAAAGTACACGGGTAGACCTCGCCTTAAAAAGGACATAATTATGCTACTTTTTATCAAATTAGTCCGTCAGTTAGATTTAAAAAAAAATGGAAATGTAATATTTTCTTTGTTCACGTAAATAAAAAAAAAACGAACACGATATACTTACTGCGTCAAATACTCGTGTGTCTTCATTACCCGCTTCATTTTTACCACGAAGTGAAGTCACAAGCTCCCACTCCTGAGCCTCGCCAATTTTAATAGATTTGACAAAGCAAAAAATATGTGTCCAATATCTTTCGATGATCTAACTGACGGAGTAAATATAATCATATTTTGTTTTGTTCAGGTAACATCCCTATTTCCAACATTTACGCGGACAAAGCCACTGGGAAAACCTAGTCAAATATTAAAGCAAAAACCAAAATCAAGCCCATTCCTAATTATCACGCAAAAAGTTACAAACAATTTTACCCAAAAAATTGGGAAAAAAGCAAATTGTAAACTAAATTTGAACACACAGGGCAGCCAAAAGGAAAACTCAGACAAAAACCAAGGTCTTCACACCAAAATGTTTTTGTCAACAAAACATTTTGTTAAAAAAAAAACAACGTAAAAAACGGGGTACTTGTGTGAACTCATGTCTAAATTATGTAGATAGGCGAGTAGTCCATTTAGAGAACAACAAAACTGGGAGGGTCAAGCGGTAATGGGCCTCGAATGACCACGGATCTCTTTAAAACTGTGGACCACTGTATACCCACTGTGTAGATACAGTTATAAGTGTTGGTGAGAGGTTAAAAAGAAAATTAAGCATGGAAGCAGTGCTGAAATACTGATTTGGAAAACGTCAACAGAAAGTAGAGGAACTTCCCGTATTTCCAATAATCTATACTAATATTATAAAGCTGAAGAGTTTGTTTGTTTACTTGAACGCGCTAATCTCAGGAACTACTGGTTCGATTTGAAAAAATCTCTCAGTTTTAGATAGCCCATTTATCGAGGAAGGCTATGGTTTATTATCACGCTAAGATCAATAGAAGCTGAGCACTCATGAAAAATGTGACGCAGACAAAGTTACGCGGGTTAGCTAGTCTTCTAATTCTCAATATTTCAAAATATTTATATTTTTCCGCGACTCTCGACAAATTTTAGAATTCGATTTTCTGCCATGAGATTGTATTTTTTTAATTACGGTAATCCCTTTCTAGCATGTGTCATTTTAAAATTCGCTAACAAACAATTAACAGACGTAGTGACTTAAACTCCTTAATATGATAAACAGTATTAAGTATAATGGCAAAAACAACCGAAACAATTTGGAATAAATAACTCCCAAATAATTTATCATTCACCTGTAACCAAAATAAGTGAACAACAAAACCCTGTTTGACAACTTGCCAAAACCGAATTGACCCACCGGTGTTTTCTCCACTACGTTACCCCCAAAACACGTATGTCCTATCTGAGTGGGGCGGTCCAACCCAATCTGCATGCAAAACGTCCCGAGGGGTGGGGATCTCATTTCCTCACCCCACCCCCTGGCACGTCCGTCGTCTAACTGACCCACCCTGGCCTGTCAAAAGATGGATGAATTTGAAAGAAACTTGCGCCCTACGGCGTATGCTAGGGCTGTCGGTATGGCCTGTGGTCCGAATGTTTAGGTGTTGGACATAGTTGGTGATATTATACACAGCCATACATGTACACCATATCTATATAAACGTATATATAGAAGTAACTCTGTCCGACCGTTTCTTCCCTGTTCACGTCTTAACAAATTTGGATGAAACTTTTCACACGGGTAGACCATGCAGGAAGGATATGGGATTTTTTTCATACCAGGAGTATGTTCCTTTGGGATAATTTTCTCTTATACTTTTTCGTATATATGTAAAACATTTTTTTTTGTGTTAATTAAAATCGGTTCATTTTGAAAAATAAGGTACTTCAAAGTTTTTATGAAACACCGTTCGGATTAAAAGCTACTAAAACAGTTGGACAGAATATTTTAACAAAGATAAAAATTCTGTTGCAACCGTGCTCCACATGTAACGTACATATGTATATACATCGTGGTTCGCCAAACTCCAAAAAAAGCCTTCCAAATTTTCTAAAAGTAATTTTTTTTACCAGTCCGATTTCCAAATAGATGTCAACCCTAAACATCGGATAGATCGTCACGTTAGGGTCAAAGCATATCTTGACATTTTTGCACGCCCGACTTCGTTTTGATTTATTTTTTTATATCTTCATTGTGACCCTTGCATAACTCCCTATCCATTACCTTTATTCTTGCTTTCGGATGATTTATAAACTGGAATTTAATTTGAGATTAACTGGTAATAAGGGTGCGCGTTGAAAAAACGGAATACCTTGCTCGTGAAAACCTTGAAACTGAACGATTTAATTCTTGATTTGATACCAGCTGCGCCCCGCGGTTTCACCCGCGTAGTTCCCGTTCCCGTAGGAACACGGGGATAAAATATAGCTTGTGTTACTCGCTGATAATATAGCTTTCCATGGTGAAAACATAATTAAAATCGGTCCAATAGTTCCGGAGCTGTTATCCGGTACAAACAGAAAAACATAAACATGTTTCTTGTCGTATTTCACACAACATTTTTTCATCTTCATCAAGTTCAAAGAGGTAATGTTTAATTTGCCGTTTTTAAATTTAGAATACAGGTAATTTAAACTGCATGTTATTTATTTGTATAGTCATCAAATGTTTTTTGTCATGTCTTATGTGCATGTGTCCAAACGCGAGCCTATAAAATGATAATAGGCTCGGGGCACAAGTTCACCTCATGTTGAATTGAGCACGCTTGCCAAGAAGTAATATTTTCTTATAAGTGGTCTTATGCTTATGCTCAGCAGCTTTAAGCCTTTCTTTTCTTTTTATCTCACGACTGATCTAGCCTATTTCCGCGTATAATTTTAAAACAATAAAATAAACTACATATGTGTTGTAATAATATATGTATTTTATTAGTATTTTGTATATAATTCATAAAAAAAAATATGAATGCAATTTTAAATTATATTTTTGTTGTTGTAAATCTACCACAGTGTAGAATTAGAGGACCTTTTAGTCAAAAGGTTGACTGGTAGAGAATGCCTTGTTACTGCTACTATTGTACATAAAGTTGAAATAAATAAATAAATAAACCTATATTATTTATCCTTTAGCAGATACTTTTCTTCAATGGTCCAAGAAAATCTATTTAAGATCATGTTAAAATAATGAATACAAATTAGTTGATAGTCAAACTCTCAGTTAACTTCGTGATAATACGCGGAGTTTAATTTGAAACGTACTCTACAATTGCTGGTATTCGTTTACCCTCTAATGATATTTGCTATTGATGTAATAGTTTGCATAGGAAAATTCGTCATTTTTTTTGCAAGCCGGTAATAACTAACATATCTAGAATAGAATAGATCGTTTATTTGAGCAGAAAGTAGGTACAATATACCAGATATTAAATAACATCTGTATATTGTACTTACTTTCTGTGCTGTGTGCGATATGATTGATCTTCACGCCTTATTCCCCAATGAATTACGCAGAGGTGTACGATCAACTTTTTCCATTTATTTTTAAGTATTTTTACATGAATTATTTAATAACAGTGTACTATGCCATGTGTAGTCTATACTAATATTATAAAGAGGAAACATTTGTATTTTTGTATGTAACGAATAAACTCAAAAACTACTAGACCGAATTCAAAAATTCTTTCACCATTAGAAAGCTACATTCACCCTAAATAACATAGGCTATATTTTATCTCCGTATTCCCAAGGGAACGGGAACTACGCGGGTGAAACCGCGGGGCACTGCTAGTGTAAGATAAAGAATTAAGAATTAGGTTGATCGGAACAGTTGGTTGCTGATACACAATCAACACTCTAAATGTATTCTTCATAAGAGACAATGCAATGATTCATTCACATTTTTTCTTTCAGGGGCTTATTTAGAAAATGCTTTTTAAACAAAAACGAGCCTCAAAAGGTCGAATAGGGGGACCGGATAAAAAATGCACATGTAATATTTTTCCGAGGATAAACGGAGTGACATGTGTCAATGTAAACCGTTAGGGTCACGGCACACTGCGGCAGAATGGAGCGAACGTTGTAAGTCGCGTGCTCGAGACAGCGCCTTTGTTTGAGTGTAAGTTCGTATTTCAAGTTTAAATGCAAGTCTCATGAGTGGTGACAAACATAGTCACAGCATATCGATATATGCTGTGACTATGTTTGTAAAGGCACATTGACTGTCTATTCTTATATATATATATATATATATATCAAACTAGCATCGCCCCGCAGTTTAACCCGCGTAGTTCCAGTTTCCTTGGGAATATGGGGATATAACTATGTTCACCGGAGTTAGTGTAGCTTCCCAAGAGTGAGAGAATTTTTCGAATCGGTCAAGTATTCGGAGCCTATTCAATGCAAACAAAAAAGCAATCAAATCTTTCCTCTTTATAATATTAGTGTAGATATATGTATATATTTGTAATTGTTATCGTGCTCCATAAAGGGAGGAGAAAGCAGGGGATAGATGGGGCCAAAAGGAATTGAAGTGGTGACTGACTGCGTGGCGGAAGACGCAGCATTGGAAGCCACAAGGTGGATAAATGACCTGGTGAAGTCCGCGGGAATCTGCTGGAGAAACCGTACCGGACGGTTAAGCGACACTTGGGGGAGATCTAAGTCCAGTAGTAGACATCCCTCGGGTGAAATTATGATGATGACAGTAAAGTGTAGGTGTTTTATGTATTTTCATGCTGTAGATGTACACTTATTGCATGTTTTTTAAATCCACCAAATTGATGTCAAAATATAGGTGAATTCACAGAATGAGATAGCCTCCATAAATGAAACATATTTTTAATCAATATATCGCTCATTTGCTACAAGTTAGACATTCGTCCCTTAGCAAACAACACTGATCAAGTCATTTTGAATAACTTTAACATTAGAACGACAAAACCTAGTTTAGTGTAACCGTGGGGCACTTCTGTGACAACTATTTAGTTTTCACCTAGGTTTGGTCGATCGCCAAGTATAGTTAATATCAGTTCAATCGGTGACAAAGAGTACTGTTTCCACCATATTCAAATTTTGTGAAATAACTGGCAAAAACGACTTGAGCGGTGTTGTTTGCTAAGGGACGATATCTCAAACTTGATTTTTTAGTTAGTAATATAGTTGAGTTTAAAACATTGCGCTTCGTTTACTTTAAACCCGTAATTTCTCAAAGCTCTTTAGTAACAGAGAGAGAGAGCAGATATCCTCCGAAAAATTACGTTTTTACAGTAAACGGATCGCATATTTTCACCATATCTGTCATTAATAACTAAAATGTCATAAATTTTGAGATATGTCAAACTTGTAGCAAATGAGCGATATCTTAGTCTAAAACTAATCTCGCGAGGACTAAAAATGTTACGCCTCAGTGTGCACCGACATTTCGACCGACACGTCTGAATGGCCGTCGTATGAAGAAATACGATAGTTGTGACTCCCAGGATATAGATGGCGCTGTCATACCTCGCGTGATCAGATAACTGACGGCTCGCATACATCATTCATGAAGGTTTTCGGCGAGACTTTGAAGTCAGCGGGAAAAACTGTCATAATGTTGAGTCAGCTGGAAATATAATGAAATCTGCAATAAGAAATTAGATGTTTGCATTTCATTTTCTAATCCGAATGAATGCTAAATACAATCCCGGTTTCTGAATCGGTATATTTCCAGGCTACAGTAGAGTTTGACAATTCTAATAACTTCAGATTATTTATTCAAAAACCAGCCAAGAGACATTCAAACTTTTGAAAATTGCAATCAGAATTTTCGTCCGGTTACAGCAAAATGCTCATTTTCACCCATCTATACAATACCTATGGATGTACAAAATTTGCAATGTTTGACCAAGTGCTTGGTGAGGGCAAAGGCTGCAAAAAAACCCAAGCAAATATTTATCCATCGCCGTTTTCATAGCTTCAAACGCCACGTTAAACTAACGCCTGATATTCGGATGCAAACGACGGAGCCACGGCGACGTACCAAAATATCACCCTTTGTCATACGGACGGCTTTGAACGACAGTTTTATTGTACTTCTGCAAGTGTACTGCTTACCTAAGCAGATGTACAGTCGTGACGTAAAGTTTTTTGTTTACAATGATAGAATAGAGATAGAAGTTTAATACTGCCCCCCTAGCCAAGTTACAAACGTTTCGTGTCAAATTCTGTTCTCCAATCGGTAACGTCTCGGTGTCAGCAACTGTAGAAAACGATAAGTTCCGGCCAATTCCCTCTCCTAGAGAGGAGGCCTGAGTCACAGCAGTGGGAACGTTAAAAGGCTGATTATGCTTATCTATACTTAATATTATAAAGCTGAAGAGTTTGTTTGTTTGTTTGAACGCGCTAATCTCAGGAACTACTGGTTCGAATTGAACTTTTTGGGTTGAATATACCATTTATCGAGGAAGGCTTTAGGCTATATATCATCACGCTTAAGCCAATAGGAGCGGAGCAGCCATAAAGAATGTTTTAAAATCGGGGATTCCACGGGGACGAAGTCGCGGGCAGCAGCTAGTGCTTTATACATATGCTGAGTTCTAGGCACCGTGGTACTGTACCATAAAACCTTTCAGGTAAGGTGAGGTGGTAGGGTTATCAGGTTCGACTAGAGAGTACCGTGGACGGCGAATTTTACTAATTTTGGAGGGAGCGTATCAGGCAGCAGATACAATCAGAGGATTCTGGTGCGAATAGGCGGACTCAATGAATCGCTTATTAAGGCGAATTTAAAGTTATTTTGTACTATTTTTTTTGTGTACAAGTCGGTTATATTTTTTTTTGTTGTAAAAATAACAGCTGTCTATCTAATAAGGTTCATGAGGTACAGTCCGCTGATAGACAGACGGATAGCGGGGGCATAGTAATAGAGTTCCTTTGGTTGCCATTCTATACTAATATTGTAAAGACGAAAGATTAGATTGTAACTTATTTGTATTGAAGAGGCTCCGAAAGTACTGAATCGATTTGAATAATTCTTTCACTGTTGGGAAACTACACTATCCCCGGGTGACATAGGCTATATTTTATCCCCATATTCCCACGGGAACTATGCGGGTGAAACCGCGGGGCGCTGCTAGTCTATAAATAAAAATGTAGGTTGAACTATAGGTACACCTCTGCCTACACCATTGCCGCACGCAGACGTAATGATATGTAGTAAAGCTGTATAAAGTTTTCAATGAATTAATTTCAGCGTCTATTTTCACAAACATTTACTCCATGAAACTCAACGGATATTAAAATAATAATAACAAAACAACTGCCATAAAATGATGAGCATAAAGTACAGTTTATATGTAGTTCAGTTTTAGAATTAACAGGCATACAAATTCTACTTGCCCTTACTAATATAGTAAAAGCGAATATGACTCTGTCTACTTCTTGCTCTGTCTTGTTAGTAATCTCTTCACGCCTTAACGGCTGAACGGATATGGGTGAAACTTGGCATAAAGGTAGACCATATCCTAGAGTAGGACATACGATACTTTTTCTATTTGGAACCCGGGTGTATATTTCCTTGGGATTATTTCCCAAGTTCCCGCGTGCGAACGCGCTGGTCAAAGCTAAAGACGGACATACGAGTATCAACGTGATTTCATCTTCCTAGCGTAGTTGTCTGTAGTTTCGCTACACGGGCTAGGAAGATGAAATTTTAATGAGAAGAAGACGCCCCGGGCGTCGGGAGTCACAGAGCCACCGTAGAACAGATTCCCAGCCACCGTAGGTTCGGGCCTGCGGACGGTGAGCGTTGGGTGGCTCGTCATCCGATAACAACAGACCTGAGTCGACGGTGCGTTGTGTCACGCGCGCCTCTAAGATATGTTAGCCTGGTAGACGGGGAACCGGTTAGAGCCAGTGCCTGCTAGGGTTGCGGAACTTATTTGAAAGAGTCACCGCGGCCCTGGAACGCAAAGGAAGAACACGGGTAGGTTTTAGTCAGTAAGAGTCTGATACTCTCTTCCGCTCCGCCCAGAGCTCTAGAAGTCATTTGATAATTTCCATCCAGAAAAAAAGGAACATAAAATGTTACGCAATGATTCCTTTTTACGATGTACCTTTATGTAAGGGGTGAAAAGGGGGAAAATAGTTTGTACCTCTCTGCGCAACGACGTCGCGGGCAAAGCGCTAGTCTTAACACTATTATAAATGCGAAAGTTTGAAAGAAAGAAAGAAATAAAGAAAAATGTTTATTTGGGACTCGCACAAGACAAGCATATTAACAAACAACAGTAAACAAAAAAATCAAAATAAAACTGATATTAAAATAAATTTAAAAAAAGCTAACAATATTACTTTGGTTGTGCGAGCCCAAAAAGGTGCCTATCTCAGCATATACTGCGACCTTAAAAAAAAAGTATCACAGCGCTGGTATTCTGATAGGTCCTGTATTTTAACTTTTAGTTGATTTTAATTTTGAGTTTGGATGCATGGATGGAAGTTTGTTACTCCATCACGCCGGAACAGTTGAACGGATCTAGATGAAATATAGCAATGGGATAGATTACAGTCTGGAATTAAATAAATAAATAAATAAAATAGCCTTTTATTTCTTGCTTAAAAATTACAACAGAAAAAAGAATTTGTAGATAACTGCATGCAAACATAATTCATCAATACCTACTTAAATTTTATAATTTCAATTAATTCACAAATAATATATAACATAATTTTACATTTCATTTATTTTACGTACATGCATTTTTTTTTTTAAAGTATAATTTAATATTTCTGAGTTTTTAAAAATCAAAACATCAAGAAGCAAGAACCCCTCTTGTTAGAAGGTGAAGGCCTCCTCCAGGGATGACCAGTGGTCTCTATCGTTTGCTGTACTTATCCAGCGAGTTCCAGCGACTTTAATAATATCATCGACCCAGCGAGCCATAGGCCTTCCTCTTTTCCTTTGGCCTGATGGCCCCGTCCATGACGTGACTCTTGAAGTCCAGCGGTCGTCATTGAGTCTGGCAATGTGTCCAGCCCATCGCCATTTAAGCTTCTGCGCATAGTTAAGAGCATCTATGACTTTCGTTTTGAGTCTTATGTCGTGATGGGGTATTTTCTGAATCTTTCTTATTTTCATGACACTTCTTTCCATGCTTCTCTGACATGATGTTATTTTTGTTTTAAGTCGGCTGGTAAACTTCCATGTTTGGCATGCATATGTCAAGGAAGGCAGTAGGCAGGTGTCCATGACCTTTTTCTTAGTTTTTATTGGTAGTCCACTTTTGAGAATTTCTTTGAGACTCCAAAACTTTTTCCATGTATTTTTTACTCTTCTTTCGACTTCCATTTCATTGTTTTGTCGATCAAACGAAATCTGTTTTCCCAGGTAAATGTAGTTGTTGACATAACATAAAGGTGTATTTTCGACGTATATGGGTATTTCGGTATGGTTTGTCATGACGTTTGTCTTGCTGAGGTTTATCTCCAGGCCGGCCTTTTTACTCCCTTCGTAAAGTGAGTTAACCATTGATTGTAGCTGTATTGCACTTTCGGAAAACAGTACTAAATCGTCTGCGAATCTTAAATGGCTTAAGTACTTGCCATTTATGTATAAACCCGAGTTACTCCAGTCTAGTTTGCCAATGATTGACTGCAGCACTGCTATGAATATTGTAGGAGATATGGGATCCCCTTGTCTTACGCCTCTTCTTACGTGTATAGGTGGGCCAATAGTTTCCAGTTTTATTCTGCTCGTGGTATTGTCGTAAAGCTGTTTGAGAACTCGTATGTATTTTATCTCTACTTGCTGAGAATGCAGAGCTTCCCATATCGACGAGTGGAGAATACTATCAAAAGCTTTCTGATAGTCTATGAACACCAAGTATAGCGGCCTTTGGAATTCTTGATATTTCTCGATTAGCATTTCTAGTGAGTGGATATGGTCCACAGTGGAATACCCTCTTCGAAAACCTGCCTGCTCTACCGGTTGGTGTTTTTCAATATATTTCCTTATCCTTTTTTCTAGAAGGGATGAAAATAATTTGTAAATCGATGGCAGTAAGCTGATTGGTCTGTAGTTGCCAATGTTTTTAGGATCACCTTTTTTGTAGAGCAGGATTATGTCTGACTCGGACCATTGTCTAGGGGTACTAGAGGACTTCAATATCATATTAAACAGTTGAGTTAATGGAGTCGCTAGGTGTTTGCATCCTATTTTTAAGACTTCGTTTGTGATCATATCAGAACCGGGGCTTTTCTCCTGTTTGAGTGAGTTAATTCCTCTAATCACTTCCATTTCATCCATCGCGCTAATCTCTTTCCCGTCTGCAGGTACATGAAGCCACTCAACATGGTTGCAAAGTTGATTTTTTGAGCTGTACAAGTTTTTATAGAAGTTCGTTGCTATTTTTAATATTTCTGACCTATTTTTTGTAGTATTTGTTGGTCCTTGAAGTCCTTCAATCCAAGTTTTGTGTGATTTTAAGTCTTTGTAAGCTCTCTTGACGCTACCGGTAATGCTGAGATGTTTTTCAATAGTATGTGTACGATGGCTCTTGTAGTCGTTTTTAATATATTTGCTGATAAGTTTGTATAAAGCTTTTAGCTCATTTTTCATAGACCGAGTCTTTGGTTTAGTTGTTTGTAAGATGTGTCTTCGCTGTATAAGTTTTTTTGTGTTGTCTGATAGTATACCTGTTTTCATAGATGTACTTACATGTGCTTTTCTCAGACTATTTTCTATGGCGCTAACTATCTTGTCGTAGTATCCTTGAACGTTGTAAGCGTCTTTATAATTGTGAATTAGGTTTTCTTTATAACTATTTAGTGATTCGTTGTACCTTGAGATATCTTTTTCGGTTTTAAGTAAATTTCTTGGTATGTTGCCAAAGTTTTTTCGACTTTTTTGTTTCGTTTGTAGCATCAATGTGGCTCTGACAAGTCTATGATCTGAAGGGAAAGTTACATTTAATACTTCAATGTTTTGAATATAATTATGGTTGTTAGTTAAAATGTAATCTATTTCGTTTCTCGTGTCGCCATCTGGAGATCTCCAAGTCCATCTCTTATTCTTGTTTTTCTTGAAAAAAGTGTTCATAATTGCTAAGTGGTTTTCGTAAGCAAATTCAACGAGTCTATCGCCTCTACTATTTCTGTTACCATATCCATGACTTCTTGTGACTAATTTTTCACTTGGTTTCGGTTGTCCGACTTTCGCATTAAAATCGCCCATGACTACTATATTTTTTCCTGCTAGTTGTAACGCTCTATTAACTGTGTCGTAGAAAGATTCTAATTCTTCATCACTTGCAGCTTCAGTGGGAGAGTAAACTTGTATTATGCTTGTTTCGTAATTGTTAATTTTTATATTTAGTAGCGCTACTCTCTCAGACAGACCTATGAAACTTTGAATGTTGTTCTTAAGTTGCTTTTTGACTATGAATCCTACACCGTAGAGTCCCGGTGTTTCTCCTATGTAGTAAAGTATAAAGTCTTTATGTTGTTCAATTGTGTTCCCAAGTCTTCTAGTTTCAGATAGGCCTATAATGTCATATTTAATAGCTTTTAGTGCTTCTGTTAATTCTATCAAACGACTATAAGTTGACAGAGTACGAACGTTGTATGTGGCTATGTACAAAGCGACATTTCCATTGTTTGTAGAGCTACTTGAGGGGTAGATTTTCTTCCCTGGAGGGTTTTGGTCTACAATTCCCGCGGGGACCAGTCTGGAATTATAGGTTTTTTAATCCGACAGTGTGTTCCCTCGGGATCATTTCATATTCCTCCTGGACGAAGCCACTGGCAAAACTTAGTCGTTTATAAAACTTAGCTTTGCTCCGCTAATAGAGCTTAGAACTAACTGTAGCAAAAACATGATGCGTTCAAAGTTGCAGTTAAAAGTTTACGACTAACATGGGGCTTAGTTTCAGTTTAGTGTTTACGCCAGTTTAAACTAGGTTCTGAAGTAATACTGTTACGTAACAACTAACTGAGGTTTATAATGCTTTTGGAAAGGAATACATTAGGGATTATAATACGTAGGTAGGTATTATAATGACAAAGCTTTCGTAATTAAATTAAATTAAGAGACGACACGGTTGGCGCAGTGGTTGAGCGATTGGCTGGTGCGCAACGTGGCATGGGTTCGATTCCCACACGGAACAAATATTTGTATGACCTACAGGTAGTTGTTCCGGGTCTGGTTGTTTGTGTACGTGAGATTGTATGTTTGTAAACGCACCCACGACACAGGGGAAATTCCTAGTGTGGGGCAGTTCTAAAAAAAAAAAATTGGATAATAATTATGATTTATCTCAGAGGTAAAGGTAGAAACTAAAAAAAAATAACTTAGCTAGTATGTTTTCTTTCTTGCGTATATGTTTTAAACTTAGTACTCAGTCATGTGATATAATGTTATCTGAAATTTAAACATAGTTCTAATGTTTTTTTTTTTAGCAAACGCAGCTTAACGCTTTACACTCCAGCTCGTTCATTGCACACGATTCCCATTAAAACAAACCATACATATGAATCAATGTACGAAAATAAATCATTTACAACCAATGATATATCGAACCTATTTGTTTCGTTGTCAGTCGGTTTCAACATTGTACGTTCTGAATTTCAATATTCCACGGCTCTGAAATACATAATATTTGGCATTATGGTAATATGAGCTAAGTGGGTGTGTATTGCATGGCATTATGATATACGGAACCCATAGAAATTGCCATGGCTTTGTGCTCAACTATGTAGTGTTAAATTTTCCGGTATTTACAAAAGGTGCAACAGAATAAACGCAAAGGGGGTCATTTTGCTCATCATTCTTAAAAACTTTTCATACGGGACAAAAAAAAACAGCTTTTTAGTACACTTTGTCCTATTGTACGCACATAAATGCATGGGGCAGTAGACTTTTTTCGAGATTTTAGGGTTAGTCCCATACGTAAAAGTTCTTCATAATGTTAGATTTTTTTTTCAAATGACTTCTCCCGCTCTGGGCAGAGCGGAAGGGAGTGTCAGACTCTTACTGACTTAAACCCACCCGTGATCCTTCTAGTGCCCGCCGCGTTCCAGGGCCTCTTTCGAACAAAGCCCGCGAAGCTTAAGCGAACAATAACGATACTCTGCTCGTTTAACTATCGCCACCGATCCTGATTTCTTATAATAATGACCCATTTACTTCAGGTATTGCGTTTATTACGTTGTATAAAGTTTTAGCTGATTCTACAATTATTTTAAATGACCGTAAGAGAACAAGATAAGCAGTAAAAAAAGCAGTTTCAGTTTGCAAACTTGCAAGTAATGCTTAAGAATTGAACAGCGACACTTAATTATTTTGATTATTTAACATTAGAATCATGATTACAATTGATTGGTATCTACTGATATTCTATATTATCTTTTCTCTAGAAATAAATACCAGCTAGATACCAACTTATTTCATAAACCTATAAATACATAATCGAAAAACAATTGGGCACAAAAATATTTTCTTTGTCACTATTTTCTTATTTTTGCGATTATATTTCCGTTACCAAGTAACCCTCTATTATTCCAAGTAAACCTAAGTTGTAAGGAAACTTTTATTGAGAAAGATACAAAAAAATATTAATTAGTCTTCGATATATATTATTGGCTATTTGAGATAGCAACGATAGAAATAAAGGTACGGTTAAACTGAGGCGAATCCCGCCCGGTATGCGGGACGAAATTCGCTAGCACCAATGATATCTTAACAATAAAATGCGTTGCCCACACTCCGAAAAGGCGACATAATGGTAGTACCACGACATTATTAATCCGCGCGCGTATGACGTAGAATCTTGCTACATATTTATAACAAAAGCATTTGCGCTGTTTTTCAAAGTCGTAAGTATTGGTGCATGGATGTGTCTATATAAATATACGTCAAAGGCTTGCATCTATTGTGTCAACTTTCATACCAATGCGAATGATCGCGTGACGTCTTAATAATTAAAACAATCGTCCGCGCGCAGTCTGAACAGTCCTTAAAGTCACGTGGCAAGCCGGTAATTCGGGAAAATGTGTATAAGTTATTTCAAGATAGTTGAGGAAGACCTTGTAACAACAGCCAAGAGCTGGAGGTAAAAGCAGGAAATATGTTTTATTTTTGTTTTCTTTTACATTTGATAACTGTAGCAGGATTTGTATTTTTATATTATAGCTAGGCTGATGGTAACTTGTTCAGGCATTTTTTAGCCACTCTCTAAGTTTTGCCGATGCTTTCAAATCTTAAGGTCTCGACTCCACCAGCTCGCATGCAAGTCACAATCGCTCGATCGTACCCCGAAATGTAATTAAACTTGCATGCTAGTTGCTTGCAAGCGGACACGAGGCCGAAGCTCAAGTTTCTTTCATCATTTTTCAACTACATACTCGAACTCATACAACTGAACAATGAAGAGGGTACTTTTATGATAAAGACGTAAACCAACATAGGCAGCTAATGGCTAGTTGAGTGTTGAACCCTACTTTAATGACAAATTTTGAGGTTAAAGTATTATTTAACAAATAAATCTTCAAATGCTTACTCCAGAAACTGATCATAAGTATCTCTTGAAATATTACATCACGTGATCCGCCTTACACGAGCAAAGAAGAAGTAACCCTCGTATTATCTTACTTATGTCAGAACATAATGCATCTGAACAAGATCCGTATCAGAAAATAACCCGTCGCAATAGTAAATAAGCAAACATTTACTTTTACTTTGCACTCGTCTCAAACAAAACTGTGCATTACCGAACACGGGAACAAATTCTCTGCAGACGTACCACCTTCTTGCACTCGTGAGTAGGGCTGCCACGGAATTATACGGGACTGCGTTAAAAAAATGACGAATTAGAAAAAAAAAAGTATTTGCCATTCGAATTTCAGTCATAGTGTCCAACCTCTAAGTACGCGGAAGAAATTTGATAGCGCATTTTTCCACCCGAATTTCAATCATGGAAGATATTGGATAGTGTAAGGAAGTATCATACTACCGACTTCCAAACTCCGGGTTGGGAAAAATCTCACTGAAAAAACCCAGTAACATTTAGCGCAACCCAGGGATCGCACCCAGGAACACTCAGAAGTCGATATGATCAATCGACATGATACATAAACTAAAGACACTTTTTCTTTGGCAGAAACTACAGAACGCCATTTTCTTTGAAACTATATACATATTTTGACTTTAACTTTTGACAGTAATTTGGTGCTGGTTAAAACTTCTCTGAATGTCAAATAGCCAGCTAATAAAAGTTTTGCTATCCTATTTGAGCAATAAATCATTTTAGTTACTGAACTAAAATTATTCATTCATTAAAAATGTTTAAATAATGAATCTCAATATCAGCCATCTATATTATACACTGCCTCTTCAAGATACAGGATCTTCCTAATTTAGGAATCAGGGCTCAAATTTTGTATTGACTGTACCCATCTTTAACATACTATTTTTTTTGTCCCCTAATGTCAATTATTTAAACTTTACATGTGTCAAACATGTAAAATTTTATTACTATTCTGTAATAAAACCACGCACTGCCTTACTAATTACATACTAGAAACACAAAAACCCGTGCACTTCGCTTCTCCAGTACTTAAAAAAAAACCTCGCTGTGGCAACCCTACGTGCGCCACGTACGTCTCCAATTAGACTGGAAGTGTTTTCCTATTGTTACCATACTCTTGAGATAATGGAACCAGTATTGGTCTAGTAAAATTTGTGTGAACTGTGTCTAAATTGCTACTGTTGTTTGCAAGGGTAGTTTGGAATAAAGGAGGATTTTGATACAGTTTTGTGTTAAGGGTGAATTGTGATTATTGCTTGCGGGAGGTCTGGAAGAAAATTCGCCAAAGGAGCCGAAAGTTTGCTGTTAGCTTTACATGTACACAGTTTTAAGAAGTATCCTTCATGGACTAGCCAAACAACCAGCTACTTGGTATTTACGCAATACTAAAACGCTACGCAATCCCACACATATTGGTAGTGAGAAAATTAAAAATTAAATTATTTTTTTATTTTAAACCTTTTATAGGTACATACTTATAAGAACACTCTCGATTAAGTCATCATCAATATTCTCTTTCAGTGCGCTTTCATTTGAGACCCCACTCGAGTATATTTGCAACATTCAGTTATTCTTCCCCGCTTTCACCCCCGCAACTTTTAAACGGCTCAACCGATTTTTATCAAACATGTCTAACTAAATTGAAATCGCTTCATCCGTCGCGAGCTACGGAGCCACAGACAGACAGACAAACAGACAGACAGACACGACAAACTTATAACACCCCTCTTTTTTCGTCGGGGATTAAAAATAATTAAGATCTGGGACCTCTGGGATCTCAGCCCTACAATATTATTGGTTTACTAAAAATCTCAACAGCCAATTAGAGACTCAACGTAACATAAAAAAAAAACAAATTGGCTTTTAAAAATAGGCGTCAGGTAATTTTTGTTATGTAACATTTAAGCTATTTTCAGACGTAATATTTGGCGATCATAAAGTAACCAAGTCACATTCACAGCCCATAAACAGGAATAAAACCATAAAAATATAAAACGTAAAGCTACTTTCCTTCCGTAATTTCATTGGTAATAAAAATGTACGGCTACATTCGGTTACAAAGTGGCGAGGAACAAAGAGGTAATACCGGCTCCGGATATCAATGCCGAGTTGAATGGAACGCACTGAGTGCAGGCCGTGGGTGCAGGTAGTGAGTAGCGCGACTATAGAGGTGGACGTGTGTAGCGAATCGGAAGGTCGTACTTGAAATGATGTGAAGTTTGGAATAAATTGTGGCGTATTTTGTTTGAAGATATTTCAAGAGTTATCGAGGCAAGAATGTTTTCTAGAAATGAGTAAATAAGCTTTTATTTCTTGAAAATATTTAATGCTATATTTCAAGAACGCAAGTCTAAAGATAGATCTTTGTTATTTAAATCAACAATATACAGTAAAGTTAACACAAACACAACTCAAATAAATCTCCAAACTGACCCATCGCGCGCTAATCAATTAACGAATCTAGGGAAAACCCAAAGTAACGTAACAACAGAACGGACTCACAAAAGCAAATTTACTCAAAACGAATCCGTTGGTATTATTTACACTATATTAGTAAAAAGCGAGCGGATCCGTAGGGCGTGGGCGGAAGCGCCCCGCTCGCCGGAAATGAGCTTTCGATATCCGCCCGCCCTCCCCGCGCCCACTTTGTCCAAATCAATTTCTCTTTACAACGCCCGCCGCCCAAAAAATGCATCGCAAATGTTTGAGAGCAATCCGTGTAAATTTAATTATTGCTTTTTTGGGTGGTTTCTTTTATTTGCCCAAATGTCTTTGTATTCGTCGCATCGAATCCAATTGCATCCATTTTTTACGTGCATTTAATTATGGCGATTTTTATTTTATTAATTGTGCCTTTGTTCATTTGGATCGAGTTTTAGCTGCGTCGTCTTAATGTATCGAGCATTTTGAACGAAATGATTGCGTGCACGCGAATTCTTTATGAACGAAAATCTTTTGCATTTTGGCGTTACATCATTTTATATGGCAGCAGCATTGCATTAAGTGGAAATTATTGCTTTTCCGAGCGATTCATATATCTTTTGTTCGACTGAAGCCTATTCGAGTCGACGCGATTGTTTCAATGAATCGAATTTCGGTTGCGATATAACGAAAATTGTAATTTCACTGTGTTGATGTTAAATTGTATAATAAAGCTCGCATGTTTATTTAAACAGTAAAATAAAAGCTTTCAGCGGGTCTGCACATTCGTAGTAATAAATTAAATTTCGCTTGCATTACATGAAACGGTATAAAGGGAAACACATTTTTGTTGAAACTGTGGTTTAATTATTTTTCTTTTTTTTTCACAAAGGGAATGCGTTTGCTTCCGCTTCTCTTTGAGTTATTTGAAAAGTTCATTACATTGTCAATTAGTAACATTCGGGGCTGGTTGTTTACTGTACGTTTCTTTTTTGCGAACATGTGATGATATTACATGATGCACAGATATATTAATGTTATTAGAAATGGAATTTTCACTTTGCGCACAAAAACAATATCTGCATGAGAAAAACAGACAATAAGCGTTACCCCAATCAATACACCTTACATCAATTTCCAGCAAAAAAGACCCCACTGAGTCGACCTTCCGATAAAACTGGAAAAAAAATGTAGTCTGGGAAAAGTCCGGAGTGATCACTTAACTCTCGCGCTGAACTCTAGTTGAGGTAACTACGGTGACTGCAACGGACCCACCAACTTTTAAATTCAATCTACCGGTTAGAAAATTCGCTAGAAACAAACACGGTGAGCCTCTCTTCAGTCTTTTTCTTTCTTTCTTTCTTTTCCTTAAGCTTTCCAGTGTTCCGTTTTGTGTACTGCGTTCGGTATTAGTGTTTGGCTTGCTTGTTAGATTAAATTAGGTTGAGTTCTAGTGATTAGTGTTTGACTCTGTGTTGTCTATGATTTCAGAAAAATCCGAAGCTGGTTTAAAAAAAATGATAAAAAGATTTAGTTTAGCAACATAAATTCAATTCAAAATAGAGAAGGTAGTTATGGTTTGTTTTGTTGCTTTAATGATTTTAAGCAGAGGTTCCATGAACAAAATGAAAAATTCCATGTACACTTTTATATTTTTCCTTGAAATATGTTTTCTGCTCTGGTTTGACTGAAGTACCCATAAACAAACTAAAGGTATTTATGAATTACAAGGTCCTGAAATATCGTTGATTTTAGGTTAAACTTTACACTTTTCTGTCTCAAAAACTTAGCGGTTTCTCTCAAAATCTGCAGTGCGGTGTGCGAGTGGTCCGTATCTCCGTTCCTCGGTATTCACGGCTATTCCAACGCTACCCGTTTTTATTCGTGGAAAAACTTTGAATACTCTGAATGCCTCAAAGTGTATTCAATTAAGAGTTCGCTGGACATTTTAAAAAGAATTTTGTTTATGCATACTTTTTTCTGGGATGTTAGTCGATTTAGCGCACTGGGCGGTCGTCCAAGCAAATTATGTGAGTGGTATTGAAATTATGTTTTTAATTAAGGTATAGAATTAATTAATTTTATTCGATGTAAAAAGAAAAGGAAACATTTTCTTTAATAAAAATATAAAAGATCTTTTGAAACGTCTTAAAAGTAGGAGCGATATTTCTCAGTTTTTTAGTCGACAATTTCTTTCATAAAGCGCGCGTTGACGCCAATTTCCAGCGCATTTCAGCCCAAACAGATTTTATAACATGAACTGACGCTTGACAGCGTCCATAACTACTGATATTCGGGAGCAATTGACTGGAAGCGGCCTTAATGTGCCCGCCTAGAGCGACTCCCAAACTTTGTAAATTAATGAACATGCGACTTCGTGAGTTCAAGATTGTTATTACAATAAAGACTAGGTTTTATTGACTCTTGATACTTCTAAAAAAAAACAACTGAACCGTAACATAAAAGTCTGCCAGTAAAAAATAATGTTGTCTCGTTTTTCGGGAGCCCAATAGAAAATAGAAGACATTTTTCGGAAATTGAGTGCCTAAACTAACTTTATTTCTAACAATAAATACTAATTTAGCAAGTGTACCAAATAAAAATACCTGTCTGCGAAATATACGACATTATTTGACTTTTACCCGCAAATAAAGTCATTCTCTCATATTACAAAAATGTAGGCGTACCAACGATCAAATATTAATTGCTTTTTAGAAAACATTAGGCCAAAGAAAACATTTTCATTTACTACCAAAATAAGCAATAGGGTACTAGGCGCGCAAGCAATCATGGAGTTGTATTTTTTCTCGCAGTGATATATAAAGGTACATACATACATATGTTTACACAGAAAGCCATGTTTTTCGCAGCGTTAGCGTTGCCAGTATAGCTCTCAGGAGAAACATTCGTTCCTAGCTCGTTAAAGTCGCGCCAATTTATTAAATGCGATATATACGCGAGTAAGTTGTGCTTGTAGGTAGTGCGGCTATCCCGACCGACTTTAAGATTTAATGCTACAATTTTCTAACTTTCACCGAGCTCATGCTTGCCTGGTAGATTGTGGGTAGAGATTAATATATCAGCGTTGTGCTTAGCTTGTTATTATCTACTGGCTTTCAAGGTTAAAATATATTTTCGTCTTAGCCTTGTTTTACAAAAGCCATACATAAACACACGTCGTTTAGCTTTGGGGGTAGGCAGAAACTATAGACCACCTTGGTCCTTTTGCTTCGGTTTCGTTCATAAATCTGGTTATACACGCACGTCCAGATTGCGACCTGACCTTTTTGAGAAATATCACCTAACTATTTATGTATGTTCTTTCAATAATAAGTCTACTATTGTTTTCTCTACCTATATATTGGAAGGGGTGTACTAATATAACGCGAGCCGTGTGGATACATACGTCTTCAATATTTTAATATAGCATAGAATAATCAGCCCTTTTTTAATGTTCCCACTACTTTGAACCCGCGACCTACAATTCGTAAGTCGGGGCCGTTACCACTTGGCCACCACTGCTCCGATCCAATATTTTAATATTCTTTTGTGTTATACATATATTTTGCAAATTTTACTTTTTACGGCTCAAATCTTAATTTGCAAACAAGCGCAAAATAAAAAACCGATACAAATCTTTTTATTAAGAGCGCATACGCCAAACGGCATTTCATACAAATTTTCAAGTCGTTATTTTCCGAAATGACTGAACCGATTTCAATGAAACTTCACACATATAAGCAGAATACATAGGTCTAAAAAGTTAATTGAAAACATTTTCGATAAATAGTGTGATAGTTAAATTAGACCCATTTTTAATTTTCCATACAAACATAAATTTCCAGTTATCTTTTTTTAAATAAGACATTTCCAAAATGTTTTAACTAACTTTTTAGACCTATGTATCCTGCTTATATGTGTGAAGTTTCATTAAAATCGGTTCAGTCATTTCGGAAAATAACGACTTGAAAATTTGTATGAAATGCCGTTTGGCGTATGCGCTCTTAATAATTTTCCTGCCAAAAAAATCGTCGAACTTCAAGCTATGTCATTCAAACTGGGTGTAAACAGAGATCCAACCGAGTTGGATTACGACTGTAATTAATCGAGAGTGTGCCTTCGCGACAAGACTCCCCCCCTCCCACAACACCCTGAGTTTCACCCCCTCCGTCGCCAGCCGGCAGAGGTTTATTTTTCCAAGGCGGGACCTCCATTTCATTAGAAAGCTACAAAAGACTTGAGAGAATAGTTAGTTATATTAAATGCTCAATTGCGTTGGAATTTTATAGTTTTCTTTATTGTTTGTAATTCTATTTAATAAAAGGTTTAATTCTTGTTCTTGTTTGCGGAAAACGGGATGGTTTTATATATAACAGCTTCATTTGGAAACTGTTGGAGGAAACACGTGACACTTAAGCGCTTTGTCATATTTTTATTCGCAGGTGGTTGCTTGAACCACCAGGAAAAGTAAGAATTAAATAAAAAAGTCACGTGTATTTTTACTGTACATTTGTTTACAAAATTTCAAAAGGACAAACACCTCTAACTTATATGGCAACATTAAAACAAACTGCCAACGTAACGCAACTAACCAAAAACAGGAGCGTCGGTCATAAGCGATGAAGTTTAACGGTAATGCCAACGTCACAGCGAAAAACTAATTTCACGAATGTTCGTTAAAATAACCTAATTGGTAAACTGGCGGCGTCAGATAAGAGATGCATCCGACGCCCGACCGTTACTTTTTACTGGGAAAGCGCAGTAAAGATAGACTCCTATATGGGCTGTATGTTAGACCGAAACGTAATGGATTGTTTGACATTACTTCATTTGTCGCTCGGTTAAAAATATAATGTATTTGAAGTTTGGTGTCCTCATATATGTATGAATCTTAGAATTTTTAAATTAATAATAAAAAAAATCGTTGAATTAAGACGATAAATGTTTCCATATTTTCTTAGAATTACATTACCTTAAAGTTAAAACTATTTCAGTCATGAGGAGATCAATGCATACGATAATCAATTAAGTTATTATTAAACTCGCAGCGCCCCGCGGTTTTACCCGCATAGTTCCCGTTCCTGTGGGAATACGGGGATAAAATATAGCCTATGTTACTCAGGGTGAAAGTAGCTTTCTAATGGTGAAAGAATTTTTGAAATCGGTCTATTATTTTTTGAGTTTATTCCTTACATACAAAAATACAAATCTTTCCTCTTTATAATATTAGTATAGATTAAAATGCAAAGAATCAGATGAAACGCAGCCTGATGATCCTTCCCACAGCTACCGAATTTGAAATTTGGTCTGTCTGCAATAATCCTAAGGATTCCATTGACGTTGCGTTGTTCTTAGTATTATAAAAATGCGAACAAACGAGTTTGTTTGTCACGCCACACCTAAATTTTGGTCCAGGCTGTACATTTTTTTGCGAAAATAACATTTTAAATAAAAATTTGGTACCAAGAGAGTTTGTATGTTTTACTTATACACATTAATATTATGGATCGCTGATAACTGAAGTAAATAAAATTATATAAAGCTAGTACTTTTTGTTAAGTCAGTTTTTGCAGCCCATTGAAATTAATTTGTTATTTTTAACAGGCAATAGAATTTTAATACTAGAGCTATTTCACTAAAACTAAACTGATCCTTTGTGAAAGTTATAAAAAATAATGTGGATCTAAAATTTCGAGATTTAATTGAAAACTCGTTTGCACACTATTTTGACTGTAAAATTTAACACGTTTGGTAAATGGCATGATCATTACATTTTTCGTCCAAAATCGTTTTCATGAAGATCTGAGCCATTGCACCATTTGTCATAGTAATGGAGCGAGTAACCTATAGTTACAAAAAGCATAAGCATGTTAGTATAATGTCAAACTCATTAATATAAAAAAAAAACACTCAAGCATACATATTAATTCACACGTTGACTCCAAAACTCCAGCAACGTGAATCGTCGTGACTCACAGCATCAACTCGTCCACTCCCCACACACTGAATGAACAGCAACGATGCGCATTTGTACTTGTTTCGCAAACTACGTCTCGACAATTTATGAATGTTGTTTTGTATGCGACGTTGAGAATTAGTGTGAAATGTCCCGTTAACAACGACATCTGTAGCGCTTATTAGTTTAGTTTTTCTGGAAGAGTTATGATGGCAATTATGTGAGTATATTTTGGCAACGAATAGCTAAAAGTGATAGACGGGCGTTGTACGTAAAAATGAGTTTAGAAAAACTTATTTCTATTTTCATCGTTAACTAAAAACTGTTTGGTCGATAATTTTACGTAACAGTCTTGCGACCTTAGAAGTTAACCACCTGGTTCTCTTGTGGGAGCTCCACAATATGGACCAATAACCTGGTGAAGGTAAAAAAAATCTGCTGGATCCGAGAAACGTAGGACCAGCCGATGTAGCAACTTGGGCTTATATGATGCTGAATTGAGTTTACAAATTTTTTTCCTTGAACATTTGCTTTGAAATCTCACAAATGATTGCACAAAAAATCTTTTCAAAAAACCGTAACATACCTACATAACATTAAATGTTTCCAACGCACATGCGTTCATTCGCTCGTTACGGTGTGACGGCGGTCACTGTCAGCACATGCCGCTAACTGCCGATATTGGCGAAACGCGACGATTTATCGCGCGATGGACGAAATTCGCACGATGGTCGCGCGTTACTTTTACGATTCCCATTCGTCGAGAATGACTACTTTTTTCGGGTTACGATTTTAGAGGATTTTTTTGATAAAAGGTTGTGAACGTTAAGGTTGGGATGAATAATCATCGTTTACGTGTTTCCTCTCAACAAACTAAAGTTCGTGTAACGTTTCAAAAGGTTGGTCTGTTTCTGGATCTATGATATGTGACACCAATCCGCGTAAAAGAAACCTAAGATAAACAACTTCACCAGGATTGTTGACGAGTTAAGTGCTTAGTAATGTGTGTAGCCTTATCCCAACTACATAATTATGAAAGGGGCCTAATTCAAAAATTGCAATTTTTGGCAAATGAGCAAGGATTTAAAATCTTTAAAAAGTGTTGGGTATAAAAACAAATACACATCTACCGAGACCTATGGATAAGCTGTCCCTTTCCCAATTATATTTCGGAATCTTTGTCATCACGGGGTTTTAGAGTATGTTTTTACGTTCAATTTATAGCACAACTAGCTTATGCCCGCGACTTCGTTCGCGTGGAGTTCCATACAAAATGTTAACCCCTTTTTCATCCCCTTAGGGGACGAATTTTCAAAAAATCCTTTCTTAACGTATGCCTACGTCATAATATCTACCTGCATGCCAAATTTCAGCCCGATCCGTTCAGTGGTTTGGGCTGTGCGTTGATAGATCACTATGCCAGTCAGTCAGTCCCTTTTGATTTATACATATATATTTAGATTATAAGTAACAGGAATTTTGAGTTAAGCCACTTTCATTTTAAGGGTGCGATATGTTCGGTTTTTTCTTAATTACATTAGAATTCCCTAATGTAATTGGATGGAGTTGAGTACCAGTATTTTGCTTGGAATGACTGCCTACACACTAGTGACAACGCCAGAAATTTTGGCAATAAGACGTTACATATACAGTGGGCTACTTCCCGTTATGTCACATTCCGGATTCGTCAAAATGTCAAAAATTAAAAAAACAACTGAACTTAAGTAGCGTTGTGTCATTGTCGAAAATTGCTTAACAAGACGAAATGAACTAGGTAAAGGTTTTAAACTTTAAAATTAACGCACAATAGTACCTAAATGTAGTCTTTAAACTTTTAAAACCATCATAATTTATTACGCTACAAAACCTTCTGTTTACAGCCAGCAGTATCATAAACACTAAAGGATAAATATGAATTTAAAAGGCTTTTTTAAACCACCATCTCCGGCCTGGCTCGACGCCAACAGTCTTCACAATGTGCTCATCGGTTTCTTTTAATGTCAAATTAATGTACACTGTCAGGACGACCGTTGTATGTTTTTTGAGGCAACTGCGATTGCTGTGGTGTCTTTAGAAATATGTTTTTTTTTTCTTCTGGAAATTTCACGTATATTTTGTGGAATTGAATCATCAAAGAGCAGTGGTGGCCGAGTGGTAAAGGCCCTGACTTACGAATAGTAAGTCGCGGGTTCAAACCCAACCAGGTGCATTACTTTGTGTAATTAATTTCATCACCACTGCTCTCAAAACGGTGGCTTGGCTCACTAGTCAAGTCTTATGAGCGTATACGCCGTATGGCATTTCATACAAATTTTCAAGTCCTTATTTTCCGAAATGACTGAACCGATTTAAATGAAACTTCACACATATAAGCAGGATAAATAGGTCTAAAAAGTTAGTTAAAACATTTTCGAAATGTCTTATTTAAAAAAAGATAACTGGAAATTTATGTTTGTATGGAAAAATTAAAATAGGTCTAATTTAACTGTAACACTATTTATCAAAAATGTGTTCAACTAACTTTTTAGCCCTATGTATCCTGATTATGTGTGTAAAGTTTCATTAAAATTGGTTAAGGCATTTCAGAAAATAAGGACTTGAACATTTGTATGAAATGCCGTTCGGCGTATACACTATTAATGATAACAACTAAAACAGGCAGCTTACAGCACAACTGAGCACAAACAAACTTGTTTTTAACATAAATCTAAAACAAAGCAAACTGGACTCACAGTTAAATACACTTAAACACAACTAGTACTCTTATAACAGGTCACGTTGAGTGCATGGCGCAGGAATCGAACCTACGGCCCGGCGGAGCACGTACGGACAAACTTGGTAACGACCACTCGGGAGATGGGAAATTGGAACTGGTAGACTGGATTGGAAATCTTGGAAATATTTGGGATAGTACGTAATATAATAATAACTAGTAGCATAGTGTATTAATTCACGTTCACATGCAAGTGCTACTAACACCTTCTGTGGACCAAAAGTTGTCTTTGAGTGAATATAACCAGCCTTTTAATGTTCCCACTGCTGGGGCACAGGCCTCTCTAGGAGAGGGAATGGGCCGTAATCCACCACGCGGGCCCAGTGCGGGTTGGTGAATGTCATGTCTTCGATTTTTTTTGGTTCTAGGACATGCCGGTTTCATCACGATGTTTTCCGTCAAGTTCGTTTACCATAAAATATAAGGATCTATATTTTGAAATAGCTTATGATGAACAGTCGCACTTGTCGATCTTCAAGGTTAAGCAACGCTTGCTAAGGTCGGTCTGGGGATGGGTGACCATCTTAACATACCGAGATTCTTCCGTACTTCGCAAAGTACGTTAAGCCGTTGCTCCCGGCTGTCATTTGTAGATCTTTGGCAGTCGTGCCGGATTGTCAGAAAACAGAAAATCTGACTCCAGTCTTGCGAAGAATACCTTGTTACTGGTATATGGGTTGCGGAGGTCTGGTAAAAATCCGCTCCACATGAAAAACTGGTATTCAGCTAAACCCGGTTTGACTGGAAGCCGACCCCAATATAGTTGGGAAAAGGCTAGGCAGATGATGATGTTAGTTTTAAAATTAGATCGAGTTTTTAAACTTTTAACTTTACTCTCCTTTGTAACAACCATGCTACAGTAGTAAACTATAATCCAGACCATTTATCAACTATTATGTATCGATTGAATCGTTCAGCGTGGCCGTATTATGTAAATAACCAGTGGCCACGTACCCATCTCTTTGTGTTCATTAAAGCGATATTACCGCTTAAAGTCGGCTTTAATTGCAATGTCCGCCATTAATTGACGTTCGGTGGCACATTTTATTGATTTATGTTTTTGTCACTTTTTGAATTGTTTTTTTGAAAAGCAAAAAGTTAGTGTGCTATGGTCGGTGAGTTATAGTTGAGGAAATTGAATATGATTTATTTATGCACTGTTTGAAATTGAAATATCGTATTTGAAGAATTTGCTGCGTGCATTTTATTCTATGCTAGCTTGAAGTTGCGACCGACTTCGCCCGCATGAAAATCGGAACTATTCGGGATCTAATATCCTTAATCCAAAACATGGTCTACTTGTATTCTAAATTTTATCTAAATGCGCTGAGCCTATCGAGCATGCTTGAATAACAAATACATAGTTCTATAATATTTAACTGGCTTAGCAATGCTGTCATATTCTACCTGGTACATGAGTATGTATTTAATATTTAAGTGAAAACTTTAGCCTGAGACACAAAGAAAATTCACACCCGTCTACAAATATTAAACACATGCCTACTACAAAACGATTCTAGTAAAGAGCATTTAAAATAATTACCGACATCAATTTGAGTGAATTTGCCACCAATAAGAACCGTCCACACGTCGCTACACGAAGTAAGGGTGCTTTCCCACTGAAGTTGTGCGAGCTGGCTGGGCGAATTAAAATGGTATCAATTGGATCACTTCATTTTTTTAGCCCGGCTTAGCGCGTTTTGAGCGGAACTATAGTTATTTTGTACGTTTAATAAAGCGAAAGATGGAGAGGAGCACGTGTCTTAATAATCCGAGGTAAAGCATCGCTTGCCAAGGTTGGTCTCTGGATGGGTGACCATCTTAACATACCGAGATTCCTCCGTGCCTCGGAAAGCACGTTAAGCCGTTGGTCTTGGCTGTCATTTGTAGATCATTTTTAGTCGTTACGGATTGTCAGACGCCAGTAAATCTGACTCCAGTCTTGCAAAGATGTACCGTGTTACCCAAGTAATGGGTTATGGAGATCGACGTGGAGCGGCTGCCTACCAAGGCAGCCACTCCACGTACAATACTGGTATTCGGCTATATCCGGTTTGACTTGAAGCCGAACCCAATATAATTTGGAAAAAACTGCAATTCCCGGGTAACTGCAGCAACTTACCGAGGCTACCCGGTTATACCATGTCTAGACATTGATGTTTACCTGGAAAGAACAATTAAGTTCATTAGTATACAGTCATTTATCAAAATGAACATCAAATAGTCGCGCATATATTTGTTTTTAATACCCTGTCCGAGTCTGTGTTTTCTGATAGCTACATAAGAGTGCCAATGAGGTAGTTGTAATAGGGTAGTAGACTAAAAAAATCTAATTACTCCGCCAGATAGATTTCCAAAAAACATTGGACTCGTATTTTTTTTCTTTTTTCACGTAAAAAAAAACGAAGACGATACAGTGCGTTGAATACTCGTGTGACATCACTACGTTTTACAATTTTAACCACGGCGTGACGTCACAAACACCCCTCCTCCTCCTTATCTCTGATGCCTTTTATCTTCGTCAATTTTTATAGATTTGCTTACTAAAGCAAAAAATAGTTGTCCAATATTTTTCGATAATCTAATTGACGGACTAATTAGAATCATATTTTTTTTACTCAGGAAACATCTCTTATTTTCAAACAATCGCATTCGCATCACCGTTGCAATCTGTCGAAAATATATGAAAAATGAGGTTTTTTACACCCAAAGCGACATGCGAATGCGAACGTTGCTTAAACACTTGAAGAATTGGCCTTCTGGGCGTGTTAAGGTCAAGGGTATAGGTTACTTCTAGACAAGCATGCTCCATCATCAACCACAACATCACTTGAGGTGAGATAGTGGTCGAACACGTGATAACACTATCATTACATAGTAGGTATAAAAAACAAAGTCGCTTCCCGCCGTCTGTCTGTTTGAAAGAATCACGTAAAGGGCACCAGAAGGATCACGGGTGGGTTTAAGTCAGTAAGAGTTTGAAACTCCCTTCCGCTCCGCCCAGAGCGGGAGCAGTCATTTGATGATTTCTCATCCAGAAAAAAAGGGGAGGTTTATATGTAAAATGCATATTATAGTACAGATTTAGTATCAGCACTGCACCCGTGTGAAGCCGGGGCGAGTCGCTACTTACAAATAATAAAAAAATAAACGAAATAATTTCAGTCCTCGAACCGCCTAGCTACTTCGCCCATCTCTAGTGAAGGACCACCCTAAATTTTCAGTCTGTAAATATTTAATTGACACAGTGAAGGAAATTGCAAGGAGGCCTGCATACATGTGAATAATATAATGATACGTTCGGTGCAACGTGGGAATCGGGCCGGCTGACAGTCTACTTAATAATTCCGTTTGAATTTATTGATTGAGCTAGATTGGTAAAGATTTTTAGGTAAAGAAATATTAACAACCCCCCACGCCACGGTTCGATATTTCAGTGTTGCGGAATAGGTTATTTTACTGTAAAAATCTAATTAGTCCGTCTGATAGATTTACAAAAAATATTGGACACGTATTTTTCTTTTTTCACGTAAACAAAAAATGAAGACGATACAGTGCGTTGGAAACTCACGTGACGTCACGTCGCTGGTAAAAATTGTAGCAACGTAGTGACGTCACGTGAGTTTTCAACGCACTGTATCGTCTTAATTTTTTGTTTACGTGGTCCTGGGAAGCGAAGTGCCGCAAAGTATGAAGGAACACAGGTAGATATTAGTCAGTAGGATACTGGAATATGTTTCGATCTTCGAAGCTTAGCTGTACCGAGATCGTTCTGTGGATTGGTGATACATGATATACCGAAACTCCTCTGGAAAGCACGTTAAGCCGCTGGTCCAGTAGCCCTACCATGACGTCTTAAATCCATCATGCTTCCTGTGTCAGAGAGAGACGGAGTTATACAAGACGAATAGCACTATCCCTTTTTCACACGAATATCATGATAGCATTGGCACTTCGTGGTACGGCCCCTGGCTGTCATTTGTAGATCTTTGGCACTCATTACGAATAGACAGAAGCCAGGTCTTGAAATCTAATACTAGTCTTGCCATGAGGTGCCGTATTACCTACCTACTGGCCTTATTGGATAGTAAGGTCTCAACTAGATTAGATATTTTTACTTCTTTTAGTCAACTTTTTGCATTGTTTACACCACCACAACACTGTCTTTCCGCCATCGCCTGTATTGCAGAAAAAAGGCTTGGAACGCGATGATTTGTTTACATCAAAAAGCATATGACTAAAGACCAATCGTAGAGGAAAATGTAAATACCACCGAGTGACAATATTGTCACGACAAGCCACCCGTGTCACGGTACAGTAACGCCGGGGCGAGCAAAAGGTCATGTTAAAATAGACAAGCCTAAAATGATCAAAGCTGACATACTGAAATACTTGCGACTGTGATCAACACAGGTCGACCGTGTTACGGCCGAAACCAATAACCGATCTATCGCATACTGGAGATAGAAAAACAAATGAAACAACAGAAAAATTATATAGGTTTTCTGTTGTTTCATTTGTTTTTCTATCTCCAGTATGTGATAGATAGGTTATTGGTTTCGGCCGTTAGTGATGCATGTGTAATTCGTTGATGTGTATTTATTTTATTTTAGATTACACCCGCGTAGTTCCCGTTCCAGTAGGAATATGGGGGTAAAATATAGCCTATGTCACCTGGGGATAGTGTAGCTTCCCAACAGTGGAAGAATTTTTCAAATCGGTTTAGTACTTTTGGAGCCTATTGAATACAAACAAACAAACAAATATTTCCTTTTTATAATATTAGTATAGACTAACAGCGTCCTGCGCTTTCAATCGTGTGATTCCCTTTCCCGTGGGAATACGGGAATATAATATAGCATAAATCGTTATACGTAGTGTACGTGTGATAGTGTGTATGTTTATGGTGTGTAGCTTTTCATTGGTGAAAAAAAAAAATACAATCAACTTATTAATAAAAAACACAAAAGAATAACTTAAATTTCGGAAGTTGGTTTCAAAAACGAAGAAAACCAAAAACAACGACTTCCGAAATTAAAGTTATTTTTAACCGACCTCATAAATAGGAGGAGGTTCTCAAGTCGACTGTATTTTTTTTGTGTGTGAGAACCTCCTTTTTTTCAGCAGTTTCGGAGCTTATTTCCTGTTAATAATATGAATATGAAGCATATCTTTTACCCGAAGCGCTCGTGTTAAGATGTATTTTTTTTTAATGTAGCCCATAACCGTATTCAGGGTTCCACCTATCTCCGCACCAAGATTCATGAAAACTGGTTCAGCTATTTAGGTGTAAAAACATTTAGTTGGCGTGATTTCAACAAATTCCAACTTTGTAGTGCTAAGCGTCTCTGATCTAAACCGCGGGCATACAGACAGACGGACATGATGAAACTATAAAGGTTCTGTATTGACTATGGAACCCTAAAAAGAATGTTATACCGAACAGAAATTAATTAAGGTAAGGGCGAGGAAATGATGAATTGGAATGAAATTTTGCCTAGTAGGGTTTTGTAGATTCATTGCAGAGTTAAATCTTCATCTTACCACTAGTATAAATACCAAAGTTTGGATGGATGGATATTTGTTACTCAATCAAATCAGAAAGACTGAACGGATCCAGATGAAATTTGGCAGAGAGATAGATTACAGATTACTAGAATAGTACATAGGCTGCTTTTTTATCGCGGGAGTATGGTCTCTTGGGAACTTCATCAACATTTTCGATTTTAGTTAAAATATAGATTTGTTTAATTATTTCAGTTTGTATAAGCCGAGATGAGAATGCCGCAGAGTCTTGAATTAATCTCTTAGTCGCCAGGCTTATCTCAACTTTTTCCATTCAAGGAAACTTGGGAGTGAAAATGAAGTAGTTTTTAAGTCCGTCTAAAAGATAATTTTCTCAACATTCTTCCACGGTGCGAGAAGTGGTGGCCGAGTGGTAGCGGCCCCGACTTACTCATTGTAGGTCGCGGGTTACTTAGTGCCAGCCAGCCAGGCGTATTACTTAGTGTAATTTCTTTCATTACCTATGCTCTCAAAACGGTGAAGGAAAACATCGTGAGGAAACCGGCATATCCAAGAACTAAAAATTCGAAGACATGTGACATTCACCAACCTGCACTGGGCCCGCGTGATGGATTACTGCCCATTCCCTCTCCTAGAGAGGAGGCCTGTGTCCCAGCACTGGGAACGTTAAAAAGCTGATTATGGTTATGCTTCCACGGTCCATAGCCTTTGCCTTGTATATTGATATACTTTTAGAAATTTTAAAGATGTTAATGAGCCATTTTAAATAAATCGAAGACCCGATTAAATGCTAAGATCATAAATCAGCCCAAAATTAAGATTAACAATTTATTTTAAAAGCAAATTTACGAACTTTGCACTATATCTGAAGTAATTTATCAAAGTGATTCGATCTAGTTTCGTGCAAAAACTAACAGACTGTTTGGCGCCGCCGTATCATTTTCAAAGTTTGAAATTAAAGTCGGTATGGAATATGAAGTTTTCAACAAAAGAATGTTGGGAACGAAGAAGAAATAAGTAGTCGAAACAAAGGGGGTGACAAAAGGATGATAGGCAAATAAGTTTTTGTCGCGAACAACAGAATGGAATGGAAAATATTTCGCGGATAGTTTGAACTCTGTTTTCGGCATTATGTTTGTTTAGTCATATATTTCTTAAAGGACATTTTTATTTTATTTTGAACCGACTTCCAAAGAAGGAGGAGGTTCTCAAACCGACTGTTTTTGTTTTTGTGTTGTTATATCATAACTTTTTACTGGGCGTACCGATTCTTGTGATGATTCTTTTTATATTCGAAAGCTGGTGCTTGTCATGTGGTCCCATTTAAATTTGAGTGAGCCTGTTTTCCAAGATTGCGGAAATCGCATGGTGTTTATTGTTTACACCAGTTTATAACACGTACGCTGTGATGGGTGCGTTTAGATGTGGGGTGTCACCACCAAAAAGTGAAAACGAAATACGAAAAAATACAACCGACTTCTAAAAAAAGACAAATCGTACAAAATAACTCGGAAGTCGGTGTTCAAAAAACGAAGAAACAACCACAAACACCGACTTCGAAATTAAAGTTATTTTGTACTTTTTGGTTTTTTGTGTAGATGTCGGTTGTATTATAACAACCTATACTGCCCCACTGCTGGGCAAGGGTCTCTTCCATAGCTTTCCACTCTTCCCGGTGTGCTGTGCCCTCGGACCAATCCGTCATGAACGCCTCCAAGTCACCACGACAACGTTTCTTAGGCCTTCCTCGGAGTTGCGGAATTTGTTCGAAAGAGTCACCGCGGCCCTGGAACGCAAAGGGCACAAGAAGGATCACGGGTGGGTTTTAGTCAGTAAGAGTCTGACACTCCCTTCCGCTCCGCCCAGAGCGGGAGAAGTCATTTGATGATTTCCCATCCAGAAAAAAAAGGCCTTCCTCGGAGATGACGCCCGTCCTCTGGTGGGTTACTTATGATTATTTCGAATCACGTAAGTATAAAACTAATTTCCGCCATAGGCTACGTCCACATGTAAGTCGGAAATTATACGAAATGAACATACTCTCGGGATAATGACTTGGTATTATACTACAGACTCCAATCTATCTTTACCAAAATTAATTAACTCAGCAGTAAACCACGTAAACACCACAGCCACATTTACACACACAAGTATATTTTAGCTCATCAATCAATAGGTAATTGGAAACATTGACATACATATGTTATATTACCTGTTCCATTGAAGAAATTAGTATGTACAACCTCAAGGCTATAAATCTAAGCTCATCCTAACATAGAGTTAAGTCAAAGACCACCCATTACGCCTAAATACATTGAAAAACCCAAACGCATACCGAACACAGTCATTTAAATAAATTCGTGACAAAAATCCATTAATTACGAAACTAAGCCATAATGCTACGCTTCGGTGTGATAGGATGACAAAACCCTTAGATAACTGTATTATAAAAAAGATAAATTGGGATTGCTAGTAGATTTAGTATGGTTTTATTCAAACATTTAAATTGCCTGTAAATAATTGTGCTTAAAGGATTATTCAAACGCTAAAGTAGTTTTGATATATTATTATAATTTGATGCATTATTTATAGTTTGAGTTGGTTAGTTTAGTTTCTAATTTTACCTTTTTTTACCTAAATGAATTTTGTCAACACTAAAATATAATAGTATTTTAAAATTGTGCACTGGATCCTACCCTCTATCGTGTTATCTCTCTGCCACTCTGAGCTTAACTCAAAGTTAAGTTCCCAGCAAACGTTTGCTGGGAACTTAACTTTGAGTTAAGCTCACTTTTGTAGATGATTATTTTTATCATTGTCACTAGCTTCTGGCCGCGACTTCGTACGCGCATATTGCGTACCTACAGCCTTCCTCATGAATGTGGCTATCATATACAAAAACAATTTTCCAAATCCAACTGGCAGTTCCAGAGATTAGCGCATTCAAACAAACAAACTTTCAGCTTTAGTATAGATTAATTTAATTTCTAACTATTAAGTAATTAAGAACTGAAATCGGTGTAGTAATAAATTGCTATAAAGGCAATTCTCGAGGCCTCTTAAGGGAGCCTTTAAATAAACAAAAAAATGTTTAAACATAATTTACTCTTCTGAAAAAAATCGTAATAAAAAATCTTTGCGTTGTAACGCTATCAAGCTAACTAACCTATTCTTATGCAATACATGAAATAAAAATTACAAATATACTGTACCTATATCTGTATATAGGTACAGTATATTTGTAATTTTTATTTAAATAACCCTGTGGTTATTTGTAAAACACCAACAACCTCTTGTACTCACCATTATGAACAACTTTAACCAAACCTGAAATCGCAAAAAAAAATCAGCTGTTCCTTATTTATGTTCTTAAAACGCATCAAAATGTAGGGGACAGCTGATTTTTTTTTGCGATTTCCGGTTTGGTTCCATAGTAAAAGTTGGTCATAATGATGAGTATAATGACCTCTTAAGAGGTTGTTGGTGTTTTAGAAATAACCCTGTATACAAACCTAACAATAAATATATTTATTTACATACATATAGTTATGTACCTACACCCTATTAATAAAAACATATCTAATAATTTTAAGTAGGAAATATTGAATCCCTTGAATATGGTAGCTGACTAAAAATATTTAATTAGTCCTTCAGATAGATTTTCAAAAAAAAAATTGGACACGTATTTTTTTTTTGAAAACTCGTGTGACGTCACTACGTGCTACAATTTTTACCACGGCGTCTTTTATAGATTTGAAAAAGCAAAAAATACGTGTCCAATATTTTTCGATAATCTTACCTACGGTGACGGACTAAATAAAATCATATATTTTTACTCAGGAAACATCCTGCTACTAAGCCTTTTCCCCTCTCCTGATTTTGCTGTGCCCGACAGAGTCCATACCTATTGATCTTTTAACTAGTTATACCATCGAAGTAATACATGATGGAATGCAATAAATTATTAGGTATTCAAGTTCCAAGGAACAACTGTAACCAACCTATACACGTTATTAATTCCAAGCTAATCAATATCTGCCTACCCCATAATCATACGGTAACCATAGCGAAGTTAATCACGTTAACTGCACTACACTTTCTCTATGACACGGAAAAGATAAAATACAGAAGGCCAGGGACCCAAGTCTGCTATTTTTATAAATTTGTCATTCCGACACGATCTCATTGTCATTTTGCTAAAAGTTCGTAATCTGCTAAATTCATTATGGTCGATCATTGGTCGGTCAATGGTCTCGTAATACTTTTTGATAACTGAGCTATTAAAAGCAATGACTGCACAATGACGTTCTAATGGTAGGTCACTGATCAAAGGAACTGTCAAAATTTTAGCAGATTACCGCATACGTCAGTCATTCATTTGTCATTATGTACGAGATTACCATTCTATGCCATTTCTTTCAATGGAGTGTCAGTGGTTGACCATTGGAAAGTCATAGTGACGCTTTTATATTAATAGATTATCAAACTTGTAAAAATCAGCCAATATGAAATCAATGATAGACCATTCTGACACTATTGTACTTGAGGCCCTGAGGCTCTAGAAAAGAGTCATTCTGTCAACAGTAGCGTGGCGAACGCGATTTTTAAAACATCAAAAATTTACGACATTGACAAAATGTGTCGTAACGTCACGAGACCTAATCCATGAATGGCACTTTTTCTAGAGTCTCTAGAAACAATGTGACATTTTATCAGAGTTATTGATTGTCAAAAAAGTCCGGAATGTTTGGGATTGACCGGGACCATTGTTTTTTGTTTAGGTATTTATTTATTGGAGCTTTTACGCATTACGTATGTCAGCCCCATCGTATCCTAAACAATTGTATTACTATCACAAAACGTGGGCCATGAATTTGAACAAACCCTTCGCATCGTCGCCAACGGGACCATTGAACATGTTAGCGCCGTGCCTTTGATTCTATCTACGCCCTCTGCTCCACATAACGACCGAAAATGCAATCACTGTCAGATTCAATTGCCACTGCGCTTGCGCTCGCGACTTGCCTCTCGGGTCGATCTATAAAATCGTTGATAATTAACCGATTTTTGCATTTGATGAACGTTTTATTCCACTCTGTGCGGAGTGTAAGGGAGTGTCAGACTCTTACTGACTAAAACCCATCCGTGTTCCTCTAAACGCTATTTACCTTCCAGGGTCGTGGCGACTCTTTCGAACAAGTACTCAGGCAGATCAGCCGATGACGGTGCCCGTTTTTCACCTTTGTGTTGAACTGGGCCTTCTGTATTTATCTATTCTGAGACCATAGTCCGGTTCAGCTAGTCTAGAGTTCTAAGAAGTGCGTAAAAGTGGCGCAAGAGCATGCAAGCAAATTGCTATGAAGTCAAGTTTCACTTGGTGATGCGTATAAATGGCTGGCCGTGGGAAGGGATATCGATGTAATTAAATTATGCTTTAGCTGTAAATAGTTCGTTTAGAAATTAGTTTTGATCTTGTTTAATATACTGTAATTTGCGAGTTTCTTGCGGAGTTCAATACAGAGTTGAAGCGACATGTCTAAATCAGAATGAAAGATAATGTCCTTCGATTCTAATACACAGAACATATCCATGTCTATGAACGTCTAAAAACCGAGGTGAAAAAAGTTACGCTTCTGAGACTATGAGGATTTAAAACATTAGTAACTATGTACATCTGGTTGAGGTTCTAAATGGCGTAATATATGAACGCATTAAAACCTAATCTCTTCAAAGTTAGAGTGAACAGGCTTCTTCTGGGTAAGCTCATTCCATAGTCGACTTTGTCTCTGTCACCTGTGACCTAGACTAGAGTCAAGAACACATCCATTTCACTATAAAAAAATAAATAAAAAACATTATTAGGCCCACGCGCCCAGATAAAAATTCGGGGTCATTGTAAATTAAATATTTGTTAGTTAACCTCGTGTTAGCAACTCACTCTGAGTTAAAAATTAACTCTGATTTACACAAGCGAGCCTTAGGTAAATTTTGTTCTTTACATTCTCAAACACTTCCTCAGATTGTCACATTCAACAGACACTACCAAAACCGTAATTTTATCATTCAAACTGGCTTTTATGGTAATTGTTTTCCTTAACAACGTCTACAAACTATATTTAGCCTCCCGACGAAACTTTTACTCGTACCCTGCATTTATCATAAAGACATAGCCCTAACGTTTTATACTTCCACAATGGCTGTCTCCAATGCAGACGTTACTAATCTAATATAAATGAAACGGCAAAACTATAAGTGCATTAGACGTTGTGGCACGTGTATGTGTGTGTATATGTGTTCCGATTAGGGTTGGCACGACTGAGGACTTTTGTAAGAATGTGTTTAAACATGGCGTGGAAAAATTGGTCCTTAAGAGCAAAACTTTAAAGTAGATATGAATGATTTTATCTTGTAGTACAAGGTTCTTTTTATTGGGGAAAATTTAATTATGCTTTTTTAGTTATCATCAAAATCAGGCTCGAGACTGGTGTTTTTCACTATTCCTTATAGTACAAGATCCATACACTATCACTTGAAATATCCACCTGTGTATTGTCTACGATCCCAAAGGAAAAAGTCATTTGATGATATCCCATACATTAAAAAAAAATCTATCAACGATGATAGCTCGACCATGATCACGGCTATAGTGCTGTTATATGATACTGAGGCCTAAAACAAGCAGTAGACGTCTTTCTGTTAAAATGGGTTTCTGGTTAACGGAAACCTCCGTTAGCCAGCAATCAGCAGATAGAGAGAACAGATCCAATAACATAGTTACATAGAAACAAATCAACCTATGCTCCTCTCAGGAATTCTCCATCCAGATTTCCTCTTGTCTTTGTACAACATAATTACACGGAAACATTTACGTCATCGCTTCCTCAAAATCTCAACGCAGGCAGCCCTACAGCCCGTGAATAATTAAGACGTCCAATAGGGTTGTCGCGGCATAATTTCTTATGGACAGCACGATCGAAACTGATTCTTGGAAAGCGTCCGATTTCTGTGGCGTATTTCAAAAGTGACATTCTGGATACAAACCGTTTTGTGACGTAAATTGGTGTGAGTTTGGATAAACTGTTAACTGCGCGATGAACTTATTTTTTTAAATGAGGGATCGGAACCTAAAGCGTTTTCTAAACTTTGACATGTGAAAGGAAAATATAGAACTGATTTATTTACTGGCTTTTGTCACCGGCTGCGCCCCAGCGAAAAGTATTTGAATCGGGTTTCGTTTACAACTTCTTGGGTGTTTGGGCTCTAATTCTTTTCTTTATACTTAGTAAAAGTAGACTTAGTTGTTCTTTTTTTTGTACTTTTTTTTTGTAATAACAGGTTTAAACTAAATGCTTAGGAAAGTATGTAACTTTCCTAAGCATTTAGTTTAAACCTGTTATTTCTCATAAAGGAATGTTTTGTTTTTTTTTGACAGTATGCTCTATAAGATGTCTCTTAATTATCACGCAAGCAATGACGTTGGTAAAATAAATAAGAACATTAATTATGTTCGTCGCTTTTTGAGATATCTGTTTACTGGATGGTAAACCAATCTCTCCAACAGTTGCGAGTGCGGTACCACATGTTATCAATTGAGATTTCTTAGAATAATAATTAATTAGCGTTTATACAATTAATTAGTATTCGAGTAGCTCTTGAGATTACGGGGCGCCGGCGCCTTGATATGAAGTACCGAGGTGCTCGAGTACATCATGCCATATTACATAACTATTATGTATGATCGTCTCTTAATTAAAACAGGAATTAGACAATAGGTGTGATTTAGATTAATTATCCACCTGCCTATAGCGCAAACTAGCTTCCGTTAGCGGCTTCGCCCACAAGAGAGTCGAAAATTAACCCAAGAGATGAATAGTTATATCATTTGTTTCGGGAGGAACCTTCAAAAAGCGCCGGGACTTAAGAAAAAATAACACTATGTAGTCTGGGAGTCTGGGGGAGGGGGGGGGAACCACTCCAAGGATCAGCCAGCAGCACCATCAGCAAATATGTAGAAGAAGCCCCATGATTTCAAAAAAGACCATCCCGTAACCACGCCTTGCAATGTCTGTTAGGGCACACATGAATACCAAGGCAACCTCTACACAACATCACACAACTTTTCGGTAACCATGACACATTCAGATTTTCTCTCAAATACTCACTTCTAATAGGGTAGTTGACTAAAAAAATCTAATTAGTCCGTCAGATAGATTTCCAAAAAATATTGGACACGTATTTTTTCTTTTTTCACGTAAACAAAAAATGAAGACGATACAGTGCGTTGAAAACTCGTGTGACGTCACTGCTCGCTACCATTTTTACCGAGCCGTGACATCACAAGCCCCCACTCCTGATCTTTGATGCTTTGTATCTTCGTCAGTTTTTATAGATTTGATAAAGGAAAAAATACGTGTCCAATATTTTTCTATAATCTAACTGACGGACTAAACATAATCATGCATTTTTTACTCAGGAAACATCCCTATTCTATACATTCGCGTAACACATATTCTGCAATGCCCATAAATAACCCTTTGAAAATGTTTAGTTTCCTAAAACAAAACTAAAAGGCATCATGCAAAAAATAACATCTGAAAAACACTTCCAAGCTAGCGACGATAACACAACAAAAGTATAGGTTTTTCAAAAAGTTCCATGGTAACACTGGCAACCCTACAATCTGGCCAGGGTTGCCACATGTGGCGGTTCACACATGGCCTGCAATTTGTGACGGCCGGGCCCAACCGATTAGCTTGCATTAAGGGGGATTCGTCAATGTAGTCTATGATATTTCTCGGGTTTTTTTTTTGCAACATTGTTACCAAGTATTAGGTTGTTTGGTAGAAGAATGAATTATGTATACTACCTACTAGCAACGTCTTGCAGTTACACCTGCAAAGTTCCCGTTCCCGTGGGAATACAGGGTTAAAATATAGCCTGTGTGACTTGATGATAATATAGCTTCCCATTGGTGAAAAAATGGTTAACATCTTTCAAATAGTTTCGGAGCTTATTTAGTACAAACAAACCAAATTATTTTTACTCTTTATTATATTAGTTTAGATAAAGTAGCAAACATTACAGGAGTCACCTTCGTAGCGGTCAACCCCGAAGGCGGTTATAATGTTTGCGGGGCAAGTTTGGCTAGAGAACGCCCAAGAAAGGAATGTTTGAAAGGGGAGGATTTTGCCCAGCAGAGGGATAAAAACGTAGGCTAAAAAAATAAATATCTATTATTTGAAAAACATTAGTTCAGTTGAACTGAGGTTTTTAACTATGTTTCTCCACATAAGTTAATATATTGTTGTCTTACCATCTTTATCTTGTATACCTTTTTTTTTCAAACTCTTAATGCCCTTGGCGTTCCAGGGTCGCGATAACTTTTCGAGCAAATCCCAGATCAGTGGGGCAGCTAGTTCTCATTATATTTAAAACTAGCAGCGCCTCACAGTTTTACCCGCGTAGTTCCCGTTCCCGTGAGAATACGGGAATAAAATAAAGCCTATATTACTCGTGGATAATTTAGCTTTCGAATGGTGAAATAGTTTTAGCCTATTCATTACAACAAAAACAAACAAAGTTTTCCTCTTTATAATATTAGTGTAGATAATATGTATCAATAAGTAACACAATATTCTATATTCAATATTCCTGCTACAGTTACGTATCCTGAATGCGCTTCAGAGCGAATTTGATATACTTCTTGATAGGTACATTGTCCAAACAATGGCCGTCACTGTCGGACGTCAAGCCTTTGCAGCGAAGCTAAATACAACATTGTAATTGTTTTCTTTTATACCAGAGTCTGGCGGGAAAGGGAACAGTTCGGTAAGGAGATAGGAAACTATTTTCTGATTACAATTAAAAAAAAACACATGTCATATTGACAACATTCTCCTTTTTTTTGAAGGCGCTTAATGAAGATCGCCAATTCGTCAGCCAAGAGTGGTGACTTGAGACACAAAATTTTAATTCCCATTATTATACTTTATTTTATACAAACAAAGCATAAAAAGAAAAAGAAAGTCAACTCTGTGACGTTCGTCTATAAAAGGAAAAAGTGTTAAACTTTTTCCGTTTATAGATGAATGAAATATGAAGGTCCAGAAACTAGGAGATAGCAAGAGGAGATAGAAATATAATAGCACTAGCGACCCGCCCCGGCTTCGCACGGGTGCAATGTAGATACTAATGTTTCCTCTACTATAATATGTATTCTACATATAAACCTTCCTTAAGAATCAGTCTATCTATTAAAAAAACCGCATCAAAATCCGTTGCGTAGTTTTAAAGATCTAAGCATACATAGGGACAGACGGCGGATAGCGACTTTGTTTTATACTATGTAGTGATACATACAATAATTTGGGTCAGTGGGCACACGAACATACCAGAGTTCTATATACCGAAACTTTTACAAGGTAAAAACCTCCTCATATAGAGAAAGAAACTGCATTGACCATTACCCTTTTCTTTTTTTTCTGGATGGGAAATCGTCAAATGACTTCTCCCGCTCTGGGCGGGGCGGAAGGGAGTGTCAGACTTACTGACTAAAACCCACCCGTGTTCTTCCTAATGCCCTTTACGTTCCAGGCCCGCGGTGACTCTTCCGAACAAATTCCGCAACACCCTATGGGACGCTGTCGTAGCCTTTGTTTCATAAAAAAAAAAATTGTAATCGAATCAGTTTTCCAAAAGATTAGGTATTTTACAAATGTCATGCAACATAGAATTTTATCTCTTTATAGGATACTACTACATAGTTTTGACGTGAATACGTCTTTAAAATTGCTTCCATAGTGGGAAGCAGCTTAAACAATTAATAATATCAAAATTGGGTGATACAGTTTGGTGTTGCATCCACTTATTTATCATCTTCATCTTAAATGTAACCCTAGCAGGCATTGACTATTACCCTTGCTCGCAAAATTCATACGAAAAACTAAAAACACAACCCTAATGTGAAAATCGTGTGTAACCACAAGAATAATGATCCAAATAAACAGTAATAAATATTAATCAGTGAAAAACCTTGCCAAAACACATCATGGTGGCAAAAATAAATAAAAACTACATAGTTCCGGAACTCGATAAATCAAAGGCGTATTTAAATTATGCAGGCTTGGGGTGGTATAAACACGATACAAAAATGTACTATTGGAAAGTACACAGGTTAAATATGTGAGTCTTTTGTTAAGGCCCAGGTAGACTGATCTACTGAGTTTAGTTGTTTGTGAAAAGTGAGTGCATGTCAGTACATTGATTTTATATTTCAGATGTTGGCTGTAGTGATGGAACAGTTTAGAACGTCTATTTTAGGTCTTCGTTGTCCTAATTTAGTATATTGATGACGACTTGTCGTTGGTATGATTTTATTAGCTTAGATTTCGTTTTCATGGAAATATAATTTGAGGTGGGTTTGATTGATTAAATATCATAGGCCCGAAATTACATTATCATTTACCTAATTTATTGCCTGTATTGAATTCCGAGATTTCCAGTTCTGAGGCTTCAATTCATATCAGACACAAGCCTGATTGAACGACTTTATAAGACACTAGCAGCGCCCCGCGGTTTCACCCGCGTATTTCCTGTTTCCGTGGGAATATAGGAATAAAATATAGCCTATTTCACCCGGGGGACAGTGTAGCTTACCAACAGTGAATGAATTTTTCAAATCGGTTCAGTAGTTTCGGAGCTTATTCAATGCAAACAAACACACAATCAAATCTTTCCTCTGTATAATATTAGTATAAGATGGATTAACAAAACAAAAAAAAAAACAGTTGAGTGCAAATTATGTATGACGGTTTTATTTGCATTATGAAACTACTATCGTGCAAGCAGTTCTAAAAACATGAACCAAATAAACTTGCACAAGTCCGAAACGCCTCCAATTTCTTTTCAGTGTCGACTTACACTAAAAACGTTCGCGTGATAACACTTAATAAATACATTAACATGAATAACGTTACATACATTGCTGGCGTTTTTATTTTTTCGGCTTTCGGCTGTAATCAAATCGCTTGCAGCGTGTGCTCATGCATAATACGAGAACGCGAAGCCGACATCAATTCACAAATGCACTCGACTAGTTTCTGTTAAAATTTGGTTGAACCGTGTGCCTGGGACTTTATGTTTTCGGTAGATTGGTGGGGTTTTAACAGATAGTGTGGATGGGGTTGTTGAGGGAGACGTTATGCAGATTTTTTAATAGTGAGAAGGATTTGTGAGGTTTTTACAGACAGTTGCGTCTATAAAAAATCTAAGGCATGCCAGCCGGATTGTTCGAAAGAGTTATCTCAGCTCTGTAACAAATAGGGCATTTTAAGTGAACACGAGTGGGTTTTAGTCAGTAAGAGTGACACTCACTCCCGCTCCGCCCAGAGCTGAAGAAGTTATTTGATGATTTCCCATCCACAAAATCAGACTTGCCAGAAAACACCAGCTGTTGCTGTAAACCACCGCTATGGCTTGTTCTCGCAACTAGCATTCAACGGGGCGATGATCGTTTTGCAAGGATGTGACGCATTTTTGTTGTGAACTTTTTATACTATTTACTTACTAATATGCATCATCTAAGCGCATACACTCTATTCTTATTTCTTTCTTGTGTATAAATGAGATAGATAGGGCAGAATTTCAAAATTAGAAAATGAAAAAAAAAAAACTTAATAAAATAAAATACAAAAGTCTCGCGTGCCAGCGATCAACACGAAAAGAAATAAAAAAGCACCCTTCCTTCCGTTTAATTTACGCATCCGTTTAATTGGCAGGACAAGAGTTCGCAATCAAGCATAGTACTGAAACTGACGTACAAATAATGAGCCCCGGTTTTCAGCGTCAAACCATAAAACCCGGTTTTATTACGAATTTTACGAGTTTATTTGAAGAGCTAGCGAGGGGAGGGGGAGGCGCGCGCGCCGCGCTTAAGTGATTAAAATCGCGACTGGTGCGCTAGAACAAGGCGGCCGTAATGTTCGGATGAATTTAAATGGAGGAGCGAAACAAAAGAGTACAGCATGTCTTGTTGGGGCGGAGGCTGGAGTGATACTGTCTGCAAAGTGCGCGCTGCACTCGCGGCTAAGTGATGCTTAATGCTGTACTGGCCACTGTGTATTCGAATATGGAATGCCAGACGAAGATTTGAATTCAGAGCATCGGTTGATTAAAGGTTCTTTTTTTAAATTGAGAAGTGTTAGTTTGTTTTTGTCTTTTGTTTTTTTTTTTTAAACAAGCTCCTGCCAGCGCTCGCGTTACGTGTTCGAAATTATCCCAAGGATCATGAATCCGGGGTACTTAAAAGCCTATGTGCTAATTCAGACTATAGTCTGATCTATCTCTGTGTCATATTTCATCCTGATTTATCTTATCTGATCCTGATTAGTTTAGCAGTTCTGGTGTTATTCATTAACAAATTACTTGCATCCAAATTTACGTATTTAGAATGGTGAAAAGGAGATGCTCAAAAGAAGTGATCAATTTCCTAAGAAAATAGCTCATAACGAACTACATGGTATGAATGAATCTACATATAGCTACACAGATCTTCTACCTCCCTATATCGCCACTGCATACAGCCTGTACATCTGTACACGACCTTTCCAACGCTTCGTATCTGCCCCTATGCACTTTACGGAGCCATTTTGTTTGCCAAACGCGTTCTAAAAACGTTTTTGTCAACAACATGTGTCGTATATTGTTCGAGGATTTTAGGTTTCTCATATTTTTTGGTCCATTTTTCTTTGTGATGTATCTGCGGATTATAAACGAAGCGTGCTTTTCAGATAGTAAATGCAGAAAGGGTTGGGAGCGCGATAAATATTTGGAAGGTTCCCGATATATCCTAATATGTATCTTTTAATACTACAGTTTGAATTCTTGCATCTACATATATCATTATCTGCCTAGCTTTTTCCCAACTATGTTGGGGTCGGCTCCCAGTCAACCCGGATTCTGCTGAATACCAGTATTTTATGTGAAGCGGCTGCCTACAAGACCTTCACAATCCATCAACTGAACACGGTAGTTTTTGGCAAGACTGGTGTCAGATTTTCTGGCGTCTGACAATCCGTAAAAACTGCCAAAGATCTCCAAATGACAGCAATTAGAACATCAAGTCGCAATGTCATTTCAGTGACAATGTCAAAAACTTGTCAAAATGTAGGGAAATAAGAGCTGTTTTTACAGATCAGATGTCAATTCGTATAATACGGTCCTCAAAAATAAATGAATTATTCCCCCCTCATTCTAAAATACCCTTTGAAAAACAAGTCGTCGAAAACATTTATTTTCAGGATGTCATTGAAATAGGCATTGACAGTTGTAGTGTTGTGCACACACGAGTCACGACACATCACAAAGAACTCGGCTTAACATGTCGTTTGTCTTGTTAGTGTCGTCCCGATTAGCCGAAGCATTCTGATTGGGGTATCGCCTGATAAACTCAGCCGTATTGGGGATCTTTGTTTCCATTTGTTGTGATAAAATTAGTTGTATTGAGCGATAAACTTGATAGGTTGTTTGATGAAAATGCAGAAATAAAACATGAAAAATACAAAATAATGAAAAAAATAGATATTTACACACACAAATAACAAACTGTTAATAGTTATTGTAACAAATCAGCGTTATGGTCACTATACCAATTTTTAATAATCTATACCTACTAATATTATAAAGAGGAAAGATTTGATTGTTTGTTTGTATTGAATAGGCTCCGAAACTACTGCCCCGATGACATAGGCTATATTTTATCCTCATATACCCACGGGAACGGGAACTACGCAGGTGAAACCGCGAGGCGATACTAGTTCTCAATATAACTACATAGTAGAAATCGGTAGAAGTTGTGAAGTTAAAGTTTATTAGTAAACTTCACCTTTACAACTACATAATAATATTATAAACTCACGACCCAACCTTTTAAACTTGTACACATAATTGCTAGTTGTTCAGCAAATTATTTATTAAACAACAAAAGCTCAACACATCGTTCTCAAACTACCAGGCTCACATAACTACACAGCATACAAATTCAATACGAAGACACTCATCGTACGCGCCCCGAGCGCCGGGCTCGAGCGTCAAGGCCCGGTCTTCGTGCCGGCGGAGTGGCCCGGCTAATGATTTGCACAGCACTACAGAACGCCTTGTATTTATGTCACCCTGGTAGTTGCATGCGGCGTGCGCTTCGAATATGGTTTAATTATTCATGCAACGTACGACGTTTAAGATACGTGATTTTTATTTATGGTTACGTTGCATTTTTTCAAGCATATTTTTAATAGGAGAGATTTTCTCCTTTTCTGAACTCTGCATAGTTAGACCTGCTTGCGCAAACTAGAGCTTTTTTTTTCACGGTTGCAAAGCCGGGGCGTGTATGAAATATTCGTTATTTTATTTAACCTCGAGTTGGCAACAAACTTTGAGTCAAGTTTTAGGCGAAATTGGGCCTTAAAGGGACAAGCTTATCTTTACAGTTTTTTTTTTGTTTAGGTATCTGTGCGCAAAAAGTAGAAGTTACAAACATCACTTTTTAGACACGTCTGCAAATTAACTTCATCAATAATTTCCATACAATATTAATAAGCATATCAGTCCGACAAGCACCCTTGTTCCCAAGATCTGCGGAAGACCTATATCACGAATATCCGTAGTTTAATTATCAACGGTTCGACTACCCGGCTACCCGGGTGCCAGGGTGGAATGTCCTTTGTTAATTGTTATATGTCAAACCTCATAGTCAGTTCCCTGTAAGTTTCAAGGGACGTATAGATTAATTTGCAATAACATTCTTGGAGTATTTCTTGTTGGTTCAAGTGGTGTTAGTAATTTTGGTGGAGAATGCGACTGACTAATCGTGTGATTAGACAAGGGTAACGAAATGGAAGTGACTGAGGGCCCGTAGGTACGGCGATTAGTGTTAAATTGAGCGCAAAAAGGACGGAGATATTGTTTACAAGGAGTCTTGGAGTAATAAGTTCGTTTATGTTTGTGGAAAGTTCGTTTATAGGTCTTGGTAATGAACAGCTGCCTGGGGTATTTAAAAAAAAAGAAGTAGAAATTCAAGCTGTATGCAGTTTTTCACAATTTTGTTTTGACCATGTTAAAAGGAAACTATTTGAAGTCCACGCTTTTTAGTTTTTGGCACAACATTTTTTTTTTGTTAATCTATGTAGTTATCGTGCGTATTTCATGCGACTATGTGTTACATATTTTATTTTATATTTCTTTTTATTATTTCTTAAGATAATATTAAGGAAATTATCATCAACTAAGTATCTAGCAGAAGGACACAAATCCTCGTGATTTTCATCCCACTTGCGATGTAAACGGGTGTGTACGTCGTGATAATTAATTCATGGCGGTCTGTGGGGATGCCGGGGGGTGTTGGGCGGTGTTGGAGGTGTCTGGAGGTGTTGGGACTGAGGACTACCGAACTACAATTAGTTGCGGCATTCGTTACGTCATGCATGGAAGTTTAAGTGTGGTGCAAGTTACGAGTAATTTGCTTTAGTAAGTTTTACTCAACTCAACAAGGATTTATATTTTTTTGGGAGTTAAGAAGAGAACAGGCTATTTGGAGTGGTGAAGGCGTTATAACCAGGTATTTTTCTTTAATTCATCATCATCTTCCTGCCCTTATCCCATGTTACTTGGGGTCGGCGCAACACGTTTTTTTCTTCCATTCTGTCCTGTCAGCCGTCACGCTATCAAAGTCTTCAATTACCGTTTTTTATTCAGGAAAATAAGAAGTTCGGAACAACAAGACTTTTTGATAGAGAATGCCAATTTTCTATTAATTTTCGAAAGTTTTTATGCTGATAGAATGTCACGTTGTTTAGGCCCTTAGGTTAATCACGACCGTGACCCACTACGATATAGCAGAAAAAAACTTTATTATTTAAAGATTAAAATAAAAAATCGCTTACCCCTTTCACTTAAACCCAAAACAAGATAAACTGTTCACAGTCGAAGCACGACATTCACATTTCATGTTTAAGAACAGACAGACGTCATGTTTTTATATACTTCGTGCTAATAGGGGCGGTGGTACATGCGCCTTTGTTATGTGATGCTCATTACGTCATGATGTTGCTGTTATTAATGCAGTGATGATACAATGATGGTTGGTTATGACGGTATTATTTTGTTTGGTAACTGACTTCCAAAAAAGTGTTCCTCCTAATGCCCTTTGCGTTCCTGGGTCGCGGTGACTCCTTCGAACAAATCCGCAACTCGGGCAGTACATATTATTTGTGTGTGTTACCTCATTTTTTTTTGTATTGGGTGACCCGATTTTGATGATTCTTTTTGTATTCGAAAGCTGGTGCTTGTCGTGTGGTCTCATTTTTCACAATTTGATTGAGATCTGACGACAAGTATCTCTCTTTCAATAAATAATAGCAAACGAACTCTTCAATAAATAATAGCAAATCTTTCGGGATAGCTGAAATCGCATGTTTGTTTATTGTTTACCAATTATACCGTGTAAGCTGTGATGAGTACGTTTAGGGGCCCCCGGTGTACCACTAAAAAGTGAAAGATAAAAGACTTTTTACATAAAATAAACGTGGTCGGTCGTTTTACAGGAGGGCTATAAGCCAGGGATGGCGAACCTTTATAGGAGATTTTGCTACTTTCGTAAAAATGTATATTGATTTGACAATAACGAATCATGCCTTAAATGATTTAATGGACAAAACCTATAAATAATATGGAAAGAAAGAAAAAACACGGATAAATTTGAGATGCAGAGGAATGTGGTAATTTTTTAAATTTTACATATACCTACTGTCTACGCCGGAACGCAGCTATCATGAACGCGTCCAAAAGATGGCAACATTCGTGAATCCACGGCGACAACTTGACACAACGAAACTAAACTCGTACTTTGGAACGCGCTCGCGCTTAACCGCCATATTTTTGTCGCGACACTATAATAACTTTGTAAACCTTATTTTTTGGTTAATAAACCACATATTATAATCGGGGTCGATCAGTCTTTTATTGTATCGCCCACACCTACTTAAGTGGAAAAAACGTTGAGATATGTGGAAAAATCTAAAATGGCATTTACCACATTTTCCTTTCGTAATTTAAGCATACTTAAAGCTGATCTTGAGACAATAAACAATTAATTTGGCGTGCCTGAATTATTTTGTAGCGTGCCAGCACTGGCACGCGTACCGTTGGTTAACCATCCCTGCTATAGGCTATACCTACATATAACACCACATTTGCTTGAAAGAGCTAATCTCAGGAACTACTGGTCCTATAAGCTATATAAAATCACGTTACGACCAATAGGAGCAGATCAATGACAAATGTGGTAAACACGGCAAAACATCTTTCTCTCTCTTATGTGACGCAAACGAAGTTTCACGGGTATTACTAATTATTGCCCGCGGCCGCGGTCACGTTATTACAAATCTATACTTATATTCTAGAGACTTGTATTTTTGTATGTAACGAATAAACTCATAAGCTACTGGATAGATTTCAAAAATTCTTTCACCATTAGAAAGCTACATTCACCCTGAGTAACATAGGCTATATTTTATTCCCATATTCCCACGGGAACGGGAACTACGCGAGTAAAACCGCGGGGTGCGGCTAGTTTCTCATAAAAAAGGCAAGTAACTGTCTCTATGGTCCCCAACCTCATATCTCTGCACCAAAATTCATAAAAAAGGTTTAGTGTTTGTGTGTGAAACCGTTATAAACAAACAAAAGGTTAAACCGAAGAGGTGGTTTTTAAATACAATATCAAATACAACAATATATGTATAACAATAAAATTGCCAACATTATACATTAGAGAATTGGTTTTAAATAACTTGTTATCTTTCTAACAAGTTATTTAAAACCAATTATCTTCGGAAATGTTTCATGAAATACTTTTAATTAAATTTTGTGTTATTAATTATTTTTTGTTAGACTTGATTTAGACTTTGGAAACTGTCTTGAACAGACGTACAAACTATATTAATTAAGAAAAAAAAAATCAGTCAGCGAAAGGAAGCGTAAATAATTTTTCCTTTTGTCAATCCAATTTTTTATCTATGCTAAATCAAAGACTTTTTCATAAAGGAAATACATGCTTATATCTACACAAGCCGACCAGTGCAGCTTCGTTTTCATGTTTGCTCCGCTCCTATTGGTCTTAGCGTGATGATATATCCTGAGATTAGCTCTTTCAAGCAAACAAATAAACTCTTCAGTTATCTGTGTAATACTAACATTTTTTTTTTTATCATTTTTATAAAAGAGTTTGATTCAAGCATCTGCTAACCAATATATAAAGTTTTCATATGGTCAGATTTTTTATACATAATCCTGAAAATATCGATTACTTATGACACCAATTTCTTTGTGAAAAACAATAATACAAAAACATCTAACAGAATACATAAAATAGAATACGTAACGGCAACACAAGGCAATCCAGGCGTTATATTAAATTATGGCCACCTTTTCAATGACCTTTTCAAAGGTTAACAAAGAGAGAACCCGGAGACTACCGGCCACACGTTTTGATATATTTCACGGTGACCGCAATCCCATTTGGTAAGGAACCCTAATTCTGGTTCGACAATGGACGCGTCCGAGATGTTTACCTTTAAGGGAGGTAGAGTAGTGATTGCAGAGCGATGGCGAGGGATAACAGATAATATTACTTTACCTTTATTTACTATTTGTTTTGTAATTCTAATTTATTTACAGTATGAAACAGGCGGACTTAATGCATCAAGGTATTCTCTACCAGTCAACTCTGTGTTGAAAAAGAATACACAATATTTCGTTTTTGTAATCCTACCAGAGAATTACAAAAAAAAAATATAATTATATATTATTTTAATAGAAATGAGTTACTAATTCTGTGGAATATAATATTGGCATTATATTCTAGAACAGTCGGAGAGTATTGCAAGCACGTGCTAAACATCCACAAAACAGTAGGTCTGACGTAAGATGGTAAATGCTTAGTGTTATGTGTACCCATTGTGCACGATATGAAAATAGACATTACATACTTTTTTATGAACTAAATATTTTTCGTAACTAGGTACTTTATCTATGTAACTCAGACAAAAACTTTTTTTTTATCTACACTAATATTATAAAGAGGAAAGATTTGATTGTTTTTTAACCGACTTCTAAATAAGGAGGAGGTTCTCAATTCGGATGTTTGTATTTTTTTTTTTATGTTTGTTCGCGCATAACTCCGTCGCTTGTCAACCGATTTGAAAAATTCTTTTTTTGTTGGAAAGGGTATACTTCCCAAATGGTCCCATGAAAATTTTATCGAAATCAACCAAGCGGTTTTCGAAAAATCTAAAAAAAATATGTACTTTGTCTACTTTGACGACCTCTTAGTTTACTCTGCAAAGGAGTTGTACGTTTTTTTTACACCAATGTGATTGGTTCGTTTAGGTGGGGGAGGGGAGGGGGTGTAGGTACCACTAAAAAGTGAAAAATAAAAAACTTTTTACAAAAAAATACAACCGACTTTTACACAAAAAATCAAAAAAGTGCAAAATAACTTTAATTTCGGAAGTCGGTGTTCAAAAAACGAAAAAGCAACCACAAACACCGAGTTCCGAAATTAAAGTTATTTTGCACTTGTAAAAGTCGGTTGTATTTTTTTGTAAAAAGTTTTTTATTTGCATTGAATAGGCTCCGAAACTACTTGACGGATTTGAAAAATTATTTCACAGTTGGGAAGCTGTCCTCTCCCCGGGTGACATAGGCTATATTTTATCCCCATATTCCCACGGGAATGGGAACTACGCGGGTGAAACCGCGAGGTGCTGCTAGTATTTAATAAATCATCCATTTAATTAATTTATTTTTTAGTAGCTCGATATAGCATAGCTTACCCTGGTCTCAAAACTTAGTAATTCGAGTAAAAGTGACGGACTGGACCGGGTGGCTCAAAATAACAAATAACATTTTGTCGCTACTCCCATTTAATGAAACCGTCCCATTGTTGCTTTTAATACCTTATAGACTACTTCGGTAGCACCCGGGTTAAGTCGGCACTATTGGATATGGGATTGTGAACCTTAGTGACTCGGGTTTGGTAGATATGTGTAGAGAAAGTTGCATCTGGTGGTAACCCGAGGCGAAATCTAATTGAGAGCTTGTTCGGAAGATTTGTTTTATACTTTATTCTTTACTAGGTGCTGCCCGCGACTTCGTCCCCGTGGAATTCCCGATTTTAAAACATTCTTTATCGCTGCTCCGCTCCTATTGGCTTAAGCGTGATGATATATAGCCTAAAGCCTTCCTCGATAAATGGTTTATTCAACCCAAAAAGAATTTTTCAATTCGAACCAGTAGTTCCTGAGATTAGCGCGTTCAAACAAACAAACAAACAAACAAACTCTTCAGCTTTATAATATTAGTATAGATATAGATTTTTATCAGGTTATACACTCTAGTGTTTGAAAAATATAATCAATGGAAAAAAAATGCTCTTGATATCGAGTCTAAAAGAAATCATTTTGAAAAGGCAAAGGTTATTTCCGATATTGGAACCACATAATATTAGCATAAAAACTACGCTCAAAACACAAAAAAAAAACAAACCATTTTAAACAACTGTCAGTAAAATAACGGAAAAAAATCCACGAAACGAAACTGAAAAATAAAATTTTCGCTAACAAAAGTTCTCGTTGGGAAGTCGTGTTTTTTGTATCGTCGGAAGAAGTAGAACCAGGAAAAGTAGAACTGCACCCTTATAACTGTTCGACTTTACAAACCACAAACTTTTTCTACAAAAAAAAAAAAAAAACTTTTATGCTAGCACATTGATTTGAACGAAGACATAACGTTCCGTTTATTTTTAAGAAAGGACAAGGCAAAAAATAAACTTTGTTTTCCTCATTTTTTGTTATTGAAATTGAAGTGTTTACTGTTTGTAGAAAAACAAGGTACTTGTATATTTCTATAACGAGATGGAATATACAGGTTGTTTCAGATGTGGGTGGACTGATTTAAGGTGGATGTTCTGTTAAGCTTTTAGTTTTTTTTTTGAGTCCTAAATAAACATTTTCTTTCTTTCTTTTTTTATTCCTAATATAGGTACAGTAAAGAAAGAATGGCAAAATAAAACGCCTAAGAAGTTCCAAATAAATAATTCTTTAAGCAGTCTGATTTTATTACACTCACTAAATCCACCAACCGCACCACCACCAACCAACCACTACCACAACACCAACCAACCGACACCCACCAATCACCAACTACTTCAGACTGCTTAAAAAGTTATTTGTTTCGTATTTTTAGGCGATTTTTTTCATTAAAAATTAAATAATTTAATCGTTATTAGCGATCGAGTTCTTTGAGACGAGTAATATGTTTTTTTAATTTTACATTTATTACTATGCCCTATTTATCACATACAGGTCATCCACCCTGAAATATGACCATGCAAGAATAGCAACACACTGTAACAGCCTGTAAAACAAGAGTGAGAAAGGGATCCGTTGCCATGGATCGTAATTGGTGCTTGATGTAGCCTTACATTTTATAAAACGAAAAAATAAGCAATGAATATTATTTCCGCTGTACATTACGGAGAAATAATTGAAGCCGTGAAGAGCTGTTCAAGAGCGATATTGATTGGGATTGAATGAACTTTTAACAATGATGTTGTAAATAGGTGGGAATGAACAATGCTAGCGGAGGAGGAGGCGGATCGCGTGAGGGAGAGGCAAAGCTTACGTCTCAGCCGCCACAACAGAAGAATACGCCTCGGGCGTCGGGAAACGCAGGGCGATAACCGGCCATCGTAGGGTCTGCGAATGGCGAGCGATAGGTGTCGCGTTGTCCAATAACAACCAGGCCTGGGACGAACAGGCACGTGCACCTCAAAGAAATGTCAGCAAAGAAGACGGGACCTCATAGGCTCAGCGCCTGCCAGGGTTACAGAATTTGTTCAAAAGAGTCACCGCGGCCCTGGATCGCAAAATGCATTAGGAGGAATTCGAGTGGGTTTTAGTCAGTAAATATTCCGCTCCGCCCAGTGCAGAAGAAGTCATTTGATGATTTCCCATCCAGAAAAAAAATGTACTTCAGAGCATATAGAACCATATTTCAGAACGTAAACTCCAACTCAACTCGAATTTCAACTCCATGGGAGTATCAAAGTGTCAATAAAGCTTGTCATCAATTGAAGTTTTCGTGATCGAGAGATGAGCAAGCAAATGCTTAAACACGCTTGTTCAGCCAAAACTCATCTCTCGAGCACGAAAACTTCAATTTATAACATCAATTAGGCAAGCTTGTATTGACGTTTTCGTGCTCATGTTGGAGTTGCGAGTTTATGCTTTGAAGTATGGTCCTTAGTCTTCATAAGAATGAAATAAATATACAGGATGACTTTGAATAGATGCGACAAAATGAAATGGGAGCTTCAGTTACAGTAACATAGTAATTATAAACTGTTTTTTCTACAATCTAAATCGTTAAAAAAGTTACGTGGTTGGCGTTTTAAAATGATCCATCGATGTTAATATCTTTATTTAAGTACGAATTATCGGTATTCCAGAAAAATAATTAATATGCAAAATAAATAAGAAAAATTAAAGTATCAAAAAATCTCGTCCAACTAATCGCAGTGCTCAATGATCGTTGTGGAGTACTCGCGTTATTAAACGTTGCCATTCATAGCGGTGATAAAAGTTCATTAATTTTACATTTGGTATGTTCTAAATTTTCTTGACAACACGTATTATTGTATATTTAAATATGTCGCATCTATTCAATTTCACCCTGTATATATAAAGTATGCATGTTACCGGAATATTGTACACATCTTTATTAGATTATAATTTCTCGATAAGTATATTATTCAACCTGATGCAAATTCAATAGTTTCCAGTATATCCGCATCTTATTAAAACTAGTTTACAATTTCACACGATATTCTACAATGTTACCGCGTTTGCAATTTTCCAGTGCCATGCACATCCGTACCAGCCCAATACACATACAATTCAACTCGAATGCCGATACATTTCTCGATACAAAGGAACAGTATTAGCGCCGGTATTTGAATTGACGTTCAAAGTGGCAATATGTCTATATCAAAGAGGAACTCAAGTTATTGTTAAGTACCTATATAGTTTCCCCTTCAAAGTATTTTTTTTAACGTTGTCTGGCTGTTTGAGTATTTTTGGGGGCTACCCAAATGTCCTTTCATTGGCATTGTTCGTCGAGTTGTTGAGCTCCTTGTGGATTCTAAGTTGAGCTACTTGTCTCTGACCAAGGCTTGCACTGACTGGACAGGTCCACTCAAAACGGTGTGGTTCCTTCTTAAAAAGACCATTTCAGACACTGATCTGCATGGTCCTCATATAACGTATTGTGAATATGAGGACCATGTAGATCGCTACGTCGGGGGTTCATTCATTCATATTAGTCTGGCGGTTTGAGTTCCTTACGTGGCCTACCCAAATGTCCTTACTTTGGTATTGTTCGTCAAATCGTTGAGCTCCTTAAAGTTCTAAGTTTGAGCTACACGATAACTGACAAATGCTTGCACTGTTTGGACAGGTCCACTCAAATCTGTGGGGTACTTTCCTCAAAAGACCACTTCAGACACCAACCTACATGGTTCTCATATGATTTGACCAGTACAATTGTATGGACTTCAAAAGAGACCTTGACCTCTGAGTTTGTTTCGGTGTTTCTTCTCAGGGTAGTCAGCTAGGAAACACCGGCCTCATCTAGTTTTTATAACGGCCTAAAAAAGATTGACGTGTAAAAGTGTTTTTTACAACCTACTTACAAAAATAAATCATTTATCATTTATCATTTATCATTTACGTGCCTGCAACTTTGTACGTAACAAGTGTACAAGTACGCATGATAAGAGGGCCAATTCTACCGTTTTTAAGCGTTCACGAGTCGTATCTCAGTCGCAATCTGTCAAAAAACACTCAATGACCATACATTTTTGACAGATCACAATCTGTTGTTTTTTGCATTGAATAGGCTCCGAAACTACTTGATTTTCTGGACTTCTTTCAGTGTTAGATATTTGTCGAGGAAGGCAATAGGCTATATCTTCACTCTAAAACTAATAGGAGCGGAGCACCAATGAACCATGTTTCAAAATCTGGGGGTTAGTAACTATTCCACGCGTACGAAGTCGCGGGCAGCAGCTATTCTTAAACTGCCTTGAAAGTATCAGATTGACATCGCACTGTTCAATATAATAAATATTTCATGCATTTTCTTTGGCTGAAAAAATACGCATTAACTTCAAAAAGATAACGCGTAAGAAAAAACAAGGCTTATCCCAAAGAACTGCCCCACTAATATCAATTTCAAAGTCCAACGTATCTTTTATGTAGTACAACAGCATCCAGAGACAATATTCAAGTATCCGTGTCCTGTTGAATTTTCTTGCCGGCTAAACAAACTATTTGTGCTCTTTGGTCACGTAGGCAAATACGGAGGGTTAGCTACGTTTGTTTTGAACGGGAACAGACCAGTGTTAGTATTCTGGGCTTAGTACGGCCGGGTTATTCCGTGCTTGGTCGGGCTCGCTCGGCCGTTGTCGGTAGTCTTCGCCTAATGCCTTGTTGGGCAAATACGAGTTGACAAATACTTGCCGGCAGAATGGTAATGTCAGTAGATTTTTCAATTTCAGTTTGTGAAGTCTTGAAATTATATTGTTTGACTTGGCCGCTTGTTGTCGTTGTGTACGATAAAAATGCTATTAATAGAATAAGAAGTGCAGTCAATATTGTTTTATCACTTCATTTTTATGTAGAACAATGAGTATCAATCAACAAGTACATATATAACATCAAATACTACACATTACTATTATTTACAGATATTTCAAGCACCTTCTACTGGTCGTCAACAGTCGAGCTTCATAATTACAACACTACGATGGGATATTTGTAATCAATAGATGCGGACGTGAATCAAAGCGTTTGATTGAGGGGTAATTTCAATACGCATCAATTATTGGCAGAAAGCATTCCTGGGTATTCGAGTAACTTACCGAGGCTACCCAGTAATACCATGATTAGACATTGGTGTTTACCTGCAAAAGAAGAAACAAGTTCATTAGTATAAAGTCATTTAATTGTGTTTTTTTAGAAATAGCTGAGTAATTAATCTATACTAATATTAAAAGAGGTAAAGTTTGTGAGATTTTGTAGGGGGTAATATCTGGATCTACTGAACCGATTTTCAAAATTCTTTAACCAATAGGAAGCCACATTATTTGTGAGTGTCATTCGTGGACCAACGCGGGTGAAACCGCGGTGCTGCTAGTGGACAAATACATAAATAAGTGGACGTGGCATAGATAATAAAATCAACCAAAGTTTTAGTCAGTTCTTACAATAACAAGACACCAATTTTTCAGTAGTTCAAAAAAAAAAAACAAACCTATCTTGAACCACACTTTTTCGAACAATTCCAATATCTCTTTAACTTTTAATATAAAGCCTTGGAAACTACAAAGAACTTAATCGATTAGAAGGGATTCGCGAAACCGCAGCGCTGGCGAAAAGCTATCGATGTCGCCCGCAAAGGAAGACCCGTAAGTTACTCGTACATTGAGCTTTGAACCGCCGGCAATATGGACGATGTAGTAGTCAAATGCTGAGGATTTTGTGTTCATTGATTGTAACTTAACAGAAGCCGGAAAATATGACTCCAGTCTTGACAAGAAATACCGTGTTACCCAGTTAATGGGTTGTGTATATCTGGTAGTCAGCCGCTCCACGTATAAAATACGGGTATTCAGCTGAATCCGGTTCGACTAGAAGCCGACCCCAATATAGTTGGGAAAAGGCTAGGCAGATGATGATACATGGCGACATATTTTTTTGACATTAATGTTTGTGTATGGTTCATATTTGGCTCGGTCACCTGTGTGGGGTACAGCTGTCTCCCATCAGTGGTCATCTGAATTAGCAGCTTTATTTTTTGACGCATTACTCAATTCGGTTGTCATTATTTTAATCGAAGCGAATCGTAGGCATAGGAATTGCAGGGCCTTTGCCGAAATACGTCACACACTACGGCCCGACGACCTTGCCGCTGTGAGCGGACGCTAAGCGTCCCCGCGCTTAGCTTCCGCTAGGCGAGGTAAAATTAAAAATATAAAAATGTTTGAAGCACGCCACGAGACACCGCTCATAGCGAAATCCTCTCCTTCCCTCATATTAAGGACATCTTGTTTTAAAAATATACTGCTTTCAAAACAGAAAAGGATAATTTAGATAACGCGATGATTTTGGACACGTTCCGACTATCTATACTCCATTCACAATAAGATTAGACACTGGAACAAAATTGTTTGCAGTCCGTTCAACCGATTTTTACTTCTATTCCGTAGGCATAAGGATGGCATTAAAAGCAAAAACGTGATTATAATACCAACTGTTTACTGCAGCTGCCATGTGTCATGCCACCAACGCAATATAAGTCAAAATCGGTTGAACGGACTGTAAAAAAGATGTACATATTTCAATGTCTAATCTTATCGTGAATATAGATAAGTCCACCTCTACGGTTCTTCTCCATAAGAATCTACTTTTTGTGAATGAAGAACTAGAGTCACTATAATATTTTATTTTGAAACTGTTTTGAGGTTCAAAAGTTCTTTTGATAGTCTAGTTGAAAGAAAAAAAATGACTTTGAGAAAGCTAGGCATACAGTGAAGTTCGCAATTCTAAAATTTATTTCAGCAGTATCAAGGCAGGTAGGTACTCCAGCAATCCATTTTAACTTGTCCAATCAGCATAGTTTGTACCGACACGCCAGAAGATCAAAATGTTCCACACTTTTCTACCGCATAAATACAATTTCCTTCCTTCTAGCCAACTTCGTTTTAAACTGACATCGCAATGTTCTATAAGTAACTTCATTTGCCACGCCCTCACACAATTTCCTAAGAAATTGAAATGGCGAATTGACTCCTTAGAACGTATGCCTTAAAGGAGTTGCTATAGTTGGACATAAAGGTTTGTTGTATATACACAATATACAGATAGATCATCAAGATTTTTTAAGATCATCTATACATATGTATAGATAGAATATACTTTACTAGCTCACCCGCGCAATTTCGTCTGCGTCACATAAGACAGAGAAAAAATAAACCCCATTTGTGCAACATTTTTCATTGATGTTCCATTCCTATTGGTCACGTTGTTGCTTTTAGTGCTATTTTTATGCGTACGTAATAGAAGTAAAAATCAGTTGAACGGACTGTAAACAATTTTGTTCCAATGTCTAATCTTATTGTGAATGGAGTATAGATTACATACACTCATTCATGCACATTCTACACAAAAGGAGGCCTTATTTTATAATATTTCTTTAAACGTTTTCTTTTCTCTTTGGAACTGCTTTTGAAATTTGTCAGCTTTTATAATGTAATATTATATTTCTAGGGAAGAGCGCTGTTTTCTGAGATACAGATATTAATTTATCTAGCTCAGAAACAGATGTCCTTTGAACGTATTAGATTAAGCGTAATGTTTATTGTATTTTTATAAAATACTAGCAGCGCCCCATGGTTTCACCCTCATAAGTTTCGATCCCGTGGGAACATCAGGGTAAAAATCCTATACGTTAATCCTGGTTATAAACCATCTGTGTGCCAAATTTCATCCAAATCCGTTCAGTAGCTTTTGCATGAAAGAGTGACAAACAGCCATCCATAATTACAAACTTTCGCGTTTATACCTAATATTAGTAGGATATATAATATAATTATAAAATATATGTAATTTAAAATAAATAAAAAAGTACTTCGGATACTGGTAGTCCTTAGTTAAATACTGCAAGGTTCAAAGTATTACCCATAAAATAAACCACCCCATTACTTAAAAACAACAGTCCAGCCACCGGCCACAATACCCTTATATAGTAAACCCTAAAGCGAATGCTTAACGAAATCCGATGCGATTTGCATACGAATGTGTAGCTGAAGCTAAATAGTTTCATAATCCTTAACTTCTGCTTATGCTCTTTATGTGTGCCGTTAGCGTGAAGTGTTTAAGTGATAGTGTCCGGTGGTTTGGATTGATTTGAATGCAAATTAGAATTGTTTATGAGAGGTATCTTAAGATATTGGACCTCTTTTTGACCGACTTCAAAAAAAGGAGGAAGTTTCTCAATTCGACCGTATATACAATACAGAGTTGATATGACAGAGGGGCGTTAAATTACACTGCGTAAACTAAGTATACGTGTTTATTATTAATTCGATACGGTATAAAAATAAAAAGCACCAAAAATGAGTTTTTTTTTATCGAACAAACTAAATAGCTTACAAATCAGAGTAAAACGCACCACCCTGTGTAAATAAATTTAACTGACTTTAGATACCTAGGTGACAAAGCGGACCCGTCGTTTGGTTGTACTTGTGACTTGCGTCAGAGCGACAACAACGCATTGTAGGTTTTAATCAGATTTATTTTGTTTTAAAGGGCATAACCTATGTGTATAGACATAATCAGCTGTTAGGAATATACATCGTGTTCAAACGGGGCAAAAACTTAAAAAATCATTTACGACTAAACTATTGCTCGTATTTAATTGATTTTTGGTACAGATCTTGTAAATGTTACCTAATATATGCAGTTTAAAGGAAAGCCCTTCCGTCGTATCAACTTTGTATACATATGTTTGTGTGTTCGCGGATAGCTTCGCCGTTTATGAACCGATTTTGATTGAATTCTTTTTTTGTTGTAAAGAAGATATCCCAAGGGTGCTACCATGATAAGGAAACCAGGATCTGATGATGTGATGGGATCCCAGAGAAGTCGATGGGAGCCTTCGAAAATGGTAGTGGCGACTAGTGCGTTTATTATTTTGTCATTAATTATCTTAAAACATTTCTATTGATGAAAAATTTGCAGATCTAAATTTATATTTATTCTTAAAGAAATCTGCAGAGATCAGAGAGATGGAAAATACCTTCCGGCGATACAAACTTTGAATCCGTCCATACTTATCATATTAGAAATACCTACGACGGTAACTCTGTATGTATGTTTGCTTACTCTTCACTCCTTAACGGCCGAACAGATTGAACTTCTGATTCGGATGAGACTACAGGTAGACCACACACAGCCCTGAAATTTGGTACTTCGCTTCCATTTCTAGAACCTATCAAAACATAGTACTAGTGAGAACAAAATATCCCATTAGTTCTACCGATGGAACAAGTAGAACAAGTGGGAAATAGAGAATCCCAATAGTTCTACTATTTGGTTATACCTAATATCGTAGTACTAGTGAGAAAAAAAATCCCATTAGTTCTACCGTAGAACTGTTCAGTAGAACTAGTGGGAACAAACGAAATCTCGCTCGCTATCCCGAGAGTACGTTCCATTGGGATAATCGCGACGCGCAAAATTTAGTTTCTCCATAAACAATAATCTCACCCCCAAACCCAGCTAAATCCCACCACAAGTAAACGCCACCATTCGAGAAGAAACCAATCTCCCTGACAAGCGTCCCCCGTTGCCGATACAGTTTTTACGACCGTTTAATCTCCAAAGGCCGGCTCGGAAACGACCCGGTTTTATAGTCGTCCAGTGATTGAAGACTTTCGTTTATGGCGGCTGGATGCGGGGACAGGTCGTGGCCTTTCAAATCGTCATCATGATCAATCAGTACGGTTTTGTTTGGTGAGACTTCCGGATGGGACTTTTGGTACCGGTTTTAAATCGCTTCTTGTCTCTATATGGCATATGTTTTTCTCGAAATTTAAATATGCACAAATAACGCTTAACGCTTTCATGAATGGATCTGACATGTAACTTTTTAACTTCTTTTTTTTATTATTTATTTTTTACCTATTGTTTTAATTTTTTATTTTTGTTTGTTTATTTGTACCTCTGTGTGTGTGTATGGGGGGAATAAACTATTTTTCTTTCTTTCTTTTTCTTTCTAACGCCAGTTATATACTTAATACTTTTTTTGTTGAATTAATTTGCTCAAGTTTATTTTTATTTTATTGTATGGGACAATAAACAGCTACAAGACACATATTAACAAAAAAAGAAAAAGTGACGACACAAACAATCGTTTACAGTATTGCAGCCCACTTTACTAAAAAGAATATCGGCAATTAATGCCGCTGGATAAACAAATACATATTTAAAAGCAAATTATTTACATTTGTTAAAAAAATAAATAATAAGAACATAAATAGCATTATCAAAACAGCGAAAATGCATTAAATTACACAATAATTTAAAAATTGAATTATGCATTAACCAAATTGAATTTGACGGATTTGGGTTTCTTAAAGTCTGATTGTCTGGCTGTTGTTGTGACAAAGCGACGGACTGATTAACGACAGATCTTTAATTCAAACCCCGCTCCTAACTCTATTCATAAATAAAAACCCACAAAAAGGTCCCAGGCATGTATGTACTGCCTGAGTTGCGGAATTTCTTCGAAGAAGTCACCGAGTCCCAGGAACGCAAAGGGCATTAGGAGGAACACGGATGGGTTTTAGTCAGTAAGAGTCTGACACACTCTTCCGCTACCCCCAGACGGGAAGAAGTCACATGATGATTTCCCCCACCTTAAAAAAAAAGAAACACCATGTAAGTACCTACCACAGTAACAAAGGACATCGCTTTTAAAATAACGCTGCTTTCTCCAAGCCCATAAGCATTACGCTCCTGCAAATTGTCTTTTTATATCATTCTACATACGGCAGCAAGAATAATAATAACACTTAGTATATCCGCAAATAACCCATACATTTTCGTCGAAGAAAAAAAGTAGAACGAATACATCGTCATTGTCCTGAGCGTCTCGCTTGGAGGAAACAAGTTAATAGCGCTCTTAGACGATAGACAACTTAATGCTATCATTAAGGCTGACGGTACGTATACGAGACTATATGAGAATCTTTATTACGGCTTTCACGAATATTCTTTTTGGGTAAAAAAAAAATATTTTCGTGGCAACACACCCTGTATAGGCATTCATATAAACTCTCGTGAAGACTAACAACTACTTTACCTTTTGTATTTAATTGTTATTTTCGGGACGCTAAGCTCATGTGACGAGCTCGTGGCTAAATTATAACAGCCGCACGAGTCCATCTTCGAGGTTAAGCAACGCTTGCCGAGGTTGGTCTGTGGATGGGTGAACATTTTAACATAACGAGACTCCTCCGTGACTCGGAAAGCACGTTAAGCCGTTGGTCCCGGCTGTTATTTGGAGATTTTTGGCAGTCGTTACGGATTGTCAGAAGCCTGAAAAATCTGACACCAGTCTTGCCAAGAAGTACCGTGTTCCCCGCTTAATGGGTTGTGGAGGTCTGGTGGGCAGCCGCTCCACGTAATATACTGGTATTCAGCTGAATCCTGCTTGTCTGAGAGCCGACCCCAATATAGTTGGGAAAAGGCTAGGCAGATGATGATGCTAAGATCCCTATGTTACTTTGTACAAAGTGCTTCACTTTCAAGTTCATCAACTCATCATCCGTTCTTTTCGCCAGATCTAATCAAAACCGACTCGATATTTCTGTCTTGAAACCATACCAAAACGAGAGTCACCTACGCGTCTATATTAATGAATGCATGCATCTATAATATCCTTTAATTTATTTTGCAAAATATTTCATCAATTCTCTTTATGAACCGTCTAGACTGAACGCCTAAACTTCAAATGGTACAGAAGCCTCACAATAGGGATGTTTCTTGATGAATAAAAATATGATTCTATTTAGTCCGTCAGTTAGATTTTTGATTTAACAAATCAATAAAAATTTACGAAGAAAAAAAGCTTCAGATATCATGAGTGGGGGCTTGTGACGTCACTGCGTGGTAATAATCGTAGCACGAAGTGACTTCACGCGTGTTTTCAAGACACAGACAAAAAACGAAGACGATACACCTCTTCGTTTTTTGTTTAAGTGAAAAAAAAAAAGAATACGTGACCAATATTTTTTGGAAAATCATTTGACGGACAAATTAGATTTTTTTACTCAACTACCCTATTCTTTAAAAATAAATACAAGAATACAAAGTCAGAAGCTGCTACCAAATCTTTGAAGGCATCAGCAAAATTGCCATTCCAAAAAACCTAATACAGCTCATCAATAAAAAAAGTTTATATTTCTCCGCCAGAATTTATACATAGACTTCATTACGGCCTTTTAAGGGATTTCAGGACTATAGAAAATTAGTCCGTCTGTTCACGGCTTAAGGCCCAGTGAACGATTGAGGATTAATATCGAGAGATTCATTTCTTATCACTAGTATAGCTCTTTTGCTGCTTTAGAATTTCACTTAGCCTTTTAGGCTTTAGGGAATAAGGCTGGGATTAGAAGTAAAGCGATCTGTTCTACCTAAAGTCATGAATTTTCAAATTTGGAATTTTGTATTATTAATTTATCTTTATTTTAGACTAGATTTTTGCCGTGGTTTCGCTCCAGAGGCCAATGGAACAGAGCATTTTTTCGCGATATAGTTTCACTTTTGAAATATAGTGTAGTTTTCTTTTGGTGTTTTTTTTGCAATTAAAACAGTACTTTCAGATATTACCAGCTACAGACACATGCTAACAATCTATTCTTATGGTAACTTTCGTCTTTTGATAGATCTGTCGAAAAATGAAAGAAGAAGTGAATTTAATTGAAAACTAGAGCTTCTTAAAAAGAACCTATCTTATATGTATGTGTGTTTATGTTTGAATGTTAGTTATTCAGTCAGATCAGAACGGCTGAACGGATCTTAGTGAAATTTGGCACAGAGGTAGATTATAGTCTGGAATAACACATTTTATTCCGGGAGCATGATCCCTTCGGTTTATATGATTTTAAAACTCAAATTGTAAAATGACGCTCAGACATGAAACTCGTTTAAAAACATGATACATATAAGGATTTGAATCCCACGATTCTATATCCAGGTTAGCTATTTGAGCATCAAACCTAAAATGCAGAACTCAGGAAATTCTTAACGGAAAATGTCTTTATCCTGATCTGAAAGACGGGTGAATTCCCGTGCCAAAGCTAGTATGGCATAAAGCGTTACCTATACTTCGGGGAGTATTTTGCTCGCATTGTACCGTTTGGCTAATGCCGACCGAATTTCCATATTTGGCTCTAGGGCTGCCAAAACGTCGAAATTGTTTTTGAAAGGAATATTTTTGTTCTTGCTATGCTTTTCATATTGATCTGAGTTTTGACTGTGAAATGATATATGTGCCATTTGTATTCGAATAAATTTAAACTGAATAAGCAATGCTGTCGAGGCAACATGTTTTTTGGTAAACGCAAACAAATAAGGTTACGTTTTAAAACCTTACTTTAGCGGGGAATTTTAATTTCAATTAAAAGGTATTTGGACTTAAGCAGCGGATAATTATTCAACTTCAAATTCTAAATTCAGGAATCGGAGTTAGACTACCAACATTTGTCTAAGTTCAGGAACGAGAAAACATAAAAGAATTTTCGTCAGTGAAAATTTAAACGAAAATGATTTTCATAGCAGCAGCCCTACCTTTAGCAAATAACACCGTAAGAAAGTTGTGCCATTGTCGAAGTCGAGCTGAAGACGCGCGTGCCACAACTTTGCGCCCCCACTTCGCCTAATAGCCATCCGGGCAAGTACTCTAATGAAACATTCGGTTCCCATGCTCATCTGCAGCTACGAATTCGAAGATTTACGAGAATTGGGCATGCTGTGGTAAGGAGGTTTGGTTGTCAGTTGTTGTTTTAGGGCTGTATGGCCAGGGTGCGCCGTATCTCAGTTTAGAAAGCGTCTCTCATGGGGGCTTTTTATAGGACGAGTACCTAAGATATTGTAAAGTCTTCAACTATAATAATACAATTTCTTTTTCCCTTTATAACTAACATTTAAAAAAACTATGGGCCGTTGTCCATTAGGTCAAAATGTTGAGGTTTCCGAAAGATATCCATTCAAGATAACTTGAACTCCTAATAGTATTGGGAGTTGAGTTAAAGGCAGTTGAGTGGTGACCCGTCCCAGCTGATGGAGCGAACTGATGAAATGAAACACATACGCCACCATCAGAGAGACTTTTGAGTGAGCATGACACTCCCAACTCTCATTCAATTCAGTAATCGTCTCAGTCTCTATTTCCGTTTTGATATAGAAAATGAAATTATAACTGATCGCATCTCAAAGCGCACAAGCTACAGACGAAAATATCTTTCATATCGCTTCAGAACAAAATGGGAGCAAATAAACTAAGACGCGTTCTTATTAAAATATAAGTACGTACTTATTAGGCTCACTTTTCAATTTAACAAACCGCACATTTACGTAACGATATGACTTGTCAAATTTAGCTAATACTCCACAATTAAACAGAACATACATATGTCATGGTATACATTACCAAATTTATATCAATTTCCCCTGTCAGTTTGGTTTACGGGAAGCCAGGACAGAGGTAAATGCGAACGCTTAAATTGGCGGTGAACGCTAAATTACATCTGTCATACATAATATGTCAATTCATTTGTTTCAACTAGACCATTAAAAGTCACGCTAGAACGTCAAAACAGTTTGAAAATAGAATAGTGACTCTGGTTGTCCATTCGCAAAAAGTAGATTATTAAGGAGGAGAACGGACAAGAAACTCCAAAGTTACTATTTTCAAATATAAATTTTACAATATTTTGTATACATTCATCAATTGATGTTATGTGAGTATGATGCACCCAAAATAAAACTAAGTACTATACTACTAATAGGTACAACAAAGTAATACCAGTATAGGTAAAATTGTTTGCTAGTAAGAGATATACTCATATCTCTCATATTTACAAATTGGGTAAACATTAAATTAAATATAAAAGATAAGTAAATACACCCTTATACATAGTATCTGACATCTGATGTGTATAAAATGTGAGGAGATATTCTAAGCAGCATCACGAAAACATTCAGCAGTTGTTTTTTTTTGCACATTCTCGCAGTAACCACTCTTAATAAAATCTTTCCATTTATGAAAAATAGCACAAATACAGGCCAAAATAAATTTATATATTTAAAGAACTTGTTAAACGCTTAGTTGACAATTCGCGTGACCCAAGGGCTGGCTTTTACTTCGGACAGAGGATAAGTATTGCCATACAACGTGGCAATGCCGCCAGTCTATTGGGTTCACTCCCAGTCGATAGCGATGCGGACGAGATTTTTGATGCCATGTTGTAGTTAGGAGGATTTTAGTTTATTTTTTGTTTAAGTGTATATATAGTTAGATTTATATATTTAAGTACTATACAGATCTATTTAAGCTTAGTGTACCACTTGACTAACTTGAATACCATTCATTCACTAATACCCGGACGTACCACGAACAGTGGTACCAATCAAACGATCGTAAAAAGCTCGCTTCCGTTCTGATTCATTCATTCGGTCACGACTGATTCTTAAGTTGTAAAGTTTATGGTATTGTACGATCATGCTATATCCTGTGATGAGTGTCATCTGTGGCTATTGTTTAATAGTTTTATTATTTCGTAGTACAGTAGTCTATTACTAGCATAGAAATTAATAGGTTAGGGCTCGTACACTGGTCTATCGTGGGAATCTACGACAAGCAAGCGACACGACATCGCAAAGAGTGGATTTCTGATTAGTATATATATATAACTCTTCAGTTACTGTTTAACTTACACTGGGGGACGGGGCCCCATAGGGTCGGTGCCTGCTAGGGTTGCGTATTTGTTCGGAAGAGTCACCGCGCCCCTGGAACGTAAAGGGCACAAGAAGGATCAAGGATGGGTTTTAGTCAGTAAGAGTCTGATACTCCCTTCCGCTCCGCCCAGAGCGGGAGAAGTCATCTGAAGATTTCCCAGCCAGAAAAAAAGGTCCCTTGGGCAGTGCAGGGAGCACTAAGAGAGTATCTCCCGAAATTCCTGTTATATGATCATGAACTTTGTCCTATCGACCTAGATATAGAGATAGGATGGACCAATATGTCAGCTAGGACACACCAGACTTATTTAGTTTATAACTGCCAAAAAAGATTGACATGTAAAAGTGTTTTTTACAACCTACTTACAAAATAAATATCATTTATCATTATGTCAAATGGTGGTTAAAAACACCTCATATTTCTTCATTAATCTGCATACTGTATGTGTTAAGAATCACGTTTTTTTTTTAATGGATTTGCTCTTGATTATAGTCTAGGTCACAGGTGACAGAGACAAATTCGACGATGGAATGAGCTTACCCAGAAGAAGCCTGTTCACTCTAACTTTGAAGAGATTAGGGTTGAATGCGGAAACAAAGACGCAGGCAGTATTTATTTAAACAGAAGAAAATAAAATTGATCTCAACAAATTGCAACAAGAAAACGACATTATTAGCATCCCTGGACGATTCAGTACTGGAACCTAACAAGAACATTCCGAGGCATTTGTTGAAGACATAAAAAAACGAACTTAAAAAAACAACTGGTGACTGGTTTATGCAAAACTGGGAAAAAATACTTGAAGAGAAATGTACCTTGGCTTTCTAATTACCTGTAAAGCGGAATGGAAGCGGAGTATTTTTACATTTTACGACGCTGAATTAAATTCTATGTTGGACTTGAAACGGGCAAGAGTTAACGCTGTTTTTGACGTAATTCTTAATCAAAGGAATTTACCTACTTTGATAGTGACACAAGCTGGAATATTCTGCGATAAATATGAACTCCTGTCAAATGGATGAAGAATTATTTTATGAGTTTGTGTTATATTTTATACTAGCAACGCCCCGCGGTTTTAATCACGTAGTTCCCGTTCCCGTGAGAATATGGGGATAAAATATAGCCTATGTCACGGGGGGATAGTGTAGCTTCCAAACAGTGAAAGAATTTTTCAAATCGGTTCAGTAGTTTAGGGAGCCTATTCAATACAAACAAATCTTTCCTCTTTATAATAGTAGTATAGATGGGATTAGTTTTAATTTACTAACGCAGCCTGATGACAATTATATAGTAGCAGCTCTATAAAGCGTGACTTTCCATTAATTGGCAATGTTTCAGATAAATGACAACATTTAATATGGGACCTTAAAAAACAAAAGAAGGAAAACTACCGTTCTCTACTGTTTAAAGAGTTGTGGAGACGTAAATTGTACATCATTTTTTTTATTTCAGATCTTGTATGGATCACATAATAACAGCACATAATGAGCCTTTTAATGTTCCCACTGCTGGGACACAGGCCTCCTCTCTAGGAGAGGGAATGGGCCGTAATCCACCTCGCGGGCCCAGTGCGGGTTGGTAATAACAGCACACACCCTGAAAAATCCCAAATAAGTATATTAAAAGACAACCTTAAGAAACTTAAATAAAACTACATATAGATAAACACAGACAGAATCATACCTTTGCATGATTACAGTAAATACAAATCCGACCCGAACCATGTAAAACTAACAACATTATAACACAAAAACCACTAATCTGACACACAGACCAATTCCTCTACAACGTGCGCATGTAGATAATTCAATTGTGACAGTTTCTGGCTATATATCATGGGGTCTCAGCTTAATGGATTTCTGTAAAGGCCACGGGCGGCCTGCTGTGTAGACACGGCTTAAAATGTAAAGTCATGCTTATCATTTGGGGTAAGGTGGCATTTTGGGGTGTAGGTATGTCATTTTGTAGTTCATTGTCGATGCGTTAATGTGTGTAGACCTTATTAACGGTTATTGATACTTAGTGACCTATATCTTAGCTTTGTTATTAGTTAGAGATTAAAAGTAAGAAAAATCTTTTTTCTTGTATATACTACTATTATAAAGAGGAAAGATTTGTTTGTTTGTCTGTATTAAATAGGCTGCGAAACTACTGAACCGATTTGAAAAATTCTTTTGTTGTTTGGAAGCTACGCTATCTCCGGGTGACATAGGCTATATTTTATCCGCATATTCCCACGGGAACGGGAACTACGCGGGTAAAACTGCGGTGCGCAGCTAGTTACAAATATAAACATGAAAAACAGTCACATTTTTCAGTAAAAACGATTAGCGACGGACCATCTAACAAAGAAAGGCCTTCATAATAAAAGGTAACCTTCCTTTTCAGGTATAAAACCACGCACACAAGGCGTCAAATGTGGTTCAATGACCTGTTAATCACTCTTATTTGTCACTGAAATATCTTCGGCGTGACGTCACGTGATAAGTGATAACACTGCGGTTTATTGGACACACTGATAAAGGATATTGCGTCTTAAACACAGGTAAGGTGAACAAGCGCATATGCACTTGAGTTTTGTTCTCAATTGGTACTCATTATGTGCATGACTCTCATATAGAAGCACCAAGGATGTAACCAAGATTATGCAGTACAGAACATGATTTAAAAGAGTGTCCGTGGAGTTTCTTGCACGTTCTTCTCCATAGAGATCTACGCTTTGGAACGTGCAGATAGCTTCACCTCTTTCGACTTGACAATTCAAAAGTGCCTGTAAAGGGTTCAATTAAAACAAATGTTTTGAGTTTGAGTCTGAATACATAATAATGAGTAAGGCTTCTATCATCAAAATTGCTAACGCCGAACAAAATCTTAAAAATCCCATACATTTAGGCGAGATTGATTTTTTCCCCAAACAGATGCAGAAAAAAAGCTTTCCAAATAAAAACCAAAAGTTACATTTGTGTGATCTATTACGGCTTTTTTGCAATATGACCTATCGCGACAGCTATCTGGCAGCGTCGGATTGATAGAAGATTGCATCAGGATTACAAAAAAAAATAACTTGGATTTGTTTTAATTTGTGGCTTATCTTTCAAATTTTCATTCAATGAATGTTCCCTTGACAAAAAAATGTCCGGTTTTTACCAGGACACATACTCCGGATGCCCTCCAAACTAAGACAAATCCGGGAGAACCTGGAAGGATGGCAGCCCTCATATTAGTAAGTGGCATAGAATTAAAAAAAAAAAGTTATTACAGAATTGTGTTAAATTAGGACAGCAAGAAAAACTAAAGTCTAATTTCAGTAACAAAACTTATCAACAAATAAAATAATGCGAATGTTAGCTGCTGCGATTATTAATCGCGTTCTTTGCGTTTATCGCGTTGATAATTTAATTCCAGAATCCGGCACTGCGGCAGCTATATTGTGTTGTTTTTATTTATGGTTTAAAATAAGAAATCGTATCAGACATGCCGATTTTCGAGTTTATAAATCGATCACATTGCAGGCACAATATCATCGCGGTGACAATTAATGTCAAAATGTAGGGAATTTAGAGGTGGTTTTTGACACATAGCGACAGAGTTGTGGATGCGAAAGTTACCTAAACCTACGGGAATCAAAGACCACCACTGCAGCATACTAGCTGATTCTACATTTTCTAATAAACTTCGACGTAGGTACCACTAAATTCACATACTCACATCATAATCTGTCTAGGCAATTCCCAACTATATTGGGGTCGGCTTCCAGTCAAACTGGATTTAGCTGAACACCAGTATTTTACGTGGAGCGGCTGCCTGCTAGACCTCCACAACCCATTAACTGGGTACAACCCATTAACTGGGTGAACACGGTAGTTCTTGGAAAGACTGGAGTCAGATTTACTGGCGTTTGGCAATTCGTAATGACGGCTAAAGATCTACAAATGACAGCCGGGATCAACGGTTAACGTGCTTTCCGAGGCACGGAGGAAACGGAAAAAAAGGTATGTTAAGATGGTCACTCATCCACAGACCTACCTTGGCAACCTTTGAGATCGACCCGCGCGGCTGTTTGTTGTTTCAAATTCTCACATAAATTCCACGAAAAACAAAAAAGATCCACACACATTCATAGTATATCTAAACACCAATAATGGAGTTATTAAAAGCAATTAACACTCTTACAAAGAGGTTCTAATTACTATCGTTCTCCAGTGTAATTATCGCATCGCTATAAAACCTCTTTTAAAAAGAACGGACACCACTTTGAAATTATCGTGGAAATTATAAAAAGTAAAAAATGTTTGCCCCTACCTATCATTAAGGAAACTCGATCGGTCTGTCTGTTTGTAATTAGTGCTCGTATCAAGGGTCCTTTAACTAGGAAAATTATACTTGTATATGTCAAATGGAATTAACTGTTTGATTGCTAGTTTGTGAATATTTTTTATGCTTATTTGATTTTGAATCAAATATAGCTCACAATTAAGGACCCATTAATATTAGTGTGAATTTTCGTGAGGTTTTGCAACTGGACTTAACTCAGCTGGAAAAGTCCCTTGGTGCCTATTGGCCTACTTGATATGGAAATTCTGTCACCTGCTTGATATGGAAGTGGAAATTTAGTTTTTCTTGCTTCTCCTCTGATTTTCTTATTGATGTCGTTGTGGGATCCAAGACTGTTGAATGGTTGCTCTGGGACTCGTCGAGCTTCATTGATGTTTTTCTGATGTTTGATACTGGTGAGTCTGGCTCTCAGAACATGCAGTGGTTAGTAATAGTGTGGCAGGTTGGACTCAATTGAAAAATAGGTGGGAGTTTTGAGATGGTGACGACACACAGTGTTCATGCGGTGTCTTAACTTCGCCCAACTTTCATCTTGAGCTTACATCTATTCCGCACACCAACCAATCAACAACATTAAGTATCATCTAATGACTGCGTCAGCAAACGGTGTTACCCTTACTTGAATATTGGGTCAAAAAATCAATTTCACTTCGATGTTGAGTCTATTTGTCATCGACCAGCTAAGAAGAAGAGGTATCATCAAATTTTAATGTGTATGGAAAGGACATTCCTGCTACGGTTACAGAATTTGTTCGAAAGAGTCACTGCGGCCCTGGAACGCAAAGGGAACTAGGAGGAACACGGGTTGGTTTTAGTCAGTAAGAGTCAGACCAAGTAAAAAAAAAATCTGACAGTCTTGCTAAGACGTACCGTGTACCCCAGTTAATGAGTTGTGGAGGTCTGTTAGGCAACCGCTTCACGTAAAATACTGGTATTCAGCTGCATCGGCTTGACTGGGAGCCGACCCCAGTATAGTTGGGGAAAGGCTAGGCTTCCGCTCCGCCTAGAGCGAGAGAAGTCACTTGATGAATTTCCGTCCAAAAAAAAGGGAAAGGACATTGCCTGTACGAGCAAATATACGTTCTTACATTGGTATGTCTCTATCGTTCTGGATAGTTGCATAGCAACTAGTTATGTTAATGCAACACGGCATAAATTAATCTTCAATTTAGTGCTGCTAACACGAGATGGAATGAAATACGAGTAGACTGATCTTACGTGAGTGTGTAATTCTCATCCTTCATATTCATGACTAATTTCTCAAATTGTACTAAAAGCATTGTCTGCATCTGCTCTGTCAGGTCCTGGGCCCCAAGTCTGCTATTTTTATAACTTCTTCATTCCAATTTTGTTGGAATGAAGAAGTTATAAAATAGCAGACCATTGTCATTTTTCTAAAAGTTCGTAATCTGCTAAATTCATAATGGTCGATCATTGGTCGGTCAATGGTCTCGTAATAATTTTTGATAACCGAGTTATTAAAAGAAATGACTGCACAGTGATTCTAATGGTAGGTCACTGATCAAAGGAACTGTCAAAATAGTAGTCGTTTACATACGAGATTACCATTATATGCTATTTCTTTCAATGGAGTATCAGTGGTTGACCATTGGCAAGTCATAGTGACGCTTTTATATTAGCAGATTACCTAACTTGTCAAAATCAACAATTATGAAGTCAATGATAGACCATTCTGGCACTATTGTAATAGCAGACTTGGGGCCCTGGTTAATTAGCTGTGCAAAATATTAGGGTTAAATGTTTTGGTTTTCGATCAAGAATTTCTCGGTAGTAGTCCGGTGTCAGGGTGCACGGTGCCCTTGCAGCAGGTGAGATGGTGGTCAAACGAGAACCTATTAATAATAAAATATAAAAGTACCTTGGGAACCCGTGATCTTCAAGGTTAAACAGCGCTTAACATACCGAGTTTTCACTGTGCTTCGGAAAGCACGTTAAGCTGTTGGTCCCGGCTTACATTTGTACTTTTTTGGCAATCGTTACGAAGTACCGTGTTACCCAGTTAATGGCCTGTGGAGGTCTGGTAAGCAGCCGCTTCACGTAAAATACTCGCATTCGGTTATATCCGGTTTGACTGGAAGAAGAATTTGATCTTGTTTATGTGCAAACCCCAAGGGAAGAAAGTCTTTGATCAACCATGGCTTAAACAGTGTTAGATTTAAGCAATAACAATCATTACGACATACTCATCTAAATATATATAACTCAAAAGGGACTGACTGACTGACATAGTGATCTATCAACGCACAGCCCAAACCACTGAACGGACCGGGCTGAAATTTGGCATGCAGGTAGATATTATGACGTAGGCATACGATAAGAAAGGATTTTTGAAAATTCGTCCCCTAAGGCGGTGAAAAAGGGGTTAACATTTTGTATGGAACTCCACGCGAACGAAGTCATAAATAGTCTAGTTGGTCATAAATGTAGAAAATCAATAATTTTTCACATCGAGCATCAGCCTACATTAACAGTAATTTTCGCCACTTACAATGGCTCTCACTGCCAGTGAATAAAAGCCAATCCACGCGACGAATCTATCTGAATTGATTGAGCAATTTCCGATCTCGCCCTCCACATACTGACACACATATATTATTTATACGAAACAATGATGAGAGGGTACGACAGATGCATCGTACTTAATGGTGCGGAAAGCAGATATCACCACCCTGTGTATCAGTGATTCCCAACCTTTATTAACACGGGACCGCTTTGATTTCTTTGTTGCTAGCAGGGACATAAATCAATAACGAAATCAAATTGCGTTAATGTGAAAATTATTTTGTTAGTTTATTTACCAGTCCTTAAAGGCGCTGGGAATGGTGGGCACCTTTTCTCAACGCCTTCATAGACTGGTAAATATACTATATCTCACTGATGCGCAAACTCGTCGATATGTGTGTCCTGCCTATTCAAAACTATGGCGCTTAAACTTGGTTTTTGACTGATAAGTCTAAATTCAAAGAACGATGAAGCATAGTATTTTTAAAATGAAACTCGCCGATCGAATCCATGACCCAATAATTCGATCTAGGACAGGCATTGGTGACCGCCGACTTTGGTGACAAGTTTTCGGGACTAAGCGGGTATTAAAACCAATGGGCCAGGATCACCACGCAGTGGGTGCCTGAGGATATGGGACGTTGTAACTGAGGCAGTTCTATGATATGCTGGCATGATCGTTCCTGACGGATTGGCCAGAGATGGCTAAGCACAGTAATAGGGGCGACTTTTCCCTACAATGTAGGTTGGTATTTTCTTTTCTCATTAGTTTTGCTATCAAAGAATAGCTATTATTCTTTGACAATAAAAGTTATGAACATAAATAAATACTTGGAATCAGTTTGCATCACATGTTATTTTTTATATGAAAATTTTGAAGATTTAAATCTTTCGCGGGCCATATTTTGACCTTTGCGGCACCAGGAGTCCGCGGACTACAGTTTGGGAACCACTGTGGTATATCATATAGCTGTGTCGCTCTAGCACTACGTCATTAGAGTGAGAGGTCTGTAATTAGCAAAGTTGGGAGTTCTCAGAAAGTTTGTGGAATCGATATCATTTAAGTTTGGTTGTGGTAATGGCTCGTGTCTGGAGGAAATGGCCGATCAGAGCAGCAGGTTTTGATAAGTCACATTTATTTGTGTTGGAGAGCACCAGAGGAGATATTGATCATTTTATTTCGGGTCTGTTCTATTACGAGAGGTTTGTCCTTCGTTACACGCATGACTGGGGATCCCTAAATATGGAGACGATATTTTGGACTGTGGTCATTTTTATTTTTAACTAGCAACGCCCCGCTGCTTTACCCGCATAGTTCCAGTTATCGTGACAATACGGAGATAAAATATAGCCTATCCTAGCCTAGCCTATGACAATCCAATATAACGTAGCTTTCTATTGGTGAAATAATTTTCAAAATCGGTTCAGTAGATCCAGAGATTACCCCTTACAACGTCACAAACTCACAACGTCACAAAAGTTACCTTTTTATAATATTAGAATAGATAAACGGCGCAGCTAATGAAATAAAAACAAAACTGTTCCAGTAACAAAGGACCGCAACTGAACAAAAACGTAGGTATCGAAGAATCAGAAACTGCTACCGTCAATTGTCACTACAGATTACCTCCAACACCATCCCCCATCCCCCATGGCTCAACAGCGCAAAGAAACACGTCCACAAACAAAATCTCCGCCGATACGACGCTTATGAAACGCAAATAGTGCTATTTCACTTAACCCGTCATCGGTACGCGCTGCGCCAGGGGTCTCAAGTACCGAGTGCCTGAACGCCTAGACATTCGGTACGCAAACAACACGCCACTCGAAGCGTACTGAACCGAGGGGAACTTTGCGCGAACTCCCAATAAAACGTGAGTTTTAATCGAGGTAATTGCCGCAGTGTACTAAAGGCATTTTTAATTAATTGTGCGAAAAATACATCTCTACGTTCGAAGGCAAGACGAGTGTTTACATTGCTCAGTTTACTTGACCGAATAAAAAAAAAACAGCAAACACCATTATCGAGAAACGCTCCAAAAGGCAGTATAGCATCGTTGGAAAAAAAAAATGATCTAGAATATCTCCCCACAAAGCTGCGTAGTTAAACATCGCTAGATATTTGCATACGTGAAGGCGAGCGCCCGGGTCGCTGTAAAGCGCTCGATATCGGCGAGCGCTCAAGGGTTATAAGTGCAGCAAGCCTACAACACTCCACTCGGTAATGACACCGTATCATGGTATCATGTTTATTCCACGTCTAAAACTTATCGTTTCTACATCGTTAACGCCGCCGACGAATGAAGCTCTAAACGATCCTCCCTAAAAGCTGTTTAAGGTCCATTATGAGCGAAAATACCGAGGCACTTAAGGAGTGCGGGAATCCGCGTTCGGGGGCTGAATTTTCCGGAGTACTTTTTCAGATTAAAATTTTGGCATCGGGCTAGCGGTTGGTAATGAAAGCAGTACGGACCATTAGGCAGTGCTCGGCCATTACTTGTTCGCGTTTACAATTACAGCAGGCCGTGAGTTACGGGGTGGCCATCCGCGCCCGCCTGGTGGCCCGGGCCATCGATCGTAAGGCTGTGAGCGTGGTCATGACCTTCAGCATTCGATTGTTTTGGATGTCAGTCATTAGTTGCTTATTTTATTTGACATGGCATCTAAAAAGCTTTCCACTGCCTTTTGTAATTCAATGTCAAAACGATTATTTTAATTAGTTTATACGGCAGTTTTAAACTTCATCATTTACAGGAGAAGAACGGACAAAAAACTCCATCGTTACGCTTTCCAAATAAATGTTTTACGGAAGATGGTATACAAACAACTTATCTACACTAATATTATAAAGAGGAAAGATTTGTAATTTTGTATTTTTTTGTGTGTGTATGTTTGTAATGAATAAACTCAAAAACTACTGAGCCGATTTCAAAAAAACTTTCACCATTAGAAAGCTACATTCACCCCGAGTAACATAGGCAATATTTCATCCCCGTATTGTTACGGGAATGAGAACTACGCGGGTGAAACCACGAGGCGCTGCTAGTTTAATATACATACACAATTATGTAAGAACGATACACTCAGATTATTTGCTTTAGACAAGTGTCATTAGTTCATTTTGTAAACGGTAACATGGCGCAGGCGATTGCCAAAACGTCAAAAATGTATGCGACTGACAATCGCTGTCGAAATGTTATGTGATCAATATTAATATAATATTTTAGTATTTCAACAATAGCATTCGCTAATATAATTGCATTTTGTCTAGGGCCACTTGTAGTATGTATTTGTTCAAATATTATCATTTACTAACACGCCCGTGGATTCAGCCGCGGGCCTGACGGATACCTAAATTATCGCATCAAGCGAATAACCGCTAAGTACTATTTACAACACGTAGAGCTGTCAGTTATCGGAACTACTACTGCCTTAGAAAAAATATGGTACGGGGACTTTTATGATAAAAATTAATCATAAAAGTCACTGATCCTCGGGGTTTAATTAGAGAATTTGAAGTTAATAATTCAAACTCTACTTAAATGCCAATTGTTGGCACGTAAGTATGCATGCTCAAAGTAGGTACATTTTAACAAGTTCTGAACTTCAATTCTTAATTCGGTAACCGGAGGGAAGAACAAAACCTACCACTTCATACACATACATCCATACCTGCATAATCTCTAAATCTTTAGAAGCACACAAATATCACTCACTTCCGTACACAAATACCGTACCAAAACATTTGAACCAACATTCGAACACAACAACCAACATTGAATCCCTACAAACATCGATATAAAACTTCACATAACCAACATGCCAGCAACATTACTAATAACCAACATTGCTACACGAGATATGTGCGCCGAAGCCATTCCCTAAGGCCATTCTCGTTTTACTAAACAGAAAATATGTAACTAAATTCTATTCTTGTGCTGTGAGCTGGAAAACAGAGGCGGGCTCGTTATATCAGGCCGGATCCTCAAAAGAGTTCTAGTGATGTTGCGATGGAGCTACGCGGTTATAGTCGAGTTTTTTTTAGAGGTTAGATTTCTTGGGAATCTGTTAGAGACCATTCCAAGGCCGATTGTCCAGCTGCAAGCAACTCGCATACGAGTTTCATTACATTGCGGGACATGGTTCATCACTGAAGCCTACGATGTAAAAACTTTTTACAAAAATTTTTTTAGATTGTGGTTGTTTTTTCGTTTTCCGAAACACAACAGCGACTTCCGAAATTAAAGTTACTTTGTACTTTTTGGTTGCGTAGAGTATTTTTTTGTAATTTTTTTTGTTACTTTTTAGTGGTACACCCATTCCCCCCACCTAAAAGTACCAATCACTTTGGTGTAAACGTTAAACAAACATCCGATTTCAGCAATCCCGAAAGATTTGCTATCATTTATTGAAGAGTTCCGTTTCCTATCATCTCTGTTCTTCATCAGATCTTCATCAAACTGAAAAGGGACCACGTTGAAATACTAAGATGGTCTTCCAAACCATCGTACACAATTTTATTATAGTGAAATTGGTTTTTAGTCGGTTGAAAACCAACCACAGGTTGCAAAATAAACAATGCAATTTCTAAAAAAGGTAATTATACTCATTGTTATGAACCCGTTAATCATCATGGGATCAATGCTGATAGATCGCAAAAATAAAATCATGGTCACTCAAACGTATGTGTATGAGGCAATTGAAATTTTATTTGTTCCTTCATTCCATTGCAACCAACACTTTTTAGGCCCTTTCAACTAAAAATGGACACTTCAAAATTATCTTCGGAGGATTGGTATCTCGAATCATTTATTACCTATAGAGTGTACATAAATTTGTATCAATCATGATACAAATGCAACTTTAAAATTATACTTTTGACATGGTAATGTGCGTTGAATAGGTACTCGTGTGATGTCACCACTCGCTACAATTTTTACTGCGACATGACGGCACAAGCTGTCTGATCTTTAATGCTTTTTATCATCGTCATTTAATAGATTTGATAAACCAAAAAATACGTGTCCAATATGTTTCAATAATCTAACTGAAGGACTAAATAGAAACCATATTTTTTTATTCAGGAATCAACCTTATTCTTTTAAAAACCCGATTAATTCCGCCAAGACTAAAACAATCGACAGACGTTCCCATCCCTAGCTCACATAAGCCAGTGTCACGTCCAAGTGTACGTGTAAGAGGATTAAACGTTATTTCCAGCAGAATCGCTACAATACGGACGACTAAATGATAATAAACGGAGCTGTTATTGATTCCGATTTCGGTAGCCATGTTCCGGGGGCTTGATTGTAGAAATGTACATGAATTGGTTACTGTTAGTACTGTTTCAGTATACCCAATTGATGGCTTTAAGTTTTAGTTCCTAGGATATTACATTTCGGGAAGAGTGCATCGGACCTGCACTGAATTCCAAGCCCTATAATTTCATCGTATTCTAAGACGCACCAACCCGCACTGGGCCCGCGTGGTGGATTACGGCTCATTCACTCTCCTAGAGAGGAGGCCTGTGTCCCAACAGTGGGAATGTTAAAAGGCTGATTATGCTTATGCTAAGGCGCATGACGATGCGCCACGAGCACATGCTGGACGTTCCATCCTAAAGCACGGAACGCTTTGGCAATACTTTCGTTGTACATCATTTTGCTAAACTGGAAAGCATTCCTGGGTAATTGGAGGAACTTACCGCGGCTACCCAGTAATACCAAGATTAAACGTTGATTTTTACCTGTAAAGAAGAAAGAAATTCATTAGTATGCTGTCATCTATACTAATATTATAAAGCTGAAGAGTTTGTTTGTTTGTTTGTTTGAACGCGCTAATCTCAGGAACTACTGGTCCGATTTGAAAAAATCTTTCACTGTTAGATAGCCCATTTATCGAGGAAGGCTATAGGCTATATATCATCACGCTAGACCAATAGGAGCGGAGCAGCGATAAATAATGTTTTAAAATCGGGGATTCCACGGGGACGAAGTCGCGGGCAGCAGCTAGTTTATCATAAATCAAATAGCATTTAGTATCGGATAGAATCTTTAAGTGCTAAAGTGAACGAGCTACTTCTAAGGTAAGTGTGTTCCACCGTCAACCACATCTTCGTTTACTATCAGGTGAGATGTGACGTCATCAAAAGTACCAAGCTTCTGGTGTTAGAGAGAGTCACCATTATACAGGACGCATAGTCCTTTACCACAGCGGAATCATGATGGCATTAAGACGCCATAAGGTATAAATCGAAATACAATATGGTCGACTTCCGATAAAACTGGAATAACGCTCATAGCCCTTTCCTTAATATCTCTTCGAAAAACTATTCATAATTTTGTGTCTAGATACCTATGGACAAAAAATTATTATGAATCGTTTTCCATTACTTGTAAATGTATAGGAACACGATAGATGTCGATTTAGGACAGCTTTATGTCATTGTTTCTGTTTTTGGGATTAATATGTCAGTAAATGTAATGTATGTATGTACGTAGGTGAGTCAATGACCTTCATTCCACATTTATCTGGTGTCGACCATAATGTCTTTTTTATCACTAGATAAATGAAAGTGCCAGCACTAACTGGAGTTTAATAGCAAAGAGAGGTGCCACATGTTCTAATTTAACACCTCTCAGAAAGTCTTCGGAGCATGAACGGTTTTTCTAGATCGTTTCACAAAGCTTAGACCACAGAGTTCGGTGGCTACTAGATATGGCAAAGATACGTCGAGGTCCATACAAAACAAGCGTGTCCTCGTTGAAAAATTGATGGCTGGTGACAGTTCTGACTGGAGCTTTCATCGGATTTGCGTCTTCCCTTTTCCCACCCAGCATGCACAACGAATGACAGAACTCTTCGGACAAAATTTGAGTTAACACGACAAAGAAAACGATTGCAATCAATGTCTATGGCAGCTGAAACTAGTGCTCAGCGTCCGTGGAAATATTAGCAATAAGATCTACCAGCAGCTGGTACGGAG